>OX371261.1:23529706-24729706 GCA_947311025.1 Lypha dubia
TATAAAATAAAAAAAAAACCTGTAGAGAGTGTTAAAATTATGTTTCACCAACACTTTGTGGCTTAATTATATTTTATTTGGCGTGCTCAGGTGTTGTAGTGTGTTTTGGTAGCGGAGTTAGTGCTAATTACTTGTATGCATTGCTGTGCATTGTGCATCCGTGTGTTTCTTGGAATTATACAAATATTTAAATAAACTTTTTTGATATAAACAGTAATGGAAATTATATGAAAACAAGTAGAAAAGGGAAATTTAAATCAGTTCAAGATAAAATATTACGAGGTGCTTGTGGGGTACATCCATCACTTATTAGTAAAATCTTTAAATATTTTAATCGTTTTTATTAATTAAAACAAGACACATCTCAGTACTGAATAGGTGATCGGTACACTATTTTATCAGCATAAAAAAATCAACTAATTAACTAGTATTTTAATTTAGCAAAATAGAATAGAATACCAAAAATTTTTGTAGTTCCTTATAATCAAATTAAAATTTATAGAAATTTTAAAACAATTTTGCAATTTTAGAATTTTGTTCACCATCCCTGGCTTTAAGAGTCCATTCTTACAAGTTTTAAACTCTATTTGATGCATATTTTTTTCTCTTTATTGTCTTAGAATTAAAATATTCTGTAGGTTATATATACTAGAACAAAAATAAGCAGCCTTAAGGTATGCTATCACATTTTACACAAACTCTTACAAAGATTAAATATTTTCAATACAGTATTTGTACTTTAATTTTTGCTAAAACTGTAACAGTTTTTCATGACATTATTTCGGTTTCAATTTGTATTTTCATACTTGCGAGTACTTTAATTAACTTTTACACACTCATGGTTTATTTTCAAAAAATAAATCCAACTTTAAGTGTCAACTTTCTTTTCTCTGTTTGTCTCTCTCTCTCTCTCTCTCTCAAAAAAAAAAAAAGAAAAGAAGAAAAACAACTCTTTATAAATGTCAAAAACAGAACAACTATTACAAATACTATATTGTAGTTGTTAATTTAACAAAAAATGACATTTAGTAACAGGACATTTTGCTATTTTAAGCAAAACACAACATTTGTCGGTTAATAAGTAAAATACCAAGCGAGGAAAAAAAATGGAAAACTTCTAGTCGCAACAAAAAAAGAAACAAAAAAACAAAAAGTCCAAAAAATGAGAATAAAGAATCCAATAGATTGTTGAATTCAGCAAATTATTTATTTGCTAATTCAACTTCTACTACAGCTTAAGCTTCAAAGAAAAGAAATTTTAACACAATACTGAAAGTACTTAAAATAATAGAAGATGTACTTGAGAACTAAAGAAAAAATAAATTATTTTGTAATCGAGCAAATAAAAAAGTTTTCTTTGTGTTTTAGATAAAAATTGACAAACAAAAGTTTTTAAATGATTTGTGTGTTTGTTTAGTTGTTAGTTTTTCCACAGATACTGAGTATTTTCGAATATCAAAAATGAAATACAAGAAATATTTAATTTTTTGTTATACAAATTACGTTTCTGTGTATTATTTGTCGTTTGAGCACATATTGATGTTTAATTTGTGGTTAAGAGTTTTGTATTATTATAAAAATGCAGTTAACACCTCTAAGGACTTATCAGCTCAAGTGAAAGTCAGAAAGAAGTTTTGTATTGGGATCAAATAACGGCATTGGATGTCGAACGAAACTTGAATAGAAATTAAATGGAAACTCCATTCGGTATCGTATTCTGAATTTCATACATAGTTAGCTCACTTCAATCATCAACGTTCTCCTGCAAAGGACTTGACATGATGATTAAAATGACACAACACCAGCGATGCTTCTCAGTTGAATACTTTCCAAACACGTTGTTTTTTGATGGCAAATAAAAAATAAAATTTCATTTTAATTTCACATCATTTAAAGGGTTAAGCATTTAAATATATGCATGTATATACTTTCAAAATACATTTTAAAATTTTCAAATTGATTAGAAAATAAGAAGAACAGTTTGCACAATTTAAAAATAAATTAAATTCATTTATATTTTAAGCTTCTTCAGAAGAAACTACAACAACTACAGCAATTACTACAACATGGCCACATAAAATAGATAGAAAGAATATTAAAGTGACAACTTGATTTTTAGTATTTTAAATTAATCTTGTACTTTAATTCCCTACAGCAAAGAAGTAAAATATGCAAAATCATTGAATATATTCGTATGAAATTTTTCACTTGTCAACAATACAGTTGAGATGTATCATCTGTAAGAAGAATAAAGATATTTATTTGAAATAAAGATATAAAAATGTTAAATAAATTAAAGCTTACAAAAAAATAAAATTAAAAAAAAAAATACTGCAATACTGCCAGCAGATTCTTTGAAATATCAATTTTAATTATGAAAGAAAAGCAGCCCATCTCTCTCCCACACTCTCTTCTCTCTCCTCTTGTATTGTTTAAAATAAATATATTTAAATTTGAAATAAATTGTAGAAAATAATTGTGGATAATGGTTTGTTAAATAATTCGATTAGAAAACTAAGAAAGTTTAAGTTTTTTTTTCTACTGTCAGGAGAATATAAAAACAAAATTTTTAAAAAATACAATTAAGGTAAACTTCTGGATATGAGAATCCATTTGAAAGTGATTACAAGTTATTATTTGTGTATAAAACAAAGGAAATTTGCATAAATCATACGTTTTGTTGAATTTATAATAATATCGAACAGATGTTAGATTAAAATGAAAGAAAAAATAAAAGAGAACATTAACACAAACATTTTAAAGATTATTTCGTATGAATAATTTAGGTAATTGGCAAAAATTTACAAAAGATTTCAAAATAAGAATTTCAAATAGAAAATTAAATTAGTATTAAGCTTAATTGAGCAGATGAAATACTACGTATTAAATAACAAAGATGTTTGGTAGAAATTCACTTGTATAAAATTTTAACAATTCTTATCAAGCAACGAAAAAAGAGAGGAAGGACATACCCCAAGATGGATAGAGAAAAAAAAGTGGATTTATAAAAAATATATTTAAATTGTGATGGATCTCTGGTCATGGAAACAATTAATAAAAAAAAAATGCCACAATGCCATGAAGTGGTTAGCGCGTTAAAACCCTGGCCAGAGCAAGTCAATCAACATGATTAATTTCTCTAATGTACATTAGTGAGACATTATATTAATTGTTGTCGGACTATTTAAGTGATGAAGGCATAGCACTGGTCACTAAAAAACTGTTCCCACGGCGATTGATGGTATTTCAAGCTAATGTACACAACATCGCCTTCCTTCGTCAGTTAGCAGAAACATCGGCAAAGTAAAACAATTAATTAAATGCCTACTAATACAGATAACAAAGTTAATGCGTCTACTTAACACCGGAGGCGCCTCAACACTGCCTTAAAAATTAACATAGCTCGCAAAGCAGAATTGTGAAAGATTTTCAACATCTATTTCTCTACCCTATCCCTCTCCCTGAGTTCCAGTATAGTGCACTGCATACGTAGAAGTCATCCCCTGAGTGCTGCTCGTAATTAAAAAAAAAAACATCGCATTAATAGCAGTCATCGTCAGAGTGCTGGTCCTAATAAAAAATATTTAAATTTGATTTCTAAAACTAAATATCGAAACTGCAGTCGAACATCGATTAACACACAGACAATTTAACGAAATGTGTTGAATTAATTTTTAGAATTTAAAACTGGAAATTTTAAATTGATTTGAATATTTCTGACTAAATATCGAAAATTCGCTCTTAATTTTGAAAAATCGAAAAAAAATTTGAAAATTTGATCTATGTTTTGAAATTTCGAAATTAATGTCAAATTTTACACTCTAAAACGAGAAAATTCAATTTTAGTTTCGAAAACTAAATTTTAATTTCGATATTTTAATTATTCTCTCCTAATTCTGAAAACGTAAAATAAGTTTCGAAAATTTTCAAAATTCAAGGATCTTCGATATATTGTGAGCACTTAGCTATTCTAAAGGAACAATCCAGGAGATTTCAAACAACTTAAAATAAAAATCTTTTTCTTGGTTTGAGTTTAGTTTGTTTGAATCATTTTTGACTGAACATGTTTTTATACCGACAACAGTTTTTCTACATCATAACGACTGGAAATTTCATAACGAATTTAAAAAATTACAAAATATCGAGGAGAAATTTCGAAACTTCTCTAAGGATAATGATGTATTTTGGAAAAAATCAAGTAAGCTCGATCATACCAACTTTTCTCAATCAGTGTCCGTCGCCATTACAAGCTTTTGCTGTAGCGATTTGAATTTAGCGAGCAGAATTTTACGACCTGCAATCACTTAGTCTGAGTTTCATAATTGAAATACATTGAACATTTTTACATGGAACTGATTTTATTGTACATACACACATACATGAGTATCTATTAAATGGAAATTTAAAATTATACTGACATAAATTTATAGTTTCCTTAAAAAAAAAAGAAAAAGAAAATAAAATCCATATCAAACCGGCATTAAGCAGCTGGTTTTGTTCGCAACCACAACATGCATGTTGTTACTTTTACCTAGAAAAGGAAAGAAAAAAACGGGGAGCAAAAAAAAAAATCGAAAACAATTATGATTTAGTGTGGTGAAAATAAAAATAAAATATTATAAATAATTTATTTGCATGTACAACCAAGTATTCAAAGCAGAAAACATAACAAGACCGAGCAGAATGTTGGTTGTTTATTTGCCAAATCGTTGTACAAAGGAAAAAAAAACTATACAGTTTAATGATAATTCCCTTTTAAACGCTTTCGTTGAAATAATTTGTTTAACTTTCGCTTAATTTTTTTTTTATTATTTCAAATGAAATGTTATTTTAAAATTGTGTCAGTCGTTCAATAGAAAGTTGTGTACAATTATTCATATGGGTGACCGATTCTAATCTTTTAAATTTTCTTTTCTTTTTTGTTTTCAATATGATTTCATTATGTATTGAACGTTACCCTTAGTGCTCGGTAATTAGTTTTAAGGTTGTTTTTTATCTTTCAGCTATTGATATTTATTGACGAATTTCATTTTTCCCACATCCCTTTTTGCATTTATCTAAGCAGACACAAGAATTTAAAAAGGAAAAAGTTTTTGTCGCATTTTATAACTAGAAATCTAACGCTGACCAGTATGAGTTCAGTTTTTCTAATTGTATTCATTTAAAAATAAAATAATAAGTAATGCTAAGTAGCGCATTTTGGATGTAAAAACAAGAGCTCCAAAGTGGGACATCGCGAACAAAAATCATGCATGTTCGAATCGCTTTTGTCCTCTCACCTCTCCCTTACAACCGTGCTTCGGCCCAAAATGGAATTTTTGCTGGTATGTTTGTAAGAAATAATTATTTAACTATTTGTAAAAGTAACGTTCAATACGGTTTTGCATAAATCAAATTTCTTTCGAAAAGTATACAATATATTAATGGTAACGTTCTATACATTTTTATGAGAACTTTTCAATATTCATTAATTTATTTTTTTTTTATGTTTAGAGACTCATGAGAATAACCTTTGGCGTTTTTAAATAATGTATATTAAGAAAAAGTAACGTTCAGTACACAGCCATGTGAACAAAAAACCAAATGATTGATTTTGTTAAAACAAAAACAACTTAAGGCCATAAGCAAATTTATATTTTAAATAAATTAATTTACTATTTTTTCACCAGACACCAACAAAGTGTGTATCATATGAGACTCATAACATTTGGTTGGTATCTTCAATAGAATTAATTCTAAACTTTAAAATAGTGAAAAGAAAACAATACGTAAAAATATAACATAAAGTATTTAAAGTGACCCATAAAAAGTATTAATTTAAAAATTTCTCTTGTTTTCATGGCATTTAAATGAAGTCTCTAAATAATATTTACGTTAAGTATCGTTGAACATGATTAAATAATTCGAAACTTAACGTGACATGCAATCGCTTGCATTGTTGTTGAAACATATAAATTAATCAATTATGCATTTATACTTAGAATGTAATTATTGGTATTGCAAATGAGATGTAACTACATTAACCCATTCGGGGCATATGTTAAAATTGAAATGTGCACAATATTGATTAGTATCGATCCTTTCATTGAAAAGGATGAGCAGAAAAAAAATTGCAGGACTAAAAAATTTAAAATTTGGCTTGACATTTTCGTCTACTACTTTTATTGTTTTAAATTGGGTGATATTTTGATTGTTTTAAATTGTTGTGTTCTTTCCATTTCTTATTTTTGGCAATTTTGTTAATGTTGTTTTTTTTTTTTTTGTTTTGAGGTTTTTTCTATTTTGGCGATTTTTCATTGCTTGCAGAGCATGCGTTTCACTAATAATCGATTTTATTTAACTTATTTTTTTTTGCTTACTGGCACAAAAGCTAAACAAATAAATGAAAAGAATCGTCAGAAGTCACAAATCAATAGATTATCGTTTTTAATTTCAGCATTATCGAGGGGTCGTCATTGTTGGTCAGGCCGTAAGTGTTCACAGTCATGCAGAAAAATTGCAGTTTTGGGTGTTAAAAAGAAAAAAATAAAATACACTTAATATCGTCAGCAATAAATGGGTTAATGTTTTTCTTAGAATAACATTTTCCCCAATAAATTAGCAATCGTTTAAAATATTTTCAGTTCTTTGCCAATTGTCCTTTACGAATTGTATGTTTGTTTACTTGATTATATTGTTTTCTCAATAAATAAAATTGTAACACTGTTGCATATTGCAAATTCTTGGAAAAGTTTATTACATTTGATTATTTAATCTTTCAAGTATGTATTTTAATTACAGATGAACTTGTTTAAAAAAATTTCACTTTTGTAAAATAGTACTTTAAGTTAATTCAATTAAACAAAATGTAATTTAATATCTTTTGAGTAAGATTTTAAAGGAGTTTGAAGGTTTTTTAAAAAGGTATCGAAAACGTTACACGAATATCTAGTTTCACAAAGTAGTCTACAAAAAATCACGAAAAGGAATTGTTAAAATAGCAGTGACAAAAGAATGCTAAATGAAAGACAATCAAAAAAAGATATGATTACATGCTACAAAAATAAGGCTATACACGATTTGATTAAAACAAATATTGGTTCTTACTCCTTTCACATTTAAAACTAAAACTTACGCATGTTACACTAAGTTAGAAGAAAAAACAGCTAATCACAAACATAAATCGTGTTCAACTCAAAAGACCAACAACCGCAATAAAACCAAACATATTTTTAAGAATATAAGATTTAATTAAGCTTATAATTATACTCATACGCATAAATCCACTTTAAAAGTAAAACATTAATATTCTTTCTCAAGCGCACATATACCATCACATTTAATAGCTTTTATACAAATAGATTTAACTGAGTTGGCGGCGGGATTGATGATTGTATGCTAGAAATACAGACAGAAAGACAGGTAGGCAGACAGACAAATAGGTAGAATAACAGATAATATCATACACACACAGTAGCACATACATACACAGCTAGACCAAATGTTGGCATCGCTTATCTTCTGCGGAAAACTTTCAAAATGTATAATTTTGAACTTAAATAAATTAATGCTCAACGTTCAAAGGTGTCAAAACTTGAGAGAACTGTGTAAAATACAAACATTTCGTAGCAAATTCAACACTTCTGTTAACCATCGCCAATAACAAAAACAATGATAAACGTGCAGTCATACGCCTGCAGTCGTACACACACAGATATACGAGTATACTTCACAAACCGCAAACGTGGAGAGGTGGTCCTACAGGCCAAACCCAGCAAACTTAATATAAAACTAGTGCGCAGCTTAACTAATCTTGAACAGAGTGAATGTTTATAAAAAAATGGCAAAATAGAAAAAAATATTTTTTTAAAAGGGAATAGCTCTTTTGTTAAGATCTTTTTATGATATGATAATCATTACTTAAAACGAAAATAATTATCCTCCAAAAAAACTGTTTAAATACTAAACTATATTTTTCATATTCCATCCCTGTAGTGTTGGAGGAAAAATATAAAATTTTATATACTAGAATTTAATTAAAATTAAATTTTTTCTTTTTACATCCCTGTCCTATATTATAATATGTGTGACATTTTTAATAGTAAACTACACTTTCCATTCCTAGTTCTACGCTGAAAAAATTCAAAAATTTCATTATATAAAAAAAAAAAAACTTTAATTATACATCCCTGGTTTAAAATTGTATATGCTAAAATATATTTTTCACTTTGCTCTTGTTATATGTTTTATAAAAATTGTAAATTTTAAATAATAAACACAGTATGTATTTTTACTATTCCATCCCTGATCCATTACATGAAAAACGGTTCAATTCCAATTGTTGACGCGAAAACTTTTAACCAAACAATATTTTTATTCTTTTTTATTTTATTCTTTAACACGCAAAAAAAAAAAACAAAAATTTTAGGCCCTAATGTTGTAAAACGCATCACCGAAGAGACTTTTATATGGAAAGCAATGACAAAAATTCAAATATTTAAAAATTTGTTTTTGTTTTTCATACAATATCATCACCGAACAAACGCATAGAAATTAAGGCTTTGCTTTGCCTTCAAAAATTTCAAAAATTTGAATGAAAACAATGAACAAAATTTTTAAATATTTGAATTTTTGTTTTTGATTTGATTTGAAGCGTTTTACAAAATTAGGGCCTTAAATATCAAATATAATTTTTAACTTTCAATTCCAGGTTTATAATTAAAATTTTTTTTTGTATTATATATCAATTGAAATTTTCTATTTTCCGTTCCTGGCTATAATACAAAAAATTGGAAAATTTTCAAGAATGAAAAAAAAGTTTCGTTTTCTTTCCCTGGTCTGTAAAAAAAACGATGCAATGAGCTTTTCCCCAGAAGGTCTCAGGCTGCTTAATCCTGCAACAGTGAGACAAACGAGTATCACAGATAAATATGGCAAATTTTTATTCCACTATCGCCAGGAAGAATTTATGTTGAAGAAATCTTCAAATACTTGGAGGGATACTTATGAAAATGTTTTCAAGATTTAATGATTTTGTGTGTGCGTGTGTGTGTTTGTGTAGGCGCGTATAAGCGTGTTTATATTTATGCCTACCAATTTTACAAAACGTGGATTCAAGTATTCTCGTATACTCGTATTGGTTGCGTGTATAATTTGGATATTTTTTTTTGTAAAGTTTTCCGTGTTTTTGTTCTGTTTTTATTTGGAAATCTTCACAGGTTGCAAATGAAAGAGGTTAAACCACAAAAATATGTTTCCAAACAGAACATAAGAGGTGGGTAGGTCGTATTCTTAAAGGTGATATATGTTGTATGTATGTATGTATGGTTTTAAATGGCAGTTGATGCTCTTATGCTGGTTATGATAATAATGATGTTGATGAGCATCATGATAATGACGATGACACTCATCATAATGTTTGCAAAATGAGTTAAAAGTAAGTTGGTTTTCTTTGCCAGACTTTATTTATAACAATCAAGCTTTTAACCTCCGCCCTCTCCACTCAAACCGCAATGATATGCCTGAGGTTACTGCAGGCGTTTGTTTGCTGCTGTATATCTGCTGTATATCAGCAGTCAGTTTATATATTTATTTCAAAGAATGGCAGGTTTTTATGCAGAGATTTTAAATAAAGATATTTTGTGCAATTTAAGGGGTTATCTCTCACGAAAAGACATTAAGATGCATATTTGTCTTTGTGTTTGTGTTTTAAAATCAAATTAGATTTGTTTGCTGTTGTTTTAAGAACTTTAAAAAGAGTGGTGCGGGAAGGTTTTTATAATGAGAATTTAATGATTCAAGTTGTGGCTTGATTATATCTCGATATGATTGTAATTTGACTTGTGTTTACACAAGGCTCGACTATTTACAGAGTGTGTGTTTTTTTCGTTAAAAGTTTTATTAAGTATAAATATTGACTTTTGACAAAATAATTTTGTAAGTCAAAAGTTAATTGTTCTTTAAAGAATGTAAGTAAGTAGATTTTTTGGTACCTTTTTGTATATACTAATTTTCACAAATTATACAAAACTTTAAATAAGTTAAAGATTTACGGCCTGTTTCACAATGTCGACAAGTCGATGACATTCTCTTATTTATATTGAAAACAAAAATAAATTTAAATATTTTGTTTATAAATAAGAGAACGACATCGACTTGTCGACATTGTGAAACAGGCCGTTAATATCGCACTTCTTCTCAATGAGAGTTTAATTTGTTTTAAAAATATGTCTGACGTAAACTTTGACATATAAAATTTAATAAGAAAATAATCAGACGAAATTTTTTAATACTTTTAATAAAACACCCTATAAGCTGCATAGTGGCAACATAACGAATGTGCAAAATGTTCTATAGAAGCTCTGTAGAAGCATTTAAATTAATATATTAAGCAATTGCATAGGTTTTATCGCGGGCTTTGATGGTGACCGAAACAAGAAATTCGGTAACGAAAAAACCTAAACACTAAGTTTGTTTCTTAAGTCTTTTGTTTTTTAAGCTATTGCATAGATTTTTAAGTATTTGAATCGCCCAATTGTCTTCACTAATCAGCCTAGTCAACAACCACACCAGCGAATGTGCTGCAAAGTTCTTGTTTTCGCCTGCTGCCACCTAACTTATCTCCAATAACATCCGAGTTATTAAACAATAACAACCGAGTTCTTAAACAAAACGTAATAATATAATTGCATAAATTGATACAATAGCTTTACCGCAGTAGTCCCCTGCGGTAGTGCCACACATACTTTTTTTTATTTTCTGCTCTGTAATATTACCCTTAACCTCATATTTTTAAAATATTATTGACGATATTTCATACAAATAAACTTACCAATTTATAATAATTTGCTTTAATACGATATGTGAGGAAATCAGCTTCTTCCTGTTGATCACACAAATTTTATTTTCACACATAATATTTTCACTTATTTTATTACAAAACTTCAAAATAATTATTTTTTTTTTTAAACAGGTTCTTTCCACTTACATTTTATGTAAGTGGTTTGTGTTACAAGGTTGGCTATTGCTGCAAATTGTAATTTTACTTCATTTAACACTTTTAAATAACACAAAAATGTTAACGTTACAAATACCGATATCAATTGTTAGCAACCGTTTTTGTAAAAATACGCTTTAAAGAACCGTTACATAACAAATTCCGTGACCGTAATATTTAAAAAACTACAACGACCACAATTACAATTAAAGAACGAGACGTAAAAAACCGATCAGAAATAAAACCAACCATGAAAATGCACATTTCTTTAAAAGAACACAACTAAAACACACTATTTTTACATTTTCGATTTTTTTGTTTAAATTTAAAGCAAGATAATCTTCGATGGGATAAACTGAAAATAAAAGATAAAAGGAAAATATAGAGTTATTGCATTTTGTCAACAATAAAAATATTTACAACTAGAAAATTTCAAATATTTTGGCAGATATTGACATTTTTCAATTGCTTTTTCTATGAATTGCCAGAGAAATTATATTTTGCAGACGCAACTGTTTGTTGTTCCATATAAATTTAATTTGAAGCAAAATTTTTTCTAACCAACTTTAAGTTAAATTCAGAATCGTAAAAAGCCAGTTGGGTGCAGTTAAAATTTATCTAAGCAACAACTTCCACTAGGAAGCGATCATTTGTTTAAAAATAAAAAATTTACAACTTGCTCCCGATTTAAAAAAAATTTAATTACCAAATTGCAAGCAATCCTGTTAAAATAAGTGAAAAAATTTTGAAAATTGATCTATAAATGGAGGGAGTTATTCGAAAATTAATTATAACAAGGAATAAATTTCTCCCCGAAAAAATAAAAAAAAAACACTATGGGACAAACTTTGCTTGCAACCCCTTTTAAACAAATTTTTTAAAAACGGTTTATACCTGATAGATTTATGTGGAGGTTCAAACATTATATAAAAAATACAACCAAATTGATAAATGGGTTAAAAAAATTTGAAATTTTTCGTTTCCCCTGAATTGCAAATAATTTTTCGAAGAAAATTACGCTAAATGTTTGATTTCATACCAAGTCCTTTTTGCCGGTACATATTTTTATGATTAAGAAATCTTTTTAACCTTTTTTGTGTTAAAATTTCTGTTTATCTTATCAAGTTTTGTAAATGTTTTTTGTTTGTTTTTTTTTTTTTTTTTTGTTTACTTCCAGTTACTCCAGTGTGCGTTGGTGTTGCTTCCCTAATTCATGCATTTTGAAATGTTTATTTTTCCAACCAAATTTTTTTTTCTTAAACCTTTTTATATCTCGCGTGCTTTTTGTGTATATTTTTAGCGGTTTTTTTTCCTTCCAATTTGTTTGTGTGTGTGTGGGTGAGTGCCTTTTTGTTTTTCTTTCTGTGTACGTACGTACGTGTTGGTGGTGATGTCATTGCTAAAAGAGGTTTTAAATTTTATGAGGACACTTTAGTTAAGCACTAAAGTGTACACGAATTAAGTGCGTTTTTATCTCGTTATTAGTGAAACGTGATTCAAATATAAACATATTATGCTAGGGAAGACAGACCAATGGCAAGCTACGAGTATGTTTATCTAAAATATTTCAAACATATTTTTCCAGCATAATTGTATGCTTTAATTATAAAAAAAATTGTTTTTATCATTTAGGGAAGAATAAAGTTGAAGAAAAATTATAGTTTTAAAATAGTTTTTAATTTAAGGGGAGTGCAATTTTCTATAAAATATAAAAATTAATTTATAGACTAAAATTAGAAGATGTTCAGAGGTAATCTATCTGAATTTAGCATTGCGAACCTCAACCTGACGAAATCTCCATAAGAATAATTTTTTATATTCTTATAATAATATAATAATTTACATAATATTTATTTTAATATAATATAATATTGTTATTGTCATAAATTATCAATATATGATCTGAATAGAATTTTTTTGAAATCAATCACGGGAAAAAACGGGAAAAATTAGTTCACGTTTCTGCGAGATCACTTTATTTACAAAAATTTCCATATAGAATGGTTGCTGCAACTATAACATAGTGTATTAGTACCATAATATAGTTATCGCTATCATGCCTTAATTATGACTATTTGAGATGTTGAATGATAACAGAATAAAGCTTGAATTCATTTATTTAATATTTTTATTTCACAACTTAATGAGAAAATAAAATTTGATTTTTCTCTCAAGAGAGGAATAGAAAAGATGAATAAACATTTTGCCGCAATATCAAGAGGACGATTAATTGTCATATCAATGAATCACATGAGAGATATATAAACTTATCGATTTCCTTTTGAATTTAATGTGAAATAAAATAAGCTGAACTTCCATTTCCTCCAAATAATTTCCTAACAGAAAATATGTAATGAAACATATGTTGAAGTCACCAAAACTTTTTTCTAACAACAATCCATACATTAAAATTGAAAAATTACGTGTGATTGATTTGACTTTTTGACTGAAAGGAAATATTAACAATTTTATGGTATTAAAGAAACATAAATTCAATAATAAAAATCAGTTTAGAATTTTAAGACGCCATTTCGTTTTGTTATTTTCGTATGTAAAATCAAGTGACAATTTTCAAATACTTGAGAGAATATTGTTGTTCAATATTATATTGAAAAACATGTAAAATTAAGTCATAAAGCCAATTTGCTTTTAAATGCAAATCTAAAAGCCATTGTTGGCACATTTTTCATTTAATCTGCAGACACAACTACAAAGCAAAAATTTTTGGAGAAGAAAAAAAAAAGAGAATAAAATGGAAAAAGACTTGCAAAAGCGTCATCTTTGAAGTTTTTTTTTCTTCGTCAAAGATACTACATGTTGTTGACACAATAAAGAACACATACACACAAACAAACAAACAAACACACAGAACAAAAGAAACAGTCATGTACTTCAACTTTCAACTTTCTTTTATTATTTCTTTTTTTTTATATCCCAACACTTCGATTTGTATTTGAGTACACAACTCTTTCGTTTTAAGCGACTGCCTGCCACTTGAAATTTACAAAAGCTACAATTTTATTATATTTAAAGCAGATTTCTATTGCTTCCGTTTGATGATGTCAATGTTGATCATGCTGATTTGACAGTTTTTTCTTCTATATAAGTAATTTTTCTCTTTAGTTTTTTCCACTTTTGTGAATGATTTGCGGTAAGAAATATTAAAAAGACAAACATTCTGTGCCACATGCCACAGACGCAGCAAAAAAAAAAAAAAAATCAAGAATATTGTACTCATGCCATATAAATTTTTGAAGCTTTATTTGACAAACTCTTTGGCACAAATGTTGCGATGCATTCATTCATTGATTGTGCTGAAAAAGGCAACGTTTAGTGGAATGAAAGACTCAACCGTTTCAACTTCAAACTAACAATTTTTTTCCATCATTCATCCATCCATCTAAGCAGCACCCAAACCAATATTTTAATATCCGTATTAGAAATTGAATGTGTTTGCTTCTATATATTTTAAGTAAATGATTCATTGCTGATATTGATTGCTTGTGGTGGTATGGGGTGTCCCATTACTATCGAGGCTGAGGTTGTTTGTATAAATATATTTTTTTTTCATAGTTTTACTTGCAGCTTTAGCTGCTACCACTCTGCCACTGTATTCCAACTGTTTGTAATATTTGATGTCAACTACAAAATGCAAATTTGACACGCTTGTCACATTTTATTGAATTGAATCGATTTTAAATCGAATTGAAATGAAAATGTTTCATATTATTGAATTGATTCAAAAAAAGAAAAATACAGTTTTTTACCATTAAGAATTTTTAACAATTCTTGTTTAGATTTTATTTCGCATACGGTACAAACAGCCTTATGTGCAGCAGTGTGTGTGTATGTTTGTGATTGTGTGGGAGTATGTTAGTGCCAGTTTAGTGTGACTGTGTCATTGATGTGTGTTTCCCTTTTTTCCAGTTGAGGTTTATGTGTTTTTTTTTTCAATAAAATATTTTTCTAGGTGATTTATTCATAAAATAAAATAAAAACAAGAAATAAATAGAATAAAAGGAGGAATAAAGTCTCTATCAAAGTTGTTTCTTTAGTTATCAATCTCAAGACTTTTAATAATATTTTTTTTGTATCTGTTTTTTTTTTTTTTTTTTTGGCTTTCTATCATCATTTTTATTCTTATTTTATTATTTTTATTCTTATGTTATTTAAAAAAAAAAATTGGTAAAACATTTTAATAATATGCATATTTACTTAACAAATTAAAAATAAAAAGGCTTTTTGATAAACATAAAACAAAGGAAAAAAAAACAAATTAAATACAAATACTTTTCACTCAATTTAGTTTTAACTATTTTTAAAATTCAATCCCAATCAAATCTACTTCAAATGAAGTTACAGACAAAATCAAGGTTATTTTTATTTAATTTTACAAAGAAAGTTATATAGTTTTCTACTAGATTTTGTATATTAAGTATCGTAGGTGATGTGTCTCGGCTATAAGGTATGTGCTCTTGCTAAAAAATTTCTTTATCAAATAAAGATGGTATTGCTAAGTGTTAATACTGACTACTAGTAATTTTAAATTCGCAGAGATTTTATATAATTCTCGTATTACAATTTCACAACAATTTTTTGTCCATAGAAATTGCAATCATTTTTAACCAAGCAAATGTAGTGATAACACTGACAAAAGTTGTGAGAGCGACTCCGGAAAAAGATGATCTTCTGTTCTGCTGTGAAAATTGATAATAAAATGTATGCTTTTACCTTGAACTAGACTGACAATGTCCATTGCCTGGCCCACGATGTCGCACGATTTTTTCTTTCGTACAAATTACATTTAAAACAAAAACAAAATTTTTAAAATTGTTTGTGTTTTGCATGTAATTTGTACGAAGGAAAAATTCGTTCGACATCGTGAGCCAGGCAGCTAGTTTTTTCTGAACTGAACTTTATGAACTTTAGCCTAAAAAATTGGTATGAATTGAATAGTTAATTATGTATTTCGAAATAATCCCATTAAAGTTTTGTAATTAATTCTTGTTTTCTATCTCTTTGTCTCTTTGTCTCTTTGTCTCTATTTCTCCCTCTCACGAAATATTCTGTATAGACAATTATTAGTGTTAATTTTCTTAAAGAAAATAAATTTTCTTATATTTCCTCGTTCTTATGTAAATCAATTCTTATACGTTTTGCTTTAATGACAGAAAAAAATCTAAATCAATAAATTATAGATAAGAATATAAATGGCCAAGAAAATCCTTGTGTTACTAATATGATCCTTAAGAGGTAATTATTGAAATGATTGTATTCATAATAATGGAGGGGGAGGAGTAGTACGTTCAGCCTAATAAATGTTCTGATAAATTACAAGCAATTTTAATACGCACTTTAACATTTGTGTGTGCAAGTTTGTTAAATGCTTGGTGGGCGAATAGTTTACAAAATTAATGAGATATTTAACTGTAACTGTGATAAAGTAAGCATGTAGGTGGTGACATTCTACATAACAAAAATACTAGATAAAGTGAAACTAAATACCAAATATTATCACTAATAATAATATTAATTATTGTTAATAAAAAATTAATTTATAGTTTATATAACACTAGAATTTTTATTACAATTTTACTTTTTATTGAAACCATAAACCGTCAAGGGGTCCCACAAAAGTTAATGCTTTTAATTGAACAGTTTCGTGCGTATGTCATTTCGTGTGCAAAATATTAATGTCAAACGTCTCATAACAAGAATGTAATAAATTTATTTGCCATAAAATTATTTTACGATTTCTTAAGAGATTTTCAACATGAAAGATAATGGAAAGCTGCTTTATCCATCCCTCTAACATTTTTATTGAAACTATTATATTTCATAATGAGCATAAGATTTTATTAGAATTAAATTTTTATATGTTTTATATGAATTGTGTTAGATATAAGAGATTTATAAACTTTTTCATTAAGATAAAATTCTGTTCACATAAATATTCCTAATACGAGGCGTGTTCTAATGTTTATAATTCCAGACTAGCCATTAACTTTTGTCTACTACTGGACTATTGTGGTAACTTTAGGAAAATGTGAATATTAGTTTATATTTGAAAAAAAGAACAACATCGCATAGTACTATTTAAATAAATGGCGAATGGTTACACCTGAAACCTTTTCTAGGGAGATTTAAATTTTGTATTTTTATTCTTAGCTGCAATATTTTTTTTGTTTTTTTTTTTTGGAAAATAAACACGCATGGAAGTCCTTGTACAATTTTTGTATATAAATAATTCTCCCTTTTTGAAACCATAATAAATTGTTTAACATAAATTTTATTTTGCCATTTTAATTTTCATCACTGTGGCATTGAAATTGTTTTCTTTTTCGATAGCTTTAAGTTTTAATTAGATTTGTTTGCATTTTGTGTTTTATTTGTAATTTTGGCTAAAAGCCAAAGAGAACGAATCATCATCTTCCCATGAGAGATAAATAAATATCAGAGTATTAAACTTAATTAAATATTGATACACATGTGTTCACACTCTTTCCATTGTTATTTGTTGTTAACCATTTTTCTATTAGAAATGAACCTAATTGCTTGAGTAATTTTAACACATTTAAAGATATACAGACACACACACGTATGTATATATACGGAATACAAACACTTAACCAAGCAGGCAGACAAGAGAGCATTTGCTATGAAATTGTAGTGAATCTTACTTTGATTATTATATTTGTAATTTTAGAACTGCCCTCGTAACCTTAGTTTTAAGTAAATTCCTTTATTAACAATACACAACAACAATGCTATGCTAAAATTAAGCAAATTCCTGTAATGTAAAAATACAACAACTAGTATACCTTATTTTTGATTGTTATTTTACACAACAACTTTTGCTACTTTTATTATACATTTCATTGTTAGTGTATACCACAAATTATATTATTAAATAAGGAATTTTTGTAGTTTTAAGGTACTGTTATTTTAGTATATAAGGAACAAATTTTTAGAAAATAAATCAATCATTATTTAGCCTTAAAATCGGCTTTATCTCTTGGAGCATTAAACTGCTTCTTTCTAAACAGGCATCCAACTGCCTTAAATATATTTAGGCCAGTGGCGTTCTTAAGCGCCGGCACCCTAATAGGCAGGTCTATTTTAAAAAACCCCTGAATAACCTATTAAATATACATCCACACATTACATGGCGATCCTGCCCAACGAACTAAAGAAAAATATTATACCTGTCGAGGAGTACGTGCCAGCAAACAAAGAAGAGGTAGATCAGATATTGCGCACGAACCCTACATGGCACCAATAAACCAGGCATATGGAAGAATACATCCCAACTGGCAGCCAAAAAGAAGCACCGAAATAAATGGCCACTCCAATAAATGAAGGCCCCAAACACAAATAAAAAGCATTTTTTACATTATTTTTAAATTTTCTTTTAAATGCAAGAAGCACAAAATTTTTTTTGCACAAATTAAACAGATTTATTATCACTTTTATGATGAAAAAGAACAAAAATTTATAAACATGAGAATTTAAAATAAAAAAAAAAACACTAAAAGAAATAGAAATGAAATAAGAATTTCACAAAGAAATATAAAATGTTAGAAAAATAAATTAAAAAGAGTTGCCAGCATTTTAAAATATAAAAATAAAATTTAAAATATATATTTTAAATTTTAAATGGAAATAGTACACGAATATTGTATTGAATTAGATAAACTAGAGAAAAATTTAAAAAAGAGTAAAGACAGAATTTACACCTCTGCGTATAAATTAGAAAAATTATCGCGTTTGTCGCATATTAAAGAAGAAGTAGAGAGTATTGGTGAACATTTTGAAGAAAAAGAGACTAAGTCAGTTATATTAAAATTTAGAGAATTATACACAAAGGTTGAGAAATTGATCAATTGTATGGTCATAAAAGAAACTAAAGAATTACCAAGAGATACGCTTAAAGAAAAAATTGTCAATATGGCACATTTTGACATAAATGTCGTAGGTAAAAACCTACATGTTTTTAAGGGTTCATATGAGGTGTTGGAAGATTTTATAGTGCAAACAGAATTGTTACATGATATTTTGAGAACAGAAGACCGAGAGATATTCATTAAGTACGTCTATAACTTCAAACTAGCTGCGCATGTCCGAGGTGTCTTAGGGCGTTCCAACAGACCAACTACGTTTGCGGAGTTGAAGAAGTTGTTAATTGATGCGTACCCAAACCCTAGAACTTTGCAACAAGTCTTAAATGAGTTAGGCACAATGAAACAAGGAAACATGAGTATTTTAGCTTACAGGGAAAAAGTTGCATTACTGTCAGAGCAATTGAGTAGTTTTGAAATAAAAGCGATAGAAAATCCGTCAACAGAGACTAAAAACGCGATTTATAAAATGAGCGAAAATATGGCGTTAAATGTATTTACAAAAGGTGTTAATATAGAATACCAAAACGTATTAGTGGCAAGTAGTCCCAAAACGCTTAGCGAAGCAGTAGAAAAATGTGTAACTATAGAGAGATCGTTACAAATAGATAATAATAATAATAGCATTTTCAGAATAAACAGGCGTGAAAATGAACGCATTAATAACTACAATTCACAGAGAAATAATAGAAATTACACAGGGTACAGAAATCAAGGGTATTATAATCAAAATAATAATAGAAATTATAATAACCATAATAATAATTTTAATCATGCTGAAACAAACTATTACAATCGTAATGGATACGGAAATAACAATAATAACAATAGCCCTGATAGACATAGAAATAATAACAATGGTGCAAATAGAAGTAGTGCAGCAAGAAGTAATAATCCATTTAATAATAACAATAGAAACAGCTTCTCGAATAGATCTGGCAACAATAGAAATAATCAGGGAAACTAACAAACCCGGATAACAAAGTTTGTTATCCAGAAGGGCAAAAATGTTTCAAAATTTCAAACAATACAGATAATTATATAGCAATTAATTGTAACACAATTAATAAAGAGCTCAAATTTTTAATAGATACTGGAGCCGATATTTCAATTTGCAAACAAGATAATATAGATAATATAGATGTACGTGATGTACATCCACACATTACAAAATATTTATTAAATGAATGGGGGCAGAGGCCTACCAAAAGGGAATTTTTCTAAACGATAAAAGGAAACAGGAAGTAGTTTATTACAATTTGTTTTTTCTTTTTTGCACGCCACCCCAACATTTTGCAAACATGGAACAATACTAAAAGTGGTGGCTGCAATTTTAGCAGCAGCTGTAATTTGAAATGTGGTAGAAAAACCAAAAAATAAAACATAAAAATCTCAAAAAAAAATTTAATAAAAAACCAATAAATGCGTTCGTTCAATGTTCAACAAGATCTATGGTTTCATTTTGTTAAATTGCCAACTTCACTTACTCACTATACGAGCTGAATTTTCGTTTCTTTTAAACATTTTATTGGTTTTATTCCATTTTTTTCTATGTCTTCTTTTAAATGTAATAAATTTATGTGAGAAAAATAGATTTTTATTGTTTTATTTCTTCGTTCGCTTTTATTTCCGTTTCGTTGGCTGTTTGTCATTGTAGTTGTTGTTTCTTAGAAGTACTTTAGCCGGCCACACAAAGAAAAAAACAACAAGCTTTTGAGTGTAATACTTTTGTGTTGTTGCTACTTGTATAGCAAAAAAAAAAAAAAAAATACTTACGAAACAATATAAAATGTAATAAAACTTAATAAAATCTATTGAATGGGAGGTAGCAGCAAAAATAAATGTGAAATTTATTATAGATTTTAGTTTTATTTCTATTTCTGTAACGATTTTTTAATTAAAGGACAATTTTATTAAAGAATATACGGAGTACTTATTAATGATTGTCTTTCCACTTTATTTTCTCCTCTTTGGCCATGTGTAGTTTTGGTGTAACATTTTGGCTCAAAATATATGACCAAGAGAACTTAGTTGTAGGTTTTATGAAATGGCATTTCCTCAAGGTTGCAAGAATAATAATAATATCAATAACATTTAAACAATAATTTTTATTAAAATCCATTCTATTATAATTTTATAATAACAACGATTAGTAGTTGGCATGGTGGGTGTAGTGGTTAGAGAGACAGGTGTGTTACAGATTTTTTATTTATTTATTTACTTATTTCAGCCTATGGACAAAAATCCTTACAGACTATGAATAACAAAAAAATACTTACTAACTATACTTAAAACATAAAATAAAGTAAAAGAAAAACATATGTATGTACATTTATACAAAGACAACTTAACAGTTGACCGATAACAATTATTTTAATATACAAAAAAGCAAAAGTTTGAACTCAGTTTTGTCAATGCTGAATTCTATACGAGATTTACTCTGCTTTTGCCATTTAAAGTTAATTTCATTAAGCAGAATAAAAGCTCGAGTTAGATTGACATTAAGCCCACAATTAGTACGGTGAACGGGTACTTCAAAAAGTTTTGACAACCTCCGATTTCTAGGTGGTATATAAAATGATATTGCGTACAGCAAATCAGGACAATCACCATTGTCATTTATTATAAATGATTACCGTTGCCACCAGCCTTACGGCCCAATCCGACGGTGATCTTAACACCGTGTGAATATAAGTGTTCACAAACATCTCCGAGTCACTTCAAGAGCCACAGGTGGACCCCTTGAAAATCAAAACCAGGTGGCAATTTCTTAGGCATGGCCCACTCCCCATGCTTAAACACCACAAAATCACATAGAGGCTCTTTATTGGTAGACTGAAGTCCAACCAGCCACTAGCACTGGTCGAGCATCAGTCCTTAAACCAATACCTCTCCCAGCTTTTGGTAGAAAACACAACTACTACGTGTACTCCCGAAGGAGACCTTACCAATAACAGGTTACGGAATCATGCCACCAATGAGGGTAGTGCGATGTCTGCAAGCATATCCTTCCTCAAGAGAACAGATATGCATCTCGCAACAGCACATCGTAAATGTGTGTCCAATATGGGACAACACTCTCTACCCTCCGGAAGACACTCTCCCGTGGGGCTTACAAGCTCCCGTGGTACCAGTTTAGATTACTGATAAAGCGGCGAAAGAAAACCCCGAAGGATTAACTTTCATTTGACTTTGGTCTTGAGTGCGACCTTAGGTGCCTTTTCGCCTTCTACCAGACTAACATAGATTACCTACTTCCTTTATCTACCTTATATGTACATTCGTTGCTCTATTGTTTCAGAGATTGGATAGAAATATATAAGTGTAATTGGTAATGTCTGGACGTTAACCCTCTTCCCTAGTTGGCACAGCACCAAGGTGTGGACATCACCAAGATGACAAAACGTACCCCTGGGGTGTGGTTAGAGAGACAGTCTCCGAAACTAAATCGTGCTTTTCATTAAAATGCTTTCAAAACTTCAAGTCCAAAATCCACATAAATAAAAGAATCTTCTAGTGCTATCCCGGTTATTGAAACAATTAATGCAATTCTCATGATATTTTTTGATTCAAGCTTTGTCCAACTTTCCGCTAGCCAATTTTGCGCTAAGTATTTATAAAAATAGTTTAAAGTATAAAGCAAATGAGGTTATTTCCAAAAATTAAAAATAAGCAAACAAACTAGTTGTAGCGAAAACTTTATTATTCTTTTTTTTTTTTTTTTGAAAAAGAAAATTCCAACAATAACTTTTTTATTGTTACTTTTTACAAAAATTTTTGCTTAATTTAATTTTTTCAATACGAACACCTCTCCTTCAGTCACAAAAAACTGCTTGATTTTCAGACCAACAAAAGTTGCAAAAGCAAAAGAAGATAAAAATAATCATTGTTATTGTTTTTCGCAAAAATTTGAAAAACATTAGTAAGACAATATTAATGTTGACACTTACACTTGCCACACAATCGAATCAACACCAACAGCAACACCAACACACACACATACACACACATTGATACTAATAAATTAAGAACATTGATAATATTGTCTATTCAATAACATGCAGACAGACCAACAAAATACACAGAATCACACTTGACTTTACGCATTTCGTTGTATATATAAATACCAATGTATGTACTTTGTGTATGCAAATATATGTACATATTTATATGCTATATAGTCGAGGAAAATACTTTTGAATAGTTTTTTTTTATAGCAAAAGCTGTGTATACTTGTATGAATGTTTAAGGCCAAGTTAATGGCAGGAGTAGCAATGGTAGCAACAATACAATACAATAACATAAAACATGCTAATGATGTGCAAAATATGTTGCTTGTTAAATGCAAAAACTTGTACACACACACACACACAGACATACTATAAGTTAATCAGAGAAATATACAACAAACTTTTCTACAATAGTTACTTTTTCCAATGCACAGACTTTTCTTATAACAGCAAGAAACTGAGAAAGTTAAAGAAAATCAGATATGAGGAAAAATATACACAAATATTTTAAATATTTAAAGAAATATAAGTGTTGTTATTGTTTATTGTGCAACCCATAGAAATATTCCAACTTTTAAAGAGTATCGTTGTGAAGTAAAGTGTAAAAAGACAAAGATGACTATTCTGAGATTCCCAATAAGCGATGAGCGAATGTAGCAAAAGGACTAACATGAATGATCACGATCTAAAAAGTACAAATTTCCACAAAGGATTGGATTTTTTGCAGCGGTGAACAGTAAATGTTATTTTTTAAGGAAAAAGAACAAATCAGGTTTGGAAGTGTTGGATTTTATTATAAACGAAAATGAGCATACCAATTTTTTTAAAATTTAAATTTTTTATAAGTAAATAACAAATAAATGTTTGTGTGTATGTATGTATGTATCCGCATAGATCTTTAAGAGCAATTAATGTTTCTATTGATCTTGAAGATTGAGGTTGATCGTTACCTTGAATTTATTTTCTTTTTAATTTTCCTCTCACAAAATGTTGAACATTTTTTTTTTTTCAAAATATAAAATCTAACCTAATTTAAAAGTTGAACAGTACAAGTACTACTATTTTCTCTAAACTGGAACTGCTAATAAAACACATACGCACACAATCTCGCATGAACTTCGACACAATAAACATGTAAACTTTTGTTTCTCAACAACAATCACATGAAGATTTCTATTAGATTTTTAGTTGGCAAAACTTTCTGCTCACTCTCTCTCTTTCTCTCTCTCTCTCTCTTTGTGCATTCTTATTGTTCTGTTTATTTCACATACACATGTAGTAGGAATTGCATGATGCAAGTAAGTATACAGCTGTGTTTGTGTATGTGTTCATGCAAACTACGTGCTTCATCTAGAAAATTGCATTGATTTCGTGATGCCCTAATTAAACAACAACAATAGTAACAACATCAAAATCAACAGCAACAATATGTTTTGTTGCTGGCAGAACTCTTAGAAACGGTTTAAAGTTTTCAAAAAGAAACGAGTCATAGAGGAATCATACTCGCCTACGAATGAATAAAATCGCTCATTTTGCATTAACGGAAACATTTGACAGTTTTTGCGACTGCTCTCAGAGTTTGAAAAAAATGAGATAATTTATTAATTTAATTAATATTCAAAGAATTTGAAAGAAAACTTATTTTTTCTAAGAGTTGAGTCCTATTTAAATACTTGTTGGTGCTTGTTATTGCACACAGTTGCAACAAAATTTTGTATGCTCTAACTATCACACACATGTACACGTCCATGTACCATCAAACGACTACACATGTACTTAGATGTAATTTAATTTACTTATGAATTAATTAAAAAAAAAAAAAAAAAAACTTTTGTTAACGTTTATTCAAAAACTTGCCTTGCAACTTAAGCCTGTGGCAGGCAGGCAAGCAGGCAGTTAGTCAGTGAATGTACTTTTTGTTTTGTATAATGACGACGATAGTGACGATTGTATGGTTTTGGTGGTGGTAAATGTCACAATTAAGTTCATGGTCAAAACAATTAATTTCATCATAAAATTTTAAATTGTTCCTATTGACGTCATCTACTACTTTATATTCGCAATTTTCATTTCAGCTTTGTAAGCAATTGTATATGCCATAGTTACTTATGTACGTATACGTTTGTGTGAAGTAATTTAAATACAGTTTAAATGCGATAATTTGGCATTTGCAACAATGCGACAGTATTACAGAATTACATGTTTTACAACATTTTTACAATTGAAGATATCGTATAGTAACTTAAAATTAATTTAAAATTTTTGGATGTTTCCATAAATGTTTTACATATAATGAATTTTAACAAGTTTAAGATGGTTCCTCCAATATAAAATATGGGAAAAAAATGTTATTTTCACTATTTAAAGTTGTTGGTGGCGTATGAGAATTTTTTAGCACAAAAGTTGAAAATACTCATACGTTATTAAAATTTTCCAATTAATTCATTAAAATATTCTTTTACTAAAACAATGCCAACGACACAATTTTATTACGCTTTATTTCAGCAGAGAAATATATTCTTAATAATTTTGTATTCTTTTTCCTTTTTTTTTTTTTTGTTTATTTTTCAGTAATAAAATATGTGAAAAAAATTTCATTTTCTTTGCATAATTTTTAATTGCGGAAATCTTTAATCATCAACACAATTTTCCTTTTGGGCTAAAGAAAACGAGAAAAAGGATAATAAACCTGAAAAGTCAGGTTTTGTTTGCTAATTACAAAAAGGCTTAAACAAACAATTAGTAATCTCCCTTTTTTTTTTGCCTAACAAACATGGTATTATCATAATTATCATGCCATTAAATAAATGTTAATTTGTTAAACAAGCTCTTTATTACAGCGTATATATTTGTCTAACAACTAAAAATAAAAGCCTAATCTTAATTATTAACTGATTTTTAAGCAAAAAAAAAAGTGAAACGGTTTTCTTTGTAATCAGCAGCGACCTAAACAAAGAATTCGAAGAATATTGCTATGATTTTAATTTAAAAAAAAAATAATTAAAAAAAGAACAAACCTTCTTATTTTTTGAGAAACTCGTGTACAACTTTTTTTTTGGTTTTGGCAAAAAAAAAAAATATTAGCTGAAACATATGACACAGTGGCGTGAAAGGTATAGAAATCAGAAAATACGTTTTTTTAGGGCAGTACCATTTTTTGTGATAAATTTGGTGCCCGTATTATGCTACCGATTTGATCAAATAAAATTAAATTTACAAGTTAACTTGATATTCTGGGTTCAGCATCTCTACTAATACATGCTTATATCAGAGTGCAACGTATACTTACAGCATCTTTTACTTACGGACTTTATAATTTTTAATTAATTTTAGGAATTTTTTTTCCAGCAACACTACTGTTTTGAATTTTTTAGCTTATTTGCAGTTTATCGAAAATACATGAAGAGAATAGTCGAGTTTTATGAATATATAAACTATTAATGGAAAAAAATATATAAAAAGCATATGCGCGGTATAGGTCAAAATTCAAATTAATAAATCAAGGATCAATCTTGGTGCTCAATAGTTTTTATTCCGAAAAATAAGAACGCCGCCTGCCATTATTTAACCACCATATTCCCGGCTGGTGAGAGACAAAATTTTTTCTCGTAGTATTAGAAATAATTTTTGGAAAAACTAACAACGAAATGAATTGTATGTCCTTGCAGGAGTATATTTTCAAATTTTTGTTGCATACATATCCGGTTTCCCAGCTAATAAATCTGTACATGTGGTTAGTGAATTATTGCACAACGTTGTACATTTTTAATAATATTTTTAATTATTAAAGTACAATTATCAATTCGTTAAAAGTAAATAGAAAAAGTAACTTGAAACTAACTAATTTGTGTTTAAACTGAGTACACAACTTGTTTGCTGGGTTATTGGTTTTATTTAATTAAATAATTTTTTTTTATTTCTATTAAAATAAATAAGCAATTTGTTTTGTTTTACAGCAATTCCAAATCGCTTGTAAATAATTGACTGATAGTTTATAATTTTTTTTGTTCTTTAATTTTCTGTTGCTAAACTCATTCATTTTTGTTGTTCAATTTTAAATTGAACTGTGTACTGTGATGAGTGTGTGTGTGTATGTGTGTGTAATAAAAAGTGTGGTAATACTGTTACTTTGTGTTTTCTGTGAACAGTAGATTCTCTACTAAACAGTTTAATGTTTTTAATTCATATATCTTTAGTTATTACACTCCACATCATCAGTAGACTTTAACTATATTTTTGAAAAGATCTAAAAACTTTTAGCAAATGTGTCTAATTTTCAAAATTATATAAGAAATACAAAAGAATTTGAGTCGAAAACTTTTGATAATTTGATATTAGATAAAAGCTTTTGAAGCATATCAAAACTTTCACTAGTCTACTGATGCTTTTTAACCAACAACAAAGGAAAATTAGTTTAATACTTGTAAATGAATCATAATAGGAAATCTTTACATTCTCAACATTAAAAATATAATTATCTAATGGAAATTATACAAACTTTAGGTGAAGCTTTTTTCTAGATTACTCAGCCGTAGAGAATTTTCGATACGCGAAGGTATAGCCTGAATTTTTTGCAATACTAAAATCAGGAAAACTTCATTATTTAAAAAATTATCAAATTAAAAACTGTTTTTTTTTTATTTTCTTTAAAAGAATAAAAAAAAATAGTAAAGCAACACCTTTCAAATCGCATCCGTTTGAAGGAGTCTGGCCAATTTTATGGAAACAACTGTATGTAGTTCCCGATATTTGTTTAATTTGTATTTTATTATTTTCAAACCAAAATGAATGACTGACCGAATGAATGTAAAAATAATTGCTTTTCATTGTTGCAATACGAATGTATTTGTCCTGATTGTCAGTAGCGAGAACAATTATAAAAATAAAAAAAGAAGAAAAAAAAAAATCAAATGGAATGAAATATTCGAAAAATTGCCAATCAATAAGTAATTAAATATAAAAATAACTGGTAAAGGTTGATTACACTGTACACAATAATTTTTAATTGTATTTTATTTTTAGAGTTTTTGTTTTACTGATGTGAGACTCTTAATTACCAAAGAAAATTATGTGAACATCTAATAAGAGGCGCAAATTAAATTATGAAGTTTTAACAAAAGCTTTCAAGTCAAGATAAGAGAGTTTAGCAAATTTAATTATTTGTAGAAAGGGGAGGGAGGTTTAACCAATGGTACAATTGTGGCCTATCAGATCAAAGGTTGTGTGTTCGATTCCCTTCATAGATCCAGGGTATTGTTCGTTGTGTAATTCATAGCAAGGAATAGCACTGCATCCAATTGTGACTTCGAATGGAAATTTGTTACAAATTATTCTTCCTAACTAAGTAGGACATTTGTGAGGAAATTTACATGAATGATTTGAAAGTAAACCACCTTTAAGCGCTGTATTAACGCTTTTGTTTGTGTAGAAAATTTAAAAATTTTACTAAATTTATTTATAATAAAAAATCCCATTGTAGTGTATTTTTATATGCTGCAGAAGTTTGAAATTTTATGAAACAAATATTTTCGTTTTATTCAATAGAAACAGTTAAAAGTCAACAAAAATGAAATTAAATATGAATCCTTGGTAATGAAATAATTGTTATGAATGAGGAAAAACTACAGTAGCCATCAAAAAATCCATTGATTTCCCGCAACCATCAAAGCATGTTATAGAGCTTACGCTGGATAGTGATTAATAAGTAGAGCTAAAAAAGGAAGTTTGGTCTTGAAATTTTTTGTTTCATGTAAAAACTTCGAAAAAAATTTTTTTTCTTGCTTATATGTAGTCCTTGGAGCCATATGGCGATAGTAAGAACAAATACGCCTGCTAGATCACCATCTATTACAAAAATTTCTCTTTTTAAAACTTATTAAGTTTTGCCTTTTATGTTTGCCTTCTCTAGACTCTGAGCTGCACATTTAAGGAAATGATGAGGAAAAAACTTAAAAAGCTAACTCCTGGCACGCTGCTTTATTTAATATTAAAATAAATAACTTTTTTTTTCTAAAAAAACACACAAAATAAAAATTACAAACAGCTCTTAAAGTTAACGAACACTTAACATGCATCATTACCTGCAGACAAGCTGAAGTAGCAAAAGATGTTGGCTGTGAAGCACCACAAGCACTTCAATGAATGAGCCAAAAAAAAAAAAAAAATTGACGCTCAATGGAAACACACACACACACACGAAAAGTGTAAAAAAATAACAACAAGGAAATGGGTGTTAAAAACACACTAGAGCAATAACTAGCTTCAGTAACATGTGTTGCAACTTCTCTAAAGTAGAGTTATAAATAGAAATACAGAAAAAAGTATAGAGAAATGCAACAAAAAGCATAAACGCCTTCTTCGGCAGATGTACTTTTATTAACCGAACAAAAGCAGTAAAAAAAAAACAATTTCAAAGATAACAAAAAAAAAAAACAGAGATGTGGCAAAAAAAACATAAATAATTATAACAACACTTGATGAAAATTTGAAAATTTCCGGTTGTTGTTGTCTTGTGCTTCATTTCATACAAACGAAAGCAAAAACATGTTGTACAGTCAAATCCCGATAATTCGTAATGGCAAGGGACCGGCCATTTCTTACGAATTAGGGGGGTTTTCGATTTAGCGGGATTTCGATTTAACGGGTTTAAAATAAAATAAATACGAATTAACGGGGTTTTACTAAAACGATAAAAAAAAACATAAAAACAATTGTTTTTGAAGGATTGAAGTAAGAGTCGATGGAGCAATTTCAAATCGCTCAGCAACGTCTATTTTTTTCTCTCCATTGTCAGTGGCTGCAAAAATTTGTTGTTTTTGTAACACCGACAGAGTTTTATGCGTGCGCTTGGACATTTTTCTTTATTATTCATTCCATGTTTCTGTTGTTTTTATTACGAATTATAAGTGGTAGTTAGCACACAATTACGATTTATAAGAGGTAAAGAAGATTTTATTTAAAAAAAAAATTACGAATTAGCGAGGGGACCAAAACGTATGGAAATTTTACGAATTAACGAGATTTTTTCAAGGGACCGACAGTTTATTACGAATTATCGGGAATTACGATTTATCGGGGTACGAAATATCGGGATTTGACTGTATGTGATTTTGTTGCTCTTCTACCGGCAAAAAATCCTAAGAAATAATTGAAACGACTTCTTTATTTTTAACTATTGAAGTTGAAACGTTTGTGGAGTGTGATTTCAACATGTTTGTTTTTGTGATTCTTTCAGCACATTTTGTTGTTTTGCAAAAAGTCGTTAAGAAAGAAAGAGAGTAGCAAAATAATAATAATAAAAACAAAAATTACTTATGTCTTTATTTTGCTTATGCTGTTTGTTTTTTACTCGCCTGTTAAAAATAGAAATTTATAGCGAAATTTTTGAACATGTTTATTTGTTTCTTTGTAAGAGGTAAATATACAAGTGTGATGGACTTGGGGATTTATAAGGAAAGTATCTTAATGGAAAGGCCTTAAATATTTATTCTGAAAGTTCTCTTCTTTAGATGACAGTGGGAATATTAATTAAAAAAGGTGAATTTTAATAGAGATTTTCTTTGGATTAAGTTTGATATTCATACAATTGGGAATTCATAGGCGGAGTCTGGATACCGTTTTATTTAATTTATACAATACGAGTGTGTTGGACTTGAGACTGTTAAATATGCAACTTTGAGCATTTGCCAAAGCAGCTGATTTTAAGCAGAACTTTATAATCACGGGTTGTGAAAGATCAGTTCGCCTGCCTTTACAGTAGATCTCTGATTTGATGTTTAATCTTTGCTAAAAATCGGATGCATCACAAAACTGCTGGGTAGAGAAAGCTTTGTAGAAAGTTGTTTGTATACGTCCTTGCATCCCATCTACAGGAAGTCGTTAAGAATTAGTTGATTCGCAGTTCAGATAGAACTGTAGACTGTGAATTTCAAACGTTGATAAGATCACCGTCAGATCAGGTTGAGAAATTTACTGACAGTAATTTTGAACACTTCTTTGAGTCATACTCTCGTATGCAAATCATTATTTTAGTGAATAAAGGTATTCAGCATTAAATTTAGGATTAAAGAGAAATTTTTTAATTTAAACTCTCCTTTATTTACGATTTCTAAGGAACATTTTTACAAAAAAAAAATTATTAAAAAACTATTTTGTCCCAACTTCTTAAGTACTAGATAGAGATACTAGTAAGTTTCTAAAACGCAAATCAAATATATGGTTGTGACATAGTTGCGTCAACCATGCTGTCATTTTTGCTAGTTATTATAGTTTTAAATTAACCTAAAGTAGTTTCCCAGAAACAAACACATGTTTACATTGAATCATTACCATTATTAGCATTATAAAAAATATATAATATGATGGCTTTCAACTATAATATTGTTAAAATTTTTCTGACTACAATCATAATTTATTTTGAAAAGTAACTATAATACCTACAGTTAAAATGCTCTCGGCGCCGTATTTAGAGCCAGTTTTGTCTTCGGACACATCCCCCAATTGTGGAGGAAAGTTAAAGTGGTTTTTGTACCTAAAGTGGGCAGCAGGCCAGGTAATCTAGCCAAATCATACAGACCAATTAGTTTAACATCCTTTCTGCTGAAAACGATGGAGAGACTAATTGATCTGCACAATAGATTGACGATTTTCCCCTAAGGGAAAATCGACTGAGCATGCTTTGCATCATCGTGCTACTAAGATTGAGAAGGCTCATAGGTCAGCGGAAATCGCGCTGTGTGCCTTCTTGGACATCAATGGCGCATTCGATAACACCAATTATGATTCGATAGAATGCTCTCTTAGGCAAAAGGGTCTTGACGTCACTTCTGTGAGATGGATTAGATCAATGCTTGAAAGCAGGGACATAACTGCTTCTATGGGTAACGATACGGTTACTATTAATGCAGTCCAAGGGTGTCCCCAAGGTGCTGTTTTATCACCACTCCTTTGGTCAATAGTGATGGATGAACTTCTCCTCATTCTTAGTGAACAAGGGCATAAAGTTATTGGCTATGCTGACGACTGTGGTGATGGCAACTGGAAAATTCGGCAACGTTCTCTCAGACATCATTAATGATGCATTGAGCACTCTAATGACATGGTGTGGGAGACACGGCCTTACTATCAACTCTGACAAGACTATTCTGGTAGCTTTCGCTCTTAAGAGGAAACTTGGTCTAGGGACAATACTGCTAAATGAACGCATTATCCCTTTCTCGACCGAAGTCAAATACCTGGGGTTTATGTTTGATAGCAAGTTGACTTGGAACCGACATGTTGAATGCGTCACACAGAAAGCCATTAGGCGGTTGTGCTGGGTGCACCTGGGGCATGAGCCTAAAAATGATCATGTGTATCTATACAATGATTGTCAGACCAATCATTACGTACGGCGCAATTGTTTCGTGGCAGAAGATTCTCCAGACTACGGCGAAGAACAAACTCTGCAAGGCTCAGAGTATGGCGTGTCTTCTTGCTACAGGTGCAATGAGGTCATGTCCAACTTTGGCCATTAAGGCCTTGATTGGGTTAACACCTCTTCAAATCTTTATAAGATCCTCTGCAGCAATGGCTGCTTATCGGATTGGTATCGGTAACTCTGCTCGCGGTGTTGGCAACGGGCATTCATCGATCGTGAATACATTGTCCTGCAGAAAGCTGTTAGGGATGCCTAGCGACAGGGTAATTTGTGAACTAAGGTTCAACAGGAGATTCAATGTCACAATTAGGGCCAAATTTTGCTTTTATATTATTTGTTTCTTTTACTGTATTTCATATATATATTGTTATATATGCTTTAAATTTTTTTCTATCATAATGTGATTAAGAAAACATCAAACATATGATTATTATTTTTTTTATACTGACATCCTACGTTTAGCTTAAATGATGTATTAAATATATTTATATTCAATTTAACGTAATGTCTGCAATTAAACATGAAAAAAGCACAAAATATATACAGTTTGACGACCGTTATCTAGGAGGAAACTTAAAATGATTAAAATCACATCAGCACATAAGACAATTTAGTTTTCATTTTTAAACATTTTATAAATTTATTTTATAAAATATTTTCCCGATTTTATGTAAAAAATTTTCTAAACTTTTTTCTAAAGCACAAACTTACAAAAATCATTCGTTAAATTAGACTATACGTTTTTTAAAAACAGTACACATAATAATGCTAATAAATGTTCAAAAAAGACAAAAAAATATTTGATTGCGAAGTATTTTCAATCATATTATGTTTGCTTTTAACTTATAGACGCACAACTGTATGTTTTCTTTGCGTTAACATGGTAAATAATAATTAAAGGCATGCTGTTTTTGCCAATAATTATTTCCATCAAGTTCCTGTTTTTGCTCACGAGCCCTTTTAAAAAAGGCCTGCAAGATTAATGATTTGTTTGTTAAATTACACTGAAACATTTTTTACATTTTCTATTACATATTTTTGTGTATAATTTTTTTCATGATGCAGCATTTGTTAGAAATAAAAAAGAAAGAACATTTAATAAATATGCGAAAAAAAATACTTCTCCGTGTTCATCCAACAATTGTTTGTGGTTTCTGGTTTAGAGTTTTAAGGAAGTTGGCATAAACTTTAACTATTGCACGACATATTTTGTATTTTTCTTTCTCGTATGTATCTGCAGCCAAGTACTTCATACTTTTCAACATGGATTTTCAATTGCTTATTTGCCAAAGGGCGATTTCTGTGAATTTAGTTTTGTGTGAGTAAGTATATAAGTCGTGATTGTAAGTGGGTGAGAAGAGGGAGTGGCAAGAGTGAGTATTGTTGAAAGGATGTATATATTTTGTCTGCTTGGTATTGTAGGTTAAGTAGCCAGCTAGACAAAACTCAACTGAAGTATTTTTACGGAAGTTGTTTGTAAAACTATATTTTTATATTGTAAATGTCGTATTTTTTGTTTTTCTGCCTTTAACTTTTAGAAGAAACTTCAGTTCTGTGTATGAAAAGGAGTAGAAGAAGTGTTAAGTTAAGTGGTAGTTGCAAAGCTGCATAGTTTTATTAAGGAAAAGTTAAGGTTTCTGCACAAGCAGAACACTCAAAGTATATCTAAACTTAGCCAACTTTAAAGAATAATGCTACTTCTTTGAAAATAATATTCATAAATGAAATACGCTGTTACATAAATAAATATCGATACATTTTTTATTAAATCAGGTTTTATTCACATTTAACTGCCTGTAATTTATTTACAAAAGTAAAACTCTTGTTTTTGTACTCTTCTAAACGGATTTTTGTTCTCATATCCAGTCATCATTTTACTCTGCGTTTAATTAAATAACTGGCTTAATTACTTTTTGGACTTTATGCTGTAAAATAAATAAATTATTTTCTTTATTCAATTAAAAAATATTGTGTCGGACAGGATTGGTGAATAAAACTATAGAGAGAAAAAAAAACCAAAAATACATCGAACAATTTTTAGAAAATAGCCTGGCCATGTACAGATTGTGGCATCTGTGTTTTGTATTTTTTTTCTTCCAATTTTATTCTTATTTAATTTTACCACATGGATATAGATCAATAGCATGAATTTTTTTCTATATATCTCCTTTTTTTTTTTTAAATGTATTGGCTCTCCTCTAAGGCCTGTACAACAAGTCAAAATATCATCCAGCTTTTTGACCCTCAATATGTGTAATAGCAGTTAGTCATGTATATGTGTTCGTGGGTATGTATGAGTGTGTGTGTTGTATGGAGTAGGCGGAAGTGAGGCCATGATGATATTTTTCTGGTCAAACTTTAAATTTGTGATGCACAGTACGAGAGAAAGAAAAAAAAAAAAAAAAACACACAACAATTTGATGCAATTTTATAGTGTGACAGCAAAAAAGAACTGAAATAAAATGTTTTGTATAAAAAGTTTATGCCACAAATATCGATACACAAAAAATCTATGGACAAAAAAAAAAAGGAGGAACAGAAAAAAACAACATCCAAATACCGCCATGCAACAATTTTGTCTTTTTCCTGGCAAACTTGGCCGGCCTGGGATACAACTGATATTTATTGAAAATTGAGGGGAAAAAAACGTTAAAATACAAATAACATCAGAGCAACAGAGAAAAAAGAACAAGAAACTAAAAATAAAAGTTGCATGTTGTAAAAATAATGTATTTAGAGTGATTCAATTTTTTTTTGTGTTCTGTTCATCATTTTGATATTCCCAAAGCAATTTTATATTTTTTGTTCCATCTTTGGTTTTTTGTTGGTGTTGCAATATTTCACAAAAACCAACAGCAAAACGAATATTTTTTCCATTTTTATTTACTTATAAAAATGACCTTAAGCAATATTTGTTTAATTATTTTTACGACAACTTTCGTTAGAAACAACAATATAATTACTTGTTTTAATTAATCTAAAGTACCTCAAGTAATTTGAAAATAATTTTTTTATTACACCAAAAATTGTATAACGAAATGTTTGTTATAAACATATTTTTGGTTGTAAACTAAAAGATTTCTTTAAACACACATTGTTTAGCTTTTTTATGATTTTTATATTCTTTTAATGGTTTGTTTTTTTAACTCTGGGACATGTAATTTCTTTTATTTTATATTTTATATGTCATAAATTAGTATCACAAAAAAAATAAAATAAGGGAACACGACTATTTCGTGGGTTCTTTTTTTATAACTTTATTACATTATTATTTTTTAATTGCTGATTAAACCAACAATTGTTTTCTGTCTGCATTTAAGTTGGCAGGCAGTATAATAAATAAAAATTGAAACACTTGATAAAACAAACATTAAATTATGTATTTTGCGGTTCAAGACCTAATAAAAATTCAAAAGCAGTGTATAAATAAATTTTATAGCTTTCTTTAAAAAATCATAAAAAAAACAAAACATTTATTAAGTGTGTGTTTGTGATTGCAAGTCATGTTGGAAGTAGGTCGGAGGATACCAGAAAAAAATTTCAAAATCCTTTGTTAAGTTTTGTGAAATGATTTTCGGTTTGGAAATAGTAATCATAAGTATGGGCACTAAGTAAGTATCGACACTAAACAATTAAGCTTGTATTTAAGAGTTAAGCTGTACAAATTATTTCACATTTTTACCAAATTTCTAGTCAACTATTGTCTACGCTAATGTACAAAAACAAAGAAAATTTAATATAAAATTTATTTGCTTGGTGCCGTTATGTGACAATAAATTTAAATTTTCTGTGGAAATGCTCATATGTTATTTTTTTTTAGCAAAAATTCATGCTTTAAATATAACTAGCCTATCCCGGTGTGCTTCGCTACCCCCCTTCGTTATAAAATAAAATTTAAAGGGGCGTGGTCCCAGCCACTTTTCTCCTGGTACGTATTCCAAATTATGCCAATACCATATGTACCAAATATCATCGACGTAGGTCAAAAAATGCCCAAAATATGGCGATTTAAATTTTTGGGTTATATGCCACGCCTCTTTGTCCAATCAAAACTTCATATAGCCTATTATTCTTTCCAGAGTCACAGTAACATGCTATGAAAATTTCAGGAAGATCGGTCCAAGGGTTTGGTTTTCCTAAAAAGGCGGCGTGGTACCACCCACTTTTCTCCTGGTACGTATTCCAAATTATGCCAAATATCATCGACGTAGGTAAAAAAATGCCCAAAATATGGCGATTTAAATTTTTGGGTTATATGGGCGGTGCCACGCCTCTTTGTCGAATCGAAACTTCATAAAGCCTATTATTCCTTCCAGAGTCACAGTAACATGCCTCCTATAAGGAACAAACAAACACACATTCGGTTTTATATATTAAGATTCACAAACTTTAATGACCATTGAAATCTTATTCTTAAAACTTCGAAATTAATTTATGTTAACATACATACCTTTTTTTTGAAATTACATGACTGGTATTTAATTAAAATTTCTTAACAGCAAATTTCCATTTTTCTTGCCAAGTCATGTCATGTCTGCCATAAACTGTAATAATGTGAAACAGTAAAATTATTATCTTCCAAAAATTTATATAAATTATTCACCTTTCATTCATTTTAATTAATTTATGCGAATTATAACACCAAAAAAATGGGTAAATAAATTTTGCATTATCATTAAAATATCATTAAAAATTACATGCGACTCTGCTTTTCATTTTTCCCATTTAACATGAATAAATTGAAGAGTCCTGTTTGACACATACACAAACACATACAGAGAGAGAGAGAGAAAAATAATAAGAACAACATCAACACAATGAATAAAACTATAGTCAAATTACATGATTCAGTTGAAATATTACTCCTACTGTCCTACCTTGTTTCTCTGTGTATGGGTTTTACTATCTGTCTGTGTATGTATGCTTGTTTGTGTGCTTAATTTTTGTGAATATAAAACACATTTAAATTCATCTATAAACATTAATTCAAATGTCATTAAGGACATTTTATGTACCGACGGACCTCATATATATTTAAGTACTTAAAAATAATGGCAGCAAAAAGGAGGAAATAAAAATAAAAAGTAGAGATATTTGACACAAATTGTTGAGAGAAGGAATGTTTAGAGAACGAATTTTGATACTTTTGCTTGTTTGTCGACTCCTTTTTTTTTATGTCAGTTTTATTCCTCTCTTCTCTGCTGATGTCTAAAATTTGGCTGGTTTGTTTTCTGTTTCTTCATCTTCTTTTACAATTTTTATAATTAAATGTAATTAATTTTAACTATTTAAATGTCACTTGTTCTACTAAATACTACAGACAACATGAGAACATTATGGGCCTCGTTTTATATAATTACTTTAAAAATTACATACATAAATACTTACAAGTAGATGTACATGCACACAAATAAATTGTATGTACACAAACACAAAAACACACTAACATGCATACAACTGAATATAGTTTGTTGTAGAGAGCACTGTTTCCTGTTGTAGTTGAAGATAGATAAATTGAAATTTTTAAAAGTATGATTCTTTAGGAAGTACTAAGTGATAGTTTTTGTAATAAACGAGCGACACAATCGACCGTATTCTAGATGTAAATAATGTTCATAGAGAAATTATCATAAAAAATTTTTTCGAAAATAGTCAGTCAAACAAAAACCACAACTACAATTATTTAAATGTACATTTTGATAAATTCGCAGTATTTTAAAAATAAAACAAAACAAAAAATGCAAAAAAAAAGAGCACTGAGCTAAATCTATTACTGGGATATTTTATCTCTTGTTCCATTTAACATTTCTCCCAATTCTCTCATAAAAAAGAAAAATTCTCATATTGTTTAAATTACATGCATAGTAATATGTGTGTGTGTGTATTATCAGCAAATTTAAACGCTTATAGCTCCCAAAATACTGAAGCCATCATTTCCCACAATAAATCGTTCACTTCTGAGAATAATTAATTTTAATTTTTTTTCAAGTTTTGTTAAAATTTTTTGAATTTTATAGCCGGCAAATCTATCACAAAAAATCGTTGTTCCTATTAATTTTAATAGATATGTACAGTTCAGCCCTGCATAACATTGAGACTTTACGAATTAATTTGTTGATGGCTTAAAAAAAACTCTGCTAAAATCTATGAAGTTATTTTTTAGGCTTTTACTTCTAAGTCGTTTACATTCAATTTTAAAAGAATTTAATTTCTGCCAAGCCTCCTCATAGAGTTACAAGTCAGAATTCTGAAAGTAAAGAAAATAAAACTAAGTGCCTGTTCGTCGATATCGAAGAAGTTCTTTCTTTCGAGCAATTACATTTGAAACAAAAACAAATTCAAAAATTGTGTTTTTGTTTCAAATGTAATTGTTCGAAAGAAAGAACTTCTTCGATATCGGCGAACAGGCAGTAAAGCCAAGAAATGTTCATGCAAACTCTTTAAAAATAGTCAAATTACAAAAATTCTTTTTAAAGACTTTTCTAAAGGAAACAGTGACGCCAGGACAAAGATATGAAATTCATACTTAAACGACAACAAAAATACAAAAAAAAAAATATATAAAAAAAGGAACATTTGACATGATGACGTTGTAAAAGTGTAGTTAAATTTTATTTCGTAGCAGTTTGTTTTTTTCATTGTTTTAATTTTATTTCTTTTAGTCCTTTCAGTTGCCAAAGTTTCTTCTGCTGTTTGTTTATGAAATCTCTCAGTAGTGTGTGTGTGTGTCCTTTGTTTTAAATATTTGTTATGTTAAAGACAAATTATGTTGACAAAAGCAAAATTTCTTGTAAATTTCATTTAGAAAAAAAAATAAACGTTTTTAATATATAAATCTTTGGATACTTTTGCTGCAGCAGGATCTAATACCCTGTAGAGAAAACCAGCAAGTTTTTTATTGCCCTCGACTTTTTTTTTTTGGCATTCTACTCGTATGAGTTTTGAGAACATAATTTTCATTTCAATTTTTTTTTTTATTATTTAAAACTTTATGCGAAATCATTTTGTTTTATCATTTTTAAAATGTTGTAATTTTTTAATGGCCTGTTTCGCAAACAAAATGTAGCAACAAAAACCCAGCCGGCAAAATTTATTTATATTGCGGTTATTCTGCTGGTTGGCATGTGAAAATTTAAAAAGAAAAAGATATTAAAATATAAATTCGTTAAATTATTCTTGCTATGCGGTATTTGTTAGTGTGTGTGTGTGTGGCTCTAAAACTGTTTGTTGTGTGCAACATACTGTTGTTGTTAAGTTAAAAGTAGTGTAAAAAACAACATTATAAATTATTTGTTTAAATATTTAACCTAAAAATTAGTTATACAAAAATTTTATGGTGCTTATGAACTGATTTCCATATTTTATTATTAGAATTAAATAAGAAAAAAGTGAAGCCTAAACAAATAAAAAACGTCCGTTTATTGGAAAAAATTTAAAAAAGAATCAGATAAATTTTAATATTAAAATATAATTGCGAACGTCAGATTGGAAAGGCGATACAGTGAAAATTCGATATAACGAACTTCGTTATAACGAAAAACTCAATATAACGTATGTTTTATTGAGTCCCTTGAGAAAACCTCTTTATTGTAAAGTTTTTCATACAAAATTGCACTATAGCTATAACGAATAAATTCTGAGCAAAAAAGCCTCTATATAGCGAAATATTATTCAAATGCCTCAATATTACGAAATCAGAATAAATCCTAAATGGTAAAGTCCCGTTATAAAAACAGTGAAGTCTAAATGTATAAGCGCATTTGTAAGGCCTCTATACAACGAAGTACTCGTACAAAAGCATCTATACAACGAGGTAAGAATAAAATTTAAAGCAAAATGGTAAAGTGTCGTTGTCAAAAGAACGAATTCTTAATGTGTGTGCAAATGTAATGCATTAGAAACGTATGTAATTAGTATTGACTTGGTTCTTGTCGAAATGAGTAAAGTAAAGCGTCAATCAATATCTATTTGAGAACAAAATTCTATAATTGAGGCCGTAGATCGTTCAATTGCTTAGATTTTGTCGAAAAAAGTATTGATAACTGTATTTGGAACTTGCGAAAACAAACAAAATTAACACAATATTTCATTAAAACCTAATAAAATTATCTGAATAAGAAAAATCTGTTTTATTTCTTATTTACCTCATGAAATATAAGCTTTTATTAGCAATCTTATGATAAATGGATTTGAATAAAGAAAACTATAGTTATAACGAATTTTTTTCGTATTTCTTCAAATTTCGTTATATCAAGGCATTGCTGAGTATATTTATAGCGAAGCAATAGCTAAAACGAAGTATTTTCAGATCCCCTTGGAATTCGTTATATCGAAGTTTCACTGTATTTAGGAAGAGAAATATGTTGATTTTTTTTTGGAATTAAGGATTTATTTGTACGTCTTATCAAAAGGGTATTCTAGATTTGTTATTCTGTGTATAATATAATTGATTGTAGCTTTTTATATAGCTTACTTTCCATGGATGATCAGCTATCTTTTCTGCAACAAAAACTTGAACTACTTATACGATCTCGTGGTTCCTTTAAGAACAAAAATTATAAATTGGCATATTAAGCCCTGGTTCACTACCGGCATAAAACAAGCGATTAGTCGCAGAGATTTTCTATATGCCAGATGGAAACATTTCAGAACCTCAGATTTGCATGATGACTACCGAATATGACGCAAAATAACCAATGGGTTAATTATAATAGCATAATCGGAATACTATGCCTCAAAGGTCTCTACTGCGAAGAAAACTTGGAGAACGATTATCGAAATTGGCGTCGGCAAACCTGGTTGCCAAGAACCCTGTGATATCGACGCTAACACTCTAAACAATCAATTTTTAAATATTCCGAATGTGGCACCAGATATTGATTACTGTAATTTCGCTAATGATAATCCACATTATAGTTTCAAGTTTACCAACGTAAGGCAATGTGATGTCTTATCCAGTCTTCTATCAATAAAGTCCAATACAGTTGGTGTGGATGGAATAGATCCTAGCGTTTTGAAGATTCTTATTCCAAAACTTCTTCCCCTTATAACTTTTGTTTTTAACAAGATTTTTTACCACCAACCAGTATCCAAAAATTTGGAAACTGGCTAAAGTTATAACTATTCCTAAATCCAACTCCGATTATACGCCCATAGCAATCTTGCCATTTTTATTCAAAGTCTTTGAAAGATTAATCTATAATCAAGTTACATAATATCTTGAAACCAATAATATGCTGACTGATCGGCAATCTGGCTTCCGTAAAAGTCATAGTTGCATAATGGCTCTTTTAGATGTTAGTGAAGATATAAGACAGCAGGTAAAGTGCGGTAATGTTACATTTCTAGTTCTCTTGGATCACTCCAGAGCGTTCGAAACGGTTGATCATAGTATTTTGTGTCTTAAACTAAAACATATGTTTGGATTCGCATCAACTTAGCCTACAGATACTAATATGTTGAAAAGCCTATTTTAGTTTCAACATTTTTGTCATTAACTCGAGGTGTTCCGCAAGGCTCCATCTTGGGTCCTCTCCTTTTTTCATAATACGTGAATGATCTTCAGGGCAAACGCGAACACTGCAGGATTAGATTGTATGCGGACGATGTTCAGCTTTATATTAGCTGCTGCAATACCGCCGTTGATGAATGTGTGAGGACCTTAAATCAGGAGTTAGGTCGTGTTTACGAGTGGGCCACCGCTAATAGTCTAGCAATTAATCCTACTAAGTCCAAGTGCCTGATTATTAAAAAAAGGTTATAAAATTTTGATTGAAATCCAATTTTAACATTAAACAACCAGTCCACAGATATTGTAAATTCTGCTAAGAATCTTGGTATACATTTTAACAGCACTCTCACTTGGTCTAATCACGTTAATTCTGCATGTGGTCGAACGTTTTCAATGTTAAGAAATCTCTGGCAAACTCAGTATTGTACCCCAATTAAAATTAGAATAATCCTTGCCAAATCGTATTTAATACCAATTTTGTTGTACGGCTGTGAAGTTTTTGCCACCTGCGATAGCGTAATTTAAAGAAAACTTAACGTGGCCTTTAATAACGTTATTCGGTACGTATATGGTCTCAGAAGATATGACCATATTTCCCCCTACGTAACCTTGCTTTATGGCATTACTTTTGATGATTATGTAAGAGTGCGTACTTTACTGTTCATGCATAAAAGTATGTATACACATCAACCTGAACATCTCTTTGAACGTTTAAGCTTTTCAACGCTTGCTAGAGGTAAAAGACTTCTAGCGTTTGGTCATCGATCTCTGGTTTCTAAATACCACTTCTTTATTAATGCTGTCAGTCTCTGGAACGGAGTCCCCTTTAGAATTCAGACCATTAGTAACGCACGTCAATTCAGGAAAAGTATTTTTTGTCATTTCTCACGTTGAATATATTTTTGTACATACATATATTGATTTTTGATCAAATCTGATAGTATAACACTGTAGGTTTTCATTTTTTTCAGGTTACATATTTTTATTTATTTATTATTATTTTAGCTGGTTTTATTATTAAATTTGGTTAACTTTTTGAAACTATATTATATTAGATTTTAAATTAAATTTTATTGTTTAAAAGCGCAAACTTAAATCCAAGTCAATTTTTTTTTGTTTTTCTGATTTATTGTATTTACATATGCTCAGTTCCATACTGTAATGTAAGACTAAAATAAATAAATAAAAAATAAAAAGAATGCCAATATTTACGAGTACGTATGTTATAGATCCTTACACACATGGATGTTGAATGAACAATTTCCATCTGTCCGTCTATCTGTCTGTAAGTGCAATCGGGTTTCCGAAGCCACTAAAATAGTTGGATCACTTCTCCGGAGTGTCTCTTAAGACAAATCAGTATGAACATGAACAAAATTTAACAAAAAACATTATCAAAAATTTATTTACTTTTATTTTTAGTTTAGCTAAACTATATGATGCAATTCATTGGTTGCTAAATACCAATTCATCAGTAGAACTATCCATTTTCTTACACAGAAATTCTCAAGCAATAATCGAGAATTACTAAAGCGAAGCCCATTTTTTTTTAAAATAACAGCACAATAAATAATTTTTTTTTCGATATAAATCTGTTTATTTTTCTAACAACTTTTATACAAATATTCAGGTTCTAAGATTTTTTTTTTTTTAAATATGTACTTTTTAAAAAAGAATAATTTTTTAAATTAGGTAATTTTTTTAAAAAAAAAATTTAGAAATTTATTAAAAAAAACTGCTTATTACAAAAAAAGGGATGTTTAAAAAAAAATTTTGTCAAAAAGTTTGTTGGACGAAAGTTTATTTTAGAGAAAAAGTAAAAAATATTTTTATCAAATATTCACTTTTGGTAAAGAAATTTTTTGAATGGACTTTTTTTCAAAAGGTACTCATACCAAAAGGTAATTTTTTTTCAACAGAAACTATACTCGACAAGGCCTTTTGATCTCCAAGTAATTTTTCAAGTGGTTGATGATCGGTGTACACTGTAAACGTATACCCATAAACAAATTTGTGAAATTTACGAATTGCAAATACAACTGCAAGAGCCTAACTGTGGATTTGAGAATAATTTCTTTCAGCTTTGCTCAAAGTGGACGAAACCATATAGCATGGCCTTTCTTGACCATCCACCACTACGCTTAGTAGAGCACCTACACCGTATGGCGAAGCATCACAGGCTATTACTATGGTCCTACTTGGATCAAAATGAACTAATAAGTCATTTTCGCATAATAATCTTTTTGAATTTTTAAACGCACAAACGCACTCTTCATCCCAAGACCACTTTACGTCTTTACGTAGTAACTTGTACAGTGGTGATAACACAGCAGAAATATTGGGCAAAAACTTGGAACAGTAGCTTACCAAACCGAAGTAGCTTTAAAGCTGTTCAATATTAACTGGCTCTGGAGCGCCTAATATTGCTTCCCTTTTTGATTTTGAAGGCATAATGCCTTCTGGACTTATTGTGTGCCCTAGATACTCGATTGTGTTTACTAAAAGCTTACATTTGTTCCAATTAATTTTTACATTGAATTCTTGTAAGCGATTTAAAACTTTATATAATTTAGATTTATAATCTTTTACGCCCATGCCAGCTGCAAGAATATCATCTAGATAAACAGAAATTCCATCAAGCCCTTGCACAATTTGATCCATGACCCTTTGGAAAATCATGGGTGCGGTTGACACTCCAAACGGTAACCGATAAAACTCAAATAGTCCCATGTGGGTGTTTATGGTTAGCAAATGACGGCTAGTCTTGTTTAAAGACATCTACAAATAAGCTTTGCTTAAATCGAGAATACAAAAACATATTTTCCCTCTCAAACTTGTGAGAATATCATCTATTAACGGTAAAGGATATACATCCATTTCTGCCACAGGATTAATTGTAATTTTGAAATTTCCACAAATTCTTACATTAGAATTCTTTTTTAATAGACAAACTATTGGGGCTGCCCAGGCACTTCTTCGTACCGGCTCTATTATTCCCTCTTCACACATACGACTTAACTCCGATTCGACCCCTTTTTTTAAACTCAAAGGCACCGAATAGGCCTTGAAAAACTTTCGTTGTGAATTCGGTTTGACAAAAATGTCGGCGGAAAAACTTTTTATGGAACTTAAACTGCTTTTAAATAGGGACGGAAATCGACATTTTATTTCCTCTAATGTATTGGTCTGACAAAACGGCTTTACCGATAACATGTTACCTGAAGTACAATGCTGTATTTTAAAGAAATTTCGCCAACCTCGAAACAAAACGTCTAACCAATTACGGCCCATTAATGGCATGAACTTCCGTTCAGATCCAACCACCACTAGTTTTAGTCCTTTTCCACCATTTACTATCACTGACATTTCTCCAAGTACATCGAATTCATTTCCTGTTAAAACTTGTAAAGGAGGATAACTAATACTATTCAAAATAAGGTTAGGAAAATAAGATTTATAATCTACAAAAGATATTACTGACACGACGGCTCCAGTATCAATTTCCATCTCCATCTTAATGTTGTTCACTATTACTTTAGTTATCAAAGGAGATTCAGTTTCATTTAGCCAATTCAATGAACCCAACTTGTACTGCAATTCATTTACGTAGGTATTTCGACTTTCATGTTTTTGGCTTCGTTTTTGTCCTTTCTTGGAAAAACAAGCTTTGGCTGAATGGCCTTTTTTGCCACAAACGAAACAATACCACTCTTTAGCTGGACATTCACCTCTACCATGTCTTGATGTATATTTTGGACATTTTCCAACACTTTTATATTTTTGATAGTTGCGATTTATTTTATTTACCTCGTTCGACGACGACGGCTGCATACATTTCTGCTCTTTATCAATTAATTCGAATGCCTGAGCTAACTTACAGGCTTGTCGCCACGTCAAGGATGAGGTTGATAGCAATTTTGTCTGCAACTGGGTACTGTTAATTCCACAAACCAAACGATCACGTAATGCCTGTACTAAAAAGGTTCCAAGCTCGCAGGGGGCTGATAGCAACTTTAAATTAATTATATATTCGGCCACTGGCTCCCCGAATTTTTGTGAGCAATTGTAAAATTTGAACCGTTCGGCAATTACATTTTTCTCTGGGCTAAAATGTGGCAAAATTAATTGAACCAAGTCTTTAAAAACTTTGCTTGTAGGTTTATCTGGAAGAACTATCGATTTTATTCTTTTATACGTCTCCGGACCGACTAATGTTAGAAATAGTTCCACTTTGTTTTTTTCCTCTACATTGTTAATTATAAATAATTGCTCGACACGCTCCAAATATTCACCAAAATCTTCCCCAAACGTAAATTGTTCAATGGATCCAATAAGAGACATTTTGACTGATCACAAACTTTAACAATTTAAATTATTCTGGGGTTCATACTTCTCGTCGCCAAAATGTTGTGTATTCTTCACAACAATTTTATTGAATGATCTTCATATAAACTTAAGAATTACTTATTACTAATTGTTACAGAAATGTCCATATATACTACAATGAATGTCAGAACCGTTAGACATTAACTCAGACTTAATAAAGCAGGTTTTATAAAATAAGAAATAAATGCCATTGTTTCAAGTACATATATACATTTGCACATTTTCTTCAAGTATTTATGTTAGTACATATGTATGTTCATTTATTATATCTACGTATGGGTATTTCCATTACAGTATGTACTCATATCAAAAGATACTTTTTTTAATGCATTTAAAAAAAAAGTTTAAAATTATGTTTTTAAATGTTTTTTCAAAAGGTACTCATTCCACAAGGTACTTTTTTTTCTAAAAGGTACTTTTTTTAATGCACTTTAAAAAAAGTAATTTGTAAAGTTTTACGTTTTTTAAAAAGGTACTCTATACAAGAAACTTTTTTATTCCAGACTAAAATTTTAATTTTATATCAATTTGAAGACGCCTTGTGGCAGATCCTAATTTCTTTATACTGCGGTTCAAATGTTACGACTTAAAATGTTAGAATTAGTTGGCATGTTTTAAGCACATCATTTAATTTTTAACTTTAAATTATTTCAAGTTTTATTTTTTACATTCTCTTCTATTTTAATTGTTTTTACAATTTTTTTCCATTTTAAAGGCGCTAGAAATTGTTCAGGCAACATTTATTTTTATAGTCTTTCCGCGTTTCGCTAATCAGCTAAATTGTTAAAACTTTAACTGGAAGCATAAATAAACATAAATATAAACAAATTGTCATTTTTGGTAACTAAAAGTTTGTGGCATTTTTCGGGTAATCATTGCAACACTCTGGCATGTACACACACACACACACACACACATACACATACAGTTTCATTGAAATCACTGAAAGTTGAACGAATAACAGCAGCTACTAAATTTCACTACCAACTTTAATTAGTTGATGTAGTTTGGATTTTTTCTGTTTTTCGTTTCATTTTGTTGTTGCTGCTGTTGTCGTGCAGCATTTACAATTTTCACTTCAATTAAAATACCAACAACTAATGCTGCGAGCTCTTTTGTATGTGCGTTTAGTGAAAGAATATTCAACTAACTAAATGTAGTTGTAACTGTTGTTGTTGTAGTTATAGTTTTATGTTTGAGTTTCAAGTTACCGACATTTATAGCAACAAGAACAACAACATCAACAAGAAATCAAGCATTTCGCCACTTGAAGCAAAATCTAATTTAGCTGAAATAATTTGAAACCGAAAAAGTTTTGTGGCAGAATCAACCGAAATTAAACAAATTTTTTTTTTTATTTTTGATATGGAAAAAAAGAAAAAAGTTATTTTAAAGTCACATGCATGCAGCAACATGTAGGAATAGACAAATGTTATGCAACAATGTTAGCAAATGGCAACAGTAATTACTGGCAACCGGAGAAAACGAAACGGGAGCTAAATTAAATAATCACCGAAAAGAACTCACAAAAACAAAAACAACACATTATTTGTGTTGCAATGCCAACGTGATGATACATAATGTAATAAGTGTGTGTGTGCAACATATAAATTAAATATTAGAAAAAAATTGTTTTTCAGACACGTTGTTTATTTTACAATAAAATTTTTGAATATTTCAAAAATGGGTAAATTTTTTATTGAATTTTAATTGATAGCAATCACTGTCCTTTAAAGTGATTTGAATTGTCAGAGTGATTCAAATCAGAAATATAAATTAAAATTTATTTAAATTTAATTTATTAAAAACTTAAATTTTTCCATATTTTCGCTCTCTACTGTAACAGTTTCGAAGAAAAATTATAAAGACAGTATTATAGAAAAAGATTAACTAAGTTCTCTGAAGTTGTATGAAACTTTTTTATTTGTTTTACATTTTCTAAATTTTCTATTTATAATAATGAATAGTTTATAGTTGTTAATAAAGTTTTATTCCTTTTGTTGTTGCTCCTTGTTGCTAAGCAGCAAATAATATTAAATCAAAAAATTTTTTAATAAAATATTAAATGCAGTTAAGCTTTAATTATATAAGAGGTTACAGAAATAAGTAGAAAGTAAGTAGAAGAATCATATTGAAAGCCTTTTGGCTTACGGAGATGGAGCTTTTATTTAAAGAAATAGTTTGCTGTTTCTATAAAAACCAAAAACTTACAGATGAAATTGAGTCAATCGTACTACAAACGAGTCGTATATCCTTCAAGCTACTGTTAGTTTAAATTTGAAAAAAAAACTCTTTTCCTGTATCTTTCATGAATTTTTATTTTCATTTACTGCACGCACTCTTGACACGATTTCTTACACGATTTAGTTTTAATGAAATTATTTCTTGCTTAAGATTTTTCATGCATCTTGCACACATTTTTAACTTGAAAGCACAGAGTTTCTGAATGCTGTTAGTGTTGAAAAATTTTAATTTTAAAGTTGCTTTCTATGAAAAACTTTGTGACACAAGTGAAACAAAGTCAAAGTTTTACGAAACGAAATTTTTTAAAGTTAATTGTTAAGTGTCTCTGCATATAAGAAAAGAACATAATTTTAATTTAAATAAGCTAACATGCTTGTAGAGTCTAAGTAACATAAAAAGTTTTACTATTTATTTTACTTTTTTATATCAGTTGATTAAAAACTGACTAAGAACAGTGACATAATTTGTCTTTTTTTGTTTCTTTATTTTTTGAAAAAGTAAATGTGTTAAAAATTATTGAAGCGATTTTAACAAAAATATAGATCCTTCACTGTTATAAATTTTTGTTAAAAAAAAAAAAAATATATAAAAACTTCTGAAAATAAAAAGCTAAAAAATTTAACACTAGAGATGCTAGAGAAGAAGAATTAAAACATTAACACTTTCAATAAAATTAACATTCTTTTAGCATTTTTTTTAAGGAAGATCACCCAAAATCTTCGAAATAAATAAAACAAATCTATAAAATTAACACTACAAATTTAATAAAAAATATAACAGAGTTCGCCTTGAGAGAAATAATATAAAAAAACTTTTAATAAATTGTTTAATATTATTATTACGAATAAACGTGGGGAATATCGTACTAACCAAAATTGTTTCAATATGTAAAAATGGGATAAAAAGGAATTATTACAATTCTCGTATTCCCTTTCTGTTAAAAACTTGGTTAAATAGTTGATATTCTTTCCAATTCGTATCCACTTTACATCAATTGTAAAAATGGACAAACGAACACTGATAAGAGGTGTAGCGGCCTTGAAATCAGTATACTGATACGTTCTGCTAATCTGAGTGCACATTCTAATGTTTTTCGAAAATAAAAAAACTTATAGTAATTTTGAATTTTCATTAATTCAATAAAACTGAACTTAAGCCTCAGAATACTAATTACTCTTTTAATAAATTGTAATCATATTATGATTTATTAAAATATATAAATGTAGGATTGCATTCATATAAATTTCTTCCCAGAAGTATGCAGTTACTTTTGCAAATTCATTTTGCGAATGAGCGATATTTGAACAGGTCAGTCAATATATTGCTCATACGTGGCGGAATTTCATTATGAAAAATTGGCCAAACGAAAAATTGACCTACCGAAACTAGGTCCAAAGCCAGAAATTGAAAACATCCCCAGAAGATTTGCATTGATAACAACAAAAACACGAAGATTGACACCATTTTTCATATAACTTAATTTTTCAGTTTAGATACATTTTGGATGCGATTAATTTGACCCAAACCCAAATATTAAAACTGGTCCCGAAACATTTTCGCTGCAAACAACAACGATTTTCCTGTTTTGTGACCACTTTTTTATTTTTCAATTTGTCAATTTTCATATTCAGATTTTTGGTAAATTTTTCATTGCAGCCATTTTGCATGGAACGAACCATTTTCTATTCAAAGCATGGAAAAAAATTATATTTTATTATCTTTGCAAAACATGTTGGAGTAGAAAAATATATTGTTTTTTTTTTTTTTCAACTTACATACATAAGTAATAAGGTTGCATGTATTGTTAGCCACGTTAAATGCTTGAAAAAGTGAAGCGATTTTAACAAAAATATAGATCCTTCTCTTCAATAAATGAATATTTTTAATTTGGTAAAACTTATGTCATAATCGTTTGTATAATTTCTCTATTAGGACCATAACAAGAAATCGTCTTCATGACATTTTTAAAGAAATTAAAATCACACAATAAGTTTTTTGCATATTTTGTTGCTTTTGTTAGTTAAAGTTGTTTTAGGTTTCTCTTCTATTTCTATGTAATTCTACTCATGAATGATAAAAACGATGACTTGCAAAATTTTTCTACAGTCATCATTTTTCTCTTTTCAAATAAATTAAAAGTCATTTAGTTTTTCATTTATTTGTGCTACCTTTGTTTTCATTTGTAATTTATAATGTTCAAAACTTGTATTTTTTTCTTTTTTTTTTTTTGTTATATAGAAAAGTATTTAGCAATTAATATGAAAGTAAAATAAAAAGTATATATATACGAGGGCCATTGTTTAAGTGGTAGAACTTGTCCATGTTTATAGTTGCCAGGTGAGTGAGTGATATTTTAGATAACTTTTTTGAATAATTATTTTCTAATTGAAAAAACAATTTTGAATTTGCGAAAAAATATACTATTAAAAAATGGGCAGCGTCATGCCGACATTATGTAAATACATGTAATTTTCCTTTTAACTCTTTCTATCCAACTTTGCAGAAGCATTAAGAATCCGTTACGATACTATGTTGTTATAAGTGGGCATAACCATGCCCATGTAATTTTTGTTTGTTTGAATAAGTTTGGTCTTTGTATTCTGTAACCTGTTCATATATTTAACATCGTCAATTATGTCTACAAGATTCCATTTCGGTGTTAAAACAATTTTAAAAAAATAAATTTTGCATATATGAAAATTTTGATTTTAATCTAAAACACTTTCGTAAGTATTTTGTTTTTGTTTATTTTTTTATTATATCTCAAAAAAAAAAAAATAAAAGAACTTGTAAACAATTTTTGTTAACTTCAACGATGTGTCATTGTGATTTGTTTCGCATCATATCGTTCGTTTCACATCAGCATATTTGTTTTCATCACTTTTCTACTCATGCAACATAAACAGTTTCGCTGAATACGGAATACTGAAAACTTAAACTATTTTATAGTTAATTAAAAAATTGTTTCATTATGAGACCAAAAGCAAAACTTACAAAGACTGAAAAATTACAATTAAGGAGCAACTGAAATTTCAAACAAAATTTAATTATAAAAGTCATTTGTCAATGACAAATAATAGCAGAAAAGTTTACAAAACAAAACAAACAAAAAATTATATATAAGAACAAGAATAAGAATTTACTAGTTCAACAACAAAGTCAAGTTAATTTTATAAGCAGGCAAAAAAAAAAAAAAAGTTTTTAAATTAAAATAATAATTAATAATTTTTGAATAATAAACTTGAGACAAAAACAAACGGACGATACGACTGTAAGAGAAGAGGTAATGTTGCTACCATTCGAACACATTTCATTGTTAAATTACTTTGACTTGTTCTTGGTCATGGACAATTTACGTCCAGACTACGATTTTAGTAAATATTTGAAAAACCCCCAAAAAACAAAAACAAAACATTAAGACTACAAGCAATTGAATTTGCACCTGTTCTATAAAAATTTCTAAGGCAACAGCACAATTTCTTTAAATAAGATTTCCATAGAAATTTAATATACCCGTAATGTGAGTGAGAAATATATAATTCGGGTATATAAAGGGTTAATATGAAAATTTTTCTAAATTCTAAATATTTGATTGCGGTTACTCTACATTTCGAGCCGAAAGCAGTGGCATTATAATTTCAATAACTGAGAAGCAAATTCGAAGGAATATTTTTGCTTTAATTGAAAGAAGAAACACTAGTTTTTGTAACATCATTTAAAATTCAGCATTTTGTTAAATTTGCAGAAACCGTTTAATTTACTTTTAGTCACCGGAAAACGAACGAAAACTTACTGCGCTAAATATTTATTTGTTAATTTTATGTTTTTTTGATTCTTTTTTTCGTTTTATTTCATACGGTCCATCCACTACTCATTCAATTTATTTCATATTTTGCAGTCCGTCGTTTCTTAAATGGCTGTTGGTTGTTGGTAATTGAAGCAAAACTTTCCTAATGAAATATGAATTTCATGATAAATGACGCAGCAATGATGTGGTCCTTGTTCAATGTCGGCCAATGGAGGGCAAACAAAATCGAAAACAAAAAAAAAAAACAAAAAAAAAAAAAAACATTTCTATAAAATAACAACAATAACATAAATAACAAATACATTAAAAACTTATTGAAGTTGAACGGCACGATATGATTTGGAACAATACAACAACCACAAGAGTAATAATGAAAATAATGTTAGCCTGAAGCTGCAGACGAAAACCGAAAATACCAGCCAAAGAATTGGTTGTGGAAGCAAGATGTTTAAAATTGTCTAAATAAAAAAAGGAATGAATTCTTTTGATAATATTTTTAAATTAAATTCCAAAACTTTTCTCAAAACAACTTTTCAATATTTTTGACCTTTTAATTTCAACGAAATAGTTTTTGTTTACGTTTTCATACCGTTTTGATGTAAAAATATTTACTTCAATTTCAATATTTTGATACAGACTTTCTTGGTGTCATCAATAAACATTTATTTTCCATTATCCGAAACTTTTTCATCATTTATAGAAAAAATACTAGCAAAACACTTTTAATTAACAATCATGACGGCATACTTTTCAACATCTGCTCAGCCGACAAACAAACAGTGGCAATGGCCAATGGCCCCAAATGAACCAAACATTAGCCTTCCCTCAGTGAAATATCAATAATGAAAAGTATTTAGAAAATATTTAATGTTAAATATGTTGCAAACAAAATGGGAACAATAGCAATATGGAAAATATAAACGACAAAACAAAGAGAAAAAAAGCAACACAAACTAAGAGAAAATCAATTAATTAAAACACAATTAAATATTATAACGTACAGTTGTTGCCAATTTGATTGCGTTGTTATTATGTATATATGTATATTTTTTTTCGTTCCAAACATTTTGTGGTTAAAATCAGGCTACAGATGCTCTTCTACTCAAATTATTTTCTATATTAAATATGGGTAAAATATTTTTTAATTAAATTAGAAAATATTTTGTCAATATACAATAAAACGGCAAAAAAACAAAAATGAAAATGTTTAACATAAATTTTGATTAGTTTGACTGTGACAGAATTCATGCTAATTAGATTATTTTGTTGTTGGTGTTTTTGTTTTTATGATGAATATTTAATGACAGATATTATAATAAAGCCAGCCATTTAATCTGTTATGAATATGAATGGAGTAAAAAAATAAAGATTTTAATTCGTAAAATTATGCAAATCTTAATGTAAGACAAATATTTGATTTATTTGGTAAATGAGCTGCTTAGCAAACCACACCCCCACCACCCCCACAGCTAGGAGATTGTTCATGTCATTGTAATGTATTTCTGGGAGGGTTTTCTAAGGACTCCATTAATTGCAAAAGTTGTCGCTAATTAAAAACCTAGAAAAAGACAAGTTTATTATTGTCCTAAAATATCTTTAATATTTCTATTTCTTATTTCTTTTGTTTAAAAAAGTCACCAGCTAAAATTAATTTTGTAGTGAGAAGTCTCGTATTCTATTTGCATTCGAAAAGTGTATAAAAGGAATATGTAATCACGTGCAACAGAGATACCTAACAACTAGCGAAAACATTTTCAAATGAACACTGACGAAGAGGTTTATTAGCTTCTACCGAAAACAATGTTTGTTCTATTCAGCCGTGAATTTGAAATCTGGAGTGATGTTTAGATATTAAATTTTCCTTTGTTGCTTGAAATATTTCGCTGATTATTAAATTTGTGAACTTTACCTTGGATAAATATCAGCAAATAATAATAATAAAAGGCTTTGTTGTTTTCTATTTTTGACGGTAATGTTGGCTGAAGTGATAAGCTCGTTGACTACTAAGGAAACTCTGACTTAGGCCTGGGTACGATATCTGGCCAGGGCAAGTCATCAAAACCCTAAATTTCTCTACTGTACATAAGTGTGCCATTGTATTAATTATTGTTGGACTGTTTTAAGTGACGAAAGCGTATATATTTTTGCGAAAACGATTGATACAATTCCAATCTTATTACTACGAAGGTGTTCGGGTGTTTGCTGGAGATTCGGTGAAACGTGATGACGGCGATTGGCGGTGATAAGTGTGCTAGTGTGACTTCCAGTCGCTGTTGTTCGGATATCTGGCAAAAATATAATCAGCCTGATTACGGGTGGCGTACTTCTACTAGATTAAAGAAAAATCTTGAACTTTTCTGTAATCTAGTACTTGGCGAAGTCGAAATACGCCACCCGTAATCAGGCTGATTATATTTTTGCTAGATATCCGGACAACAAGTATTCGCCAAGTACTAGATTAAAGAAAAATTCAAGATTTTTCTTAAACTAGTACTTGGCGTAGTCGAAATGGTTACCCGTAATCAGGCTCATTATATGATTCAGGTAAAATATCGATAATATTCGGTAGTACTTACGGGATACTACGATTAGTACGACTGTAAGGGAGTATTCATGATATGACAAACTTTCGGAGGAGTATTCGGGGGCCCTTAAGATCGGCTACTTCAAACTGCAATTAGTAAGAATGCAAGGAAGTATTCGGGAGCCTTTACAATCGGTAAACTACAACAAAAGCAACGGTAATATTAGTATCGGAACAGGAATCGATATCGGTGATTGCTCCTCTTCTTGTGTAAAAACCTACACACTATATCTATATTAAAATGTCAACTATATGAAAGTTGTATAAGCGTGCATCTTGTTCTGTTTTCTTTATCTTATTAATTTGTTGGTCGCTACACTATGCAGGGTGGTACGAGTATATACCCCTTTGTTATTACGTTTGTAGCTGTAGGGTACCTACGTGGTAGTTTGTAGGTATTTGTAACGGCACGTTACTTGTAGTTTTCTAAATTTATTTTAACCTCTTAAAAAATAATAATAAAGTTCTCATTTAAAGAAAATGATCACAATTCACATTCAGAATTTATAATTTGTGAAATAAATTTATTTGACAAACAATTTGTTGAACGTTACTAAAAATTTTCTATATTAAAACATATTTTTTCGGTAATTTTAAGATTTAGTTAAAACAAATTGATCAGAATTTATTTTAGAATTTATAATGAGAGAAAATGATTTACTATATCACAAAAAACTGCGTAGAACGTTACTTTAAAAAACTTGTTACAAAATCCTTTGGTTTGGTGGCAGAAAAAAAGCCAAATACCAGCCAAAAATCACACATAATGGCACATACGACTTAAGCGCAATAAACACTTATGAAAAAAACGGATTTAATTATCAGAATTTTAATGATTCTTTTTTTATTTGTTGTGAGTAATAAAAACAACTCATGCAATTACAAAAATATGCCGAATTGTTCAACAGCGATTAAAGCGAAAAATCAGTAAAAATATTGCAACAAAATATGTTTTGGTGAAAACATCTATTTTCATTTTATAAAATCATAACTTTTTGTCTGCTGCCACAACTATTTTGTTAAAACAATTGATTTATTTAATGAAAAATTTGTTGACATTAAACAGCAGGTAGATAAAATGTGCTCGTGACAGAAATTAAAATTTGATATTTTTGGTTGTGAAAAGTTTTAAATTGTTTTCATCACCTGCGAATTAAAGGTTTTTTTGGTGTTTTGATTCTTCTTTTTTTTTGCCAGAAAGTATTGTTGGACCACACATTGTTTTAATTGAAAATAATAACTTTGTCGCACAATCTAAAGGGCAATGCGTGTTGAAGTCGACTCTCAAATTAACTTCATCCTTGCAATGCTTGCTTTCAAAAGTCGAATATTTTGAGAAGTTATCCTAGGGGTACAATTTATTGATTTAATTTAGGTTTCTTTTATTTGTTAATAGAAAAAAAATATTTATTAAAATATATTTTCAAGTCGGATTAAATTCAGTGGATACCTTCCATTCATTTTATATTTCAAGATTTTTCAAGTAACGAAATGTATTTAATCTATTTTTCCAGAGATAAATTTTTTTTAACAATTTGTTTTTTTGTACGCAACAATAAAGGATGCTCCTGTAACTTTCAATTCAATTTTCTGCTAAAACTAAATGAATTTTTACAAAATTTTTACCTGCGCACTATACAGTACAGAGTACTAACATTGCATATCCACACACACACCCACACCCACACCAACACATTATTAGAGCTTTATTTAATACACATGCAAAAATACATAAATAAAGTAAAAAAAAAATAGACAATTTAACTCTATCATTGAATGCTAAAATTCAATTTGTAGTGGCTAATCAAATAAAATGTGCCAAAGGTAAAAGTGATACAAATTAAATAAAATTCATGGACACAAAAACTTGTAGCTACAGAAATTTTTTATTCAAATTCACAATATGCCCAAGAGACATAAATTTAGTATAAAACTAACGAAACATGTTTCATTGGTTACGGACTAATATAAATTTATATAAAAGTGGTTGGTTAGTGGCTGCTCTAAGGATGAAAAATTTTTTTTCTTTGTTTTCAAAATTAAAATAAATTTTATTTCTATTTTCTGCCAAAATTATGTCCTTTGTATTGAAATTTTTTTTGAAAACGTTGTTAAGTTTAATTTTTCTACACAAAGTTATTGCATGAGAAACACAAAGTAGAAATTGACTCGAAATCTTTAGGTATTTTGCTAACGAAAAATGGACTAACTACTTCACTGGCTACAAGTAATGCAAGAGTTCGCCTTTTGACTCTCTCCATCATGTACATGTACACGCATACAGAACATGCATAAATGTTAATACCTTCAACCTCATTTTTTTAACGAGCCCTTATTCCAAAGAAAATCCACAAAAAAATACAAAATATTTTATGAAAGTGTTATGATTTTATGTTGGCGTACAATTGGAAGTTCGTAGTCAGTAAATATTAAATTTTTATTAGATAAAGTCTGTTTTTTAGAATGGTAAAATGAGCAGCAGAAGTCAATTAAAACATTGCATAAAAAAGAAAAAGGACAATTAATTAAAAATTTTATAAATATTGAAAAAGAAATTTGATAAATAAACAAAAATTCAAAAAATTTAAATTTCTGTTGTATTTTCATTAAGAAAATATCGTTAGTGATCTAACTGGTACATTTTCACTAGCGAAATAGTTGGGTTTTGTGGACTATTGATTTTACCGGTCTGATTGTGTCAATTGACTACCGTCACAGTCATCCCCATGTTAAAATCGCCAGTCGAATGCATTGCTAGTAGTTAGTCTGGCAGTTAGTGGTAACGACTGGTAGTTAGCTAAATAGCTAGTCATTCGCTAGCTATGCCGACTGCAGGGTCAATAGATCTCATACCGTCATGTATGTATAGACGTATTAGTGTTGTTGATATTAATATCAATCATACGTCATGTGTTTTTATTACATGACCCCTGAAGATTGTTAAAATCGTAATAAATTTTGTAGTTAAACTTTTGTTTTGTTAAAATTGTGCCATAATAGATCATAAACTTAATTTTAGGTGTTGTTAAAGGAAATCAATACATAACTGTTTTTTAGAAATTGAAAAAAGTAAAACAGGATTAAAATTGTTTATCACATCCTTGCACACAAGTTTGTAATTTTGTACGACAAAATATTGGAACAATATATATTTTTTTTATAGTATACGAATTACAAAGAATATTACAGTGTTGTAAAAATAATACATATCCTTACCTTAATATAAAAAGGCCCCAACTCATATATTTTCAAATCGCATGCATGCATGTATCGCATAATAAGAGGGTTATCATCTATTGAAATGTGTGTAAGCAATCTGAAAAAAATTAATTAGGGCGTTTCTTTATTAAGGTAACTGTATATATATATAAGTACGCATATAAAAATTTTTTTTACAAATTGTTATGTTTTTGAAGAAAAAAGCAAATAAAAATGGTTTTATATTGTCTTAGAAAGTGGATTTAAAAAGCAAAATGAGATAATTTAAACAACTTGTGGTTGTAGAAAAGTGTCATGTGCAAAGAATTCTTAAGAAGGAAAATTCACTTCAAACATATCTTGGGACACGGTAGTGCGCCAGGCCAAGTTCGGCCACACAGTGTGTATATTTACACGAAACCATTCGAGCTGTAGGTTGCCTAGAAATGAGATGGAATTGTATCTATCAAGAAGTTGGTTCTTATTTTGATCTCAGTACTTTTTTACGGCCGAAATATTTCGTGCAGATTTTATGTTAGCTGCTACCGATATGGAAGTCTATGTGTTGCGCAAGTGCGGAAATGTTTAAAATTTTTTGCTGTTAACAATTGAGTGAAAAATATTATAAAAAAAGTTTGTTTAATAAGAACGTAACATATTTTAATCTTTATATATGCCGATATTTTTTTGCATAGATTTTTTTTGCTAAATTTTTATTATGTAGAAAAATTAACATGGTTTTATAGTTTTTACCACTAAGTGAACAATTTTCTAAGATCGATTTTGTTTTGAATGTTTTAGTGCCAGTTGGGTGATTTTGATATGATTTTATGTAAAAATTAAATTAAAATTATATATTTCGATTTAAACTGAAGTTTTCTAATAAAATTTGCATAAGTAAAAATTATCAATGAAAAAAATTTGAGTAAAAAAAAAGTTTATTAAACGTTACCAAAAATTTTTTGAATTGTTGTAAAATATTTAATGGCTAAAAATAAAGTACATATTTATAAAAATATAGCGGTAATAAGCCATACAAGTCATCACAAACTCGCGGAGTGTGGACAGATTTAATGTAAAACAAACATACAATATGTATTGAATGTTACCTTTAAAAAATTCTTGGGTTTTATCCTCTCTTTAAAATTTATGGTTAATCAATAAAAATCGCAAAAAATAACTTTCTTAAGTAAGGATTTGTAGTCTGCCAAAGTAATGTTCAATACAATCTGTTTGACGTTTTTCTTTTTAAACTGTGCGCATACTCTTTGAAATCAGTATAAGTGGTATAGATAGTAAACGTTGCATTTTAGCAAAATCTCTTTATTATCCTCTCATAATTTTGCAACAATAAAAAAATATGAGAGTAACGTTCAATACATCTTTTTTTGGATATTTTTATTGGATAGTTTACCAATGAAATGGCCATATAAAATTCACAAGAAATTTTAGACTTTGAACTGGTTGGCAATTTTTTCAAACCTGTCACGTGTCGTTTTTCTACGAAGCCACGTTTATGCGTTGACAAGCGAAGTATAAATTGCGTGCAAAAATAAAAAGTTCTATTCAAAATACATAAAAATATACTCAAATAAGTGTCATTTATTGCATACCTTGTGCTTATTATTATATGATGGACTTCTCATTCAGTTAATAAATTCAGTTAATGAATTGTAAATAAAAAAAAAAACTATAAAATTTGCTGCTCCGATAAGAAAATTTGTTTTATCGAAAATTATCTGATGATCCTATAGAACTACATACAGTTTTTTTTTTATTATAGTTAATCATAATAATCGTTTTACCATATTGAGATTATGCTGCGATATAAAAAAATTTGTTGGACAACAATTTAATTTTATTTTGCCAAAACACTGAAACTCTCTTTGGTACTTTTCGGTACATACAATTCAACATACGAGTTAGTACATACATATACGACATATAACAGTTAGTAATAAGTAGTAAATAAAAGAATAATAGTGTCATTATCATAAAATGTAATTTACACTTAAAGCGAAAGATACAAAACACACACACACACACACCCATTTATATAACATTTAACTGAAACCCATACATATACACACTTTCAAAGTTCATACTCGCAACATATTTCTCTAACGAACGCATTTTGTAGCAAATGGACAAAACAACAACAACGACCATCTTACCAACGACGCATATAAAACTAAACTAGTAGTTTTTTCGCTTATTGTTTTTATTATTTTGGACAATTTTGCCTGCTTTAACACCAACATTTGCAATTTATATGATTTTGACTTTATATGTGTCAACAGAGAAAATAAAAAGCAAAAAAAAAAAAAAAAATATTACGATATGGTACAGATTTACACAAACATTTTGTCAATGTCACACAAAGACGAGAGGACGAGGACGAGGACGAGAACAAGGACACACAAACACTGACTGACTGGCATATAAATAAAGCGGTAATATCTTTTAATGTCAGCTGCGAATGAACTGCTTCAGCACCACATACGAGCACTTATGGAAAAGAATACAAAAACAACCATAAAAAGATGAAGAAAAACAAAATAAAAATAATAATAGAAGCGACATATTGAAACCATCATCAACATTGCTTTATTGAATAAAATTTGGTCGGTAGTCGTTGCCTTTTGAAATTGTTATTATTGTTGTTTGTTGAATTAAAAAGCAACTAAACGAAGAAGGAAAAAATTCTAAAAAGAATAGAAAATTTCTAACGTGAGCCAAAACATCTGTGTGTGTCTTAACATATATCGATAAGTGTCATCTTATACGCTCTTATGTCACTTAAATGTGTTTCTATGAAAACGAATGAAATTGGAGCTGATTTCTTTTTTTTCCGTTTTGTTCTACAACCAGATTTATTTATTATGTTTTTATTTTGCCAAGTATTTCTTAGCTGGGTTTGTTGTTGTTATTGTTAATATTTCTTTTTTATTATTTGTGTGTTTTTTGACACTTTTTTTTTGGTCATTTACGCAGTGAAGCTCCTTAGAACGCCTTCAAATTCTTCAGCAAAGATGAGAAAAATAAAACACTTATTGAAGGAAAACAAATAGGAAACACATGCTGCTCTTGCTGCTTTCGATGAAATTTTCGTAAATACTTAAAATAAAATTATAAAAATATTATCAAAGAAAAAATGGAGTCATAGAGAAAAGAAGCTTTAATATTCGTCATTAATTTGGCAAAAAAATATTAAAGAAAACTAAAGTTTGTAAGTAATTTCATAGCAACAAGAAACAACACATGATTTAAGTGACCATATAACTTTTTCAAGGCCACTAAAGTTTTATATTTTGAAGTTACAAGTCTTCGCCAAGAAGTCATCATCGATAAACATCCTCACAGTCAACTTAAGCCATTCATATCATTTTAATTCAGTGGAATTTTTTTAACCCATTGCTCGTACTTATATTTAAATCATTTAACCACTTTTCAAAAATCAATAGTTAAAAAAATAAATAAATACTTCACATGTCTGTTGCATTTGATTGCAAAATAACATTCTGTTTCATTTTTCACTGTGCCATACAATACAAAAAGGACAAATAATTTTCAAACTGATAACATTATGACATCTGAAAATGTCAAACCAACCAACAACGAATAATGGTCAGACTTTAAATTATTCGCTTGTAATATTTTGTAATTAGTTTCATTTCCTAACGCCAACTCTGTTTTGATACACCACAAAAGTGGCAACAAACACCAAAAAAAAAAAGGAAAAAAAAAACAAAATTAGAAAATCCTGTTTATGCAGGCAAAGAAAATGCAACTTACTTAATAATTAATCACAATTCAACAAGTAAGTACGAGTACGAGTAGCAAACAAACTGTTAAAACGGAAGGAAGGAAATAACTTTACAAAATGAAAGAAAAAAAAAACAAATATTCTTTAATGCATTTAATCATCGTCTAGTAGTGGAAATGTTAAAAATAGACTGAAATGAAATCACTTGATGTGTAATGACCAATTTGTAGCAGAGTATGGGGGAAAGAGAGTGTGAAAAAGTAATGTTATTTACAAGTCTCATGCAAGGCAAGAAGCAAACACCACTAACACACATGCAAAACAGCAGGTGGTTGTAAAAACAGCGCAAATGAAAACATACAATTATTTTAATATCACACAAGAGGAAAAAACAAACAATTCTTATTTTACAATAATTTATACTCTCGTCATATTAATGCATTTGTAGCATTAAATAAATATTATTGCAGTGAAAAGCAACAATAAAAGTAGCAGTAGCAGTAGCAAAGACAACGACATTTAAAATAAATGTTTCAAAATAAGAGTACAAACACACATACAAATATACATGCACAAGTAATATTTCACTTGGTGTTTGTATTGGAAAACCACAGCATGTAAAATACTTATCTTCTTAAATGTTGCAACAAGATGTACAAAATCTTAAATGCTTTTTTTTCTGTTTCAAGAAATAAGAAAAAAAAAATACCGAAAATAAAGCGAAAACTTTAGCAAAAGTAAAAGGGGAGAAAGCAAAAAAAAAAAGGAAATTAAAAACAAAAACAAACAGAAATTTTTCACCTTCAGCAAACCAAGATGAAACATTTTACAAGACAATGTCAAAGATGATCTCGAAAGTGCCCGACATTGACAAAGAGAAATTGTTGTGCAAACAATGAACATTAAAAATGATTTGAAATTATTTTTTGTTGGGTGTTCTGTCTGTTTTCTTTCTTTGTTGCAGGAAAGTACAGTTGTAGCTTTTAAATATTATTTTTTTTTTTAGTTTGGTATCCTACACTCAGTATAGTTTGGGGTTATGATATTTTGGCTATTATTTGCCACAGTTCATCTCTAAAGTTTAACGAACCACTTCCAGTCACTTTTCCCAGCTTACTCATTTGCATCATGAAATGAATGATTTTATTTCGATCTTCTAGTTGGGCTTTATCAGCTGAAATTTGTTTTTACATTATTTTCTTATCACTATGCATTAAAATTTAGCACCGTAAGCTTCAGGCCTTAGAAATCTATCATATCTCTAAACTGCATCCTACTATTAAAGGTTAAACCCCAACCTGTTTCTTCCAATATTTACTGCTCTAGTACTTTTTCTTGTTGTTTGTCGCGTTTTTTTTATTTTCATAAATAAAACTTGTAGTTAAATTATTTTCCCTAGTTTGTTGCATTTTTCTTTGGTTTCTTCTCCCTGGGTATTAAAGTTATGGTGACAATTTTTCTTTCTCGTCTTTTTCAAAAAATAAAAAAAAAAATAAAACAGTTTTTAGTTTCATGATTTTGACAAAGTTCTGTAGTTTGTTTTTTTTTTCTGTTTCTGTTGTTGTTGCAGTTGTTGTTATACTTCCTTCCCGTAGTAGCTCGCTCATTCGTACAGTCATTTGTTGTCCTTGTAGTTGAAAGTTTTTGTTTCTTGTTTGCCATTTTTGATAAAAGTAATACAACATGCTGTTTATTTGTAAGCAGAAGAACGAAAACAACGAAAAATTAATAAAAAAAAAACAGAAAAAAAAAAAAAATAATTTATCTCTTGCAGGCGTCTTGTTTTATTAACAGAAAGACAAAACGAAGAAATAAGTGGTCAAATCAAAAATCTTAAGGAGGAATAGAAGTGAATGCAGCACTAAACTTGTTCTTCTTTTTTTATTTTTAATAAAAATTTTACAAAAATTGGGATAAAACGTTAAATCACTTATTTTTGTAAGGACTTAAGGACAACACTAAAAATTAAGAAATTAATTTTATTACTTTCGTGTTATTGTTGACCAGAGATTTTTGATTTTCGTTTAAGTGTTTGTACAACAATCAGTCTCTTTTACTAAATTAATACAATTTTAAAATTGTCGTAATTTTAGGATACCAGGATATTGATTTTTCATTATATGAATGAAATTAAATTTTGCGACTGATGTGGCGTATGACTATTATGTTTTTATTAGGGAAGCTACCGATACCGATACCGATATTTCGGCGATACTTCTGGTTTTCTGATATATGGATATCGGCGATATTTTACTGTCGATACGCCGATACTTCTTATATTTTTCTTTAGAGTTTTTTGAACAAAATATTCAATTTTCAACTCTTTCTTTTTGCATGACAACTATGAGAAATAACATATTAAAAGCAGAACATAAAATCAAAACAGAATACATAATGAAATTGTTTCTTCTAATTTGCTTTGCACCATAGTAATGAAGTGTTCTCTCAATGCTAAATCTTGTATGTGTTTGTATGTTTTAAGATTTTTTTCAAGGCGCATTAATACAAGTGGTGGTAATTCTACAACAATTACAACTTAAAATAACAACTGACATCTCAGCCCCTATGTCAACATGTACAAATTTTGACATACGAACCTCTAATTTGCGCAAAAAATTAATAAAAACTGTGCTTATAACATCACCAATTTTTGAATACGTCTTGATTTTCTTTTATTCATTTATGCATGCGATGATTTAGTTCAGCGATGTAAAAGTTGGTACAGCCTATTATTTATCTACAATTCTTGACCCTCGATACAAAGCTCGAATATTTCAAAGACAATCGACTTCAATCCTATCGAAAAAAACGTCTTATTGAGCTGCTTAACATGACTCTACATTCCGAAAGTGTTGAAGACACAGTCCTCTCTACACCTCGCAAAAGTTCTGATAAGTCTACGAGAAGTACTCGCCTTTGGAGCGTATGTGAAAAAATTCTAAGAGAATCCGAGGAGGATGCGCCTCTGTTCATCCTAAGCTGTGGTTCTGCTAACGAAAAAGTCGAGAGATACCTTAGATCTCCTAATATTCCTAGAGGCGCAGACTGGCGCAATGACATATCCTACCCAAACTTAAAGAAAATGGCGTAGAAATACTTAGAAATACTCTCAAAATGCATTTTATTTCAAAAACCTTTAAACTGACACCATGATGAAGAAGGAGGTTTCCTTTCTACTCAGACCTCATTGCCAATCAAGACAACTCTTATTTAAAAGTTCAATATTCTTTATCTTCGGCTGAGCCAGTTGAAAGTTTTATAGACAGATTTACCACATAAATGGTTTGAAAAGTCAGTATTTTCCTGTTTTGCTTTCTTAAACGAAATCTTTATTGTTTCTTTCATATGGAACTTTAGCCCGAATTACTAAAATTTTTTTGGATCCAAAATTTGTATAAAGTTAATAAAAAAGAATTTAAGTTTTGAAAATTTTCATTAGTTGTACGTTACTGAATGAATACGAATGAACTAAGCTGCGGTCATCTGTAAAAGAGTGGATAGCAATCGAAGTTTGACATAGAAGGTCATTAAGAAAAATAAGAAAATGGGTAGGAGAAATAATAGAGCCCCAAATTTTTCAAATAAATTTAATATTTTTCCAACTTAAATTTTTAGAAAATACATAAATTTTTTTAAATAAAACTAGCGCTTAAAATAAAACAATTAACATCATATACCAAGTCATTAATATTCATAGCTGTTTTTTTCTCCACTATCGAAAAACAAATAAACATATTTGTGTAAAATCAATCATGTTAACATTATTCACATAAACAGGAATTCAAATATTCGGCATACAAAAGCATATTTAATATAATTTTAATGTGATTATGTTTGATGTGATTGTATGATTATCTCTCAGGACAATAATAAAAACCGCATTACTCGTACAACAACGAAACAACCACCTGCTATGAACGAAAATCATAAAATCAGGTTTTTTCAATTTTTGACATATTTTTCACACTTTGCATTCATTTCATTTCGTTTATAAAATCGAGCGCGCTCTGTAAAAGAAATAGAACTTTACAACAAACGTACAAGTGAAATACTAAATATGTATGTTGGAATTTTTGGTGTTTATTTTTCAAATTATCCTTTTTGCATGCAGTTACACAACAATACCAAAAATGCCTTGTCTGTTTGTGTGAGTGCATTTGAGTGAGTAAGTGTGTAAAATTCGGTGTTGTCTGTTATTGGTATAACGCATAATCAGTTTAACAAACTATGTGGCCGAAAGTGTTGGTATTTCTATGTGAAACTGGTTATTGGACAATGGTTTGCACGTGTTTTTTGCGGTCTTTTGGTCATCATGCACAATGCGTTGCGTTATTTGCAATAAACAAACACATACTTAGAATTTTTGTTTATTTTTTTTTTTTTTTTTGGCAAATACGTACCTTCATAATAATTAAATGATCATATTGTTTGGTGTTTGTTATTTTTTTTTTTGCCTAACATTTTCATAAAATAAACACACGCTGCTTTATGTTTTTGAAATAATTATGACACTCTCGTTCAGTTGTATGTTGGTAAGAACAGAACTGTAAAATGCTTATTACCTAATAACTGAGCTGATGTAAAGTGGTATTTACTGCACAAATTATTAGAATTTAAAATTTTGCCAAATTTTTTTTTTGTTCACTCTTCCGAATATAAAAAATTGGACACCAAGACCCCAAACCTTGCAATTCGTTTTCCGGATAACATCTGGAGGGTAATGGTAATCATCACACGTATTACAATAAGACCCCAGCAAAAATGCGAAAATATATTTTAAACATAATCCCTTCAATTCATAAAAGTTTTAAATGGATTAGAAATTTATTTTACGAAAAATTTGTATTGTAATTTTGTACTAAAACACATTTGAAAGCTGTTTTATTTTTTATGAATACTAACAAATAAGTTTAACTTGAAAAATATGTTCATTACAATATTGTCTTATTTTTGGCGTTCAAAATTATTTGTTTGTGTGTTTGTTTTATTGCCAGATATGAGTGAGATTATGTAAAGCATGTATGTATATGCGTGTGTGTGAGTTCTTCTCTGTTTAAGTGAAAGTGAGACTATTGTAAAAATTACTAATTCAATTGTTGTTACATGCACTTGTGCATTAAAGACAAAAATTTACACTTTCAACAAAACATATTGTGTCAATTAAATTAAACCACTACCTTTACAAAGTTGTTTTTTCCCTTTTATAAATGACATTTATTGCGATTTTATTGAGATTTTATTTACCTCAATGACTACCAGGAAACAAAAAAGCAAAAACAATAACAATACAATTACGATTATATAACAATACCCATGAGAGAGATTATAATAACGGTCATTAACTTCCACTTGTTCGATATGATAGTTGCCAAATTAAATAATGCAGGCACACAGACAGCCCAGCAGTAATTTAAGTTTAATGTATAATAAAATTTAAAAAACTTTATTATCTGTGTTGTTGTCTACCATACAAATACTTTTAATAGATGGAGAAGCAGACAGACATGTGTTTACCTCGTTCGAAAATTTTTGAATTCCATCAGGTATTTTTAAATTACAATAATGTGGAAAGCGAAAAGAATTTTCTTTATTTTTGGATACGAACACTTGGGGTATTAAAACTTAAATTACTCGTACTCAAACACGTTCAATGTTAAACAAACAATTTGGAATATTCAAATGTTTGTAAATAAATTGAAAAAAAAATGTACCCAGTCACTGACATTCCTGTTGCCCTCTCTTTCTCTCTCTGGGGAGTAATTATTGTTAAATTAAGGAAAATGTGTAGTAAATTGATTGAGAATTATGTCTAGTTTAATGTTAAGCAAGCGCAGCATTTAACACAAGTTGAGAGTTTTGCAGTGAATAAAAAAACAAGTTTAATCCAACGATTAACCGGTAAACAACTCTGCTGATGATATATTGATTGGCCATTATGTCAGTTGAACATGTTTACACACGCAGAGAAAAGACATGATTGCAAAATATTCATGTTCTAGCGGGAGTAAACGTTGCTTTAACATCCGTTGCGTATGTGGGAAAGGTTCTTTGTCCAATACCAATCTTGCGTATCTCTCTCCATCTTGATTGGCAATCGATTGCAAAAGCAAATTTTCTTCGATAAAACAAAGATTTTGCAGCATGAATACGTCTTGTTACTTCCCTTCGTGTATTATTATGTATAGCCTTAAGCTCACTGGTTTTAAACCATCGTTCCATCGTTTATAAGACTCACCACGTTTTTTTTATCAGTGATTTTATTTCGGCACTAAGCCAAGGTATCTGACCGGCTCTGATGCGCTTAGTTCTTGTTGGAACACACAAGCCATATGGAAACCTAACATTTGCTTGAATAAAAGAGGCTTGATCGTCAATAGACTCTAACGTGTAGATTATTTCCCAATCTATATAATTAATAGTATTGTTCAGTGTTGAATAATGTATGTTGTGTACATCCTGATACGAAATATTTCTTTTATCATCACTTACTGATAGATCATATGATACGAAAAGAATGTCATGCTTTATAAAAAACCGATGCTGACAATTGATCATATAAGAGCATTCTGGATATTTAGTTTACAAATACAAGGTCAATTAATGTATTGGTTGTGGTATGAAAGGGTGTGGGATTTTTAATATTAACCCGATAGAGCTCAAGAGCTTTCATAGGTGCAATCTATGGATTTTCTACTAAAAGGTTATTGTTAAAATATCTTCGTATTGAATAGATATATCTTCAAGAATGGCAATAAGAGGATTTATGCTCTGTAAATACTACTTAATAACAATTTCCTTCTATCTTGGGTAAGTATTTCAAGGAATAAATACTCTGTATCACCGTCTGCGTTATTTTTAAATATTTCTCTACATGATATATCATTGCGAACGTATATCGCAATCCCACCCCCTTGCATTTGTTTCTACGTTATTGATAAAACTTTTCCTGTATGAACTAAAAGTTTAAGTTAACTTTGACTATTTTACATGATTTTAAAAAACATGCAACGTTTACCTTTAATCTAATACAATCGCTTGAGTCGATACGAGTAAATATTTTCAAAAGAGTTTCCATTCCCACTTTTTATACCCTTCACCAAAATTGGTAAGAATATTTATAGGATTGTCATCCGTGTGCTCTTTTCACAATATTTATTTGAGACACAGAAAAAGTATGACGTATATTATGGATCCAGGTAGATAGGACAGTTAAATGTGTCTTGTCCGTCCGTCATTCCGCGTGAAATGATGTTTATGATGCCATCTGAAGAGTTAGATATTTTCTAATAATAATAATTAGTAATATTTTCTATCACTCTTATTTGTCTGTCTTCTACTTGTGCTTCTCTTAATTCTAATGTGAGCTGTTAAAATGACCTGCGATCACTTTATATGAAATTTATAAAAATTGCAAATTAAACATTTTCCTTTTCGGGTGCCTTAGTTTTCTTCATTTACAAAATAAAAAAATAAACCTCAAAAAGGAATAAGAAACTGATTTCCGTTTTATTATTCTCTTTTTACTTCTTTTCATTCTTCTTTTTGCAACAATCCTGTAAATGACATTTTTGTTTTACGTTCCTAAAAAAGCACTTGAAGAAAAATTATGCGCATAACAAGTGGCTTTAAAGAAATAATACAGAGATTATGGATAACTGCCGCTGCTGCTGCTGTTGCTGCTGCTACTGCTCTGCCACAAATGCTGTTGCCGTTTGCTAGCCGCTTTCTGGTATTGTTTACAGAACTACTCGTACCTCAAGTGTTGAAGTTTTCAAATAGAAACAAAAGGAAACAAAAATGCTGGCGTATATAAACGGTTTAATACGCTTAACATCAGCAGCTAAACATGGCCAATTTATTTTATTCACACACACTGCTGGAGCTGCTGCTTTCTACTTGCTACCAGCTTTCATGCCCATTAATGTTAAATACCGCTTTTGTTATGGTTTGCAATCAAACTGAAATTTAAAACAAGAAACAACATTCCATTTATTGTCATTGTTGTTGTTGTTGTTGTTGTTGTCATTTTGTAAGTAGAATAGCAACGTACGTTTGTTTTCTTTTCATCATATTCTGTCTTTATGTGTTGTGGCATCTCCTTGTTAAAAAATTAAGTTGGAGATAATACGGTATTTAAAATGATAATGAAAACAGCTTTGACAATAGACTATCGTCGTCGTCGTGTTGGCTATAAAATTGAGTACCTTCCATTAAAATTGACTTTAACTGCAACAATACGATAATACGTCTAACAAAATGATGATAATAATCGCAAATATTTTAAACAGCAAACATTAATTTAAGTCCACTCAATATGAGTAACAATGAGACCAAAATCAGGCAGATTTTATAGGCATGACTACAACAGACGGTGGCAAGAAACTCCTTTGATAAATATGACCTATAGAAATAGAAAAAAAAGAAAAGAAGGAAACTCCCTAAACCTAAACTATAAATTAAGTTAAAAGGGACATTTTGTTCGTAATACAGCAATAAAGCAATATTTCATAAAATTATGTCTATATGGGAAGTAGTGTTGAGGGGTTGGACTTTTTTTATACAAGTAAATAATGAGGGCAAAAAATAAATCGAAATAAAAACAGAAAAGTTATTGTTGCAAACAGAAAATAAATCATATACATTTTTTTTAAAAGATTAACGTTGGTTTCAGTAAATTAAAGCCATATTTCGAGTTAATAATAGCGATTAAATATGTGCTAAATATGTATTTTTTATGTATGTATTGCAATAATACTAAGATAAATATATTTTAAAAATAAAACGATAGAGAGAACATTTCGGACAGAAGACTGGAGGGAGAAACAGTCTTATTCATAATTTAAAGATAAACTGCCTTATTTATAAGAAATAAAATATTTATGACTAATAAAGGTTTATCAACGGGATATAAAACGTTAATAAAAAAATATCTGAATATTTACGCTGCTAAAACTCTCCAGGAAAATCCTATTAATATAGACTGCGACTGAATAAGTATTTTTGGTTTTAATTTAAAATTTTTAAAACGAAAATAAATTAAAGTCTGTTCATTAAAGAGATTATTCATGGTCCAAAAATTATTATCGTTTTGAAGATTTCATACGCATGTGGCACTCTAAAGGCCACCTTCTGCCTTGAATATCTGGGAACTAGCAAAACCGGATATCGCCCATCAAAAAGCCGGAAAGTTACCTTTAATATCGCCGGATATTTTAATCAATATATTAGTAGAGAAGTTATGGTATAAAAAAAACTTTTTGGGGGGTAGTGCAACTTGTTCCAGGTTTCAAAAAATATTTGACCGAACTGCAAGCAAACCTTTCAAAACAAACAAAGAATTTAAAATATTAGACATTAATTAAAGATTTATCCGTCAAAATATATTTTTGGAGGGGGTCATCTTGCCACTGATTTTTCGAAAAAAAAAAAATTGGATCATACTGCATACAAGATCGATCAAACAAAGAAAGAGTTTTAAAAATCAGACCATAAAAAGAAGGAGTTATACGATAAACAATATTTTGAGAGGGGCAACTTGCAACCCGATTTCCAAAACAAAAAAATTATGAAACCCTATTGAACAAAAACATGTTGGAAATCGGTTAATAAAAAAGAAAAACGACAGAAATTGATAACTTCCACCTTTTTTTGAAGTTGATTAAAAAATAGCTTGTAGTCTTCAAATAAATTAAACTCCCAGATGGATGCCAACATCGACATCAAGATCGACAGAAGGATACGAGTACAACAAGTATACTGATGAACATAAATTAGTTTTCTAGTTTTGCATCTTTCATAGTAAATTGATTGCTGAATAAAAGCGGGAATTATTATGTAGCTGCTTTTCTATAGTAAATTTATAATATTTAAAAATTGTTATATTTCAAATCTAAATATACATACATACATATGTTCATGAATTTATAATTTTACATGGAAAACTTTATAGACGTCTGGAAATATATGTTGTATTTATGGTTCATAAATTCGACAGAAAAACACTGACAAATTAAAATGACGACCAATTAGCTGTTCATATGTCGTTTGTGCTTGCTGGTGACCTATTTCATATTTTTACTTTCAATAAATTATGATATATTTTCATACATCAGTTGCTGTTGCTGTATGTGTACGACGTTAGAAGTCATTCAAAGTTGTATAAAACATATTGAAAAGAAACAATAATCCAACTAAAAATGTTAGCAAATGTTTCTTATTTGTAAAATGTATCTCATACATATCTTGTTACAGAGAATTATCAAGTCTTTGCTCGTCCTAACAATACACAAAGGCCTCAAGGACTATTTCACCTAAACCTCTGCTCTTTTGCTCTATCTCTCTCTCTCTCTCTCCCTGAACAACAATCTGTGTATTAAACATGGTTTGCTAACTACCTTCGACGAGTATTTGCAACAGAGTTCTTTTTTTTATTCCCCGATGTGGCTGTAACTCTAACGGAGTAAGTGCGTATATGTATGTGTGTGTGAAATTAATGTATCCTTTATTTTTCTTTAGCTGGAATTTTTGCCCCCCGCTCTTTATTTTGTTGTGTACGAGTATTGTTGATGATGCCGAACCCCTCCCCCTCTTCACTAAACACTCTTGCCAAACAAAAGGTTTCAATTTCGCATATTGTTCAATGTTGTTGCTGTTTTTGTTTTTGTAGTTGTTTAGTGAGTAATTGTGACCATACATGTGTATAAACATCATTGGGATTGTTGTATACAAAAGTGTTTCTTTTTCCTTTTGCTTTCGAGATAAATTTCGGTCTTAGTCGTCGTTAACAAAAGTGGTAGAGTTTAGATTTAAGCTACACACGGTTTTATTTTGTATAGTTTGGTTTTCTTTCTGAACATTGTAAAGGTTTTTCTATATTTTTGTGGCGATTGTGTGGAGAAAACTATTTTCTTTTTGCAATAAATCTTTTGCTTTAACTTGCTTGTGTTGACGTTGTGAAAATCAGCGTGAAATTCTGGGGGATTTTCTTATTTACTACGCTAGTTTCAATACAAAGTACACATACATACACACCTACGTACACTTACAAATTCCGAATCTAAACTAAATATGATGGCTGTTGGTTGTTTGCCGTATTGTGGTGTTTCCTTAAGATTCCTTTGAAAATTGAAAGTAAGTTTTCAAAGACTTTCATCCCTAAATTTCATTGAAGCTGCTGTTCCGGAAAACTTATATTGAAAGATTATTTTATTAAATGCCTTTTCATATAAATAAAATTAATTCGGAATATATTCACTACCTATAAACCTTATATCAAATCTATAAACCTTATTTGTAATAAAACTAATTGATCTCATTTGTTTTGGGGTGGGAAGTTTGTGTGAAAATAATATATATTATTAAGGTTGTCAACTAAGAATATACAATTGATTGATGTAAATTCCCTCTTGAGTTTGTTAATTTAAATTATTTTTGTTAAAAAAAGAATACAAGAAAAACAAACTATTTTTAGGAATTTTATTTTTATGCAGTTTTTTCCTTTATACGCACAAGTGGTCACGAAGAATTACCTTTGATGATAAATAACTAAATTGTGAATTTACGAATAAATCGAAATATTTAATTCATTTATTTGCATTTAAAATTTTAAACATAAAACAATTTCCCCGAACCACCTACCACGATTCGCAGAAAAATTTTAATTTTATTTGTATTAACAAATACAACTTAAATTTTTTTAAAAGTTTTTTAAAGTTTAAAATATGAACTTAAATAGAATTTATGAAGAAACTTACTCTAAACACACATGTAAGCAAGCGAACTGTGTACTGCACTCGAAATGCACACACACACACCCACAAGTATTACAAACATACAATTTGCAACTGAGAAAGTTTAGTAAGTCATACAAACACACACACCCAAAACAAAGTGTCTCATACACAAGAGTATATAAACGGTTTATAGATTTCAAAACAGGAAATTTTAAAGCGCATTTGTTGAAATCTTCAAAAATTTTCTGTGGATTTGAATGCAGCGACAGAAGAATAATTTGAAATTGATAAATTCAGGAAATTTATATAATCGGTTTCCTAAAGCTAAAGAATTTTGTCTCTTAAAAGCCAAAAAAAAAATATTCGGAGTCAAATCGAATAATTTTTAAAAGTAAAAATTTAAAAGTAAAACTTCTTTGATAATTTAAAGAAAAGAAAAAGCTGGCTTATGTGATTTAATACAAGAAAAATATATTGCGGACTAAATTTTTCTATCATAATAATTTGCAGAAAATTGAATTTTATAATTCACAAATCTTTGGTTTTTGTTTTTTCAGCACTCATAGAAAATCTACCACAAGGACTAGACATACCTTAAGGTACCATTTTGAATATTTTTCTTAGCACAAAAAAATTTAATTTTGAATAACAACTTAAGAGATTTACAGCCTTATTCATAAACCATTATTAAAGATTAAATAGTTAATATTTATACTGGCAAAAGTTCGTAAATTTAATAGTCAGAGAAATATAAGAAATTGTTAAGATATTTCAAGCAACAAAGGAAAAATTTATTATCTAAACATCACTACATATTTCAACTACACGGCTGAATAGAACAAACGTTGTTTTCGGTGGAAACCATTAAACCATTTCGTCAGTATTCATGTGTTTATTAAAGTTATTTTGATTTTAATGAACGAATTTTATAATTCTTGCGTACGTTAACTTTATCAATCGTTTAAGAATTAGGGGATAAGTATTTAGAAACTATTTAATACATATATCATAACGAAAATTCAGTTTCTTAGCTGAGTCTTGAATTAGTGTTACTTGGCCGGAAATAACGTTGTTCAATTCAGCTGTATATGTTGCCATTTAAATAAATTTTGGATGTTAATTTTTCCCTTGTACCTTTCAAATATTTAATTTTTTTTCGCAATTTTACCTATTGACCACAATTAATAAGCAGTTTTAAATAATTTTAAATCATATTTAAACTATTTATATTAAAAAAGAAATTAAAAAAGTTTTTTTCAATTTGAAGTGTACTAAATTTTGTTTTTCATTCTTATTGAAATATTCTGTTACTTTAAAGAATTTCCCTGAATAAGCAACTTCAAGAATTGATAAAATATTGTATAATCAAATGTTTTTATTAAAATGTTAATTAATAATAGTGGAAAAGAATTATTTGAAATATTATCACAATTTCTTGTAATAAAAGGGAAATAATTTGAAGAAAGAACAACTTTTTTTTACCAAAATTACCATTTCATTTTAATACATTAAAATAACATTTCACTGTGATTTAAATTAAATCTAGTCTTATACACTACATATTTAATTTTACATATTTGAGTTTAAATTTATGTGAAATTTTATTTTTCTTTTAATTTAAACAAATTTATTTATACATTTTCATTTTATGTATGACAAAATGTTTTCTTTGAATACTCATCGTATTGAAGTTATCATACGGTAAATTGAATTTTTTCTGCGTAAAATGAATTGAATAGGATACTTATAGATTCATACATCCTTTAAAAACACTCGAAAATGTACAAAGGAATGAGTTAACTAACGAACAGACTTGGTGCTGAGTGCTAAGCAAAAAAAATTGTTTTAAGTTGGTCATAAGAAAATATGTGGTGTGGGGTGAGGGGCAGAGAGAGAGAAAGAGAGCCAACAAAATAACAGATTTATTGAAGACAAATTATATGAATTTTCTAACGATAATTTTTAAGGTAAGATTCTGGCCAGTATAAGCAGCAATTTAATGTGTAGTTTTGGCATTTTACATATGAGCCAATCGATTTAAAAATTTTAAAGTAAAACTAACAAAGTCTAAGAACAAAAACTCTTATTAAATAGCTTTGCAAATTTCAACGAAATATAATAAACATCACCTTTTATTAAGCTTTAAAAACTGTCAGTAATGCATATAAATTTTAATAATTCTGGCTTAAGTAAGATTTTTTTAAATTTAAAGCTTAAAATAATTAAAAAGATAAAAAAAATTTGACCGAATGTTGAACATACGTCATGATGAAGCAGAGATAACTACCACGATTCATCTCTAATTCTGCCGAATCCTTAAAAAAAAAATAGGGGTATTTTGTACCCCATTTTGGGTTGGTATGGTTTTTGGTATGATCCTGCAAGCATTATAAATTAAACTTTAATTTCTTGCGTAATCCTTTAATCCTCTGCTACACCGTATATGTTTTCTCTTAAATTTATTTAATAAATTTCTGGCTGGCCTCTAATAAAGGACACTTAAAGTGAAAAAAATCGTGTTAGTAACAACGAATGCATTAAAGTGAAAATTTTATCACCATTAAATAGGGTTTTATTTAAATAACGACACCTTCTATAGTTAAACCCCAACAGCTAATAATAGTCCTTTGCCATTTCTAAGGTAATTTACGCTGCATAATCATTTGCTTTTTAATACCAGTAAAGTTTAATGCAATTTACATTTTTATACGATTTTATATGGACTAAAACCATAATTTAGTTAAGCACACAACTTTTTGATTCTATAGTTTGATTAGAAATTATCGTAGTTTGTTTTGTTTTTTTTTTTTCAAATATTTTCTTTAATACTTTTTACAAACTTTTCTTTAATTTTACTTGAGCCTTTCTTTCTTTTCTTTAGTCTTTAATACCAAAAAAAAAAAACAAAAGAAAAAATAGAAAAACAAGTTCAAAAACTTTTCTTTATTTCTCTTGTGTAAACTTGTCAAAATTGTAAATGTTACAGCAGACATTTTAACATTTTGGTTGCACGTTAACGAGATGTTTCCTCCCTTCAGGGCACATTATGTTGTTATTTCAAGTTTAGTTTAGTTTTGTTAACCCACCAATTAAGTTATTAGAGTTAACAACCGTTTTGTATTTTTCTGCGAATTGTTTAACTCAAATAAATAAAAAAAAAAAGAATTCCAAACGAACAAAATAAAAAATAAACGAGAACTAAAATTACAGTTTGCATGTTTCGGCTCATTTTATGGGGCGCTGTGTCTGCCTAAATAATAATCTTGTCCAAATGAACTATTAAAGTTTTTTATGTTTTGCTGGCAGCAATATTTATAAAATGGAAGAAAAAAAAAAAGAAATGATTCTTTTTATGAAAACAAAAAAAAAAAAAAAAAAAAAATAACTCGAAAAAGAGCAAAAGACATTTACTGAGGTATTTTCGTCTTGCGTTTTTTCACCTCTTAGAAAACAAAAATAAAAATTTAAAAAAAAGGACTTAAAAGTGATGAAAGAGAACAATTTAATACTGTGCCCAGTAAAAACTATTATTGGTAATTAAATGAGTTTAAAATTCAAATATTTAAAAATTATAAAAATAAATGACCCTAATTTTAATACTGACAATTAAATTGGTAGTGAGTCATGATGGCAAAAAAAAAACTAGGTGAGTTGCAACATTGAAAATTCAACTTAACTTTCAATCAGCAGTTTACAAATAAGATTTTAGAAACAAATTGGATGTAAATTGTGATACTCAGTCAGTTGTAACTTCGATATCTCAAGTTAGTTGGGTTGTGAATCAAAATATGTAATGCATTTTTTCATTGTTTTAAACACTTTTCTGCTTTACAACTATTTTGTTATGGACATAAAAGTTAATTCGATTTCTAAATAAAACATTAAAAGGAACCTCTTTGCTTTTGCCAACTGTTGAACTAGTGATCATATGCTCGTATATGATAAGCGATCAGATCAGATCAGAGATTAAATTTTTTTTTTATCAACAATTTAGTAAGTAATTTACGTACTATAAAAGATTTTATCGAATATTTCTGGCATGACAAACTCTTCCAGCATCATTTTGTGCTGACAAGACCACAACGATGTGCAGTAAAGCACTTTTAAAGCATTGCAATTGACGGCAAGTCTAACAAGCTTATATTTAGTATGAATGTATGCTCTGCAAATTTTAAATAATGATACGCTGCCCTGGTGACCCTGTTAACAAAATTATTTTAATGAATTTTTATTGCAGCTGCTGTTATTGATGCATAAAATTAAAATAAATTTTGAAATTTGCACAAAGTTTTTTTCTTTTTTTTTTTGGTTCTCACTGAAATACAACAAATACAATATGTATATGGAAACAGTTTTCTATGAAATAAATGACAAAATGAATTTTACGTTTAAAATCAAACCAATAAATTTATATATTTAAAATTTAGATATTTCATAGTTTGATTTTTGTATTTTTGTTTTTATTTTAATTTGTAAAAGTTTTATGGGACGCGTATTCTAACATGAGTAGTAACAAGGATTTATATCAGCTAAATTTTTTTGTATGCAATTTTAATTGAAAGTTATTTTTATTTATATGATACGGAACGTGGCATTTGATTTGACAATTATTTTTGTTTATGATTTTGTTTTTATTAATGTTTTGTTTATTATTGTTGTTTTTTTTTTTTGACAAAGAAAGAAGGGAAACTTATATCTGGGGTGAAAAAGTATTTTTTCATAATTAAAAAAGGGGACTTTAAATGTCGGGCAATTTTCACTTTATCAAACTGATAAAGCTATTTTGGCTTACTGCCTCTATGGCTTAATTGCTGTGATCCGATGAAAACAGGTTAAAGACAACTTCATTTACACTATAAAAGAAAAGTGGCAACTGGTAGAGGTCTCAATTATGACCTCATCATCTTTGTTAAAATTTAGCTAAAACTTATTGATTTATAGGGGAAAAAAATCAAAAATCTTTTTTTATTCATTCAATCCGATAAACAAATTCAAACGAATAAAGACTTCAACAGTCAAGTCACAGCTTTAATTTGTTACAGAAAATAATAACAAGCATGACTTTTTGAATTTTCTCAGTAAACAATAAACGATGACAAATAAAACCATCATACATTCATATTTATTTATTTGTTTGTTTTATTGTACAACTAAATCCTGCCCATTTGATTCAGTCACTTGCAATTCAGGCCATTCAAGGCGACTTACTGTGCTGTCAAAGAAGTCAATAAAATTGAAAAACATAAAGAAAATCTTGCACACATGCACACACATAAATAAATCAAAACAATAATGGCTCTTAATACGCCAGTTTTCTACTCTTTCTCTCTTCTGCTTGTTATTATTAGTGACCAAATGTCGCAAAATAAAATGACAATAAATATAAATCTCCATTTATTTTGCAGCGTACAGACTTTTATATGAATTCTTTAAGCTTTTGTAACAATTTGAAATACAAACTCTACTTAAGTGTATAAAAAACAAAAAAAAAAAACATTCAACAGCCTGCCAAGAAGTCTTTGAAATATTAGATGGAAAATATGGAAAAGAAAATAGAAAAAACAAAAAATAAAACAAAGTCAACTAAAACATAACCCTTGACAGAAGGCTTTAGTCATAAATGTCATTTGTGTTGAGTTTAAACCATGTTTAGTAGATTCTTCATATTTGTCCGACATAAATGTTGTATAAACGGCTTTTTCTTGTATTACCGCTTCGCTTTGTTGTTGTTTGGCTTTGGCCTCCTATGAGTCACAACCACGACACAACAATGACAACTGGCAAATGAAAGGAATAAAAAAAATAGCAAAGAAAAACTAAGCCTCAAACGCACATACATACACATACACAAGCAAAAATGGAAGGTACAAAAAATGAGAGAAAAGAACTGCAGTTCGCCTGCAGTCAAAATGCTAATGTTGAGAAACTTGTCATAAGGCCTTAAAAAAATTAATAACAACAAAAACAACCAGAAAACTATACGTTTTTAAAATATACAAATACATACATGTTTTTACGAGAGTAGGTATGTGTATATGTGAGTACAAGCAAGTCATACAACCACACAAAGCTAAAATAACAATAACTAATGTGTTGTAAGGGTTCTTACTTAATGTAACTAACATACATGCATACACACACACACACACACACAAATAAAGAAATGCATGCAAACACACAATTAACCAGAAAATAAACAAATGCAAACTCACTCATTTACTCATATAGAAAAACATCAAACTCTATAAAATTGTGTTGATGTTGTTTTTTGTACTCAACTCTCTGGGTAAGTGTTAGTGTAAGTGTAAGTGTGTGTCTACGAGTATACATGTTTGTACGTGCAATGTTTGTTTGCATGTTAATCTAGTTGTAGTTTTTAAATTATAAACTGTATGTTGTTGTTGTTGTGGCGGCACACAAAAATGTAAAAAAAAAATACATTAAGAAATAACAAATAAACAAAACTTAACATGATTTACTGAATGCAAGTGTGATTATTAGCGCTTGTTTTATTCTCCTCATTTTTGTATTTTTTTATTTAATATATTTTTTTTGTTGTCGTTGTAAGAAGTACACAAATACTTTTACAAGTCATTCTATTTATGGGTGCCTATGTGTGAGTGTGTGTGCGTTAGTATGTTATTAGAGTTGTCTGTATTAAGTTTATTATTACGAGTAGTGTAGAACATGCCAAATGCTTAAATCAAAAACATTATTAAACACAAAAGACATTTGCAACAATTTAAAATGAAACATTTACGTTTGTACCTTAATATGTATGTATGTATGACGAACACACTAGGGCTGTTTGCATTTGTTCTCTTTAAATTTGACAATTTAAATAGAAAATATACGGCAGAATTTAAAAGAGAAATATACTTAGGATATTCAGTTATTTCTTCTAAATGAGGAGAACAATATCGTCGTGAGAAGGTTGGTTTCGTCTGAGATCACAGCTTTTGATAAACCAACCCTTTAACAGTTGTTGGTAATTTTTTTCCAGAAGAACTAATTGATTTTGTATGAACGTGGAAGACTGTGCTTAAACATCTGATATAACAAAGATCTTTCGACAGACCAGCAAAATGTATTTAAACCCATAATCTTTTTAACAGATAATAAAAAAATAAGGAGGGTATGAGTTTAACGTGAAGTTTTTTAATATTTGAACCTTCATAGCTCTTCTGTCATTTAGTAACCGATTTTTAAAAAAGTTTTTTGTTTGCAATCGTTTGCTGATTCCAGTAAATCGGGCGCAAGTTGTTTCCCCTAAAATATTGATTACCAAATAATTATTTATGGATTGGTTGAAAATATACCTTTTTGTTGGAAGTATTTGCTTGGTAATTTTCGTATTGTTGTGTTTACAAATAAGCGAACATTTTATAGTTACACACTTTGTTCAGAAAAATTAAATTATTAAACCAAATAATACAAAAAATTTTCTACTATTTTCACAAGAAACTTACTTCAAATATATTATTCTATTTAATTGTTGCATAAATACCTGTTTCACCTTTAAAATGCTTAAAACGATGTCAAAAAGAAATTCTACCCAAAAACCTAAGAAAAAAATAAACACTTAAAAATTGTTTGCTTAATACAAACTTTAGTTTTATTTGTTTATAAGCAGACAATCAGAGGTGTCACATAAAACTGTCTTCCCAACATTTTGTAGTTGTGTCATTTCGTAACCTTTATAGCCCAGGTCTTACAGTATATTAAAACTATTATTGAAAAAGTTTTTTATGGCTGAACGAAGAAACAGCAAATAAAAAAATGAAAATATAAATTGGCAAGAAAAATAAAGTATGTATTATTCTTAAATCGATTGACACTTGTTTTCTTCTAGCTAAACAAGTGTTTAGTTTATGCAGCGTACACTCCTTGTGCCGTCTTGAGTCCTTGTAAGTCTAATGGCATTTGAATTTGTTTGCTTTGTACAAACTTGTCTTTAGTTGCTTATTATTATATATTTTTCTGTGTTTTTTTTTTTTATTTTATCACTTTAACAATATGAACACAAAACTTTGAGTTGTCTTTATTGTAGTTTGTTTGTTTGTTAAAAGAATTTGTTGTAGCAAATAAACTTACATGTGCTGACAAAACAATTTTCATGAGAAATACCTAAAAAGAAAGACAAAAAAAAAAAAAGGAAAAATATAAATAAAATAGCAATAAAAAAATAAATGTTATACTGTGTTGGTGTAATAGAATTCCAAAAAAAAAAGAAAAAAAAAAACAATACAAACAAATTTACATTTTACAAGTCGACTGATGGTAGCCTGCCACAACGTTCTACTTTACATAAATGGCTGCGGGCTTACTCACCTTGCACTCGTAGTATCACCAGAGACTGTTTGTACGGGGGAGGTAATGGTTTTGACTATTTTTTTTTTATTTGTATTTATTAAATTTGCAGCACTGGATTTTTGGATCGATACAATTGATACATAGAAAATAAAGTCTGTAGCATTTGATACGAAAGCTGCTATATGTACATATATATGTATGCATGTGCATGTGTGTGAATGTATGTGGCTGTGTGCTTGACATTATTGACCCAAATATAGTTTAAAAGTACAATAGTACACGGTTTTATATGGCTTAACTATTTGTAAATGGTAAAGATTCAATAAAAAATATTTTAAATAAAATTGTAAATAAAGTTAAAATGTTGAAAATATATCAAATATTCGGTTTTACAAAATCCAGTACAGTGCATTTGAGGTGTATAAGCGATTTTTTTCCAAAAAAATTAATGTTAAAATCACTCATACGTGGAGGGGACGGCTGGCCAATCCAATTAAATTAAGAGGTCATGATGCACTAAACACTCAATGTACTTCAAACTTAATATTCATTTAGTTTTTTTTTTTGCAGATGAAAACTAAAATTGTTTGAACAACAAATCATTTGTAAAATTAACAAGTTGATCTCCCTTTAAAAGTAGAAAAACAGTTTTAGTGTACAATTTATTAATACAAAAGAAATTGGTCGGCATACAACGTTGATTGCTTTGAAAATAATTAATCGTTTCGAATTAAATTTAGGAAAATTTTAAAAACAAAATAATTGTTTAAATGCATTTATTTTGATTCCGATTTTCGATTAATATTTCAAAGTATTTTGTTGGTATGAAATCCAAAAAACAAGAAAGTATTTTACATTAATAAAATCATGAATGGAGAATTTATCTTTATCTATAATAAAATCAATACATAAGCCTCCAACACTCACATATACTTTTATTTTATTCTTTGCTATTGTAAAATAATAATAATAATAATATTTTAAAATTTATATTATTTAAGAACTTTAAATAATTTTATTTCTATTATTCCATACAGAGGGGTTTTTAAATTATAATTTACATTAAAATAAATCATTATAAATAGAGATGTTGCCAGTGCAAACGTTATAAAGATATTAAAACTTGTGATTTACACACTCAGTCCATAAAGAATGGCCATGTTTGCTACGCAAACTGAAAACGTTACAGAATACACAATATTAAACATGCAAATGGAATTAGACCTAAAGTCGCTGTCGGCGAGTTAAAAGTAATCGTTTGGCGTCATACAAAATTTTAGGTTCCTCTTACTTTATTGTTAGATAAATGTAACTACTTTTTTACGTTAAACAGTTTCTACTCGTACTACTGCTCCAAAAACAGCAGGCACAATTGTCAGTAGTCAAGACATGCACCAAATAGCCAGAATTACAAGTAACGGCCTAAAATTTCAATACACTTTTTTAATTCTGGTATTGAAAGATTAAAATTGAAAATATACGACGGCAATTTGATATATCCCTGACTTGATGTTTAAAATATTTTCTTTAATCCACCGTCTAACTAGTTCTTTTTTCTTTTTGTTGCAAATAATAAAATTTTTTAAGGATCCCTATAAATAGGCGTTTATTTCAGTTTCTTTAAATTCGGAAACATGGGCCTGGAACTACAGAATTTAGCATCCTAAGAATTTACTCCTCACATACATATCAACGTCAAATATGAGATGAGCCCAGACATTCACCAACTAGCAAGGACGAAATGTAACAGCATTAATTATTAAATATTTTTTAATTTTCAGGACCAGGGTAAAAATAAACTAGTTCGATATAGTTAAATTAAAAATATACCACGGCAGTTTTATGATTCCCCTATTTTCTGCCATTAATATATTTTTGTAGAGTAGCGTGTTTTAAGCTTTTTAGTTTCTTGAGAAATAGGCGTTTGTTTCTATTTCTTTAAATTCGATGCAGCCACACATACAGGGCTTAAATTAAATTTTAAATACGTAAGAAAAATACTTTATAAAATATTCTAAAGCTGCCAGGAGCCCCAAATAGAAAACGGAAAATTATTAAAATTTTATTTTACCAACAATATGTGGCCAGTTGCTTTGCGGTCACAATTGTAATTCCTTTCTAACATTAAATTATTGCAAAACATTTTCCATCATTTAACTGCCTGCGTTCAACTGGAATGTGTTGAGAAATAAATTGTTTCAAATTTCAGCCTAAAAATATACTCTTGTTGCTGCTGTTTGCTTGTTATTTTCTTTTCATTTTTGAATGAAAGCAAGCAGTGTACATTAATTCGTTGGTTGGTTGCTTGTTATAAAATATATAGTGTTTTCTTTGCTGTTGTTGTACGAATAATTTAGTTTGTTTTAAATGAAGCCGAAAAGAGACATTCACATTATGGTCTTAGAAAAAAAAGAAGAGAAGATGAATGAAGAAAATAGCAACAACAGCAACAACAACATACAACGAGTATAAATATGACTTGTGCTAATGGTTTCGTAAAATAGGCCATAAATTCTGTTAATTTATTTTCTTTTAACTTCTACAGTTTTTACAATATATTTTCTTAACAAGATGGAAAACAATTGAGACTAGAAGTCAATGACATAAAAAAGGAGTCCTTGAATAAAGACATAAAAATATTTGTAAAATGGGTTAAATTTATTTTTGATGTGTAAACATCTATACGCTAGGGGGTAAAATTGATTTTCACAATACAATCACAAATTTTTGGTGAGATGTGAGATTTTGATAACACGGTGTAAGCTGTGGATGAGTGTATTAGTGTAATCATACGGACAACAAGAAGTACCGAGAAACTTAACAGCTGCATAGAAATACACTAACACCATCTAGTGCGCAATAATATAAACACTAGATGGCGCAATAGGAGCTACTAATTTCCACTCAAAAGGGCTATTAGACACGCAAACTTGTCTGCAGACATGTACGATGGCATACCAAAACTCACTGTCTAATAGCATGTATGTCGAGTACGTCAGACATGTATGTTGGTTTTCAAAAATTTTTGATTTTCTGATGTCTGCCGCACACCAACATACACACAACATACATGTGTACTGAAGTATGCCGTCAGCGTTCGATAGTGTAATATCAAAACACAAAGTATGCCATCGTACATGTCTGCAGACAAGTATGCGTGTCTAATAGCCCTTTAACATATAATTATGCTAGCGCTGTACAGTTCGAAAACCATTGCTGCAAAATAACTACATGGTCTACATTTTAGTAAACAGCTGGAAAAATGTTTCATTACTACATGTTTACACATCTCCCCTGTGATCGGACTCACATAATTTTTTTTTTTTTTGGCTAACGACTTTAAGGCTGAAATTGTTTATTGATACGCACGTAAGAATTTTAGTTTTAAAGGTGTTGAAAGTTGTTGTTCTTTTTCTAACAAAGGGTTATGTTTTACATTGTTAGCAATCTGCCAGTTCCAAGTGGCATTACCTCCCCCACTATTTTTTGAAAAAAGTGTGTTAACAAAAGAAACAGTAATTTGTAGTGTTAATGGCGTCCCCAATTATTAAAAAAAAATTTTATATTTTTATCTTTTTGTTTTTATTTTTTCATTTAAATGTTTCTTTATAGAAAATCTTAAGACACCATAATAAAATGTATAAAAAGCTAATCTGCAGTAGAAAACTTTAGGTGCTGTGTTCGTCTGTTGCTTAAAAATTAGAAACAAAAGTTTTTCTTAATTCTCAATGGAAAAATATGTATGTGTGTTTTAACGAAAAAAAAGGAACACTGTTTTTTGTTTGGCTTAATGGCTTCTTAACCCTTTTTACGTATAAGTTAAGATTTATATTGCTTTATTTGCAGATGTGTTTTATAAGAGCTTGCAAGATTTCTTTTTTACAAATACACCTGCTTTTAAAAATATGAAGAAGAGAGCAGAAAAAAATGCAGAGTATGTTTTTTATATTTATTTGCATTCATGTTTCTCCTATAAGAACATGTTGTTTTAATATTCCAATTTTATTTTTAGAGAGTTTTATGTATACAAACGCAATATAATATTATTTATATTCTTGGCCGACCAGCCAATTATATACACTTCGCTGTGGCTGTAAAGTACATCTGTAGTGCTTATCGCAGGAATTTTAAATTGTCCTGGCATTGTTTTTTTGTTTGCCAAAATTATTCCATTTTTGGTTCCGTCATTCGTTTGAGTGCTTTCGGCAATTGCACTTTGAGCGATAATTTGCGCAAAAGATTTTTAGTTTAGGCGAAACAACTTTTGTCCCTTTTTAAAAAAATTAATGTCCTAGACTGTGATATTTAATATATGTGACCTTCTCCGAGAAAAGGGACCTAGTGTGTGAAAATGAAGTTTTGAGAAAAACGCATTTAATGTTTCAAAAAACGCATAATTACTCTTAATCCGCTCTTAAGTCCAAAGCCGTTTTTTGACACACTAGGTCCCTTTTCCCGGAGAAGGTCACATATACATTTTTTTTGTGATTTTATATAAAACGTAAATTTATATGTCATAAGTAACAATCGGCTTATAATTTTTAATAAAAATTTTCTTTGGCTTACTTAAGCGCTTAAATCAAACTCATTTCTTTATATATATTTTTTAAGAAGGATGTGATATAATAATCCTTGACCCCTATTTTGTTTAAAAAAAATTTCGTGGTTTTACTTTTAATTTTTCAACAGCATTCATTAAAACCCATCTAGATTAATTTTCAGTAACAAACAAAACCTGTCGTGACCTTAAATATAATTTAAAATTAAAAATTATATTTCAATAAACTTTTAACAATTTTAATTTTTTATCTATGTAACTTATGATTGATGACTTCTAAGATTGCAAAAAGAAAGATAGAAAAAAAAAACGAATATCTGCTTTCACAAATAAAAAAAAATATGTGCCAGCCTAAAGCAATAAAAACATTATAATTTGCTGCATAGACCCTTCCTTTTCATTTTATAAAAGAACAAAATAACAAATAAAATAAGCGAAAGAGAAAAAAATAAATAACAATATAAAAAAAAAACTCACCGGAAAAATATCTAAAGGCACAAAATCGTTTGTAGTATTTCCCAGATTTTCATATTTATTTTAAATAGAAAATAATTTAATAGCATTATCCTTTATCCTTTCGTACAAGTATAGACTGTTTCAAATGAATCTTTATAAGTCTTCCTTCACCTTTTCGAAACATGTTGACACAATGGCTGACTTCCAAAACGTCAATTGCTTTGTGTTTGAACAGAGCATCACATTTCATAACGCCGCAGTACAATAGTTATACAATGTATACCATTTCAAAACGCCGCCGCAAAGTATTTTTAACACCGTAAGAGAGAAAACAAGGCATCGGTTTTATAGTTGTTGCAATGTTTCCGAACTTTGCATATGGATGTGATTTAAATACAGTAGCAATACTGTATACAAACATTGTATACGAACGTTTTGGAAGTCAGCCAATATGTCAGCACCATTCTCTCTCTCTCTCTCTCTCTCTCTGTCTAATTTTTAAAAGGTTTTTTCAGTTAACAGCGTATTTTTCATTTTGCTCAACATCAAAGGCGTCACGACAACGACAAACCAATTTCAATGTCCTCAAGCAAAAATATTATGTATAGATCCACACGCACATGCAAACAAACACATGTAAATCATACAAACATACAAAGAAAAAAAAATCGCTTAAGAAAAAAAAAAAACATGAAAAGGATGAAATCTTATAAAATTACTTTCAATACTTTATTTCATTATATTCATCGGATTTGTAAAGACTTTATCGTTTTTTAACAGAGTTTAGATAAGTGTGTATGTGGTTTTGTGTTTCTTTTATTTCGTAGAAATTAATTTTACGGTTTATTTTTAAGCGATTTCATTGAAAACTATATTGAAAAATGTAAATTTAACTGGGTTGTTTTTTCAGTTTAATGTGAAATTTAAATTGACAGTTTATTTAAGTTTTTTTTTTTGTTGCAAACCAAAAAATGTTTTCTTTTCTTTTCCTTTTCAGCAAAATTAAATAAATGATTTAAATTTTTATTTTTTTTTTTGTTTTCATGAAGGAATTATAGAAATTCCTTTTAATCACGTGTGGCATGGTACGTCAATGCCTTGGAAATCTTTTTAAAAAAAAAAAAAAAGAAAAAGAAGAAGCCAAGAATCAATACTTAGAGACTACATATGTAGGTCCGATTTCTCAATTGTATTTCAGAATTTTTCTATAAAATTTGTTTGTCACTCATTTGGACCAATGGGAAATTAAAGCCAAGGATCCATACTTATAGACTATGTAAGTCCGATTTCTCAATTGTATTTGAGAACTTTTCTATAAAATTTTAAAGATTAAAATTGTGTAAATTTTGTTCAGCTCTACGGGAATTGAATTTCGCTATTTGTAGACACATTTATGTTTGCTGAACAAAAAAGTTTTAAAAATTGCGTGAAGTGTTAAAATCAAACTACACTCAACGTAAGAAAAAGTTATTTAATTAGTTCGTTAACTTTATGGAAAAAATAACAGCAACGAAAGATTTTATTAACCATTTTACATTAAAGTTCAATAAAAATTTTCATTAAATCAAGGTTTTTTTTTTTTTTTGCAAAAGAAAAAAATAATTAATTTAATGTATAAATGAGAATTTTTTAGATAATCGAAAGTTATTAGTTAAAATTATGTCCAGTAATTTTTTCACTAAATGTTTTCTTTTATTTGACAAAAAAATATTGAGCCGGATGCTTTCCTTGAGTAAAAATTTTGTATGGGAATCAATCAAAACATCGAGTGGTTTTCATCATTAGTTTACAGAAGACTGTAAATTTGGGCCTTAGTCGTCACCGTAAGTTTATCAATTTACTTCTTTTGCTGCTTCGGCGTGTTTGACGTGTGCAAACAGAAATTTCCCAAAAATTAATTTCTTATTATTTGAGTTTTAAATTTAATTGAAAATTTATGCATTTAATTTATATGAATTTTTTTGATTTATCCTTACAATTTGTTGGATGTCATTTTGTTATACCCTTCACCAAAAATGGTAAGGGTATTTATAGGCTTGTCACTACGTGTGTAATTTACACAATATTTATATGTGGTCCATCTAGTGTATATATTCTGTATCCTTAGGGAAGTTGAATGAGCCATGTTCGTCTGTGCGTCTATCCGTCTGTCTGTACGTGAAATCGATTTTCCGAAGATACTAAAAGAGCTTAAGACTTGGGACTTGGACTGAAATGTAAGGATTTTTCTGAAGATGACTCGTATTGAAAATCAGCAAAAATAATATATCCGTTCTGATATTGGATTATATATACAAATAAATGAAGATATAAAAGGTTATATATCTTTTCAGAAAAAAATTTATAAATACATGACGTGCCTCAGCAGTGTTGTATATGGAGGCTTGTTATTAACTTAATAATAACTTTATGTATTTTTTCGAACAAATCCCTGTTTTGTTCAGTGATCGATGCAAAATTGTAAAATATTTTAAACAGTCTGTATTTTTTGTGCTTAGGTATTTATCGAAAAGTGTGTATGCAATTCATTCTAAATATATATAAGTTTGTATATTATATATGTATGTATGTACTCTTATGTGCATACTTATATAAAAAGGGAAATCCTGTTTCTAGGCGCACGGTAGTGCGCCAGGCCAAGTTCGGCCACACAGTGTGCATATTTACACGAAAGCATTCAGGCTGTTTTTACCCCCTCATAAGTTTGCTCCCCCTGATCACTATATAATGAATCTTAAAACATTAGGTCTCCCTATAGAGGTGACCTCACAGGTTAAATTTGAAAGTTCGACCATAAAAGCTTCCCGAGATATTAACGTGTGAAAAGTCCATATTTTAGTACATATTCACTCACCCACTGACTCATCAATATTATTGGGCACTTCCAGTAAAGCTAGAGAGCTGAAAGTTGGTACACAGGTAGGTCTTGGTGAGAAAATAACCATTAAAAATCTGAAAACGGGCACTTTCCACCTGGGGGGACTAGGCTTCCTCTTCTTTGTATGGGGCACTTCCAGCATAGCTAGAAAGCTGAAATTTGGTACACAGGCAGGAAGTGATGAGAAATTACCGAAAATGATTTTTTAACGGGCACTTTTCATCTGGGGGACTATCATGCCCCTTTTTTGTATGGGGCACTTCCAGTATAGTTAGAAAGCTTAAATTTCGTACACAGGTAGGTCCTGATAAAAAATTAATGAAAATGATTTTTAAACCGGCACTTTTCATCTGGTGCGACTATGGTGCCCCTTCTTTGTATAGGGCACTTCTAGTATAGCTAGAAAGCTGAAATTTTCTACACAGGTAGGCCCAGATAAGCAATACATAGAAATATTTATACAAAAACAACTTAGAAAAAAGAAGTGAGATCCACACAAAAACATAAATGTGAAAATAAGGCCAAGTTCATATCCAAAAAGTTTCGGCCGTAAAAAGTACTGAGATCAAAATAAGGACCAAGTTCTTGATAGGTGCAATTCCATCTCATTTCTAGGCAACCTATAAGCTTGGCAATATTTTTCCAAGAATTCTTTCCCAAGGCAAACAAATTTTGCCAAGCTTACAGGTTGCCTAGAAATGAGATGGAATTGTACCTATCAAGAACTTGGTCCTTATTTTGATTACAGTGCTTTTTACGGCCGAAACTTTTTGGATACGAACTTGGCCTTATTTACACATTTATGTTTTTGTGTGGATTATATTCACTGATTTATACATTTACGGCTTGGGGAAGGGTATATAAGATTCGGCGCAGCCCAATATAGCACTCCTACTTAATTTTCTTTCATTTACATTTCAGCTTGCAGGATTTTCTCTTCTCTTTTTTATTTTTTGTTTTGTCAATTAATAACAATGAAAACATGTGTAAACGCATTAGCGACACTAATCTTTAAATAAAATATAATTAACACATACATATCGAACATGCAAACCTAAGTAGGTGTTTGTGGGTGCATGTGTGTGTATGTGTAAGTGTGTACTATACAAATTATAACATACAACGTTTATCATTATGACATAAATAACATTTTACTAACTACGAAAACAAAATGAGTGCCACAAGACCATTAGTCAGAGAATAACAATTAATTTAATTCTAATAAAATAAATTATTAAGAGGGAAAAAATTAAAAGAAAATGAAAAAAAATTGTTTAAATAATTTTCTTTATCATTTTATTTAGGTTGAACGATGTTTTGAAAATCCTCCATATTTTTAATGCAGAAATTTGTTGCCTAAAACCGCCAATACCGATTCCGATACCGATACGCATATTGAAATTGAGATCAAGTAAAACTTAACAAAACTCAAGTACAAAATAACAGTGTTTATTAATGAGCCATTCAAATCATCAAAATTTTCAATACATTTCAGTTTCTCAACTTCAAATTTTTAAACTACAAAACGTCTGCAATATTTATGATTTTACAAAATAAACGTTGGCATTCAGTTTAGATTGGCTCAAGATTTAAAATTGATATTAATAAGATTTAAAAGAGAACGAATTGAATTTGACATCATGTTAAAATGAAATTAAAATTATAAAAAACAACATTGCAAAAGTTTAATATTTAAAATTGATATTAATAAGATTTTTGTTTAAAAAACAAAGTGTTCTAAAATTTTGCGGAGATAGACGATTTCTCAAATCCGTTTGAAGCAGACCTGCAGTGGAAAATAGTCTCTCAGATGCGACAGAACTCATTTGAAAACTTAAGTATTTCTGCGCCATTTTCTTTAAGTTTGCGTAGGATATGTCATTGCGTCAGTAAGCACGAGGGTCTGCGTCTCTAGGAATATTAGGAGATCTAAGGTATCTCTCGACTTTTTCGTTAGCAGAACCACAACTTAAGATGAATAGAGGCTCATCCTCCTCGGATTCTCTTAGAATTTTTGCACATACACTCCAAAGGCGAGTACTTCTCGCTACTTGCGAGGTGTAGGGAGGACTGTGTCTTCAACACTTTCGGAATGTAGAGTCATGTTAAGCTGCTCAATAAGACGTTTTTTCGATAGGATTGAAGTCGATTGTCTTTCAAATATTCGACCTTTGTATCGAGGGTCAAGAATTGTAGATAAATAATAGGTTGTACCAACTTTTAAATCGCTGAACTAAATCATCGCATACATAAATGAATAAAAGAAAATCAAGACGTATTTAAAGTGGTGATGTTATAAGAACAGTTTTTAATATTTTTTTTTGCGCAAATTAGAGGTTCTTATGTCAAAATTTGTACATGTTGACATAGGGGCTGAGATGTCAGTTGTTATTTTAAGTTGTAATTGTTGTAGAATTATTATGTTGGTATTAATGCGCCTTGAAAAAAATCTTAAAACATACAAACACATACAAGATTTAGCATTGAGAGAACATTTCATTACTATGGTGCAAAGCAAAATAGAAGAAACAATTTCATTATGTATTCTGGTTTGATTTTATGTTCTGCTTTTAATATGTTATTTCTCATAGTTGTCATGCAAAAAAAAAGAGTTGAAAATTTAATATTTTGTTCAAAAAACTCTAAAGAAAAATATAAGAAGTATCGGCGTATCGGCAGTAAAATATCGCCGATATATCGGTATCGGTATCGGTTGCATCCCTAGTAGAAAATCAAAGCAATTGAGAAGATCATAAATTTCTTATATAAAAAAAATATTTTTTTAATGCCTTCTGACACAATCTTGTCTAACATTTTTCCACTTTTCCGTTTTTCCAACCAAAAAAATTGTGCAATCAATATCTTAATTTAAAATTTACAATACATATTTTAGGAATTTTACAGCATAATTTTGCTTATCTCGAAGTGTCAGTTGCCTGACCATAGAGTGCAATTGTCAAAACAACTTGTTTAAAATGAGGTTGTGAGCTTCTCTCTAAAATACGAGTACTTTACAATCATGTTAGCTGACAAGAACTGCCGTAAATGGCAGTTTATCATTGTCAGCAGATTGTCAGAAATGACAAAAGGATTTTGATGCAATTTAAGTGGCCTTCCGGCGTCGACTTCATCTGCAACTGTAAAGTTATATAAAAAATATTATGCTCGAAGTAGAATTTACTTCCAACACCTAATAAACACTTAAAATGGAATTGAAATTTATTTTAAGAAAACTTTGTATTAAAATTTTGTACTAAAACGCATTAAAAATTTATTTTATTTTTAATAAATACACACACCATTAATGTTTAACATTGAAGGAAAAAATTCTGTGATACAATTTATATACCAACAGCTTTATTTAACCGTTTTAGTATAAATAATGGTAAATCTACACGTTTGTTGCAATTTATATACTCAAACAGCATTTGTACTCTATTTAACAATATAGTCTTGCCTGCAAGACTAATGTACATATGCGTATGTAAGTGTTGCAATTACCTAAATATACATAAACAAATAGCAAACATATACTCGTACATATCGTTGCAATACTCTTTAATAAGGCTACAACTATAGATTTTAATGAATACTAAATATTATAGTTAAACATTAGAACAAGGCGTTGCCTGTGACAATTGTTGTTTTTCATTGTTATTGTTATTGTTGTGTGTATTTTAATATTACGAGTATACAACAAATGATGTTGTTGTGTAAGTGAATTATATGTGAAAGTAGGAAAAACAACATCATCAATTATTAAACACTTCATATTAAACCGAATTTAAATGTTTATATTACTGGACCATACCCACACATACACACACACATAAGAGTACATTTACACAATGAGCGAATTGTAGAGTATGTAATGAATATTACGTACATACATACTCGTATATTTAAAAATTTAAAATATTTATTACAACATCATTTTAGTTTAATTACATGTTGTTTGTTTATTATCGCATTTTAAACATTTAAAGGTTTATATACGGAAAACACAAACGTTAACATTTATTCTAACGATGCTAATAACAACAATAACATTTCTTAACTAATAGTACTATACAACTATTTAGTTGTTAAAGATAAACTAACTTGTATAAATGAAAAGTATATTTTCAGAGATGGCATTAACAATTAAATGTGTTACATGTTACAGTTTAGATAGATTTTGATTATAATAATTTTTGTATTATAACAGTTTGTTGCAATTTATTGTTGCTGTTGCTATTGTTGTTGCTGTTGCTGTTTAGTTTTACAATCACAAGTGTTTGTTAATAAACATGTGTTTAATCAAAATGGGTGTCTGTGTTTGTTTATTTGTGTCAGTTTACTATTAAATAGAATAAACATACACGTCCCTTGTGACAATTAAAGTGTGGTTGACTTTCGGCTAAAATAATTGCAAAAATTTATAATGAGAGACAAAATTTTGACAAACATTTTGATAGAAAGTGCTAATAAAAACACATGAAACTTTTACTACCTGCAATTTAGAATTTTAATAAATTGCAACGAAGCACAGAGGGGCCAAACATACTCATTTTGCGGATTAATTGAAAAAAGAAATGTCGAAAATCGTAAAAACTGAATATATATATATATATATATATAATTTAAATTTGAATTATTTGTGGAAGTGGTTTTGATTTTAGGTTTTATATTAGAAAAGCAATAAAAATATGGGTTTTATCTTTTAAAATGGATACAAAGGTATTATTTGGGCTCAGTTAAGCAGAAAATTTAATATAATGTAAAAGTCTGGGCAGTTAAGCGGCGTTTTAGAAAAAATTAGGTTGCGGAAATTAGTAAATTCATCACGCGCTTAGTCTACCGACAAAAAGGTCGTTGCGATTCTGCTAAAAGTTTTGTGCAAATGTCGTGGTTAGTTACATGAGAGTCACGTTTAAGTCAGGCTTATTGTTGTGTCCAGTGGTTTTGAAATTGACAGCGATAAATTTTGAATATTTTCACATAAAGTAGGAATAATTTTTGTTGAATTATATCCATGGTACAACATGAGCACTACTTTAAATAAGTAATTTATTCACGCACCAGAAATTAGTGATCACCCGCTTTTACCTATTGGCCAACTATCGGAAGTATTACAAGATGCTCGAAATAAGTATTTAAAAATATCTAGGGAATTTCATTCAAGAAACGGCAGCCGCAAAAAATCTAATGAAGATATTATAAACTATCTTTTGTTAAGATCTGATCCTGTTTTTTCTAGATGAGTAAGTTACAGAAAAAGAAAATCACATACACTTCCAGAGGAGGCTGTGGATTTAATTAGATATGATGATGGTGATTATAATGATGTCTATGATTTTACTGAGAGCTTCGATAAAGATGAGTCTGATGATGATGAATAGTAATTAAGCCCTTTAGCAAATTTTTAGTATTAAATATTTGAACTAAAAATCATTATATTTGTAAACAAGCATGCATTCTTAAGTAAATGTATAAAGAAATGATGTTATTTAGTTCTAAATGAGTTAAAAAAATTATTGAAAATCAGGCCTTAAAAAAATCGTATCCGAAGTGTTTTAGTGGCAGGCAGGCACTGATACAAGTGGAAAAGGGGGTGGGGGTCATTTGGCCGCATTGCCTAAACTCTGTCACAGATCTCATGTATCAGTAAAGTAAAAATAATTGAAATGTTTAAGAAACGTTCTCAAATAGTTCTTAAAATTTTATTATATTGAAATATAGAACGTATTTAATTAATGGTTTATAAAGGAAGATAGATTTTTCATCACATAAAGTTTATCCGAAAAGTATGCAACAGTTTTTGCACTAAACCTTACATATGAATGATACAGATTGATTTAGAGATTTTCAGATTATCTTCTGGTATATACACACTTAAATCTTTAATACTACAATCAGGAAGAAACAATTATCAAAAAAAAAAAAAAAAAAAAAAAAACACAACAAATCACACACACATAAAAAGCTATTTCTTCTATTTGAAAAATCATGCACAGGCAAATCCCGGTATAACGAATCTCGCTTAAACGAAAATTCGATACAACGAACGTTGAAATTTTTTACATTAACAACCTTATGTAGCGAACACTAATCAATTTTATAGTGGATATAACGAACGATAAAAAATAATGCAAAATGAAAAACAAAACCAGACTAGCAACATATTTCTAACATTTACTACCTTATATAGCGAATCTTTTGATAAATGTGTGCTCTGTATAACGAACGGCAAAAAAATAAACAAAATCTACAGCAGCAATGTAAATGAAAAAAGTGTACCGTTAGTTTGTATTTGGTAGCATATTTTTAAGTAAATTCCTGTCATTACATATTTTTAGTTTATTTCGAGCTGCTCAAGTGTAAAAGTGAAACAAAAATTGGAAACAGACAAAGAATTGCATTAAAAGAAAAAGTTAAGACGTTTAGATGAATGTAGAAAAGGTACAAGCCTCTCTGAGATATCAATGAAATACGGAAGACCAAAATCGTCAATTTGCAAGTTAAAGAAAATGGAATACAAAATTGTTTCCAATTTGAAAAAAAACCAACAATGGTTCAAGAAATCGACTGTCTTCAATCATCGATTTTTTCCACTTGGATTAGCATTGAATATAGAACCTACATATGCCTAAATATATAAATTTGTTGTTTCTTCTTTTGTTTTTTGAGGTTTTAATATTAATGATAGATATGCTATTTTTTTAATATGTATAAATACATGGGAGTAATTAAATAAATTGACTAATTAATTGTCGATTTCATTGGCATTGACTTGAAAACAATGCCAATTAAATTTTTAGCATTATCAATTTTTTGAACAATGCTAATGCTTTTCAATGAAATAATTTCATTATTAGTTAGTTAAAAAGTAAAAGCATTACAAATAATCAATGCTAAAGTTTTTCAAAAGCATTATCAGTATTAAACGTCAATATTATTTCACATATTTATTGACATATATGTATATGTATGTATGTGTATGTATTAAATATATGTACATAGCTTGGTTTGTATTTTAATTTATAATTTTATTTTTTCAAAAGCTGATGTGACCATATTTTTTTTATACAGATAGTATTAATTATTTTTTTTTATCAATTGTAATTAGTATTTCAAAGCTTTAATTGTTTTTTCATTATAAATAGTAGAAAAACTATATTTAAAAAAAAAAGCAATGGCATTTATTGGTACTGATTTTTTTTCTTTCATTGTAAATGTTTAAAATAATGCCAATGAAAATTCAATGCCAATGAAAAAGTCCCATGTACTCGTATGTATGTATGTATGATTAATTTTTGTTTATTTGCAATAATAATAATAATAAAAATAACGCTAAAAAAACATTGCGATATAACGAATTTTCGGTATAACGAATGGACCTGACATTCGTTATGCCGGGATTTGCCTGTAATATATTTTTCACAATTTTTGTAATAAATATTTAAAAAAAATATTTCTATTTCAGTTCATGCCGTAGGTGTTTTTGTTGTCTGATGTTTGTTATTTCTAGTGCTGGATATTTGTTACACAAACACCACAATTAAATATTGTTTATTTATGAATTTTACATAATTAGAATTAAATTGTTTTTGTTTTACATGAATTTTTAATATGTAAATAAATAAAATTATGTAAAAGCATACAAAAATTCTTCTAAATTTTATGCAAAATTGTGTAATTATTTTAATGCAACATAGTTGTTCTTGAAATTGTTTGCCAGTTTTAGGATTCAATTTAATCAGATAGTTTTTCATATATTATTCAAATTGATAAAGTTTCCTTTTTGTAATTGTCATCTTAAGTTGCAAAGAGTAAAAGAAATGAAAGGAAATATAAAAATTAATCTAAGAATTATTAGCAGCATCATAATTATCTGTAATAAGACATCATATAACATACTCACATACTTTTGCAATCCTGTGGTGCTTTGAAAAAGCCAACAGCCAGACAGACAAAAGACATTTAAAAACTTTATGAAATATTACCTGCTATTACGAACAGCTTATGAAATCTAATGTCTTTAAAATACTCTTGAGAGAATCCCAAAAGTAATCATGTTTGCAGTTAGAAGTGAAGTAAAGGTTCAAACGAAACGAATAATTAAGTCTGCAGAATGGTACGAAAGACAAAAGGGCTTATGGTGAGTTTTTTTTTTCTTTTTAACAGTTTTTGTAGGCAATTAAATACAGAAAATATGGTTGCTGGAAATTTAATAGGTTTTAAATTGTTGTTTTAAAAGTGGTGCTTACTAATGATAGGAAATTTTAAGTTTAATGATTTAATTTTATTTACAGTTGTGGCATAATAAGTTATTTAAAATGACCCGGGATCACAAAACATTGACGACAACTCAAAACGCTAATTCACTGGATGTTCTATGTGTCAGAATATGGTTCATGAAAAGATTTGAGATCAGTCAGGGCCTTAAACTTCTGTTTTCAACCGTCTGGTGTGATGTAGAACTAATTTTAAATATTTATATCCCTATACCCTTCTAATTTCACTGTAGTGCATTATATATGTAGGGGTCATCCCCTGTGTGCTGGTCATACACAAAAAAAAAAAAGTTCAGGATCATAATTTTTGCCGAAGTAAAATTTCGTTAATTTAATGCTTCAGAATTTTTAATATTATTTTTAATAGTATTCTGGTAGTTTCTAAATCCAACCCCATAATTAGTAATAATTTCTTGGAAAAATGTATTTATCACATCTACATTTTTAAAGTTTTAAATCATTAATATCCCAGCAAAATCTTACGTGACTAGAAAGTAGTTTAATTATGTGTTGGAATGACTACGAACTGGTTCGATTTAGGTGAAACATGCATGATTTTAGCACAGGCGTTACATTGGAGATCATTTAAATAAATTTAAATAAAAACCAATTCTTCAGAATGCATGAATTAAACAGATGCAAAATCAATTATTTAGATACGTTTTTTCATTGTTAAAATAAATCAGATCTAATACGTGACAGATATTTTGCATATGAAACAGCTGGTGAAATGAATGGGTTTTTCAGGAAATCGACAATGACAATTATAATGAAATCTATGAATACATTAAGAACGCATTATAAAAAATACATTCTTAAGAAGTCATGAAAAATCACTTTACTCGTATTTAGAAAACATTCAATTTTATTTTGCTGGGATGTGGCAAAAACTATATTCTTGCTATTTCACTATTAAACAGGGCGTATACTTGATATTTAATTAAATGGTACGGTAACAAACTTGTATATAAATTAAAAACGAAAACTTTATTGTATGTATGAATGGACAAATATTCGTACATAAAAAGTAATATACAAAAAATGGCACATAGCTGTAGACTATGGACAAAAGGAGTTAAGTCCTGTTAAGATAATTCTTAAATTTTTTTTGGATTCAAACAACCTATTTCGACAATGTTTGTTTACAAAAATAATGATCTCCATATTTGGGAATTTGCGTCTGAAGAGTAAAAGAATTAAATCTAAAAGAAATATTTATTACCTAAAACCTCTTATTAATAATTTGCCGAATTTGTCCAACATAAACGAAAATGAAACAGCCAACATGATAACTGTTTCCTGTTGTTGTAATTAGAAATAAAAATTCTCCATGCAGCGGTTTAAATTTCCTTTATTTTCACTCATGCAATTGGGAAATTTGCGTGGTGATTATTAAGAATTTAGCAATTAATTAATGAAACGATCGAAAATTTTAAAAATATTTTCAGTCAATGGGCCAGTCCTTTTAGCTGTGTGCGTAGTCACACTAATAATTGATGTAAGAATTTCTGCTCATTATTGTAAAACGACACAACCATGATGGAATTGTTGCATGCATCTCCAATGAATAGGTTTCTTTTTTATTGCTGTTGCATCCAGTTTTATGGTAAATTGATGATTATAGAGTGAAGTATTTTTATGCTTGAAAAATGATAAAGCCTTAATATGTTTGAATGTGTTCATGAATATTTTACTACTGTTTACTAAATACCCGGTAGTTCATTTAGTGGCCTTGAATAATTTTTTTACATCTATAATTAAAATTTTAAGCACTTCTGTTGTATAGCCGCCAGCAAGATATATTGTCATTAATATATTTTTGGCATCAAAATCTTTGCTATCGTCACGCATCAAAACTACAGGGTACTACTCATAGTTAACATTATTAACAATGTTGCACTTCCCCCATTTCGATTGCAGTAAATACTACAGCAGCCATAAAAATTATATACATACATACAGCAAGAGGGCCGCCTGATGATAATTTCTGTGTGTTTAACTTTCGCGTACACACTTCATTGAAAAAGAACAAATAAGTCGATATTTAGTAGGATGTTCCAGAATTTTGTTGTTAAAGAGAATCTTAACCATTGCTGTGAATATTTATGGAAGTGTATTTTCATACTCGCAAATTTAGATTTTGGTTTAGTTTAGTTTGAATTGAAAATAGTTTTTGTGGCTTTCACGGTAACGTTTTTTTGGAACAAAAGAAAAGGCGGCACAAAAAATATTAATTAAATTTTTCTTTAGGGGCTTGGAACAGGAAGAATATTAGGTGGCATCCAAGCCCGGCAAGGCCATGCCATATAATTAATTTGTGTATTCGATCATAGTTTAAAGGAATTTCCATATCTTTTACATGCAAATATTAAGGGCTCCCCTAAATGCACGATGCAGTTGCAGTTGTTGATGTTGTTGTTACATATTCCATCAACCGCATTAAACTTTGTTTGCAATGAAAGTAAAACAATTTCGTTGCTTTTTCCTTTTTTTTTTGTTCCATTTATTGAATGGAAAATTTCGTTCTGGGGCTTGAGTTAAACGGAATTTACAATTTTGTGGCTAGAAAAACAATTTATTGCCCCTGGAATTGTATAACAATAAAAATATCAGCATTGATGCTGATGAAAATGGTAATTACGTCTATTTTATAATGTTGTGCATTAAGTAGAAGTTGGAATTAAAAAGTTTTTTTTTTTTTTAGGTAAAAATCGTATACAACAGCATGTAGAGAGAAACTTTAAAATCTTTAGTATCCATTAATTTTTTTTAATCTTATAATTTTATTATTCGATATCTCTCACAAATTAATAATATTGCCAAAGATCATATTCCGTTTTATGCGATATTTTTAAACAAATAAAAACGCTTTTCTTGGCCAATTACAATGCGACATGAACACAACAAAAACATGGTACTCGTATATTCCTTTTTCAATCCTTGTGCTGCTCATTCATTTATGTGTGCAGCCAGCACGGATATTTTACAATCATTTAAATAGATATACTCACACATACACACACAGAGGCATGGTTAAATAACTAAACTATATATATTTTATAACAAAAAGCTTAGCTTTACACTTATTAAGAAACATCAACACAGACGTGTTCTACAAATTGCAATTGTATAGTAAATGGCCAGCAACAGTAACGCCAACCACGTGATCACATGCTTACAAGTTATAACCGTGTTAGCACCACTACTTGTACACAAATCATTTGAAAACCCATCTCACGAATACACAGTTATTTCCAGCATTCCCAGAGAACAAGTTTTTTTTTTTGCGTAGTCGAATCAAAGTGTGCACAAACTTTTCAATTCGTTTCCAAAGTCGGTCAGAAGTCACAGATATTTGAACACCTGCTCTTGAAATGGTTCAATGTGTATCAACGGCTTTAGAAAATGACAAATTTATTTTTATTTTTGTCCTATAAAGAATATATGAATATTTAAGGAATTTAATTAAAATTATCACTAGGTTATGTTAGGAAGGGTAGAGTGAAGCACACATTTACTCGGAGACCCAATTGGATCCATTGTGATTCCCTTAATTTTTAATTTATTGACTAATTAGTCTTCTTACTGCACAAGGAGAAGCAAAGAGCACTTATCATTCATCATTCAGCCACTTAATTCCCATGATAAAGCCCTTGATATCCTCAAGTTTACACATCGCGATATCACTAATGCCCTCTTGGAAACGTCTGCTCAGCCAACTTTGCCAGTGGCGTTGCAGCCTTGGGCAATGTGACACATGATATGTTGTATAGTCTCTGGCTCCGCGCTATCCCCACACATCCTACAGAAATTCGGAGAGCCATTTTCCCATATGCTGGTCCTCGCTCAAACCGAACAATGGCCAGTCAACGCGTCTACTAAAGCTTAGATCCCACTATCGGTACAATGTACCGATTTTCGTCGGCTCACTGAAATAAAGTTATAAGTAATAAGCTAAATTTGCATTATTTGTCAACTAATTTAAATATAAGATATAATTGCACCACATTGCATTGGTAATAAAGCCATATAGACTTATTCCAGAATTAATTGAGAAATAATGCTATTTTGGTGTAGTACTTATGACTTTATTGCAGTGAGCCGACGAAAATCGGTACATTGTGCCGATAGTGGGATCTAAGCATAAGACTCTCAAAACTTTTCTATTCGTTCCCAGAAGTAGATCATGTAAACGTCGAGACTCTAAAATCTTCTCTATTCCTCCAGGAATGATTGGCTCTGTCAATCACCCAATTACTCAGTTCCCTGTAGTAGTAACCGATTGAAGGTTTAACCGACCTGTCACTAACTGCCACATCTAATAAAATTATCACTAACTAAGAACTAAAATATTTCAATTAACACTGACTGACATCATGATGCTTCGGTGTCTAAGCGGTAAACAACTCTGATGGTGAGACTGTGGCTAGTCTTGAAACAACATGATTTGAGTTCAACCTTCCGTGCAGTCTAGTGTTTCTTTATCTGTTCTTTAGCTTCTAAATTTTTCTTTCTAATAAAAATAATAATTTAATTTATAAAAATTTAATTTAAGAAAACCAACTTAAGACTGACTAATTGAAAATCACTCAGTTCGACTAAATATTCACAACTTAATTGTAAAATGAATATATAAAAAATTTTAAATTTTTTCTCACATAAAACAAATCTCAGAAATGAAAAAAATAAAAGAAAACGTTTACTGGGTTACTTATGTGCCATAGTCTAGTATGAGTGCATTTGATAGAAAAAAGAAAAACGTAAATGTGGCAGCAGTATACGAGTATAAATTGAACAGCTTCCTTTTTTTGTTGTATTTTATTTTTCGCATAAAGTATAAGATTGTTGTATTGGTCGTGCCAAGTTGGTCTGTTGTTCGGTTGCTCGGTTTGTTGACTTGTATTTAGTTTGTCCAGGTCTTCATGCCCCGACAATTCATTGTTAGTTTTTCTACATTTTCTCAGCTTATATAACTATTTATTCTGTTCACGGCCAGCTAGAGCAGGCACTCTTAGATACTTGCGAGTGTAATGTAGAATGCAAAAAAAAAAAAAAAAAAATAAAATGGAAAAAATAAAAAAGATTATATGAAGCATTTAAGTTAAGTTCAAAGGTTTTTTTTTTTTGGATTTTGTGTAATAAAAATTGAACATAGTCCATTAAGATTTGTCGTACCTGAGTGCTCACTTAGAGATCTAGAGATTTTGTGGCATCGTAATGGGTGACCTCCAACCTTAAATGATGAACTTTCCATTTTATTCAATTTGCTTTGTAACTCTAATGCACAATGGGCAACTGTTACAGACATTTTTGATAAATTTTGTTTTGAAGCCTTCATATTCATAATTGCGAAAGAGGCAGCGAGTTGCAAAAAATACGTAGCTAGATTTTAAGTGCATTAAAACTGAATTTCTTTGAATGATCCCATCCAGAGATGAGTATAGAATTTTAATTAACTGTCTTAGTTAAAATTTGCAATTTCCAGCAATCTCGGTTTATTTCTAAATAACTATGAATGGGTAAATGCCACTGTCATTTGTTAATGAAAGATTAGAGTTAGAAAATCTACAGTTAAGATAAGTCAGAAATATTAAATTAAAATCAATGTGGCAGCAATTTTGTTTTGTTGTAGTTATCTGACTTCCCAGCAAAAAATACTCAAGTTTTTGGAAGCAGTACATACATACTTTTTCTGCCTTAAGAACGTGCTTCATATTAAGCACATATTTATTATCTTAACAAATGCAGAAATGTATGGCAGAAAATGTAAAATTTTTTGATAACTTTATTTAATCAATGTAGAAACAAAAACAAAAAACACACTAGCCTTACACTAGTGCATACTAGAAAGCACTATCGTAAGGCAATGATTAAAATTTTAAATTTTGCGAAGTGTAACGAACATAATAAGATGACAGTACGAATGTTTGATATTGTTTTCGTTCCATGAATTTACTTCATAGTCACTGCTCTGAAATAAGCACTTAAAACGAAATGCTCCAAAGTGGGACATCGCGAACAAATATCATGCCATATGTAAGCAGGTTTGTAAGCTAATATTACATGATATTCCCTTACAATCGTGCTTACGGCGAAGCAGTCATTTTTGCTGGGTTGTGCACTTTTCAAAACTCTCGACTCGCTAATATACTTTATTATTAATTTTAAAAATTTTCTATAAAAAAATTCAATTCGTGACCCATTGTGCAATATTCTTTTATTCTGCCACATTAATGTTCATTTGCTGTCATATACCATTTCCTTTCTGCTTTCTCCATTTTCATTTCATTATTTTATTACGCTTTTTAAACAAATGTGGGTGTATGGGTTTAGCTTCGCCATCACCGTCATCGTCATCATTATGTTCGTATTCAGAAGAGCAATTGAAGAAGCAGGCAAAAGAATAATAAAAAAAAACAGCATCATTTTCATCATTGTAAAGTAAATTAAAAAAAAGAGAAAAATAACCGGCAAAATGAATGCTTAAAATGCGCGTGCCATGATTACTTTTGCTGCTGTCGCCGCTCCTGCTGCTGCTGTTTTCTATCCAAAATTCATTTCGTACCTTTTGCTTTATCAGATTTTTCATGAATTTTTGCTTTATTTTTTGTATTTTTCACAATTTTCTTTATTTTGTTAAAGCAATTTGTAGTTAAATGGCTCACATTTGTCGTTAAAGCAAAATGTTTTCTTACAAATAACAAAAGATATTCTCTGCGCGTTGCAACTGCTTTTATGTTGCATACTCTATTATTTATGTGGCTGTTTTTTTTTTGACATCAGTTTTTTTTTGTAGGTCAATTTTTTTCCGGCTAATAGAAATGTTGTATTATAATGCTTTTGTTGGTTTGTTTTGTAGTTTGAAAATTTGTGTCTGGTTTTGTAATTTTTTGTTATTTTTTGTTTTTTTTGCTTTTGTTTTGTCATTTAATTCGCCAAAAACGTTGTTTGAAGTTGGGATTATCAATAGCGGTAAATGGCTGAAATTTTTCATTTTCTTTTGAACAACATATTATTGTTGTTCTTGGTTGTTTGTTATGATAACAGATGGAGTAAGTTAGCTGTTTTTGGCAATCGTGTGCATTAAAATAAATATGAAATTGTCAGAGGTTAAATATTCTTAAGAAGCAGCAGTAGCAGCAAAAGGTAAAGATGTTTTGATATGAGAATTAAGTTTTTCCATTATCATTTGCTTCAAATAGAGAAAAAGCAGAGTCTTTGTGTAAATTAAATAAAGCTTTTGGGTATTTGCTATAAAACAAGTCAAAATTTCTAGAAATTTCCCAACTCTGACTTGTCTGGTATAGATTTTCGATTTTTTCTTTTAAAAACTATCAAATTATACGTATAGAAAATGATTTGTTTTCTTAAAACCAACAAAAAAAGGACTCAATGATTTTAAAGTACGCAAAATTTACTATTCCTCAATTTTGTCTAGATTTTATGCCGCCTCTTAAGCATTCTTTGGTAGCAAATATTTTTTTTTTTTTACTCAGAATCAAGCCCAAAATAAAAATTAACAAAATATTTTCTTTAAACTTAACAGCAAAGGAATTTACTTTTTAAACTTTTATACTTAAAAAAAAAAAAAACAACAAGAAAAGACATATAAATTTTCCAAGTTTTAATTTTTCTTCTTTGCGAAACATTAATTCTCTAAAATGTATGAGAAAAGCACAAAAGAAGATTTTGTTAGAAAATGTGTAAAGTTTTTTTTTTTTTGTTTTAAAGTATTCAGTTGGAATTAGTTTTGAGTATAAGAACGCTAAACAATACATTTGATGTAGAAGTTTTTGTATGCCATTATAAACTAATGATAATGATGACACTGATGATAATAATGAGGATGACACTAAAAACTTCTTAAATATGCTTCGATGCAATGCTCATGTATGCAGGCAAACAAAAATTTTCTTCTTTAATGACAACATAATGACTGCTACTGCTACTTATACACTTCGAATTGTATTATTTAACTTGAAAAGAAATAAGAAAAACAAACATACAAACTCGCAATAACCTTCATATTATTGATAAAATATGATTATAGTAAAGCTTCTCTGACAGCAATTTCTCGAGAACTTAATACTTAAATGCAAAAAGAAAAAAATAAAACAAGCACACTGACTTGCGCTCATTATTGTAATTATGCACATAAATACATACATACACGCATACATAGATGTTCAAAATAGCAGTTTAACAAGTGCAACAGCCACTGGCAACAGCATCTCTATTCTAAAACTTGTGTAAAGTCTGGCAAAATGTAGAAGAAGACGATGAAGAAACAGTTTTAATGTCAAAAAGTCAACGTAAATGAACAAAAGTTTTAGGTTTAAAATTGAGAAAGATTGCATGAGTTTAAAGGTATGTATGATTGTATATGTGTGTGCGTGTTTAAATATTTATATAAATATAAATTTTAACCACACAGCACTTTCTGTACAACTAAAAATGCACAGCGCAATTAAAAATTCTATCTTTAAGTAAAAACAATACCACATTACTACACAACTCATACATACATATATACCCCCGAATACACTTTCCCTACATATACTCGTACATATGTAATTATTCTTAAATACTATGCACAATAAAAAAAAAACACACACACACTTTGTTTGCCTCATTAGAGTTTCTTAAGCAAAATTTTAAGAAAATTATATTCAGCCACCATAAATGATGGAAAAACTAACGCACACATACACATTTGTGTGCATTGAACATACACATACATGCAGTCATAAATATGTGTGTATGTGTAGAAAAGAAACTTACACGTCAAGAAATGTCAAAAAGTATTTTTTTCTCATCTTTTATGCAAAGAAAAAAATGCATCAATTTAAATTTAAATTGTATATTTTACTGCCAGCCGAGCAGATGGCAACTTAACCACTGTGCTTAAAAACAGGATATCTGCAAAGTTTTGTGTTAATTATCAGACAAATATTTTTACAGATGCGTTTAAATAAGTAAACTGATAAATGTGAAATTATTCTGAAGCAGTGAAAGATCGTTTAAGTGGATCTTCTACTTTAATGAAATTTTCATCTGATTGTCTCTAGATCAGTGATGAAAGAAGAAACTAAATTTTTTGCTAAAAAAAATTGCTGGCGAAAAGAATTGTTGATCAATTTTGAACTTGTAATATTTTCATTTTAGCTCTTCAGCTTTTATGTATATCGCTCATTCGTTGCAACAGTGTCGCAAGTCGAGAATCTTCACTTTCACGTTGATCATACATAATTACCCCTATCGTGAATAATTTTTTCACTTCTCACATTGATATTTTCACTTTATTTTTGATGGGGAATAGAACAGAAATTATATGTATTTCTTCTTATAATTCGGATATTAAAACTTAAAAAGTTTATTTTAATGAAAAGATCTGATAATAAGGCACAAACTGATGTATTCCTCAACACAATGCAAAAAACAGGCAGATTGCCTGCAGATTTGAGAAGCTTTCATATGTTGGCATTTTTTCGTTTTGTTGGCTTTTCAAAAAGTAGCCGAATTATTTTACCACATAAAAAGCAACTAAACTAAATCTCCAACACTGAATATTTAATTTTGATTTTTGAAGATTTCTTTGAAATAAATATGTCCGTGTATATTTTTGAACAAAAAGTTCTATGATTTTTTATTTTTTAATCTTCTTCCCTTTTATAACATTCACTAAAAACCGATAGCGTGAATAATTTTTCACGGGAGATTCACGATACCATTTTTCCCTTTGAGTGGAATTAAAATTTCACGTGAACAAAAATTTCACTTCTTATTCATAAAAATTTTACACAAAATATTCATTGTTTTTATTTTGTTTTTTAAAAAAAAATAATATTTAGTTTTTCCATGGGGATGAGAATAAATTGATAATTGATAATGATTTCTGTTGGAGTTATGACGACGGTGGAGAATAACTGAACAAATAACTCTTGAGTCACTAATCGAAAGTTATAACACCAGCAAAACTGAGTTACATATGCCCTGGGTGTCATTTAGAAAATCGTATTGGCGCTCAGGGGTGTTTTTTTTTAATCTAATACCGATAAACTTAAAAATTATTTTGTTTCGATTTTAGCAGAAGTTTGATTTTATATGAAAGACTAGATGAAAAATTGTCACTCCCTTTAAATACCGCTGCAACTCTTTTATATTCAATTGAGATTTATTAAGGTCTTTTTGTGGATTTTAGTGATTTGTTTTCTTGTTTTTGCAATTTGTTAGCGTTTTTGCGATTTTTGTTTCTTCTTTTGTAATTTTTCGCTGATGTGTTCAATTTAAGCAAATTAAAGCTATTTTGTGGATTATAGTGATTTATTTTGTTGTTTTTGTCGTTTCGGCGATTTTTTTTTTCAAATTTAGAAAAACTGATTATGTTGAATAAATAAATAAATAAATAAATAGTTTTTCTTTTTGGTTATTTTTTGTCATATATGTATATTTTTTTTTTTTTTAATTTTAAAAGTTTCTGTGTTTTCTTGTCGCTTTTGTGATAATTTCAAAATTAGAAATTTTAGCGTTTTCTATATATTTTTGAAGTGAAAACTTCTATTGCCGCTGTACGGATGTTTTGGGTGGGCTAAAATCTCTGATTTCGCGACACCGTCATAGTTTTTGATATCACGCTCGCTTCATTTTGAACGAAAAAATTTCGGTGTTGGGCCTTACTACGGTTCTCGAATCGACTTCGACTGTTTTACTAGATTAAAGGAACACACAACATTTTTCTTTAATCTATTACAGCAGTCGAAGTCAAATCGAGAACCGTAGTAAGGCCCAACACCAAAATTTTTTCGCTAAAAATGAAGCGAGCGTGATGTTGCCATATATGAGAAAAACACTCATTTTTTGGTGCACCAAAGAAGGCGCACTCGTCAATTTGAGTCAACTCGTCAACTGATTAAGAAGAGTACACAAAGATGGCGATCTCTTCATTTTGACCGAAAAAAATTTAGGTTGTTAACTTCTCGGGCGCAGTTGCATTTGCGTTTACAATAAGTGGCATGGCAAAACTAGCAGGTATGCAACAACAAGTACAACAATCCAAAAACAACATGTCTTTTGTTGGTATAAAGTACTCGCTTCATATCAAAACACACAAACAAATTAAAAGCATTTTAATACGTATGAGTATCAAACTGTAACCATTTTTTATGTACTCTCTTCAAACTATATCAGTTTGTATGAAAATTTGCTATAAAGCGAGCCCAGTCAGCTGTGCTAGTAAGCTCACCTGTTGCATACGCCTTAATAAGTGGTTAAATTTGTTGCATGTCTTTATATAATTGTTTATATCTACGCATAATTTTTTTGGCAATAGCACGTGTATTGTTGTAATCGCAAAACGTTTTCACTTCTGTCGGTACTCCCGGAGTGCTACCCGTAGTTTTTTTTTTTTTTTTAGTTAGGAGGAATACTTTCCACTTTCGAATCATATTCCAGTTTCTATAATGGTACACTAGTTCCAAAACTTTTATGTGGAAAATGAGAGTTTTGTAAAATACACAGGTCAACAGTGAAAATGGGCTTGAATAACCACTATATAGATTTGATGCATCATGGATACGTAAGTACAAAAATGGTAAAAGTTTTCAGTTCTATGGATAAGTTTTTTTTTTTAATTTATTTCTAAAATTTGGGATTTTCGAATGGGCTGACTTACGAATTTTAACATAACTACGGAACGACTTGGTCAATTTTGTCACAAAACATACTAAAAAACTTGAAATGAAATTACTTTTAAGACATGCTAATACAATTTTTTTAAAAACTCATCGGTTTCGGAATTATTTAGACTGTAATGATTAAAAATATTTTTTTTTATGCAAAATTGGAAAATTTTTATTCTTAAAAAATATATAAAAAATCGAAAATGGCAAAAACTTCATATTTTTATTACATGATTAGAAAGGTATGTATATTCCAAATAAAATCTAGGCCAAGACAAGTTCGGCCACACAGTGTGTTTTCTACACGAAACCATTCGAGCTGTTTTTACCCCCTTCATAACTTTGTACTCCACCACGTATTAGTTACGTATATATAATAATATAATATAACTAATACGTGGTGGAGTGCATATCGAGCATTTATTGCAACGTAGTCATATTTCAAATTCGGTTAATTTCACTGTATTCTGAATAAAATCAACATTTTTGCGTCGATTTTCATGAAGTAAAGTTTATTTTATTTGGAATATACATACATAATCATGTAATAAAAATATGAAGTTTTTGCCATTTTCGATTTTGTATATATTTTATAAGAATAAAAATTTTCCAATTTTGCATAAAAAAAAATTATTTTTAATCATTGCAGTCTAAATAATTCCAAAACCGATGAGTTTATAAAAAAAATTATATATGCATGGCTTAAAAGTAGTTTCATTTAAAGTTTTTTAGTATGTTTTGTGAAAAAATTGACCAAGTCGTTCCATAGTTATGATAAAATTGGTAAATCAGCCCTTCCGAAAATCCCAAATTTTAGAAAAAAATTAAAAAAAAACTTATCACTAGAATTGAAAAATTTTACCATTTTTGTACTTAGGTATCCATGATGCATCAAATCTATATAGTGGTTATTAAAGCCTTTAAAATTTTTTTCGATTTTGTTCCCCTGTGTTATTATTAATGCAAAAAACTAAACATTCTCTGCAAAAGAAATGAAGCGAATTAAAAAACCAACAGAAAACAACGTAAAAAAGTGCTTAATTAATTGTGAAAACTTTGTTTCCTTCAAGCGCTCTTCTCTTTCATACTAAAATTATGTCAATGTTGTGTTTGCTGCTTCGCTTATCCAGCAACAAGCAAATATTGCAAAAAAATCATAATTAAGAGCAAAACAATAATTAACAAAAAAAAAAAAAAAAAAAAAAATAATGGAATATATTTTCACCATAAAAACTTGGATTTTTCTTTTAAATAAGAAATTAAGGTTTTTAAGAATAGAAGGCAAAAGGTAAAGGATAAAACAAAAATGAAATGAAAAATGTGTGAAAATTGTGAGAGGAGAAATAATTGCAAAAAAATGGTTTTCTTTTAGTTTAAATTTGCAATGATTTTTTAGCAGAAAAATGTTGAAAAAGAACAGCTTAAAGCTGCTAAAGAAAAGCTTTGGTAGTTTTCATTGCTATGCAATTTTAAATCGAACAATTATTGCAAATAAAATGATTTGCACCTGCATTGTGAAACCAGCTGCCAACTCTTCGTTGAGTCTTGCCAGACTTCTAGTTTATACCGTAAAGTGACCAGAAATGGCGGCAGAAATACACTGGATATGATTTTAGGAACTGTAGAAAACTTGAAACGTGTTGGGACTCGCATATAATTATTTGGGACGTATTGAGGGAATGGCAGATCAGCTGCTAACTCTTCGCTGAGGCTTGCCAGACTTATAATTCATTTCGTATAATTGCCAGAAACACAGGTAAACGCCGAAAATGCCCTTGGGAAGGGTGGGAAAACTGGAATCGCGTTGGGACCCGTATATAATTATTTGGGACGTATAAAGGGATCACCAGACCAACTGTAAATGCTTTATTGAGTTTTGGCAGATTTCTCTTTCGTTGTTGCGTTGCCAGAAACATGGGAAAAATCCTTAAATACGCTTTTAAGCAAAGAAAAAATCAAAGACTCGTTGGGATCCGATTGTTAAGATTTTTTTATGTTGTAACTGGTGTCGTGCCATCCTGATTTTTTTCTCATTAATTGTTTTTTTAATTTATTTAATCATGTAACATTTACATATATAAATTTTTACTTCGCAGTTTTTGGGTCCTTAACAATTTACATCTTTTTTGATACATCATACAAATATAACATTTAATAACTCTGCTGTCTTAAATGACTGTTAAATTAACAATTCTCTTTGAATTTGATGGTGTATCAATAAAAAAACAAATTAAAACTTCCAAACCAATCATCAATACCACAAATGCCAAGAAAAAAAAAATTAATGTACCTTTAACCACTAAAAAGTTCAGTGCGCAACATTATTATTAGATACATTTATAGAGTGAATAAAATTATAAAATAAAGAACGAAAATAATGTAAACAATAACAACATACTGGTACATAGAACCAGCCAGCAACCAGCAAATGTCGTATAGATTTTAACTGCTAATGTAGAAATTTAATTGCGGTACATGGATATCCAGTTCTTTGTTGCCGTTTTGCTGCTACTCATGGCTCAATCATTTAGATTTGTTGAAAAAAAAAAAAAACGAGTAGAACCACTTTAATGGTGAATGTGAAGTGATGATGATGTTGAACATAAATTTCATGAGATTCCACTTCCAATTTTAAATGTACGTAAGAAGATTTATTTACAATGTTAGTGCGAGTATATGAAATGAAAAACAATTCTAACAGTATACAAAAAAAAAAAAAAAAAATTGATACAGCTTTAACATCAACAACAACAACAAGTCACAGTAGTGAGCCAGTCAGTCATCAAATGATTTTGCTATAGCCTGTTGTAGTTAACAATATTTTTGATATGTCGTTGCTAACAGGCCACATACGAGTACATAATCGTTTACACACACACACACACACAGACCACATTTACTGCTATCAATGCCACAACAAACTTATCATCACCATCATCGTCATTATTTCTGTCTCTGCAATTGTTGTCAATATTTAACGCGTATCCAATTATCGGCCTTAAAAGAGGTTTTAAGAACACAAATCTTTATGTCCTGTGCACCCACGCTATCACGCTGACTCGCTCGCTTTCTCTCTTCCTTTTCTCATTGACCAAAGAAATATTTTTATTTTATCACATGGAAAAGGCCATTTAGCAACGTGAATTGGGTGTGGAGGTAGATTTATAAATTAAATAAATAAATGAAACATTTTCAAGATTTTTATATCCTTCATGTCCTGAACTTTAAGCAGGATTCTATTGTGGGTATATTATTTTGTGAAATTATTGGCATGAGTGAGTATGTTGGCAAACATAAATTGGCCATTTTCGGTTACATTTATTCGACACATTTATAAGTTGATTTTCTATTGCGGGGGTTTATTTTTTGGTATTTTTTTTTATCACACTGCAGATTGGCAAGAAGTGATTAAAAGATGCAAATTTTAATAACACTGACACATATTATTTGCGGCTGTTGATCTGAGCAAAACAAGTTGTTTGTAATTAAAAAAAAAAACAAATATTGTTGCAAAATGGTCATGATAACTATGCAATGGTCGCTGCAACATATCTATATAATCTGCTAGTTGTTAATAACGACACATTCGTTTTTTTTATCAAAAGAAAATTTGGCTCTTTTAAACCAGCTGTTTTTGTGACTTATCAAAGTGCTGCCACATATGGCGGGTACGGAATTATTTCTGTTAAGTTTAAACTTTATATGAATTTTAGTTCATTTTAACTAAGCCAGTGCTTAAAAATTAGTTCATTCATTAGTAGGAAAACCGGGAATATTGATTCCTATAAATGAAAAAAACCTCATATATGACTTAAATATTCGCAGAGCTCGATTATTCTCTTCTTCCGTAAGCTGCAAAAAAGCGAAAAATTTCGAAAAAAGTGTTATTGTAAAAAAAAAAAAACACCAACATAAATCAAAATCTATTAAAGCATTCATGGGAAAAGCTATAGGATACTTGCCGCAGTCCGAAATATGCGAAATTATGCTGTAAAGACGAAAATATGAAAATTGAAGAAAATTGGATTTTGAGTAAATTTAAATTAGAAAAATTTTAAGTTTTCAGTCTTTAGTTCGTTTTCTCTAACTTTATTTTTTTTATAAATGAAATTATTATTTTCATTAGAAAGAAAAATCTAGAAGCTCGTAATAATTGAACAGACAAAGAAAAATTAGATTGCGCGCAGCGTTGAACTGACATCATGATTTTTCGAGACTAACCGCATTCTCATCATCAGAGTTGTTGTCTGCTTATAACTCACTGCTATCACGGCAGCTGCGATCACACTAGTTAAAGATCCTCTATCATTAATTGATGCAGCTGAGTCACATGTAAGTTTATAAATTACAGCTTTATCATTTTTAATGGTTTGGAACTTTATTTTATTTTTCAATGTCTATTTTGTTCAAGTTGAGCTCTATTCTAGTGTTCCTCTAACATATCACATTCTAAAACCCCAAGAGTATTGGTAGCCGGAGGCTGCAACCTAGGAATGAAATGAGAAACTTGAAGCTCAACTTGAACAAAATAGATCACTCAGTTTGCATAAAAATGCATAAATTAATTGTAAATTCAAATTATTATAAAAATATGGAAACATATAATATTTTGATTTAAAAAAAAAAGCTTTAAAAATGTAGAAAAATATACCGCAGCAAAATGGTCCCTAAAATGATTTATAAAATCAGTGAATAAATTTGAAATAAATTAAAAAAATATGTTTTTAGGTTTTAGAAAAGGTTGTGAAAACAAAAAAAAAAATTTTTAAAAATAATAATAGGAAAACTAAAATTTACCGCATTAAGCTTTAAACACATAGACCACAGCATACTTCACAACAGCAGTCTTTAAATGCAATTGCCTTCAATTGCTGCTATGTAGCTAGCTACTGAATTATTTTGAGAACGGCACCTGGAAATCAACATTCGAAGAGTTATCGGCGAAATACGGCCGCAAATGCTGCGAAAAGTTGTGGGAAATTGGTGTTCCAGGTTGCGCCTTCTACGCGCCAGCCCTGGCGGCCACATGGCAGAAATCATATTTGAACATTAATTCCATAAAATTTTCTTTCCAATAAAGCCCGTTTCTTTGATATTAAATATATATTTCCTTGTTTTATTATGATTTAAACTTTTGTCACTCTAAAAAAACACCCTTTGCATATTTCAGAGCTGCCACATAAATATTTCAGGAGAATAAAAATAAAATTACCAGCTAAAAACGTTTCAATATCGAGTAAAAATATAAAAGCACATCAATTTATTTATTTATTTTAATTTTGTTATGTTATTTTCTGTTAAATATCACAAAATATTTTAAGCTCTCATTGCTGTAACATTGGCAACTTTAAGACGGCTTATTGCTGTTTATGAAAATAGAAATTAGTCTAATTTGGCAGCAACAGAAAAAGTAGCAAAGACCTGCCTTGCTGTCGCCAAAATAATCAACTTCATATAAACTTGTGTATTATATTTTTGAAACATTTTTTAGTTTGTAAGAATTTTAAGATTTTTCTCGTGTTTTTACGAAACAAAATCGTCTGCTAATTTTGCTGTATATAATTCTCGTATTCTGATTATTTTTCTTGCTTTGATATGTTGCCTTATATTTGATGATGACTGTTCTTGTAGTTGTTGTTTGTTGTTCTTGCCTTTCAATGTTGGTTTTTGTAAAATTTTGTTTTATACAGACTGTGTTGCAATTATTTTTTTTTTTTTTATAAATGTTTACTGGTAATTTTGCGAAAATTTGAGATTGATATTTAATGTTTCAAAAAAGTTAAGAGCGGATGTTAACTGTTTGTTTGTTAACAAAGTTTATTGATATCAATATTTGGAACCGTTTTTTTAAATTATTTTAATGTTTTTTAAATAACGAACGCCTAAATTTTGTTAAGCGGCATTTTATTTATATGTTTTTTTAAATATGCTTTTATGCATATATTTTATGGTGATGGAATACCTTTTTTGTGGAATTTATTCATTTTTATATGCTACACGCCGAAAGAACACTCAAGGAACACTCAAGAAAAACAACACTAATTAAAGAGAAGTGCAGTTAGTTGTTTTTAAATCATCAAAATTTTACTTCAATATCAAATATTTTTTTTTAAATTATTTATACATGATTGTCTTATAAAAAATCCTTTAAATTCTTAAAATTAAGATGAATTAAACAGTTTTGGAGGGTTGGATAACTCAGGAATTTTGTAGCATATCTTCACTCAAGTAACAAATAAAACCAAAATATGTATAAACAGATTAAAACAACTCATCTAAATATTTTAAACGAACGACAAAAGTACACTTAAAACTCCTAAAGAGGTTGAAGCTTCGTAAATTTATTAAATTAAAAAAAAATTGTGAAACTTTCAAGGAAAAAAAAAACATCAACAAAGGAATCCCACCAAATAATAGGAAACAATCCTTTTCTATTTTCATGATAATGCTGATGCCAAAGAAACGAACAGAACAAAATTCGACGAATAGTTGAATAATATCCTGCTAAAAGACAACAATATGATGTTGTTGCGTATATAGTTGTGGCAAGACATGTGGCATTTTTTTTTGTGCACTTTTCTCATATTTGTGATATTTGACTATTTTTCAATATCCTTTTTTTCACTTTATTCTGGTATTTTTTTTTTTTTTGGATAACAACCAGTTATAAAGTCATGATATAAATGTTTCTTTTTTTGGCTGTCATTTTTCTTCTATTTCGTTTTGCAGTTGTTGTGCATTTTTGTTAACGATTTCTAAGTTTTTAAGCCAATTTCATAACGAGCAGCAGACACATGTGTGTAGACATCACTACAAGTCTTTTATTTTCAAGGAATTTACTTTGGCTACGGGGTCTGTTTAAATCTACTCAAGAATAGTCTTTCTTTTTTTTTTTGTATTTTATTAAAAAAAAAAAAAAATTCAAATGGTCGTTTTTTGGGGTTTTTGTGTTATTTTTTTTATTGTTTCCTAGTAATTTGCGTATGCACACATAACAGATACACAAGTGTAAACACGTGAACACACTCTCACATAATCTATAAAAAAAAAAAAAAAAAAAAACTAGAGCATGAAGTAGACTGACTATACATCGATCCTGGTATGAGTACTTGAACGCATCTTTTGCTGATACTTCAAAATTTCCATGCAAAACGTAAAAACTTCACTTTTTTAAATTTTATTTTCAAATAGAAAAAGAAAATAAGAAAGGATAAACTTTAGCAGTTTATTTTCTACATTTTTTTAAAAGAATTTTTATGTTTGTTTGTAGAAAAGTTAAAAACAAGAAAAACTGTCGTATTATTTTATCATTAGTCGTAAAACATGTATGATACTAGACATGATACTACAGCGAATGAATGAATGAATGAATAAGTGGAGTAATTCTTTTGATGTGGAACAGAAAGCGCCAACTAAAAATTAACTTTTTTAAATTTGTATATTTCATGAAGAAAAGGATTATGGTCATAAATATTTAGGGTGAAATGCTTATCTATCGTATTTATTAGGGGGAAAGGGGGTGGATTTTGGATTTAAAATTTATTTATTGTTCATTTTCATTCTCAAAGAATATAAATAAACTGCAAATGTGATAAGTTGTTCATTTAGCAGGTTAATATGAAATGAAAAAGAAAAAAAAACTTTGTATAGGGTGTGTTTTATAGAGTGTTACACCTTTCAGTTGGCATCACTGCTTTATGTGAGAACCAATTTAACAGCTGATAGTTGCTTTTTGTTCAGTTTGCTTTGAAATTTCATTATGAATCGCCAGCCGATATTATAAATATATTATATTATAAATATATTTCCTTATTTTATTATGATTTAAACTTGTGTTACTCTATAAAAAAACACCCTTTATTAATTACACGCAATTGTAGTCGTGTTACATATGTATGCACATATACATACGAGTATGTATTAAAAACGGAAATTGTTTCAACGAGAAAGAAAATTACTGTGAAGCTCTTCTTGTCATGGGATGAGATGAGAACTTTTAACAACAATCGAAAAAAATTTCAGGCAGAAAATTTGATTCCCAGTAGCGAAGGGTGTTACTTTGGAAAAAAAAAAAAAAATAGCCTACTTAAGGTTCTCAATTTGTTTTTTTAACTTTCACAAAGATGAAAGAACGGTCTCTGACATATTTTTCGCTGTAAAAATTTCTTCTTTTTCTTTTACTTGCAGCAGTTAACAAAACTTCCATGCATTCATTTGGATGTATGCACTTCTTTGTATGTTTGCATTTTTATTTGTAATAAAATTATGTCAGAAAAACATAAAGTTATCGTTTTTTTCTCTCTTTAGTGTATAAATATTTTTTGTGGTCATTTTTTTTTTTTGTTTTTTGCTTAAATACTTTTTAGCAAAACTCGTATCTTTATGCTTTGATTGTTGCAATGACTTTATTCCAGGATTATATATTTTTTTTTTTTTTGATAACAACAATACTGTTACTGCATGAGCAGTTAAAACAAGAACAACAACAACAATAAGTAAGAACATGTATCATTATTTGAACAAATACTAAAATACATATTGTGGTCGTTTATTTCTTTGTCCGTCTCTCTTTTTTTTAGTTCTACGGACTTTTCGGTCTGGCTCTGTGTCTGTCCATCCACCTGTCTGTCTGTCTTTGTAACCCTGTTAGTTCATGGCAGTTTCGTTCATATTACGATGAAGTGGATGTGGAAGAAAAGCTGGTTAGTGTATTTGCATTTGTTTGACAGTTATCCTGACATATTTAACATTTAACTGCAGGGTGCATGAAACAATTTTATTACGGATTGTTGATCATTCTTTGCTTTCATATTTCTTTTTGTTGTTTTCTTCTGTTTTTGTTTCTAATTTTTATCTCGGTTTTTTTTTTCAACAATTGTTTAGGTTTTTTTTTTCGTATGAAATTCTTTCTTTTGTTTTGGTTTTTACATTTCCTTACGAATCTAGTCGATGCTGTTGCTGCTTTTTTCCTGCTCCATATTTTTGTAAAACTCTCCCCCTCTGTATCTCTTTCTCAGTAGTATAGAAAATGAATAATACTTTTAGAAATTTGATTGCATGTTTGATGATTAATAGTTTTTTGGATTGTGGCAAAATATAAAAATGTAATACAAAGAATATGAACTGAATGGAAAAGCTAAAATTTCTTTTATTTTATTTTTTGTTTTGCTCTATCCTGGGTGCAAGTTATGTTTAAGTTCGATGCTGTGGTAAATATTTTTGGTATCACACGCCTATTGAACATTATTGGGCAAATATTTCAATTGATTTGAGATGCGAATGATTTAGGAGTTAAAGGCAAATATTAAATCCTTCAGAAACAATATTAATTGGCTTGTAAGACTATGCATTCCTTGACTTGTAAGTAAAACTATAATAAGGACCTGAAATAAAATTGGAATAAGTCATGAAATTAAGCTTATTCGTACCTAGTTTTTCAGCACAATTTATTGTAGAATAAACACCACAAATTACCAATCGGAATATGAATATTTTCTTAAAGTTCATTTAAATGAAAGCAAAAGTTTTTAGGGGCATTCCTTAAAATTAGAAAAACTTAAACGGTTTTGAATTTCAATATATTCTCAATTTAATCAGCATATAAAATTGTTTACGAAATTCTATTTTTAATTAATCCTTTGATTTTTTAAGGACATTTTTTTTAACACTGAAAGGAATTAATAATCTTAGCATTTCATAAACATTCGGACTGCCAATAAAATTTCCAAAAATATAAAACTTTCTCACTGCTTTAAGATTTCTTTAATATTTTTTTATTTTCTTCCCATTTTTGTGTAGATTATCGTTGTTATGAAAATCAATTTGTAAGTTTCAACATAATTTCTTTAAAAGCAATCAAATCCCTGCTTTACAATAATTTATGGTTTTCTTTAGCTAAAAAATCTATCCTGTTTACACATGTGTGTGCGTGTGTATGTTAGTTTCTAATTTTATAGCATTTATAAGAAGGTGACTTACATTTGTAGATATTTTGCAAGTGGAAGTCTGGAATGACAGTAAATCTATCAGTTCATGACTAAAACAAGTCACAAACATGACACGTGAGACATGAATTCACTCACAACAGCAAACACACACATTGACACATACATACTTATGTAGGTATGTATGTGCACACATTTACCGAATACTATTATAAAACGATAAAGTCCTTTACAATCAAATAGATAAATACATAGAAACTTAAAATAAAGAAAAAATACTGCTAAAAACAAATAAAACGACATGAAAGTTTAAAGTTTCAGACATCGTCGGAATAGTAAAAGAAATTCACCAATAAATCACAAAGAGTGTGTTCACCACTCGCAACATAAATTTAAGGGTTATTTATTTTGTGATGCGAGAACAAGCATAGTAAATTTATTTAACTTATTCGAACAGTTTTCGCTCTTATACACAATTATTTTCTAGAAAAGTATTTTCATTGAAAGTTCTTTTAAAAGTCGCTATTCGTAAGCTATAGATTTTTTTTCTATAAATTTTAAATACACGTATTTTTAAAATTCTACACAAAAGAAGATCAAATATAAATCCAGCGGTTTTCAAAGCTTTTATTTCGCATATTTTTGCTCCCTATCTACTCTGTTGTATAAAAAAAGTAGTTCTAACACGAAAATATCACATAACCAAAGGCATAAACTTAACCTCTATAAGCACACAAAATAAAAGTAGAGTATAGTTATTTGCCGTTCTTAAAAGTATGCAAATATTTTTCATTTAATAATATTAGAGTGAAATAAAACAGTGTTCGTTCGGGCTAAAAATATTCAGTTTTACAAATTCGTGATTAAAAGAACGCATATATTTTCTCAGTTTGTAACTGGGATTCCGGCTATATAGAATATATATATATAAGGAAATGTAAATTAATGATAACCAGGGAAATCGCTAATATAAGGTTTTCCAATAGTGAAGATATAATTTTGAAGTGACGTTTCGGCCATTTGTAATATGTCATGATCTGTCATTTGGTTTTCATTGTATTCAGTAGTGTTTACAATTTAATCACGGAGAGATATACGCAAGAATAACGTTGCCAATTTTGCCTTGGAACATCTTCAAAACGATAACGATTGTTTTAAGAAAATCATCTTCTCCGATGAGGGTCACTTTCATTTGAGTGGTGCAGTAAATAAAAAAACTGTCGATTCTTTTACGAAGAAAATCCACAAGTTATTTATGAAAAACCATTACATTCACCTAAATTGACAGTTTGTTGTGGTTTTTGGTCTGGTGGAATCATCGGTCCGTACTTCTTTCGAAATGATGCTGGTCACACCGTCACACTATCAATGGAGACCGGTATAGATCGATGATAACCAACTTTTTATGGCCGAAATTGGAAGAAGTTGATCTTGAAAACATTTGGTTCCAACAAGACGAGGCTACGTGCCATACAGCAAAAGCAACAATTGAATTATTGCGAGAAAAGTTTGGAGATTCGATTATTGCAAGAAATTGTGATATTGAATGGCCTCCAAGAAGTTGTGATTTAACACCATTAGACTATTTCTTGTGGGGTTATATGAAAACATTGGTCTTTCGAAATAAACCAGACTCTCTTCAAGCTTTACAAGTCAACATTGAACGTGCCATGATTTGATTTAGTGGAAAAATGATCGAAATTGGGTTCATCGAATTCGTTCCTGCACAAGAAGTCGCTGAGGCCATTTCAATGACGTTTTATTTAGAACTTAATTGTATCGATTCTAATTCACATTAAATAACAATAAGTGTGTTTTTTTTTTAAAGAAATCATATCACTCTTATTGTAAAACCTTTTATCTTGTGTGATTAATTTAGACCCAAATTAAATATTTATGTGTTTTCAATTTTCAAGAACTTTGTTAGTGCAAATTTTTGAATATTTACTATTTAAAGGGTAATTTTGCATATTTCCGACTACACTGCATATCTAGAGGATTTTTTTAGTTTTTGTGTGATATTTGCAAAATTTTGGATTTAAGCAATTTTTAAAAATTTTTTCTGCATTTCTTTGATTTATTTATTAGAAAAAACAATCTTTAAGGTTGTCAGAATTGAACAGACAAAAAAATGCACTGAAGGTTAAACTGACACCATGTTGTTTCGAGACTAATAACACTTTCATCATCAGAGTTGTTTAACGCTTAAGCCGCACTTCCAAATACGGCAGCTGGAATCAAGTAGTTAAAAAATTCTCTTCCATTAATTTATTGTGGTGAATCACATTGAATTTTTCTTTATTTATTGGAAGAAAACAGAAATTAATCATTTATGAAGAAAATATGAAAACATTTGGTAATTATTAGTAAAAAATTTAAGTCTATAAATTATCTAGACATTTTTCTTCACAGGAGAGTGAAAAAACTAAATAAAATTCTTGTTATTGTTCTTAAATCCTTTGATGTTTATGATGAAGGCTGGCAAATTTGTAAGAATGAGCCTTTCAATATCATACAAAATAAATAGTTAAAACATCTGTTAGTACATCTGTTACTTACGTGAGAAATAAAGATTTTAACTTGGCAACAATCATCTATTAGTCCTTGACTAAATGATGTTAAACAGCAAATAAAAATGATTTGAATTGCCGGTATAAATTTTAAATAAACTATTTAATCACAATACATATTTTAAAAATGAAATATTCTATTTCGACTCTCCAGTTGCTCTCAAATTGTCAAAGCAAACTCTTATACCTTCAAATGTTTATGCTTTTAAAACATTCTCTCACATTCATGTCAAAATTCACCACTTTTCTCTCTTTCTCTCCTTTGAGTAAAAATAACGGTTAGAAAAGCCAGTATTATTTTCGATTTTCTTTTCGATGAGTTGAACTTAAGAACGACAAAGAAATTCCTTTGGACGACGATAATGTTTTGTGCCAAACGAACTTTTACCGTTCCAAATCAGTTAACTCGGAAACGTGGTCATGTCAGTTGTAAACGAAATAACGAAGCGGCAAAATTAAAAATTTTGCAAAGAAAATTTCAATATTCTTTTTTTTTTCTTCTTGAGTAACAACTTTTCTGAAAATTTTTAAACAATTATTACAGAAAAGATAAAAAAAAAATTAATTAAAAATTGAATAGAAAATAAAACAATTGAATTAAAAACTTATAAAGCAAAACTAAAGCAGGCAAGTACCTTCATTAACAAAAAATCTCTAATGAAATTAATCAAACAAGTAAAGAATAAATTTCATGACAAATTAAAAGAAATACATGAAATAAAAATAAATTTGTATCTAAATTAGAATGTGAGCTAAATTAGCAAAAAAAAAAAAAACAAAAAAATAAGAAAGAAAGAAAAAAAGTGTTTCTAAAGAAGCTTTAGCAGTGATTCGTACCAATTTACTGACACGCGTGTGGTATAAAATCAATTGAATAATTGAATGAATTGAATGAATATAAAACGAAATAAAATACTTAAAATGAGAAAATCATGGCTAATGCTAGTACAACACGTTGTACACAAGAACAGCAACAACAACAACAAATTTTAGCATAAAATAACCCTAATAAAGTTTGTTAGAAAAATTTATTATAAAAATGTCAAAAGTGTACAAACGTACTTAAATCCATTCAAAGCCACAATACCGCACATTCACCTTCACACTCACACACACTCAAGCAATCTCACATGCAAAATTTCTATAGAAACATAGAAAAAGAAAAACAATTTTTACTAAAATTATTTTTTTAGAATTTATTTGTGTATTTTTAATTTTTTTTTTAATAAATAAATTTACAAGAGAATCAGTTGTTGGCAAAAAAATGTTTTGTGTTTGTATGTGTGTGTGTATACGTGCATTGGACTCTTAACGTATACGTGTGCTGTTGATGTTGACGAATTGCTGGCTGGCGAATTGTTTTCTTTGCATGTGTATGAGTGTGTATACTTTTAAATATGCTGCAAAAAATTTGCAAATGTTAACCTGATTTTTATGAAAATATTCTTGGTTTGTTTTTTTTTTTAAATGAAAATAAATGTGTTTCTGTTTCCTTGCATAAGTGCAGTTAGTATGTGTGAGTATGTGTGTGTACTAAATACTAGACGTACAGCTCTTAGCTTGTATGATGATGCGTAGGTGTTTGTGTTTGCAAAAGCATCTGTGTGATTTTTATTATTTGTGCAAAATATAGTAACAGAGCATTTATGCAAGCAGCAGCAGCAGCAGCAGATGCATTTAAGAAAAGTACAACAAATAAATAAATAAATAAATTAATGAATAAAAATATTAAAAGTTTTTCTTAAAATAAATGAAGTAAACAAAACAGAATTATGAAATATTTCAATATTTTATGAGGTCTTAGTCAAGCAATTTAAAAATATCACAATAAAAGCAAAGAAAAATATTCTTAAATAAAATACACAAACTATAAAATTGTAAAAATCAAAACTACTTTGCTTCGGTATCAAAACTGAGTGGTAAGTTTGAAAAATTCCATTTTATATCAAGTAAGAAAAACTAAGATTAAATAAAAATATATTTAAATTTCATACGAGTTCCACTAAAAAGAACTAAATAGGATGATTTGAATTTAGTACCGTAATACAATTTGAGACACTACCGATGATGAAGAAAACTCTTCTCTAAAATTAGTTTTTTAAAATTTTTTCAATTTAAATATATCCGGACACTGAAATTTTTTTAATTCTAATTTCTAATTCGCCTTAAAACATTTTCTTTAAGTTTTAACTGACCTTTCATTTCACCAAATGTTAACCAACTACAGTGAACGCAAAATGAATGGAAATTATTCATTGTTTTAATGAATTTTTCAAGCGTTTTAAACTTATCTACCAGAGTGTATTAAATCACCGGTTTTTTTTAATTTTGTTGAAGAATTACAAAAGGTATCGCATTGAATAAACCGATTGACAGCAAACGTCGATGAATATATTCATTGAATCAATGTATTTTTTCATTGAATTAATGAATGTATGTCAGCGATTGGCATTCAGTTAGTTTAGGTAATTTAGGTTAGATATTTTTTTTACTACTGCTAATTATGAAATTGGCCAAATGGAAATTATGAAAAAATGTTATACATATGATTAATAATGTGCAGGAAAAATCGGTCCAACAAATTTAATAATTCCCAAAAACTTTGCAAAAAATACCAAATATTTCATTAAAAAAAATCCTTTTGCAGAATAAACATTTTTTCATAACCGGCTTTAGGAAGGTTATTACTCCTACATTTGTGTCGAATAAGGTTTCGGCTGACTAGAGATTTTATTCATAATTGCATGGGAGAAAATCCTAAAGCTTAAAAGAAGACCGGCAGTGAAGAAAAATTTTTGCGAACCGAAATCCCCAGAGAAAAGAGCATGAAAGAAGCCTCGCTATAACAATTTCTTCAAATGTTATCGGTATAATAAAAAAATTTGTCAAAAATAATGAAAGAGAAGCCAAAACATTTAAAATTAAATAATTCATAAAACCCATGAAATAAATTCCAAAAACGTTTCGTATATTAAATATTATTTGCATAACAGGCTTTCAGCTTTGTTTGCGCAGCAGACTCTTCTGAATAAATATAACTGCCCCAACATTGGATAATCTCTTAAAGACATGTGAAGGTCCAGCACTGCAGGTAACTCTAAGTAAACCACTTTTTGACATGAGAAGAAAGAAATCGTAAGCCAGTGATGAAATTATTTGATATTTCCATATGCAAAATGTTTAAGACACTAATTTTGAATTTAGCGCAGAGAAATCTGTAAACAACTCCGAGGTGGAAATCCTTGAGCCTGATTGTAGGTCATCTAATAAAAATTTGTATTTCAGCAAGTCATACATTCCGATTAGAATGGTTTCATATCCTTCATCCGGTTGTTTTTGATTTGCAGGCCTCAAAGGCGTTAGTTAAAATAAGATATATTAAAGGAAATAATTTGGCATCGTATATAAAAATGGTGTACAATTAATTACAATTTCTCCATAAAACAGCTAACTTCACAGTTCAATGTGGGTCGTACTTTACAATGCCGATGATACGTGGATTTTCTTAAAAATGTAATATTTCGCATAAAATTGCGCTCTAATCGTACTAAGATGAGAAAATTTCGCATTTCTTTTTGATGATTAATGGTGTTTTCTTTTCTACAAAAAAATGCTACAGAAAATGTACTTTGGTGTTCGTTTCTTAAAAATGTTTTGCTCTCTTAAAGAACAGTGTGTTTGATTCTACCCTCACTAAAGGTGGAAGGCATTGCACTTTTTGCCCCGTAAAAATCGACAGTGTTGATAGTGCCCTGTAAAACTTAGCTGTCAGCTGTTGAAAACAGGGCGTTCCACTTTTTCATAAGTTGTGTTCAGTTCAGTGCCCTTTTGCAAAAGTACTTTTCTTTTTTTTCATACCTAAATTCAACGCCATTCTATACATTTCTTATACTCGTATTTTGTGCTGGCTGTTTATTTGTTTAACATCAAATAAATCAGTTGTTTTTTTTTGTTCTTTTTGTAAATCAATTTAAGAAAAAAAAAACTTTCATTATTAATTGAAATACTTCTACTCTTAATTTAAAAAGTTTCTATTGATTTTTTCTGTAAGCTGCTTTCAAAGGCCTGCTAGTTTATAATTAAATTTAAAACATTTTTACGAAAATAGCAGCAAAGAGTGAACAACAAATCTTTGGAAAATAAACTTTCTTTTTCTTATTTGTTTTCTTTTTTTTTTTTATCAAGTTGTTAAAGATGTAATTTTGTAGTAAAATCATTTAAACATTAAATTTGTTAAGCATGCTGCTTGTTGCTGTATCCATTTTGAGGAAGCAAGAAACATTTTATTTCCAATTTTGAAATGTGGCAGACATGAAACAGATACACGGAAAAAAGTTTCTTAATGAATGAGTGCAAGTTGTGAAGGGGAAATTATTTTTAAAATATACATAATTATCAAATCAAAGGGTAGAATTATATATAAGGTAGTCGCATAAATAAATTTAAATTTACAACATAAAATTAATTAAAATTTCCGTTTAACTTTAAAAATATACGAATCTCAAAACATATACATAGAAAAATTTCACTGAGAATTTCGTAAAAGCTAGAAATATTTAAATCCACACAACTCGCAAAAAATTTCTGCATTGAAAATACTTATATTTAAATGAGGACCATGACTTAAATATCTGTTCATATACCTGCTAATTTGGCAGTTTAATGGCCAATATGTAGAACAGAAGTTAAATTTCAAAAAATCTTAGAAAAGTGAGACTGTGAAATACCAATTATGCGACATATTTTAAAGGAGAAGAACTTGTCAGCGATTTTTAACTTTTTCCATTTAGCTCTTGTTTTCATTTTATTTCTGTTCCGTAGTTGATATATATAATTTTTTTTTCATTTTGACGAATTTTTAAATTTAAGCGATTTTTTTTTTAATTTAAGCGATTTTTTTAATTAACGTTGTTTTTTGCTGATTTTGTAATATTGACGATTTTTTTTAATTTAAGCAATTTTTTTTTTGCAGTTTTGTTTTTTTCTTGTATGTAGGGAGGGCAGACAAGCCTGGTGTTTAAAAATCATGGCCATCGGCACTTAATAATTCCTATATTTTCTATATATAAAATTTTTCGCATCACAAATTTTACTATTATTTTATTGGATTTGTGCCAAGCTTATTTTTTGAGTGTATTTTACGAGTACATTAAGTTTATATTCCTCTTAATTTGATATGAAAACAAAAAGGTATGATAAAGTTTTGCAATTAAATTGAAATCAAAATATGTAAAAGATTACAAATTTTATTAAAATTGTTTTGAAAGAGATTAGCTTTTGGGTGGCGGGAATGTTAAATTTAGAAAGGATTTTTGTTGGTGTGGCAATGCACAAAATGACAAACGTTTTTTATTCTTTGTTGTATTTGATAATTATTCAAAATTTGACTTTAATTAAGACGTTTGACATTTAATTGATGTTAAGGAAAAAAAAAATGTTAGGAGTGTTGTTGTGTATTCCATATTTAATAAAAATTTTCAGATATATTAACATATAATATGCTGTAAAAGTGATTTTTTTAATAAATTATTTTATAAATTCTTTTAATTCTACTTTTATAAGTACAAAGTCGTTGCACTTTCAAAAATATTTTATTTAATATTTTGCTCACTAAAAATCGTTAACCTAAATAAACAAAGAATGCAAATTTAACCTAAATTGAACACAATTTTTAAAATAACAGCATAGAGAAATTACACCACAGAGGAATTTGGTTATTTTGCCAAAAATATTTATTATACAGACAAAACTATGTAAAAATATTTAATAAAAAACCAAATACATTTTTATACTAAAACATATTTTTGTAAATTATTTAAAACTGACTGCGGAAGCCATGTCACAGAACGCCATTCTAATCGAAAGTGGTTTCAATTTTGTAAGTTGATTTTAAGAAAAGAAAAAACGAGAGTTGTGTAATTTAAAAAGAAATTATAAACTTATTATTAACGTAAAAATATATAGAAAACAAAATTGCCTACTTTTAGGAGCGTCTGAAAAATACAGGTTTTCCAATAAGAGTGATATGATTTATTAAAAAAAACACACTTATTTTTAAGGAAATTCAAAAGTTTTTTTATTTAATATGAAGTACAATCGATTCAATTAAGTTCTAAATAAAACGTCATTCAAATGGCCTCCACGACTTTTTCTGCAGGAACGAATTCGATGGACCCAATTTTCGAGCACTTTTTCCACTAAATCAAGTCGTATGTCATGAATGGCACGTTCAATATTGACTTGTAAAGCTTGAAGAGAGTCTGGTTTATTTCGAAAGACCAATGACTTCAAATAACCCCACAAGAAATAGTCTAATGGTGTTAAATCACAACTTCTTGGAGGCCATTCAATATCACAATTTCTTGAAATACTCGAATCTCCAAACTTTTCTCGCAATAATTCAATTGTTGCATTTGGTGTGTGGCAATTCACGACGTTAACCGTGGTCCAAGGGCTTCAGTTCTTGAGTAGGAATAATTTTATACGAATGCAAACCAAAATCCTTTCTCAAAATCCGCCAGGTTGTGGTTTGAGACAGTCCCAATTGTTGAGAACGTCTTGGAATCGACAAATTACGGTCTTCAGCAACACTTGCGTGAACGGCAGCAATATTTGCATTTCTTCGAGCGGTTCTTTGTCTTATTGGCACTTGAACATTATGTAAAAAAATGGTAGCTAAAATTTTCAACAATTCGACGAATAGCGAGCACACTTGGACGATTATTCGACCATAAAATGGCAAAAGCCCACGAATAGTTACAATTGGAGAACGATTATTTTGAAAATACAACTGAATAATTTTTAAACGTTGTTCTTGCGTATATCTCTCCATGATGAAATTGTAAACACTATTGAATACAATGAAAAACAAATGACAGATCATGACATATTACAAATGGTCGAAACGTCACTTCAAAATCATATCATCACTATTGGAAAACCTTTTATTTTATTTGTCATTAAAATTGAAATATAAAATAAACGAAATCTGAATACTAAACCAAAAACTATAAGAATAAAGGTACGGAATTAAAATCATTACAATCGGAATGTGTGACATGCCTGTATATTTAATGCTAAAAGGCAAAAACAAAAACAAAAAACAACTTTGACGACAATGTGCTTAAACCTCCTAAGACTCAAAAAACACAACTTTATTATTTACATTAAAAACCACGCGAAATATTAAATATTAAATTAAATATTTATAAAGTCACAACAAAACAGAGTAGAAAAAAAATCAGAGAAAAAAAATTATGTAAATTTTTAAAAGAACAGAGTGGAAGTGGAAGAGTAGCAGAAAAAAAGTAAATATAAAAAATGTCATTATGAAAACAACACAAAATAAAATACACTGGAGATTTAGGCACATGCCAACCGTAAAAACGGGAACTAAAACCAAAAAAGGAAAAGCAACTAAAACAACTCAAATTATTCAAGCGAATAAAATACAGTGGCGTGACTTAATTATTTATGACATTAACAAGCCCTATTATTTTACTTGAAAGAAAAAAAGGAAGAAATTTAGGCAACAATTAATTTTCAAACTCTCTCTTTGGTTTCATATGAATTTTATTGCCAATAACTGCTGTTAATTATACCAATTAATTTTGTTAATAATTTCTATAAAAAAATATATAATAAAAAAATCTTAAGCTACAAATTTTTGTCACAGGTATGACTGTGAGCATTGCAAATTCCATGAAAGCTACCAAAAATGAGAAATGGCCCTAAAAATACTTTTTTGTTTTCTTTTTTTTTTTTATTTAATAGAAAAAATTTTGGGCCATTTTTCCTGAAGTGGCGTTCTTAGTTCGCAATGAATTAAGTCTGTAATGGAAGGTAGAACATCTTTAGTACGAAAATGCCATGGTAGAAAATGATGATTTTGTGTAAGTCGGCAATACAGGAAATCATTATTAAGCAGTGCTATTCATAATTTTTGGTTAAGGACCATTTTCTATATTCAGTTTGGGGTCAGTTTTTCATTTTTAGTGCGACTGTCATTAATTTTCTGACCCATTAAAGAATCTGCACAAAATCATATTGATTATCGAAATGAAGACAAGTTCTCATCCAGACATTTAAGAATGTTAAAAATACTGAAATGAAAATTTCATCCTCAATTTTCGTTTTAATAATTTTCATCAGCTGTTTATAGTGTATTTTGGCAATAACTAGATCACAATCCGCTTTTCAATAACAACGTCATGTAAAAGTAACAGGCCTCTTCTCATATAAAGTTCTCGAACTCAAACTGTTTATTTGTCCTTGAATATCTGTTACGTGACTTGTATTCTGTCTTTGACTTGTACACGAAAAGTTGTTTTCTATTTAATTCTACATCCTACAAAATGTTACAGATTTTGTATGTTTATAAGTTTGGATGTTTTGTCCAGTACAACAATGAAAATCTCTTAATGGATATGAAAGAAATTTGCGAGATCTGTCAATTATATAAATCACATTTAAATATGGGTTAAATTTTAAGGGATAAAAAACGGGACAAATTGGTACTATTTATTTTTTGCGATTTTTTTTTACATTTCTGTGCCAAGAAATAAGGAAGAGTTGGTACTTTTGGTACTTTTTGTACCTGGTACTTTTTTATTTAAATTTGGTATAAATACAGTTTATTGCCTTAATTTTTGGCTTGACGCTAGTTGAGAAGCTAGTTTTTCATATATGAACATGTATTTTTCATTGAAATTTATTCAGGTTATTTTAAAATTTTGTTCTTTTGAAAGGAATGATTAAAATAACAAAATTTGCAACGTACAATTTAATACAATTAAGTACGATGAAGCAGAAATCTAGAATGTCAATTAGTTACAATGTAATGAGAGTTACTTATTTATTCCATTAAGTTGGTTTCACCTTTTGCTATTTTTGTACATGAAAACATATTCTTAGCAGCTAAAATTAAAAAATCGTCAACTTTTCAGTACCAACAACAGTAACTATCATATAGCAGGTCATGGCATTTTTCCAAAGTAGTCCCAGTTTCGATGACACATTCCAGAACATAATATTTAAATAATAATATTCCCGGAAATTAATATACGTCTTCATATTCATACACCATTTAATGTTTCAATTTACTGCACTTTTACCCACTCTTATTTTGAATAAAGCAAATCATGGCCACAAAACAATTCCCCACACAGCAGACATGCCACAACCATTAAAATACAAACTCACACATATATTCAACCAATATACAACAAGCATCAAGCCGCAAAAAAGTTGTGAAATATTTAATGCTTTTTTTCCCCTTCTCTATTTTAACTTTGATGTTTAATAAGTGTAAAAAAAATATATATATAAATTAAAATCTCCAATATTTGCTTAAATGAAAATATTTCCTGCAACTAAAACAGAAACAGAAACAGTGGGACAGAGAGCGAGAGGGAGGGAGAAAATAATCAACAGAAATAAAAAGAAAATTAATTCATTTTCTATTTACTAAAATAAACACTAAAATATGCACATTTTGTTTTTTACTAAATAAGAAAAAAAAAACTGAATGGCAGAGAAGAAGCAAAAAAAAAAAATGATTCAAGAAAAATAAAACATCAACAAGAATTCTTTATTTATTCATTGAATTTTTAGTAAATTTTTTAAAAAAAAAACTTGCCGCTTGCTGTCTGCTTTAATGGAAAATGTTTCGCTTTCGCTTTCACTTTATATTTTAGTTTTAATTTTAATTTTCCTTTCAATTTATTGTTGTTCGGCATTTCCTGGTTTTCCAAATCCCTCAGTTTGCTAAAGAATGCGTTTTGTAAAAAACTTTGTTGCAATTAGCAACTTATTTCTCTTGAGTAATTTTTAATTAAAAGAAATCAGAAAAAAGATCTTTAATAAAACATTAAAAATAAACAACTGTTTATGAAAAATATTAAAAAAATTTAATAACACTGGAACAGGACCTTATAGCTTTGGCAAAAAATTAAAAGATTTTATTTGAAAACCCAATAAATAATTTTTGTTTAAATTGTAGAAAATTTTATTAGATTTCCATAAAATGCAAAAATTGTGTGCTTGAAAAGTTACTTTTCATTGTCAAAAATTTCCAGTTCTTCAAAAAGATTTGTTAAAAATTTTCTATTATAAAGTAAAAATCGAATGGCTCTAGTATGGTTCACAACCATACTATAAATCAAGTAAATTATTTTTTTCTTATCATGATTCACAACTAATTTTATTTTTTGTTAATCATAGAACGAGACATAAATAATGAATTACAACTCGACTTTCAATCAGATGTTCACTTTATACAGAACAGCTGATAATATACAAAACAAGTTTGTATAGAAAAAAATTCTTAAAAACATATATTCTTTAGTAGTTGCTGATGAATCGAAAAGAGGCGTAAACACTGGGGGAGGTTTCTATGTGGAAAACTTTGATTTTAATGTTCCATTCTGGCTTCGGGATGGCTGTAGCGTCCTGCAAACTGAAGTCTCGGCCATTACAAGGGCGGCGAGATGGCTTAGGATATCGGAAGACATCCTTATTTTTACCGACAGCAAAGCGGCCATTGCTGCTATCAATGGTGTATACTTTACATCGATGGTGGTAAACGAATGCCGGAAATCTTTAAACGAGATAGCGAGACATTCAAGAGTAACATTAGTATGGATTCCAGGGCACTCAGAGTGCACTGGAAACGATATTGCGCACGAAATTGCCAAAATGGACGCATCATTAAGAAACTCGAAGATATGTCACTTCGTTGGCATTCCTCTATCTTACTGCAAGCGATTGATCAAGCAGGAATCATACAATCTTGCACAAGAAAGGTGGGAACAAGAGCATACCTTTCAAGTCGCCAGGTCCACTTGGCACCGCTACAGCCTACACAGAACTTGCGATCCGCTCAGGCTTGGTAAATGTCGATTAAGATCATTGGTAACAGTGCTAACGGGGCACTGGTGTTTCGGTACTCATGCCAAAAGGATGGGTCTAAGTTACAATGACTACTGCAGAAGTTGTATATGTCAATGCCCCGCGCTTAATAGCATAAGGGCTAGTACTATGGGCTTCAACATTCTGCCAGACCTTGACAGTCTGGCGAACATGGGGCTAATCAACCTATCCTCCTTCTTGCAACAATCAGGATGGTTTGATTCGGCGACAGGACAATTAAAGGAAATTGAATAACCAATTGACTATGCCCTGTCTGCTGTAGGGTATCACAAAGGGACCGAATTTACGGACTCAAGTGCGCCACGTCTCAGATGTGACGGCCCTCGACACCTAACCTAACTTAGTAGTTGCTCGAATAAAATATAAAATAAAATGATTTAAACAAAAGTATTTTGTTTATCCAGTAATTAACCTTAAACAATAGACCAGGGAAAAGTGACGAGAGTAAATGAATTCAGTTTCATTTGCGCAAAAAAAAAAAAAAAAAAAAATATTGTGGCTCATTAGAGCAGAAGAACAAAAAAAAAATAAACCACGTAAAAACCGATAAAAATACAAAAATTACAAAAGCGAAAACGAAAGAAAATTCAATCAATGTTCAGAAGAAATAATAAATGACCGAAGGGTTTTATAATTTAATTAAGCGTATTTCTAAGAGATTTATTTTGAATTTTTTTTTTTCTTTGAAGGAGGGAAAATAAAATCTTTGGGAAAATCAACAATTTATATATAAATTTATTTGCTTAAGGCCAGAGTTAATGTTTACTGTTTGAATTGATTTGAGTTTATAGATTTTATTGGCTCGTGGCTGAAAAATACCATGGAAATTGTACAGGTTTTTGCTTGCAGGAGGCTTAAGTTTCTGTTTTTTTTTACCATTTTTAATATTCCAAAAAGGATATTAAATTAAAATAAATTAAATTAGAATTAATGGGCAAAAGAAATATAATCTCTTTTAGACAAATGGCCTCAGTTTTTAGAATATTTTGCATTCATTTTTCTTTCTTCTCGCCTGAAAGAAGGCTATTATATTTAGTTAAGATAAATTTCAACTGTCTAGGCGAATTTTTAAAGGGACAAAACGAGCAATTTCTTAGTAGATGTTGTTCGAAAAAAAGACTTTTTAGACTGTTAAGTACAAGTAATATATTAACAAACTTAAATACTTGTTAAGAGCCTGTAAAGCTCTGCATACACGCTATTAACAATATTTCAATGTCTTTCATCTAACAGAAAATTTAAAGCTATTAAACAGCTGTCTTACTCCCTAATATATAATACAAATATATTTTACTTGACAAACAAAAGCATGTCCTATTCGTTTTGGTAAGAAAACTTCAAACAACTTTGCATGCAAAATCATGCCTTAAAATAATGACTCCAATTTCCAACAATAACAATTTATTTACCGAAATTGTTTAGCAAAAAGTTTCCCGTAGCGCAAGAAATACAAAAGAAACTTTAATAGAAAAAATATAAATTAAAAAATACTTAAGAAGTCCTTGTAGGAATTGACAGCGAATCAATAGACAAAACAAAGTAAAAGCTTTTTTTTTTTTTTGCTGGATATTTTTTCAACTTTTGTGAATATTTTATTGAATTTTGGTTGGTATTAAAATAAAATAATAAAAAAAAAAAAATAAATGGAATTTTCTTTCAAAACATATAATTTACCTGTCCCTTAACACTATTAGATTGTTTTGGTCGGGGAAGGGGAAGAATATATGACCAAAAATATTTATTTTCTTTTCAATTTCTTTCTCTTGGGAAATACAAAGTAATTTTTCATGTCACATTATTCGAAGATGAAAGAAAAGATAAAATATTTTAAGAATTTAGTTTCATTTTTAGAGACTTCTTTTTCGAAAAAAAGAAAGCAAAAAAAAAAGATCAGTAGGTTAAATTTATGTTAAATGAAACACAAAAAAGCTCATTAGTTCATTGTTTTAGTTTTATTGAATAAATGTATGTAAAAGAGCCACGGGGACTGGGATTTTTCTATTATTATAATGAAAATTTATATGTCCGTGAATATAATGTTACGATTATTTTGAGATTATTTTTAGGGGAAACAAATTTCTTTCATTACTATTGATTTTTATTCCATTCAAGTTTCGTCTTTTGTTTTGTGAATTTTAAAAGAAACCTTAAAAATGTTTCGAATGAAGTCCTTATAATATTTTAATTATAATAAAACAACACAGCAATTCACATATTATTGATTCAAATGGAAATTAGACAAGTTCTGCTTTGATTTTCTATACTTTGTTATTTGAAAGACTTTTTTTATAAGAAAAAAAAATATGGAGTATTTTCAAGACTTTATTTATATTGAACGCATTAAAAATGATGACAGCATTTTGCTGGGATTTTAATAATTGTTCGAATTTTAGATCTTCGATATCACTGATCTTAAATTTAGTAAATATGTTTTAAATTCCAAGATGAAAATAAAATTTTTCAAATATTATTCATTTAATCGTTTGAAAAACACTGATGAAGCTCTTGAAAGTTATTAACGACACTGAGAGTCCTTAATGTTCTGTAGCCCAGACATCTAGTAAAGATTTTGTGCCAAACTTTTGCAATTCCATACATAAAAGTTGCCCATATGATTCTGTGCTCTGTAGGTTTTTTCCAGATAAAACTGTATTTTCTCTTACTCCACATTAATATTTTAGTTTTATAAAGTTCTTATGTTTCGTCAAATCTCAGGATCATAACAAGTGTGGTACTTTATTTGTACGATAATGATAATAATCATCAAAAAAAAAAACTTGTTCGATATATGAATGCCCCTCGTTGAAATAAAATAAAACTTGTTTTTATGTTCTCATTTAGTTTGATAGAAAATAGTTTATCTTTTCTTCTCTGATATGTATAACACAAGGTTTTGTTACACAGCTACCATATAATAAAGTAAAAAATAAAAATAAAATAAAAAGTATCCTTACAAAACCACATGCGTCATCGTCAGTAGCAGCAGCATTGAAATCAATTTTTGAAAAGTATTTAACCACTAAATACCTAAAGTCTTCATGACGAGATGACTATAATGATGACAATGATGATGGTGATAGCCTGGTGCTGCTGTTGTACAACCATAACTCTTGCAGTATTATGGGAAAAAGGCGGCAAAATTATAACCAGAAAATAAACAATATCGGTCGTTTTTGTAAATGGATTTCGCATAAAAAATAAACTTTTTCATTTAACATTCGTTGTATTACTTGCACACACACACAAACACACATTCACATCTACAGCATGTACAGCGTTCTTAGCACTGAAATATATTTATAGCAAAAGAGGTCCTTTTTTTCTCAGATACGAATAATATAACCAACATTTTCATTTACTTTTTCTGTTTGTTTTTTTTATCTAAAATTATTTTATAATTTTCATTTAATTTGGGAAAAATTCTTAAGCACTCATACTGGAGAAACAAAAAATTAGTTAAGATTTAGAAAAGAGGATACAGTTCAAGTTATTAACTTAGTGGTCGTTTTCATATTTCAGACTACTAAAGACAGGACTTGTGTCAATTTGAATGGCAGGAAGAGTGTATCACGAAGGGAAAGTAGGATATCTATTTTAAATGAATACAATACAACAAAAAACATGTCACGAAATAGTTTAACATGCAGTTATTTAACAATCGGCAAGATTTAATATTTCAGGATCTTTATCCTTTTCTTTTCAAATCATAACCAATAGAAATGAATTTGAGTCCAAAGAATTATGACACAAGTAGAAGTCAAGAGTTTTCAAATTAAAAATTGTACTTAACCTGAGCTTTTTTTAAGTTTTAGGGACTTGGAAATCATGATTGTTTTTCTCCGAGCTGACAGTAAATATAAATGTAAAACCTTTCTATAAGTTTTCTGACGAAAAAAAGTTTTTCCGTTGCGTCAAATGATTTCTGGATAAAAAAAACCTGGTTTTCAGAATCATCATTTTTCCGTTATCTGCGTTTTTCTACAGTATTTGGACACCTCTTGGCCGGCCTCCTTTAGTATTGTAAACAAATTTTAGCAAGTTTTTTTTTTTTTTCATTACACACTCACAGTTTGCTGTTAGATTTTCGAAAATCCCAAAGCTGCATGCATAAACTTGCATAAATCTTTTTTCTTTCCAAATATTCTTATTTAATCAATTAACTTTACTTGCTATAAAAAACTACTGACAACATATTGTTAAATTTATTATTAGAACATTCATTTAAAATAAGATTTAACTTTCTAAAGTTATTTTGTTTGAAAATTTTGCTTGCTTTTTCCATAATTTTTATTTTGTTAATCACTTAAGTAGAAAATTTTGTTGAATTTTTCACTTGATTTTGGTTCAATAAATTTTTTCGAATGAATAAATCTTGTTTAGAATTAACAGAGAGAAATTTATAGAGAGTAGGAGCGGGAAAAAAAGACTACTAGAATGGAGTAGAAAATAACTAAAATTCTTTAACTTGTTAACATTAAAAATTCTGTTGTTTTTTTTTTAAGTCTCACAGATACTAATAAATACTAATACACACTCACTCACACAAAAATAAATCTCACATCCACCCAGACTCTTTCTTTAAAATTGTTGTTTGAGTATTTGAGTTTATTACAAACAAGCATTATTTTTTTTTTCCTTGTTTTCATTTTGATGATTTTTCAAATTTTGTTATTTGTTGTTGTTGTTGTTGTTCTTGCTTTATTTTATGGTTTATTTTCTATCTGATTATGACCACATCAATTAGTTTAAGCTGGTTTTTTGATGAATTTATTAAACATTGATGATGATGAAAATGCTTGTTGTTTTTTTGTTTTGTTCTGTTCTGTTTCGTACTCTTCAGTTAACAATATATTAATAAAATATTAAACTAAAAGTATTTGATGATGAAATATTTAATATTTTATTAAATAATTTATTTCATTATTTTTTATATAAAAACGAAATATTTTCATATTGTTGTTGATGAGCAACAATTTTATGTTTTTTTTTTTAAATTATTTTTGATTAGGTTTTATTATATTAAACGTACCTTGTGTTTTTGTTAAGTTGTGGTTAGACGTTTTTGCTGAAGCTTTTAGCTGCAAATAAATATTAAATAAATTGTTTATAAAAATATTTTTATCATAAAATTGTTAGATTTTGTTTAAATAAAATAAATGTCAAAAGAGTTTTAATTCATTTATTTTCAAATTAACAGTGGGTAACAAAATTTAATCATAAATATGATTACCTCACTTATAGATTTAATTGTCTTATTCTGTTTGGGTAAATAGGAGAAAAATGGGATATGGGTATTTCCATAGAAAAGTCTAGTTTTATATTACATCACGCCATCCAAAAATTAAGTGACTTTCTGAAGGAAAAACGTCTATATTAGAAATACAAATTGGAACAGTAGAATTTTGATATATAAGCATAAAGCTTGGTGATATAACGTGTTCGTTTATAAATGAAAGGTTTTCCCATAGGGATGATATGATTTTGAATTGACGTTTCGGCCATTTGTAATATGTCATGATCTGTCATTTGGTTTTCATTGTATTCAGTAGTGTTTACAATTTCATCATGAAGAGATATAAGTTTACAAATTATTCAGTTTTATTATCAAAATAATTGTTCTCCAAATTCAGCTTTTCGTTTGTTCCATTTTATGGTCATAATAATCGTCCAAGTGTGCTCGCTATTCGTCGAATTGTTGAAAATTTTGAGCTTAAAGATTTTTAAAATAATGTTCAAGTGCCAATAAGATAAAGAACCGCTCGAGGTAATGCAAATATTGCTGCCATTTACGCAAGTGTTGCTGAAGACCGCAATTTGTCGATTACAAGCTGGTAACACCTGTTAATGTCAATGGAGAGCGGTATGGATAGATGATGACCAACTTTTTATGGTCGAAATTGGAAGAAGTTGATCTTAAAAACATGTGGTTCCAACAAGACGGGGCTACATGCCACACAGCAAATGCAACAATTGAATTATTGCGATAAAAGTTTGGAGATTCGATTATTTCAAGAAATTGTGATATTGAATGACCTGCAAGAAGTTGTGATTTAACACAATTAGACTATTTCTTCATTCATGACATACGACTTGATTTAGTGGAAAAATGCTCGAAATTGGGTTGATCGAATTCGTTCTTGCAGAAAAAGTCGCTGAGGCCATTTGAATGACGTTCTATTTAGAACTTAATTGTATCGATTGTACTTCACATTAAATAAAAAACTTTTGAATTTCCTCAACAATAAGTGTTTTTTTTTTAGATTACCTGATTAGAGTGGAAATTGTTATATTAAACAAGAGTCCCTTCAGATGAAGAAAATAATAAAATTTGTTTTAGGTTTAAATTACGATTGAAATGTACGGGAAAAATATCATAATATTGAGATGAAAAGTATAATATAGTTGTCTTATGTAACAATACTATGATATCATGCAATTGTTACTCTTATTAAATGTAAACATAAGATGACTGAAACTAATCATGAAATGTCTGTATAATACAATTTAATAGTTTTAAATAACCATATATTGACAAAAATAATATTGTCAGCAGTTAAAATATTACATATTTGAAATAAAATCAATAATCATGGTATGATTGCAAGCAAAGCTGGCCTAAAATAGTATAGTTCGTATTATATCGAGGATGCGACATGTGGATGCGTTCAGTAGACTTTCTAGTATTTTGATTCTTGAAGAAAATACTTTTGAGTAAAATTTATCAATTTGTCAATACAGAGACACTGAGATAAGTAAAATTCGTGATGAATTGGCGGACACCGAGAGTAAATGGTATGAGATGAGGAATGGGTTGGTTTATAGGAAGGTTGCCGGTAACCTATTATTTTATGTTCCGTCATCTATGGTATCTAACATAATTATTAAGCATCATGATGAAATGGGGCATATGGGGTGTGATAAGGTTATGAGTGCGGTGATGACCCTGTATTGGTTCCCGAGGATGAAAGAAAGGATTAAGGATCATATAGAGAATTGCTTAAAATGTATTGTTTTTTCGGCGAAAGCAGGAAAGCATGAGGGATTAATGCATAGCATTCCGAAAAGTAATCTGCCGTTTCAAATGGTCCATATAGATTATTTTGGACCAATTTCACTTCAGAAATGCAAAAAAAGTATATATTTCTTACGATTGATGCTTTTACGAAATTTGTTAAGTTGTACGCTGTTTGTTCAACAGGCACGGGGGAGGTAGTCAGGTATATGGGACAGTATTTTAACTCTTACAGTCGGGCAAAGATCATAGTTTCTGATCGAGGTAGCGCATTTACATCGTCAACTTTTGATGATTTTCTTAGTACTAATAATATACAGCATGTGAAGGTCGCGACGGGATCACCCCAGGCAAATGGTAAGATAGAGCGGGTAAACCGGAGTTTAGGTCCAATGATAGCTAAGTTGACAGCCGCTCGTAAGGAATCAAGCTTAGATAAGGTGTTACCTGATATCGAATTCGCGATGAATAATATGAGGCATAAGAGTACGGTGACGACACCTAGTGAGCTTTTATTTGGAATCCGGCAGAGGGGAATGGTTGTTCATTTCTTTAGAGAAAAATTAGAAGAAATTGGTAACAAAATTGGACGAGATTTGGCGGAAGCTAGGAGTGAGGCTGCGAAGAACATAGTTAAGAATCAGGAATACAACAAAAGATTGAAGTATCGGAATAGGACTCAGCATAATTATAAGGTGGGAGATTATGTTGTGGTTAGGAACTACATTAGTACTTCAGGGGCCTGCAGGAAGATAGTACCAAAATTTAAGGGACCGTACAGAGTCACTAAGGTTTTGGGTAACGATAGATATGTGATCAGGGATGCAGAAGGATTTTAGTTGATACAGATAGCTTATGAGGGGATATGGGAAACAGCTAATTTGAAGAGGTGGTTTAAGGGAACTAAGAATCAGCGGGCTTCGGATGAAATCGGGACGATTTGAAGTCAGGATGGCCGAACTGTAGGAATAAATATTGTAAATAATCGTATTGTTAAAAAATGTTGATATTAATTTTAAGATCTGGCAACGAAAAAATTATATACAGGAATAAATGCATTTTATGTCAGTCAAAAAAGAAAAAATAAAAAGTTAGTCTGTAAAAAAAGAATACATCAAGAAGTGTGTTTTAATTTTAAAAATTTCTTACACTATATATAAATTATAATCTGTTTTTCCTTAATAAAATAGATATTGTTGAAACAACAATGCCTCAACCATATATTTTATTCTCGTGCAAGTTAAAGATTTAACTATTTTTATTTGCAAACGAAGAATATTGAATTTTTTAAAGCTAATCAAAATCAGGACAGGCTGCTGTTTTTTGTTTATTTTGAAATTTAGAACCGCATTGACTTTATATTCATTTATAAGGGTTTCCTTCTTTAATGAATTTTTATGTTTTAAATTTCTTTCTCATTCAAGTGAGAGTGTTTTCATAAAAACAAAAAAAAAATATATTGTGAAGACTTTTCAGTGACAACTGTATATCAACCGGTAAGAATCTCTTATTAACATACTGACTTTTTCTTTAAAATTAAGATGCTTCAGCAGTACCTTTAATCAAAATCGTTGGCATGTAAATTTAATAATAATAATAATAATAATAGACACACTTTGTGCCACAAAGAATTGTCAAAGTGTCAATTAACATTTCCTATCAACATAATAAAAACAAAAAGGTATCTTGGCCTAAGGACTCACAGCAAAGGCTATACTTGTTCTCAACAAATATATATAAATTAAAATGTTAAGCTACAAGAATGCCAGCATACATATACCAGTACATATATTCACCTTCGTACACATACACATACACACTCTCAGTCAGGTAAAAAGCAGAGAAAAAAAAAACATTTTTAATTTAAGTAAGTTGTCAAGGACACCGGTTTCTTAATTTCATCATTTACTTCGACATTAAATTCTTCTGCTTGTTGTGTAAATATAATAACGCCAACAACAATACCATCCAGCTCCTCTGCTCATCGCTTACTTATATTGAAGCTCTTACTTTGCCTTTCGTGGGAATAAAACATTTTAATTACTTAACTCTTCTCTATTTCTTGAATTTTCCTGCCAACCATAATATTTTATACCATCATTTAAGCGTGTGTGTGTATGCGAGAGTGCTTAAATAAAGTTGTTTTTTTTAACTTATGTGTGTATGTTTTTGTAAATAATGTTACTGAAAGTTTATTTACACTCGTTTCCCCACAAAAAAGAAAGAAATAAAAAAATTAAATGAAAACACAACCAGTATACACGTGCTTAAATCTGTATTAATGTTAAGACTGAAATATGAAGAAGGATAACAACAATAACTATACATTAAATAAGAAAAAAAAAAAAAATAAACACAAAAACAAATATAAGACATAGATTGTGTTTAAGCTCTTAAACACCCTTCTTGTGTTGCCTCTCAAGTAAAACAATTTTAATATGAATTTCTTTTTTGCTCTCCTTTAAAAGACGAACAAGAAGAAAAACACTTAATATTTGTCAAGGTGTTGTGCCAGTATACATGCAAATATGCGGGTGTATTATATACAACAAAGTGTTTAAGTATGGGTTTAAAAACACAAAAAACTTCTAGATAACTGCACACCTTAACATCAGTTATATGTTAGAAAATAGGTTGATGTATATTCGAGTATACATTTATTGTTATTAAGCTTTTGTCAGCAGGTGTAAAATTTTGTCTTATTAAAATTATGTCAAATACATTTCACAAGTCTATTTACATTTACATAATCTTTATTTATTTATTTATTTTGCTTATGTGCGAGTATTTTGGTACAAATGTGTTGTAGTTTTTGCCTTTTCGTGTTAACTGTTTATATTTAACAAAAATTTGGAGCTTAAAATGGATGTAACTAATTTGACTTGTCTGCATAAAAAATCGTTAGTAAAAGCTTTAATAAATTGACACATATAGTTTTCTTTTCAAAGAAGATAATACGGTTTGAAAGTAATAATGTTTTAATTAAACAGGATGGCGGTCAAACACGTTTGTTTTAAGCCACACCTAACAATCCTTGAAAGTATTTTAATTTATTCAATGTCTAGTGCATTCACTTTATGTCAGTGCTACCCAAAAATATGCTATACTTTTTAAATAATTAAAGATAAAAATATAGAGAATAAAATATATAGCATATTACTCATATGGTATGAATTGCTTGGCCACAGGGCATGGTGGCGGCTTAAGAAAAAAGTTGATAAAAATACATGATCTCCCTAAAAGTATACTACAGGTCTTTACCTAGGGTATGATTAATATTAATCATACGCTCTGAGCGCATAATGATCAATTTATAAGACGATCAACTGAATACCTAATGACGAAATATGAAATAAAAGACGCATATCCCCACTCGAACATTATTAAAGGGAGTATAAAACTAGGGATGCAACCGATACCGATAGCGATACCGATACCGATATATCGGCGATACATTTGGTTTTCCGATATATCGATATCGGCGATATTTTACTGTCGATACGCCGATACTTCTTATATTTTTCTTTTGAGTTTTTTTAACACAACATTCAATTTTCAACTCTTTTTTTGCATGACAACTATGAGAAATAACATATTAAAAGCAGATCATAAAATCAAAACAGAATACATAATGAAATTGTTTTTTCTATTTTGCTTTGCACCATAGTAATGAAGTGTTCTCTCAATGCTAAATCTTGTATGTGTTTGTATGTTTTAAGATTTTTTTCAAGGCGCGTTAATACAAGTGGTGGTAATTCTACAACAATTACAACTTAATATAACAACTGACGTCTCAGCCCCTATGTCAACATGTACAAATTTTGACATACGAACCCCTAATTTGCGCAAAAAAAAAAAAAAGAATAAAAACTGTGCTTATAACATCACCAATTTGAATACGTCTTGATTATCTTTTATTCATTTATGCATGCGATGATTTACTTCAGCGATGTAAAAGTTGGTACAACCTATTATTTATCTACAATTATTGACTCTCGATACAAAGCTCGAATATTTCAAAGACAATCGACTTTAATCCTACCGAAAAAACGTCTTATTGAACTGCTTGACATGACTCTACATTGCGAAAGTGTTGAAGACACAGTCCTCTCTACACCTCGCAAAAGTTCTGATAAATCTACGAGAAGTACTCGCCTTTGGAGCGTATGTAAAAAAAAATTATGAGAGAATCCGAGGAGGATGAGCCTTTATCCATCCTAAGCTGTGGTTCTGCTAACGAAGAAGTCGAGAGATACCTTAGATCTCCTAATATTCCTAGAGACGCAGACCATCTTATTTACTGGCGCAATGACATATCCTACCCAAACTTAAAGAAAATGGCGCAGAAATACTTAAGTTTTCAAATGAGTTCTTTTGCACCTGAGAGACTATTTTCCACTGCAGGTCTGCTTCAAACGAATTTGAGAAATCGTGTATCTCCGCAAAATTTGAGAACACTTTGTTTTTTAAACAAAAATCTTATTAATATCAACTTTAAATCTTGAGCCAATATAAACTGAATGCCAAAGTTTATTTTGTAAAATCATAAATATTGCAGAAGTTTTGTTGTTTGAAAATTTGAAGTTGAGAAACTGAAATGTATTGAAAATTTTGATGATTTGAATGTCTCATTAATAAACACTGTTATTTTGTATAATAGAAGAATTACTCTACTTCAGTTTTGTTAATTTTTACGTGAGCTCAATTTCAATATGCATATCGGTATCGGAATCGGTATCGGCGATATTTATTTTTGAGTATCGGTATCGGTATCGGATCGGCGAAATGGCGTATTGTTACATCCGTAATAAAAACCATTAAAATTTCACTCGTATTTGGGTAAGCGACGGACCATCTTGCAGCTATCTACGAAGTTGACCTCTACCAACCCCTCAAACTTGTTTTAAGTGATCCTAATCGGGTTCTTATTCATCTCTTATTTTCCTTGCTTTTCTATGATTTTTTTTAACGCTTGATCCTGTGTTTCTGTCACCAACTTTACAAGGTTTTCTACAGGAAGCGCTCATGAGCTGGCAAGGCTGGGCTCAGAATTAAATGAAGAAGTAAGTGATAGATCGGTTAAGATTCCAATCAGTTACTACCATTGGGAACTGAGTTGTTCAACAGAACTAATCATTCCTGGAGGAAATGGAATTGTCGCGTCTCAAGGGCCACATGAATAAAATTTGCTCGAGTAAATCTGATAGATTACTGGGAATGAACAGAAAGACTTAAAGAGTATTAATAGGCGCATGAACTGGCCATTTTCGGTTAGAGCGAGGACGAGATGATGGGAAATGAATCTCCGGAATATTGTTGAATGTGCGGGGATGAAGAGAAGCTTAACGCTGTCGAGCATATAATCTGTTATTGGCCAAGACTGCCACTCCATAGAGAAAGGTGTCTGAGCAGACGTTTCCATGAGCGCATTAGTGATAACGCGAGGTGCCAACTTAAGGATATCAGGAACTTTATCATGGGAATTCAGTAGAACTCTTTGGTTTCTTCTTAGGAATTTAGAAGACTATAAAATTTAGCCAACAAAAATATTTTAAGGACATCACACTAGATCCAATTGGGTCTTCTAATGTATTTGTGCGTGCGCACTAGTTTTGTTCAGCTAACCTACAAGGGCCTGGCAATAATGAACGAAGCGTTGGCAGCAGGTCTGACTATTTTTAAAAATGTCCTAAGTGGTCCTAAGTGGCTCCCAACGCGTCCGTTATTTTCCCATGCTTTTTTAAGATTTTTTACGATTTTCAGGATTTTGAGCAATCTTAAAATTTTCGAAAAAGTTGGCAAATTTCAACGAAATTAAGCTTTAAAAATGCTAAATTAAATATTTCTCACAGCCTTTTAAAAAAAAAACTAAAAACCTCCTTTTTGCCGAGTTAAATCAGTTTTAATGTGGAATAATGAATCCACTAAATAAAAATTTCTGTCCTGAGGGAATCTGACCGGCCTCATAATTTTTTTTCTTTTGCCCAGCTCCCCTACAACTGTACAGAAAATTAAATACTTAATTGCAAAGTTTTTTACGAAATTAATATAACACAATGATTTAGGTAATTTTAACATCTTCACGATAAAATTATTCTATTGTTTTTAGTGTTATTGTTGTCACACTACATCATACTCATAATTCATTATTTCAGTATACAATTTTCTTATTTCAATTAAATCCCATGCAAGTTATCAAGTATTTAATAATTTTAATAAGAAAAATATACAATTTTGTTTTGGTTTAATTTTAGAATTTGTTACACGTGTCAAATTTTAGCCGCAAAATCATAATGAAATTGAATTCATATTTCAACAGAAGAAGTAAATAATTAATTATGCCCGTCTTGATGCATAAGAGCAAAATGTAAGGAAATGATTAAAATGAAATAGAAGAATTCTAATGAAATATTTTTAGTATTAAAAATTTATTAGTCATTTAGAATAAGAGACAGCAAACTGTGCAAGCTTCGGTTTACATGGCGTATGATTTATTTCAATTATATGTTTGTGTATCATACGCCTGTAATTGTTCTCTTATTACTTGTATTTGTGCGAATCATAACAAATACTAGTAGAGAGCAGAAAAAAAAACATTATTTTTTCTTAATTAACTTAAAAGCAAAAACATAAATAATTCAAAGAAGATATTAAATTACAAAAAAGAAGAAAAAAAAAAAGGAAAAGAAAACATTAATTGATTTATTATTGTATGATCGCAGCCGGGAACTTCAAGTCTACTAACAGCTGAGCTTTTTTAAATTTTTAATTTATTTTCTGAAGAGATATTTTGAGCACTATTCACATTGTAGACATTTTGTAAAATCTCTTGTTTAACATGCATTCTTTTTAAATAACAAAGAAAATTCAAATTATTTTTTCACTTTTTTTGGTTTATTTTACTTATGAAAGTGCCACAAAAAGGCCAGCAAATAAAATGAAAAATTATATTAAAGTTAAACAAGTTGAATAAATAACAACCAAAAAAAAAAAAAAAAAAAAAAAAAAAACTAAAAGAAAGACTTAAAAATAAACGCATGTTTTTAAAATCAACACTCTATTAAAACACAAACACACACAAAAAATGTTTTCGAAATGAAAATTAAATAAATGTTGAACACATTTTTCATGCTTTAATTAACAGAGTTGGGAAAGCACATCAACACACACACACAAACACACAGACACACATGTATACCGACATTCCTTCATAACATCTACAGTAAAACATTTAAAACGCACAAATGCTTGCACACAGTTAGCATTTTGTTTATAAAAAAAAGAAAATACAAGGACTTGTTCAGGCATGATATTTAAAAAAAGCAGAGATAGAGAGAGAAAAATAATTTAAGATAAAGAGAAAAAAAAAAAAATTATTATGTAGATAGACTTATTCAGGGGGGATATAAAAATATGAGAAGAGCTAAACTCAAAGCGGAAAATAGCGGAAAAATTGTTGCGTAAAAATACAAAAAAAAAAAAAACTATACTGAAAATTAAATTCAATATTATTTAAAAAGGAATGTACAGAGCCCTGCTTGGTCTTAGATTTCAATTCCGTTTGAAATCTTCCAAAAAATTAAAACCGAAAAGATTTTTCAGAATTAAAATCATTTTGATATAATTTAAATTTTCTTTTTATTCCGGACTAGTTTCTTAGTTTTTTGAAGAAGCAAAATATATGGGTTGAATACTGTTTTCGAATATAATCCATCCCTATGCCCTTTCGTAAGCGAGAACAACTTTTAAGCGATTAATTTTTGGCCTGTTCGTAACACACAATGGGATATTCATCGGTAATAAAATGTTGTCTACGTGTAAACAACATTGTGTGTATTAGTATTTTTTGTATTCATTTGATTTTTCAAAGTGTGCATGTAATAATTACGCCATCAAAAAAAAAAAAAAAACAACTTTCTTTGCCAGCACAATTGTTCTCATATGTGAAGGATCTTGTTTATTGTTTGATAATTTTTAAAATATCGCTGGAGATAAATAAAAAGAAACGATTTGCTACAAATATCGGTACTGCATCTCCTACAGGATATTTTGTGGTGATACAGACTACTAATAAACTTAAGCTTTATAGCATAACCTGAGACTACCAAAGCGTAACTAATTATCTCGAATACAGAAAGTCTGGTTAAAAGATTCGCTTTTTATCAAGACGTAAAGAAATACAATCAAAAAGAATATATTCCATTGTTTCATCTAATTTGTTATAAATTGCAGTTGTTGCTAAATAGAAAAATTCTTCATCAGGTGTTTGCGAACACTAGTTACCAAAGGTACTGTAGTAAAAGTGATTGATGATACTGAAATGAATAGACAAATTTTGTTAGTATTTTAATTTCCTCCCAATTGCTGCTTGTGACCCCAAATCCCAATTTGCACACTAAGCTTAAATAAAACTTTTTTTTGACCGATAAGCTTAATAGAGTTTGTCGAGCTTGAATGACTTCGAATTTATTTTTTGCCATTTAAATGCCCGCATTGAAAAACAGCCTTGCTCTACATTTTAGTTAAACTTATTTTCCCATTTTTTTTTTATTTTACTTTTTTGTGAGCATAAAGTCTGGTGTTTTAACTCGAACAAAAAAAAAAACACACAACAAAGTTTATATATTTCATCCTTTTTTAAAAACAAAACTAATTTTTTATTTTGCTGGCCTACACTTTTAATGCAGGTTTCACTTGTAACTGAAAGGAGAATTAAAAAGTACAATAAAAACTAGTTGACATCGCATGTTTTGTTTTTTTCCATACTCCCCAATTTCAAAATGTGTTGTTGTTTTTTTTTTTTGCTCTAAATGTTTTGCCAGAGTTTTTATCTGTTAATTCATAAAAATATGTGGGTTTTACTTTCTTTTTTTGGTTAACCATACATGTGTGTTTGTTTGTGTGTTTGCTTTTATAAAAAAAATATATATTAAAAATAAAAAGTGGTTTTAAGCATAGAAACCATAAAATATGTCCTTGACTTAATAAATATAATACTTTAGTTTATTAAGGGGATTTTTTTTTTTATTTTTGCTAAACTTTTTTTTTTTTTTGCTTTTTTATTTGTTGAATTTGTAAAACTTTTCATTGAAAAGTTAGTTTTTACTTCTGTTAAATAAACTATTTTTTTTTCTAAAGTTCATTGTTGTTTTTAGTTTTTTAAACATCTGTTATCAGCAAAAAGATTTAAATTTCATCGAATAAATTTACATGTTATAGTTGACAAAAACAACAACATCAGTAACAACAACATGCAAATACTTATTACAATGTTTAAAGTAAATAAACGTTTATATGATTAAAATCTTCCCCTTATTATTAAGGGGCATGTAGGGGTTTGATTAAATTTTCAAGGGAATAGAATAAATTTGCATATAAATAAATTACTGAGAAAATCAAAAGAAAAATTTACTAGAACAATTGTCTATGATGATAATCCCACTTAAAATCTGAATATATCATCGGTTCAATACTAAAAATTAAAGAGTAAATCTAACAATTGTTTGTGGTAAAGTTACTCAAACAAGTGCTGAAGTTAAAGAAAATGCGTACACGTGTACGTGTGTTTTAAAATTAATTGTCTAGAATAAATTTTATAGGATTTATTTTTCCTTTGCTTCCATTTTTTAAATTATTTTAGTGACTCGTCTTGTGAATCTTGGTAATTCTTTACTTTACTTACTTAAGGTGGCCGTCTACAAGTTGTTGTACTCATTGGCCGACCTTAAGATAGATTGCCAAACGCTTCGATCATCTGCGTTGCTTCTCCAATTTTTGACACCAAGTTTTGAGATGCCCTCTTCTACTTGGTCTTTGCATCTAAGTTTTGGTCGTAGCATCTGTTAGCTAAAATAATTCTTCGCTTTATCTCAAAACTGATGTTGTTTGTTTTTGTTATGGCGGTGGTGAGGTAAATAAACTGGCTGACTACCTCAAAATTGTAGTTACCAACTTTCACACTCTGTCCAAGTCTCGTGGACATTCTGTTCGTCGATACCATGAACTTGATTCCTTTTCGATCTTCTCAAAGGTTGCAGTTACCGCTCGCAACGTGCGACCCATGATGTCAATGTCGTCGGCATAAGCGAGTAGCATGCTTCTGCATCTCGTATGACCTTTTCAAGCGAGATATTGAAAAGGTCACAGGATAAACAGTCGCCTTGTCTGAAACCTCGTTTGGTATCGAACGGATCGGAGAGGTTCTTTCCAATTTTAACTGCAGATCTTGTGCCAGTTAATGTCATCCTGCAAAGCTTAATCAATTTTCCGGGGATACCAAACTCAGACATAGCCTTGTATACCTTTGAGCGTATGCGACTGTCGAAAGCGGCCTTTTAATCGACAAAAATGTGTTAGGTGTCGATCTGTTTCTCGTGGGCCTTTTCCAAGATTTGGCGGAGTGTGTAAATCTGGTCGATGGTAGATTTGCCAGTTCTAAAGCCACATTGATGCGGCCCAATTATCTCGTTGACTTTAGTTTTTAGTTGTTCACACAGTACACTCGACAGAATCTTATATGCGATGGGAAGGAGACTTATTCCTCTATAATTGCCACATGTCTTGTCTCCTTTATTGTGTACGGAAACAAGTACACTGAGGTTGCAATCCATGGGCATGCGCTCTTCTAGCCAGATTTTGTAGACAAGCTGATGCATGCGACCTATCAGGCATGTAGCCTCCGTACTTAAATAGCTCACCTGGCAGTCCACTGGCTGCTTCAGCCGATTTATTGCCATTTTTACTTGAACCAAGCTAGGGGGTAAACACTCTATACCATCGCCAGGGATTGGATCTGCGGTATCTTCATCGCCGCTATCAGATAAGAGCATCTTCCCAAATGCGAAGCAGCACGGTACACTTGGTCGTACCATGGGTTCTTGTGCGGAGGTTTCTGGCACCCCAGTACGGTTCCAGCAGCGGTCTCAATTGAGTGGGCAACATGTTCCCAATGTGTATTTATACCATCGGGACAAGGAGTGCTTTGTTCAAGCAATTGGGTAAGATGAGTGGAGTCTGCTTACTTACATAAAATGATTTCATCAGTTTGATATAAAACGCCAGGAAAAATATTTCTTTGGAACATTTTATTCTCCTTGATTTTTGCTGTGTAGTTTTTTATTGTGCTTTTCTTTAGAATGAAAGACAAACAACTCCGCTTTAATCGCTTTTTAGCAGAAAAATCTTCTAAAAAATATTTGTTTAGGGGCACTAAAGCTTTAGCGTCAACTTAAACTTTAGAGGCCCTAAAAATATTATAACGAATTCAATAATACATTTTGTACTTCTTCACAATAAGTGTTAAAATATCGCATCAAATCATATTTGTTTTGAATTTGATTTTCTATAAAAAAAAGACATTAAGAAATTTTAGATTTTGTATTTTCTTTTTGAAATAAATCGATTAGATTGCTTTCGATTTTTGTGTGTCTTTTCTAGTGCAAAGGTTTTCAAAGATAATAGATTATTGTTTATAATATGCATCAGAATTCAATAATAGATGAATCCTTTGCAACAAAATCAAAATCAGTTTGAATTTTAAATCGATTTTCTTCAATATATATACGGGAAAGTTACAAACTACCTTCGGAATTGTCTTCCAATTGTTTTTGTTTTATAGTCTTCATATTGCGTATATTTTGTGTTTCGATTTTACAGTGATAAAGTTTTTTAACCCCATAAGCGTTTGTTTAAATAGTTTTTTCAATTGTTTTTATTAGCGTGCAAAACATATTTTACTGTTGCTCCTAAAAGTGTGCCGTGTTTTGATACTGTTTACTTCAAATTAAGTAGAAAAACTCATTGTCAAATTCATTTTGATTTTTCGAAGTAGTTTGATCATTAATATTTATTAAAAATTCAAATATTTTGATTATTTGTTAAAAAAAAGTAAGATCTGCTTTCCAAAAAAAAAAACTAATTAAATCAAAAGCTGCTACAAATAAACTGTAGCAGGATTTTCGGATGAATGTTCACTTTTCGGAGCCGATTGCATTTAGCAAATAAATATATGGGGCGTATGATTAACATTGATTGTTTGCTAATATTCCTCATACGCTGCAGACACTTTAGATGTGAATGTTTTGTTTATTGTTGAATAATTATGCGCATACTGCACAATATATTTTTTCAAATTAAATTTTTTTAAATAATTATGATCTGTTAAAGAAAACCCAAAATCTTGAAAGAAAATCCAAAAAGAATTTATTTTCATTAAAAAAATTTAATCAAATGCTAAATTTATTTTCTTTTCTCTGTTTATTTAACAACTGACACTGACACTGCAATATTTGTAAGTAAAATTCTAGTTGCGGTAAGAATATTTCATGAGCACTTATTTCTATTAAAGTTTATGTGAGTTGTACACATGGAGAGTTGTGCTGAATGCATGTGAAATACAAACAAAAAATACGGTTTTTAAAATTCACAAATCGTGATGCACATCTTACGAATTTTTATGAAATACTCAAGAAAGAAGATAGCGTTTTTTGTATAATCTAATAAGAAACACACAAATGCATTCATAAGAATATAAATAAATAAAACAGCACAAATGTCCTTATATACAGATGCATGTGTATATGTATATGTATTACAAACTTTTACCCACAAATGCATTTGCAACCTACAGCTTATACATTTTTAAAGTGGCTGCATGAAGCAGCTCAAACATTTTTATCTAAATTGTTTTTACTTTTTGCCCTTTTTTTCAAAAATTTTAGCTGCTTTCATTCAAACACTATATTTTTGCCAAATTTTGGTTTACATGTCTTTCGTCCTAAAAACTTTTAAAATGTTTTATTTTTATTTAGGGTTTTTAATAGAATTATATCGGCAAAGTTACAAAATTTTATTTGAAACTTTAAGAAGAAATAAACCATACTGCTATGAAAAAAAAAAAACGATTGTATTTAAAGAATTTCTTAAGCACTTTTACTAAATTAAGTTGAACAGTAGAAATGCGATAGAAAAATTACGGGCAAATGTAGTGTCTATTCCAAGTAACCATTAATTTCAAATTGAATTTTTCTAAACCATAAAAACCTTTCTAAAGATATCAGGATAATTCTTATTTGCGTCGCACATTTTTACTTGAGCTAAAGATCCAAAGAGTATAAAAGCTTTTATTGTTAATAAGCAAAACTTGCAAGACTATGTATGTTTTTTATTGTGTACCACTAATGAAAATAGTAGAAAAATGCATTGTCAATTCCTTTTTGAACTTTTAAAGTGGTTTGAAATTTTTTAATTTTTCGTTTTCTAAAGACTCAAGTTTCGGAATTGTAACCAATTTTGAACGATTCTATAGGAATTGATAACCTACTTTTTTTTGTAGCTCTATTCTCTTTTGTTCCCAAAGAATTTTTCTTTGCGAAATAAATTGGACAGGAACACAAAAATCTCTGTCTATTTAAAGTTATTCATGCGGGAGGCAAGTAACACGTGCGTGTACGTTAGTAGCAACTTGTTAAACGCTAAAACGATTTAAAGAAAATAAATAACTCGTCTTCACTTTTGTGAATAAATATTTATAATTTGGAATAAGTTTTGTTAAAATCGTACATATAATATTTTCATAAAATCCATCACAAAAATGATCTTCCCTATCAATTATTGCCCCTATTATGATTCACAACTGAATTGCATAGTTGAGTTGTAGTTGTCAAATTCTTATTATGGATTACAACTCAACTCAACTTTCAATCGGCTGTTCAATAAGTTGTCTTCGTTAAGTTGTTACGAGTATTATGATTTACAACTATTCTGAGTTTAGTTGTATAAGCTGTCAAACTGCGACAACTACTTTTTATCAGTTGTGTTTCTGCCTGCGAGTGATAAAAATGGAAAAAACAATGTAACTTTCAATAAATTTTGTAAAATATACAATTAGAATTTATATGTACATATACTAAAATTAATTTCAGCAAAATTACAGAAAAAAAAAAAAAAAAAAAAACAGGAAATTGACCGCCTAATTGAGTAGTCAAAGCTGCTTTGATCCATTGTGAACAGATGTGTTTTTCAATAATATAATAGTTTATTCAGCAAATTACTAATGAATCAAAAAATATATGAGTAGCTTATTTTGTTTTCTTTAATGCATTTACGCACTTGGCAGTTGGTAATTCCAATAAGTTATTTCGACTTCTAATGCTGCGTCGGTACGCATAAGATCCACATTTTTTCCTCTGAATCTTCCGAAAAATACATTTCGACAGATACATATATCCATTTTTATAAATTAATTTATATAAATTTTCCAAAAGTATTATCAACACACTCTGAATATATGTACCTACATATGCATGTATGTATCTAATAGATGATTCAAGTTGTCATATTAAGGTTGAGAAGAACTTAACAAAGACAACGAAAATGAGTTGTAAACCATAACGCAATGAAATAGTTTAGTTGAGTTGTAACATTGACAACTCAACTTAGTTGAGTTGTGAATCATAATAGGGGCATATATACACAGAATATGTGCAATAGAAAAAACTTAAGCCAGAATAGTTAAACATTTTTGTAATAAATAAATTTAGGTTTTTATTTTAATACAAAATTCATTCATACTTCTATTTTCGCTGTTAATTAAATAGAATATTTTGTCTGTAAATATTTCGTTTTTTACTAAATTCCTGTAGATTATTTTACTTCCATTAATTTTTTTTTTTTTTGTTGTATCTACAAACAGAGAAAAACTTTTATATATTTTTTGTCATATAAGATTCATTTTTACACAACTCGTTTTTATTCTTGTTTTTTCTTTTTTAGTTTTTATGAATGAACAGTACACTCTCGATATGTGCTGATTTTAAAATTTTAAAAGTTTTTATTTTGCCAAACTATATTCTTTTAGTGCATATTTTAAGGCTTGAAATAATAGTGGCAAAAATGCCTCTCGCAGCATCCTACTTTAAGAAGTTTATATTTTATTGTACAGAAAAGCTTATTAAAAAAAAAAAGTTCAATATTATTCGTATGACAATAATTTTTCAATTTAATAAAAATTTTTATTGTGGCGCATTAATTCTCGTATTTAAATTTCATAAAAGATTTTGTACATATAGAAAAAATCCCAAAGACTTTTTACAGAACTACTGAAGAAGTAGCGCTAAGCATGTCGCACATGCACACAATCAATTATTCTATGGCAACTTGAGAATGTCTCGTTGTTCTGTTCGTGTTTTTTTCTGAACACAACTTTACGAACTTTAAAAAAATGCAATAGATTGCAAAAACTTATTTCATTTATATGAAAGTAATTAAAATTATTTATATAAAAATTTTGATATAATTAAAAATTTCAGAGGAAAATTTCTTAAAATTATTTAAGATTATTACAAAAACTTCAGGCAGTTACGTTTATCCCGACTATAATGTTTGTAAATTTTCAAATATGACTACAGAAACTAAAACTGTGTAATTTGATATGAGATAAAATAATACCCACACAAACACAATGTTGATGTTGTTGCTGTTAGTATATTTTTCTTCGTTACTGTAACTAGTGTTGATGGGTGTACTTGGAATGAAAGGACATTTCCTTTTTCAAATGAACAGCCAAACAGAGCAGCCCATAAAAAAGCACACGTGTACATACATACGTATAGCTGGATGTACATGTGACACTTTATGCATTTCAGTAAAAAAAAAAAAACTATATGAAAAATAATAGAAAAATTTACAAAAACTAACAAAACTTTAGAGAGTGAAACTAGAAAAAAATACCATCAACGTTGTACTCATACGGCTGGCCATTGTTGTAGTCGTAGTTGTTGTTCTTTTCTTCGTGTCTTCTTTTTTTTTAGTTGCTGCTTCTTTTTTTTTAACATTTTTGTTTCCTCATTCGCAAAGCCATGTTAGAGTGTGGTCGTGCATTTAAGTATAAAAACATTTGTTGAGCCAAACCAATTTTAGCATGAAAAAGAATTGTATTTTTATTTAAAAATTTTGCATATACTTTTTTATAATTTCAACATGTCCTTAAGGGTGTGGGACAGTGAATGAGACAAGGCTTTAAGCCAGAAGTTTTATTTAAATTGAAACATACAGAGTATTACAATTTTTACTTAATTAATTTTACATTTTTCTGAGCAGCAAAGAAATTATTAATTTTAGTTAATTAACTGTAAAGAAAGCTTTAGTTTTTGTAGAGGACCAGCACTCAGGGGATGAGTTCTTCTTGTGGAATGCATTGTAGATCTAAGACAAGTCATCCTTTGCATAGAAAAAGGCTTGAACTGACTGCATGGTGTGTGTTGTGATCTACGATCTACGATCTCATCATTAGATTTTTTGTCCCTTTCGACTTGACTGCCAAACACAACAAAGAAACACAATAGTCAACTAAAAATATGCTTGAAACAATTCTAGTTCTGAACAACACAAAGGTAATAAAATCCACATTTAAAAAAATAAACAATTTATTTACTCTTTTGCTTTATCTATTAGATACATTTCATAAATAATTAAATTAAATGTACAAAATTGTATGCCTCCCAAATGCGTTTAACATAATAAATTCATAATATTATTAATCAATTCAAAATCAATTTTGTAATCAAATTCAATTCACATCAATTAAATATGCAAATCAATATTATATAAATTCAATAATATCTAAAATGTATTTATATGGAAAAACACAAACACACAGTCATACACACACATTTTTCTCTATGCGAAAAAAAAATTTTTTGCTAAATTTGTTTAGCCGCCAAACCCCCTGGGCAACTCACAATGGATGGGCAATAATATTTGATTGATTTCATTGTAATGTAATTATTGTTGTTGTTGCAGTTGCGCTTGTTAAACACCTGATATAGAGGAAAAAGTCAATTTGTTTCGTAGGAAGAAGAAAAATACGAAAAAACTTTCATAAATTATTTAGGCTTAAAAAATTTTTGGATAGAAAATAATTGAAAGTAAAATTTTCAAACAGAATATTCATTAAAAATTATTTACACAGCAAAAGAAAAATTAGCATGAAATTGAAAATGGCAGGCAATATTAATTCATTTCCTTTTCCATAATTTTCTATAACAAATATTTCGCAAAAATGGGAAGTTATTGGTTAAACTGTAGGTCTGCAAGAATATTCAGAAGAGAAATTATTCTGTCCAAAGTGAAAATATATTTATTAAAATTTTTCTGTTTGTGCTCTACCGTGGGCAAATAGCTCCTGTTAATATTTGGTAACCAATTAACTGGTGAAAATTATTGCAGGCCTTTGTTTACTCTACCCATCAATTAGAAATCGTGTTGTAATCGTAATATTACTCACACAACATATAAAAGCATACAATTCCTGTTCAACACTTTCCAAATTTATTTCTCCAACATTATTTTTTTTTATGATTAAATTTAATTAAATAAAACAAATCAAATTGATTCTATTCAGTATTTAAAAATCTCTAATTGATATCGATATTTCAGTCAAAACTAAGTTCTAAATTAAAATTTGTATAATTTTACAAATAATAAAAGCAATTTGTGGTGAATTCCGCCATATTTACAGGAATCTACTCGTACAATAGATAAATTAAATAATAATTGACAAAAAAAAAACAATAGATTTTAAACAAAATTTCAACAAAATAACTTTGAATTTGCACAATTAAAAGCAAATTGTTTATGGAAAAATTTGTGAAAAAAAAAAATACATAAAATTAAAATTATACTCTTTTTGTTGCCATAGTTTGTAGTAATTTATTGTATAAATAAATAAAAATTTAAAATGCAATTTGTTAAATCAACAATACCAAACAGATAAGATACGATAGGATACAATCAGACTGTAAAGTTTAATTAAAAAAATACAACTGGCAAAAATAAGTAACAATAAAAATGATGATGATTATTGTCATGACGATGATAGTCATGTTTTAAAAAAATAATCGTATGAATTTTCTTTTTAAAATAATTTGTTGCTTTTGATGGTACAATTTTGATCACCTGCATGTGGTTTATTTCGGTACACGCATTGTTGTAGTTGTGAAATTATTGGCAAATTAATAATTTTTTGTTTGGGCGGTATGTATACTTAAACTCTTTAAGACTCATTTAGTTGTCTGAGTAACCCTCTTTAAATTTCAAAAGTCACACTATTTATTTTGTACTTATTTGAAAATACTGACATTATATGTGAGGTATCCTTCCCATGTACTGCCAAAAATTTTTAGTCTTAAAAATAATGTGTCTTAGTGCAGCAGTCATCAAAATAAGAGAGCCTCGCCAGATGTAACGTAATTTGAAATTACTTTAGTAAAGAGGTAAACGTCTCCCCCTCTTATTTTTCTAACTTTTATATGACTAATTTATATCGACTTTAAAAGGACACTCACTATTGTTTCTGCTCTTATATAGGAAAAATACCATCTATATTCTGTGTGAGAGATAGAATACATTAACCTTCAAGTTAAACGTGTCACCTTCTGCATTCGAAAATTTTCCTTCAATATAAATTGAAAATATTGATACATTGAAAACCCATTTTAACATTAAATCTAACCAAATCAGTAAAATTATGTCTTTTGAAAGAAGGAAATGGTATCACACTGACCCCATATTACTTGAAAAGCAAAACTAAAACAAATTTTAAGTTTCTATTTATTTCTGTCTTTTAAATTGAATTAAAAGGTTTGGTGTTAAAAAGTTAATTAGTGAAATATTTAAGCACTCTAAATTGCTGCCTTTTGATTTTTTTTTTTAAAAATTAACAAAATTACTTAAAGCTAGAAAGAAGTCGAGTCTTAAAATCTTTCACAATAACCTTAATCGTGATGTTTTACGTAAAAGTGTGAAACTCATCTTAAATTATAAGCATAAGAACTACCAGTTGAGGGGAGGAAAATTTTACCTTTCGATCATAGGAATACTACACATGTGTCTAAATAGTTTTAGTAAAATCAAAAGAAAGAAAACAAAGGCAACTTTTAAACCTAAAAAAATTGAAAATGCAATAATTTTCTCAACTTTTTCTTTGAACCACATTGAATGTAATTAAAACTTGTAAATCGATAATTTGTATAAAAAAACCCTCAAGCTTGATTATGTATTTATGTATTTCTTTTGTAAATGCCTTAATATTTCATACATTCCATGAATATTTATATAAAAAATATTTCAGTAAATTCAGTTGCAACAGCTTCAAAATTTTATTAATTAACTAAGTTTTTTCGCTACAAAAAATAACACAATTAAAATTTTTCTATTTGCAAAAAAAAAAAAAAAAAAACAAATAGCAAATTTACAAACTTTGCCAGACCAGACAAAAATTCAAATATTTAAAAATTTTGTTTTTGTTTTGCATACAATAACATCACCGAACAAACGCATAGAAATTAAGGCGTTGCTTTGCCTTTAAAAATTTTAATGAAAACAATGAACAAAATTTTTAAATATTTGAATTTTTGTTTTTGATTTCCATATAAAAGTCACTTCGGTGATGCGTTTTACAAAATTAGGGCCTTAATTTTAATTATTAAATTTTTTAATCTACTCAGTTTATTTATTTAAAAAGTTATTAAGTCTATAACGACTATTAAAAGGCAAATAACACAGTCATTATTTTGGCATTACATATTTACTACAGGAAGCTCTTTGTTGATAAACAATGAGCTTTTTTTTCGTTTGTTTGTTTTATATTTTTAATTAATTTATAAAATGCACAATTGACTTAATTACTTTTAATGGAAAATGCGATGTTGATAAAAATATGAGTTAGTATAATATTTACACACACAGACACATCAACATATGGCAATAAAATAATGGCTTAAAAATATTTAGTGAAAGTTATTAAAATTTGTTTGTTACTAATATTAAATTAAATAAAACAAAGAAGAGATGAGAAAAAAAAACAAGTATCAGGCTTTTTTCACCGAAAATAATTTGAAATATTTATGAAAAATCAATTCATATTTTTTGATAATTTTTTTGAGTATAACGCCTCAACCCGCAATGAGCTTCAAGATTAAAGTTTTCTAAAAAAAAATTGTTTTTGCAAAAAAACAAAATTATGAACACATTCTATAATTAACATTTAAAGATAACAAGATTTCCTATCCTGATTTACCATAACAACGAGGCATAAAGGAAGGAGTTTTGCCTCCCTCCATCACCTCTTTGTTTGCACAGTTCTTAAAAACCCAAGAGTTCATATATTTAAATTACCAACTATACAGACATAAACAGTAGTCTTCTTGAGTCCCCCCAGGACTTTTGAGACAACCCTCGCATCTATAAATCAATATTTAAATAAAGCAATTTTTTCCGCTTGTATGCTTTATATAATTTTGTTACATTTCTGTATATACACGTATGGATGTGTTTATGTGTGTCTCTGTGTTTGTACTTTGTTCATAATTCTATTAAAGTATGATTTCATTATCTTCTGATATACTTCCTTTACTTCCATTTGCAAGTAAATACATACACACGTACATACATACATACATACATACATACATACATACATACATACATACATACATACATACATACATACATACATACATACATACATACATACTCGTACATACATACTTAGTTACATATTTCGTATCCTCGCCCCAGAAATAAATGTAATGAGATATTCAACCTAAATTCATGTATAAAATTATAACATGCAGGTTATACAAATTAATTTTTTATGTGTGCATGTGTATGTGATATATGTTGAAGCAAGCATGAGCATGATGTTTATGTTCATAAGGGTGAGTGTATATACATTGAAACCGGTACATATAGTACAAATGTTATATAACTTTCATTTTTTTTTTTAATTAAAAACTCTATCACTATGGGTTGTTTACTGTATTGCTTATTTTTCTTAAGGTTTTTCATAATTTACACCGTTGTCATTAGCAGCAAATGACACAATCGTCGAACAGTTGGGCACGAGAAAGAAGTAAAAAGTTTTTATTTATTTTTACTATTTTTTTTTTTTCTTTAAGCTCATAATTTATGTAATCTGCTTATTAATAATAAATATGTTAATGTTTATGATTGTAAGGATTTACCGATTACATGTGTGTTACTCGAATTTCATTTTATAAATAATTTATAGTTTAATTTTTCAACACTATCTACTGTGTACGAGTGAGTATTTGGCGGTCCCACATGTTTTGTTTTAAAATAGAATTGCGTTTTGTTTGTCATTTGTGGGCGTTTTTTTAAGTGTCTTTAATATATAATTTTTTCTTTAAATAAATCAAATTATATTGAGTGATTTGCTTATAAGGTGTTTTAGGTTAAACACAGGAAATCGGGGAAAACTTTTCGCTTAATTACGTTCTTAGAGAGTTTTTTTTCTTAAGTTGTGAATTTTTTTTTTTCTTATCTATATGTATAACGTATCACATTCCATAACCTCTAGAGTATTGGTAGCCGAAGAAACATAGAGTAAGAAACACTAGAATAAAGCTCAACTTGAACAAGATAAACTTTGAAAAAGTATAGTAAAGTTCCAACCCATTAAAAATGATAAAAGCTGTAGTGTAAAAACTTACATGTAATTCAGCAGATTCAATTAATTATAGAGGATCCTTAACTAATGTGATTGCCGCTGCCGTGGTGGCAGTGAGGTCTAAGCGGTAGACAACTCTGATGATGAGACTGTGGTTAGTCTCGAAACATCGATGTCAGTTCAAGCCTCCGCGCAGTCTAATTTTTCTTTGTCTGTTCAAGTATTAAGATCCACTAGAATTTTCTTGCTAATTTAAATAATAATTTAATTTATAACAAAATTATATTTAGTGAAAACGAACTTAAGCCTGAAAAATTAAATATTTCTTTGAGTTTTTTTCTTATTAGAAACAAATAAAGTCAATCAATTATGAAGGGATCTTGGAGTATAATATTTAATATTCAAATAGACGAAATGACCGGCTAAGATTTTACTTCGTGGTGTTGGAAATAAATATTATGAAAACTACAAACAAATTGTATGCCCTTTTAAGAGCATATTTTTAGTTGTTCATTTTGCGATCATTCTTTTAAATTCCTGCTGGACATTTCTATCATATAAGACACAGTTTTCATGGCTTATTTCTGGTTTCCCTGGTCAGTAAAACTCCTCATATAATTTTGTTTTTTCATTGAATGAACAATTATCATGAATTCTAACCTTGTAATTATTTTTTACAAATTAAATTTTTAAATTTTCTATCATTTTGCAAAACCTTGATTCCTTTAAGAAAAAACTTAATATAACCTACTTTCCTTTTACCATTTCTGTTATGTTGGAAAACATCATGATGGCATTATCTTTATTTCATTTGCAAACTTTTAACCTACAAAAAAAAAACTTCAGCAACTGCTAATTTAAAATTACAAACGGCATTAAGCACAAGTAGTGTAGAAAACCCAAAGAAACAAAAAAACAAACAAACAAACAAACAATAAATGCAATCATATCGCTGAGCACAAGAATTCTTTCTCTGCTAACTACCCACAAAAAAAAAAACTACAATTTTTGAATTTATTTTTTCTTTCTTTGTCTTCTTTGCTAATTATGCGCACAAAATCTACTTAAAAACTTAAAATTCTGGTAGGAAAGGAAAAAAAAAACTTAGAAACTAAAATCAACTACTAATCCTGCCACAAATGAGTGTGAGTGTTGTATGTGTGGGTGTGTTGGTGTGTGGGTATATACGGGTGTTATGTTGCTTCTGCACGCAACGGCAAACGTAAACTAATCATGGACTAAAGTTAAAAGTCTTTTAGAAACCTTCTGATAAAACTTGATAAAATGAAACATACAATAAAATAAAATAAAGTTTCCATGCGATAAAAGGATTTTCCGAATAAATTATAAAATCTTAAAAAGCTTTATTTAGAAATTAATACGAAAAAATTAAGAAAGTTTTTAAACAAAATGAAGAGCTAATAAAAGTTTTTAATTGAGCAAAATCAAAAATATAAAAAAATTTATTTAAATCAAAATAAAAGTAGAAAAATTTGATTTGTAACTTTATCACGTTGGCAAGAACCGATCAACATCAATTTAATTAAGAACGTACACAACAGAACAGAGGAAAGATAAATTTCTGAAATATATCACACTCTCCTCGTGTAAATTTCACTGACTCTTTCCCTTTTTCTCACTTTCACACTATCTGTTCTTTATTTTTAGTCACATTGCTCTGTTAAAGGTTTAGTAATTTTTTAACGAGTAGTGAGAGAGACAGAGTATTACATGTAATCCTCATCGTGATGACATTTCGTTTGTCTTAGAATCATATATAATTCTCGTATTATATTTTGCCAATAAAAATTTTCATAAATCAATTCTACTTAACTAAAAATATAAAACTGTTAAAAGTAAACTTTAATAATCGGGCAAATTGCATATTCCGATCGGGACGGTATAATTATAATTATAATTATAATTATGTTAGTTTACTTATTACACACACTGTTAATATTTATATTATTTACAACAACTACAACAAATACCTTTATTTCAATTGTTATTTTTATTTACAACAATTATGTTTAATATTGGAACATTTATTTTCTTATACATCAACTATGATTAATATACTTTTTGCCACTTATACTTTTTCTTTCAATTTGTTATTTCTTACTACAATTATATTTAGTAAATAAGGAATTTTTGTAGTTTTAGAATACCGTTATTTTAGAATATAAGAGGCGAATTTTTGAAAATAAATTTAATTAATACTTTGCCTTCAATCGGCATATTAATACTGGCATTCATCTGCCTTTTAATTTTTCTTGTCAGTGGCGTTCATTAGTGCCGGCAATATAAATATATAAATTCTATACACACACCTAAAATTTCATGGCGATCCTGCCAGGAGTTTTTATTAGATACAGGACCAAATATTTCTATTTGCAAACATATAAATACTAGTGAAATAAATTGAAACGAGACTTCAATCATAAGTGGTATCACGTTAGAAACGTTACAAAGCATTGGGACAACACATTTAAATCTGCACTTTGAAAACAAGCACTTTAAACTAGTTTCCAAACAATTTCCATAGATACCGTAGGCCCAATAAATTTTCAAATCAATATAGATACATACTGACTATGCAAGATGATCTAACGAAATACGTCATAGCATGCAAAAACAGTTCCAAGAGCTATTGTGGATAATTTGATCTCATTGGGCGGACATTTCATGGTTTTGAGGTCAGACAGAGGTACTGTAGTTCGTGTCTATATATGGTGTAGAGTTATATGCAAAGCAGAAGTAAGGGATCAATTTGTACCATTCTTCATTCTTGCAGAAATTTAAAAGAAATTCATTGAGTACTCTGTGGTTCCTCTCTTAGAACCCAGTATCTCGTCATGGTAAGGGGGGCTAAAAATTTGCTCAATTTTAATAGTGCACATACCACATCCACCAACCAGTTCGCCATATGAACTCGTATTTGGAAGATTACCAAACTTTCCTAGTAATGATAATTATAATAATTCAAGATACACTACACTATCAACTGCACAATTTTGTTTGTTTTCGATTTAAAATCTTCAGATTGCGTTTATTTTGTATTTTTATTTTCCAGTGATACAAGTTTTTTATGACCAAAAGCGTTTGTTTTAATTGTTTTTACTTATTTTAATGACGCTCCTGAAAGTAAGCTTGATTTTTTATTCTTTACTACAAATTAATGGTGTTTTCTTTACTACAAAAAAAATGGAACATCTCCATGTAAAACGTGTACTTTTGTGTTCATTTCTTAATAATGTTTTGCTCTGTAAAAGGGGGTGCGTTTTATTCTTAAAAAATTACTCTCACTAGCTGTTAAAAAGAAGGGGTTCTACTTTTTCATAACTTGTTTTTTGTTCTAGAGAAACAAGAAGTTGCATAATTAGAGGGTGGGCTCTACATTTTATGCATGTACCTTTTACCAGGGTGTGCAGAAAAGAAAACACCAAAAATTCATTGTTGATTTTATTTTGAGTTTAAAAAAATTTTCGATTTTCGTTTTCTGAAGACTCAACTTCTTAATTGAAATTGCTCTCGATTATAATTGAGTTCTGTAGCATGGCTAAATATTTGAAAAAAAAACTTATTTTTATAATATATATACGTGAACAATTTTTTCTTTAGAAATGGAAAAATAAGACAGGTTGAAATTTTCCAGACGACATGAATATCGGACTTATCAAATAATTTGTTTAATATGTAAATTTAAAGAAATATGTTACAAAAAGTATCTTTCGTATGCGTGAATATTGGCCACCTTCATAATTAAAAAAAAGAAAAAAAAAACAAACAAACAAGCCAACGCTGCTTATTTGGTTTAGCGGCCATGACATCATTTACATGACCACTAGTCTTATTCGATTCTCTAATATTGAATAATAACGAATTTATTCCTAAATAATACATTTCAACTCGAAAATATATGTTTTATTTCAGAAAGAGAACAAAACGACGAAAAAAATCGATCTTAAAACTAAACGTTATTAAAACTGCTTTAAAACTGCTGTACAAATAACTATTGCATACATAAATAACAAAATAATTCCTGGTAAAAATCTAACTTTCTGTGTGATATAAAAGTTTTCAACTTATTTCTTTATAAATGCTTTTCTATTAATATTTTTCATTGTATTCATTCAGTGGCAAAACACAATAGACACACAAATATTACAAAGTATCATCTTTCACTTTTGTGTAATACGAGCAGAGCAGCGACAGAAAAATAGTTTGTGAAACAAAATTTTCATTTGCTAACTTTTGTTTCACTATTGACTTTCATAAGATTATCTTCCAAGAAATGGATTTTCATTTGATGTACAACAAACAAAAGAAATCTTTTGTTTAACTACAGCAAATATGCAGCAACATTGTTTAAAGGTAAATAACGAAGAAACGTTTGCGTGATACCACTGCATTATGTATGTATGTACTAATTAAATGATACACTACACGACATTTGGATATAGAAAAAAAAAATGTATTATTAAAAAATATTTACTTCTACTATAGTCTGTCTTATTTTTATCAGCTAGATGATTCGATGTTCCTAAAAAAATTATAAAAATTAAATGAAAATTTTCTTAAGAACAGCCATACCACAAACATAACTACACATTTTTAGTGGTAACTTTGTATGAATTACAAAAGAAAACAAAATTACAATAAGCTAAATTCTGAGATCTCTTCTCTTTTAATCCTTTAGCACAACACATGAATGTTCTGTTTGCTTTAAATTAACTTACATGCATGAGTAATACGTGTGCATGATTTAGTAGCAACTCTAAATCCTTACAGGTCCCAAAATATTGAACCCGCAATAACACACAGAATATTGTGCACTTTTGCGAATAAATATTTTATAATTTGGTAAAAGTTTTATCAAAATTAGTTGATTATTGTATCCATAAGGACCATCACAAAAAATGGACTTGCCTATAAATTATATAGATTTTAAGTATGTTATGTTGTTAGTTACACTTTTTATATTTTTCTAAAGCTTTTTTAGTGTTTTTCTTTTTTTCTAGATTAAGATGGCAGGCGTGCTTATAAAATTTTTTTTTTTCATAGTTTCTTAAGCAGCTGGTTAGGACGTTCTTTTTCATCCCAAAACTAAGTGGACGATCTTCAAGGCAAATGCAGATTAGATTTTGATAACATTATTACAATATTCATACAAATCGATAATAGTATGTTACACTATGATTACAATGATCTCTACCAGGTTTCTATTTTCAGTGTAATAGAAAGCTCTAAAAATTATATGAATTGATGAGTGTAAAACCATTGAATACCTCAAAGGAAAAATATTTAGAATGTAAATGCATTCGAATGTATGTATTCCATTCTTCCTTTATTTTAAGCGATAACCCATCAATTTACGATGTTGTTGAAAGCGCTTTTATTGTGCTGTTGAACACAGCTTTTGTTTCCAAACATTTTCTTTTGCGGTTCACATGAGAAAATATGACAGCATTTGGCACCTGGTAGCAGGAGAAGAAACTTTTAAATATATTTTTCTCAAGCTTACACACACACACACACACTTATATAAACTTATACTTACAAATGCATCTACTAGCATTGAATTTGTTACTTAAAACTTACCATTCATTATCTTTGTTCAACAGACAATGAAAAACAAATGAGTAGCGGTGAAAATCGTTCAAAAGGTCGCTGCACTAAGCTGCTTAAAAAATTTGCTAAAACTTTTAACATTTCATATGAGTTTTAAATAATTTTTTTAAGAAACTTTTAAAAAGCATAGAACAAAAAAAAAAAATCATAAAAAGAGAGCTAATTTTTGTTGCTGTTGTTTTAATCTAGATTATTTAAAGTTAGCGAGTGAGGCGGAGCACCAGAAAGCAAAGTGATTAATTAAATAAAAATCCCCGTAAGTTTGTTACCCAAAACAAAGTTTTTTCACGTAAATCTTTTAAGCAGACATTAAGCTGTTGAGAAATTAATGTTTTTTTATTTTAAGATTGTTTCTTGTTGTTTGTTGGTTGTTTGCAGAAAAAAGTTTTTCTACAAAAATTTAAAGCAGCATATGATTTATTTTGACATTAATAATGCAATTTAATTAAGTTAATTAATGATTTTAAACTTTTAAAGGTGAACTTTTTAATACATACGTATTAAGTAAAGTTAATAATGTTTAATTTATTTTGTTTAAGACAATTGAAGCTTTTAATGGAAAACGCACTTTTCTTAATGAATATGAGATTTTATAAAAAATTATGCAAAAATATTAACAAATTTTAATATTTGAACTACTTTCGGCATACGATAATGCTTTTAAAGACTAATTAAAACTAGTGTATACCAACGGTGGACCAAATCGACCGTCTTCTAGTCATAAAAAGAAAAATCATAAAAAATATTTTATAACAGTCATACAATAATCTGTAGTTTCGGTTGTTAGTGATACATTAGTATGAATTCACAGAAAATTAAAAACGGACGGATAAATGCAAAAACAAAATAATCAACTCTCTAATCTTTTTCTCTACATTTCTCCCGAATCTTAGTACGAATATGTGTCTTGATGTTATTTTTCTCTTTCCATCCAAATGTGTAAAACACATGTATGTGTTATTTGTTTGGCTTTAATTTTCATGCATGAGTAATACGTGTTACTGTAGTAGTAGGGACTTTATACGGTTATAGGTCCCAAAATACTCCACAATACCTCTTTCACTTCTGTGAAAAAATTTCTTTAATATGTAAAGAGTCCTCTAAAAATCGGTTGCATAATAGGTGCATAAAGGGCAGCACAAAACAAGCAATTGTCTATTAATTATGAAGATAATTTTACGCAATTTATTTTTATAGGAATTTTTCATCTCACTATATGGCTGTTTAATGTAAACTTCGTCCTTTTCCTTAAGAAGAGACCAATAAAAAACGACGATGTAAATCTCAAAGTTATAGAGAATTAAAATAATCCTAACAAGTAGTGAAAAAGCATTTGCACATGAATACTGACGAGATTTAGTGGCTTTTACCGAAAAACAATGTTTGTTTCTATTCAGCCAGTGCTGTTGAAAAATCTACAAAAGGGATGTATAAATACTAAATTTTTACTTTGTTGCTCGAAATATGTTAACAATGTCTACGAACTTTAGCCTGTACAAATATTAACAAATATTAATAATAAACAGTTCGTAGTAATTTAAACAATTACAATTAATATACAAAGGCTTTTGATCTAGTTGATCACCAAATCTTATTGCAAAAATGATCATGTTATGGTGTCCAAGGCCGAGAGCTTTTACTATTTAAAATTTATTTTACCAACAGGAAACAATACGTTCAAATAAACAACGCAAAAATTTTTCTGTGTAATGTGGGAGTGGATTGGGTCCATTATTGTTTTCAGTATATTTAAATGACTTAATACTTAAATGAAAAAATCTTGACTTAAGGGGTCAGCTGTACATGTTTGCTGATGATGTATGTTTATTGTATCCCTACAAGAGTGAGACTGTTCTAAAGATAAATATTGAAAGAGACGCAGCTTTTATTTTTGAATTTGCCCGGCTTAATCAGCTAATATTAAACACGAAGAAAACTAAACTTATGCGTTTTGGTCCGCAGTCAAATAAATACTAGCAGCTTTTTAGTTAATATTTATGGTGAGGTAATACATGGAAAATGTTCTACTAACTTTGCAATCCAACTTGAATTGGGATTTGCATATACTAAGTCTAAAAAAGAAATTAGCACCAGCAGTAGGAATATGTATTATATAAGCTAAGCCGCAAACTAAATGTAAAAGCGAAATTTATGATATATCAAGCCTTAATACACTCGTATTTAAATTACTTGGCTATTGTGTATGCGTTACAAAATAAGGCGCTTAAGATTGTGTATAATTTGCCTATAACCTACTCAACAAGTTCATTATATAGGGATATATGTAAAACGATCCTACCAGTTAATGGATTATACAACTATCAAGTTCTTAAATATGTATTTAAATCCATTCACAACATTGGACACCGCGCCATTTCTTTTCAACGAAATCAAATGCATTTTAGTACTCGCAACAGTTCTAATCTACGTGTTTCATGATGTAGATTAGAAAAAGCAAAACAACACATTGACTACAGGGGTGGAGTTAAATATAATGAATTACCGAACGAGCTAATAAAATCTTGTAATAGAATTTCAACATTAAAATTATTGCTCAAGGAATATTTATTTTCAAGATTTGAAGTGCTTCTAATGTAAATTCTTTATAACTCATGAAATATTAAATTTTAATTATCCAATTTTAAAATTACCTTATTTTTGTACATAGAAGTCTAATTGTTTGCCAACGCTTCCCCAATAATGCCTTAATGGCGCTGAAGACAAATTTATAGATGCATGTAATTAAATTTTTGTACAAATAAAAAAAATAATAATCCAGGTTTATATTCCCGATAGTGCACTTCATAATGGTAGTAAAGATTACTCCTTAAGCTATGTACAGACGATTGGCAGATCTTACAATATTCTACGACTGCGGTGCCCACAAGTTCCTTATGGAAGAGCAAACACCAATACATTTAAAGAAAAACCAATTTTTTTTTCAAAATTTTTTGTTGTAAAAACTAATACATGCAAAGAAAAAACAAAAAATATATTTCATATATTTATTTCATATCATACGTTAAACAAAAACAAAATGTACATTGATGATCGCTGTCGTCAATGTTTACTAGAAAAGCATACGAAAGTGTTGTTGCTTTGCTCTTGCGTGTATACAATGAAGAACGACAAAAAAAAATAATAAGACAAAGTTGTTTGTGTATTTCGTATTGAGGTTGCTGACTGCAGTATGAGTATATTAAAACACACAGCCTATAGCTAAGAGTATTACAAAAACAAATGAGCATGAAGAGCATAGGGCCTGGGCACCATTGTTCTAAGACATGGCAATATGCTGACAACGTACTGGCAATAAAAAATTGTTACCAAAAGGTAAATTGTAAGAATATCTTACAATTTCATTGTCAGAGAATTGTCAGACAATAAATTTGTCTGCCAATAAAAATTGTCAGTTCACACGGTGGTCAGATTGTTGTGTGGCAAAAATTGCCAGATGCGTTTTTAAACTTTGTGAGAACTGTTAAAGCTAATCGTATTTGTGGACAGCGTTGCCAATATAAACATTATCTGACAATGGCAAAGTAGAGTGTTCACACGATGTCTGGCAGATGTCTGGCAATATTATTGTCTGACAATGAACTGACAATGCTTTTTCTTGCAACAACCGTCTGAACTTACAAAAATTGTAAGTAAGTCTGAACTTACAAAAATTGTAAGTTCAGATGGTTATCAGACATTTTCTGAAAATTTTTTTGAAAATATTGTAAGATCTGCCAATCGTCAGTAAATAGTTTAAGATGTAGACATTACAAAAGATTTTCTACAGTGATCCACAATTAAAAATAAGCAGAAAGTTAAAATTTTTAACTCCATCTTAAATTAAAAACAGATTCAAACTTTTTTAACGTCATAAAAGTTAAAATTGTTTGTTGTTCATATTTTAAAACCTGCAGTAGAGGTAAGAGGCAAATTAAAGAAATTTTACTTAAATTTTAACGCCAAATAGTGTAGCATGACGCCAACCCTGTTTTCTACGGATATTAGATTTTAGGAAGTACGAATTTCGTCTTTCACAGTAAAAATTTTAACTGAAAGAAAATATTTATAAAAACGTAGTTCAGTGTTTATACAAATATGTATAAGTAAAATTTTTGCCAGGGGGCCCCATCTGCCGCGGCTAGAAATAATGTTTTCTTCTAAGTTTATAGTGAGTGGCTCATTGCCTTGCTACATGGTTTTTTATAATACTAAGCGCTTCTCATTTCAATGTTTTCCCATCTTGATGCGTTCAGTTGTAGAACGGAGCTGTTGATGTCAGGAGAGCGCTGGAAACTTTACTCGTATATGATTTAATTTAAATTTAGAAATTTTTTTAAACAATTTGACGAATTTTTTATTTCTATGGAGATGGTTTATTGAACAGAAATATTTTTGCTGAACGATTTTGTTTTTTATTAAATTATCTTTATATTTTTTATATTCTAGAATCCACCATACCATCAAGCAAGCAAATGGACAGCGATAACTATAGAAGCCATGGGCAAGGCTTCATAGCAAAATATATTAATATTTTGCTAAGCAGTAATCGAGGTAATTAATTCTTTAAAGTTTTTAACTTTTTCATATCAAGTAAAGACTTCTATCAAATTCAAGAAGAGTATTTTACTTGCTAAAACTTTAAAGTATTTATCTTCTTCCTAGAACAAGTAAAAAGAGGCCACTTAAGTGCAACAACGAAAAAAAAAATAAATAAAAAAACAAAATAATGGAATAATAAAATAGAAAATATTCTTAGTGTTCGTATGTATCGACTCGTATATAATTTTGAAAATTATTTGCAGCTATCAAGAGCTCATGCATTATTTAGCTTCTGCGCTTTGAAATCTTACAAGTGAAATCTTCTTTCATTTTTTTTCTTCATTATATCTATACGATTATTATTGAGGAAGATACCAGGAAATATGAAATATAATATTTAATAAGCTGTACAAGAATAATAATAATTAACTAGAATTAGCAAGAGTTTTAGTAAATTAAATGATTATTGAACATTTTTTCTTACTCGAGAAAAGGAATGAAAGACAGAAAAGTTGTAAACGATGAGTATTCTGCTGTAATGAAATTTTGAAATTTATATTTTTCTAGTTGAGTATTCTTTAAGCGAACTCTACATATTTCCTATTTATTAGGAATTGCAGGTAGGCAGGCACAAAACGAAAGTTTAGAGCCAATAGATTTAATCGCATTTAATCACCTCAAACATTCGACATCAGAGATACACAGGTAATCTTGTGATTTTTCCTTATTTACTTCTTTTTTAATTTCATTGCATTTAACACTATTTTTAAATACTCGTATTTTCAGTTATTTATTTTACAAACTATATTTTTCACATTTGTTAAATAATAAAAGAACTTCAGTTGGCAAAAAAAAAAAAAAAAACATGAACATAAATCTATTATTTATTATTAATCCGCTTAAGTACTATGAAATAATATTAGTCTCTCTCTCTCTCTCCACCTATACACTCATACATCATAATTTAATAATCCTCTATTAAAAATTTAAATAAAAGAACAACTACACAAAACTTGTTTTTCATCGTTAAAAAATAACAGCTTAAATATTTATTTATTATGGAGTTCAACTGAAATTGGATTAGTCTGTTCGTTCATTATAATCTATGAACTCTTCTGTATGTTGTAGGAGTAATTTTTTTTATTATTTTAAATAAATTTATCACTTGTTGTAGTTGTTTTTTATACTGGAAGTAGCAAGCCTTGCAATGAATACAAAAAAATCAGTTAGATTTTAAACGTCGACAAAAAAACCTTTAAAGCATTAAGTGTTACGCTATAAACACATTCGCCACAGCAGACTACACGAACACAAGACTAGAAATGCTGCTAGCTACCGATGTAGCCGTTCAGCCAGCTACTTAATTATTTTGGAAACGACAGTAAACAGCTGATCCTGAATTGTTGCAACGATTCATTTATATATATTACAGTGGTGATATTTAGCGCTTTTACATCTTCAAAGTTTGCTGGGCCTGATTGCATACGGCGAATTGAATTCGCCACTCACATCACTTTGTATGAATTCGCTTTGACCGAAAAAATTCATCTCATGGATATCTTTTGGCTCCGGAGTTACGGGGTTCAAAACATATTTTTTATTGGCCATAACTCCTAGAATATGGAACGGATATAAGCGATGTGGATATCACTCTAAACTTCTCTAAAATACCTTTATACTGGTATTCAATTTTTTTAAAACAATTTACCCATTGCGAGTGAAATTCAATTTTAAAATTTTTTATCTGACTTTTCACTTTTACAGAGAACTTACCATGCTTTTATTTGGTGTATACTTGAAAGCTGACACCAATGAAATACGTAAGTTATACTTCTTTAATGATGATTTTAAGAATTAAATGAGTTATTTAGAGCATTTGAAATGATACCTATGTCGTTTATATTCGTTCTATATTGTAGGATTTATGATCAATAACATATTAAAGGAATCAAGAGAGAGCGCCGAAAAAATTACGCAACAATTTTTAGGTAAAAAAGGGCTATTACCCTCTGAGTTTTTTTAAAACTTTAACAATGTTGGTATTTTTGATACAAGTCAATATTCCATATAAAAATAAAGCTAATAAAAATTCTTGATGCATATATATTATAACATTTAAATTTTGTTATTTTCTTTTTTATTTTACAATAAAAAATATTTTTAATCACTAATTTGCTTTACAAATTTTGTTATATTGTCAACACTGTTTTGGTTTTGTGGCCATCAGAAATAGAAATTAGTTTAATTCGACTACACGACAAAAGTAGCATGGACAAAAACCTTTTGCCGTGTTGTCTTGCTGTCTTCAAAATAATCATTCTCATATGCACACATGTATTCTAATTTTGACAGCTGGTAGTCGGTAGCCTACTGTGGCGAATGTGTTTATACCTTTAATGAAAAAATTTATTAGATTTTAATGTGGAGTTCATAAAAAATATCTGAGAATAGTTTTTAAAATTGCAAAAAAACACGAATTGAATAAAAAAAAAAGCCAAGTTAATAGTACACCGAATTGACGCAACTATGGGTAACCTGAAAACACGATATTTATCATTTCTAGTTAATCAATTACAACCACGAGAAATTAAAGTATCTTCTTAGCCTTCCTATACTCACGCATACGTTGTGTAAGACCGGCTAAACACAAAAACGATTTATCATTCTCAATAAACTGGAATTTTAAAAATTGGTACAAAAATGGAGTTGTTGTGAGATAACCAATATTTTAGATTAGTACGACAATTTGGCACCAAACCCTTTGAAAATCAAGAAAGAGCTTTCAGTTACAAGAAGACTATTTCACTTAAAAACTGGTCGCATTTGTCGGTAGGAACGAAAACAAAACGAAAATTTAACTTCTTTGGAGAACATATTTTCCGCAAAAGGGGTATTTATTATTATAAAGGAACTTTTTGGTAAACGCACCTTTTTGAAAATCAGAAAAACGCTTTCAGTTACAAGAAGACTATTTCACTTACAAACTGGTCACATTTGTCGGTAGTAGCGATAAAACGAAAATTTAACTTCTTTAGAGAACATATTTTCCGCAAAAGGGGTATTTTTACTACAAAGGTACATTTTGATAAAAGTACTTTTTATGGTAAGGAAGTGCTTTTAGGAAGTTAATAGCTGGCAAAAGTACTTAATGCAAAATATCAGATTTTTTAAAATGGTACTTAAGGAAAATGTACTTTTTTAAATGATTCCGATTTTATTTGAGAAATATTATATGCTTGGTGGGTAGCTCTGCCAACTCACTAATACACATAAACATCAATACAACCACACATTGAGCTGTTGAGAGCTCCCTCCTAAAACATCAAACAATGCTACTTTTGAAATTCCTTTTACAAACTTTAAAACTAAAAAAAAAAAAAGATATCGAAATATTTTTAAAAACTTATAAAACGCACAATATTTTCATTTTTCTTTTGTTTAAACTCGCTTTTAATCACTGACACAAACATATAAATATGAACACCATCATCACCTTGGAGATGAAATAATAATTTGTGTTCAGAAAAACTCGTAAATAAAAATATTTATAAAAAAATTTCCATAAATGTTTGTCATACAAATAGACTGTTGAAATAATCAATGATTTCAAGAGTTTTTTTCGCTTTTTTCACAATCCAGCAGAATTTAAATGTTGTTTTTATTTTGTCAAAAAACAAAAAAAAAAAAAAAAAAAACAAGAATAAAGAGTGAATTTATTTTGATTGTAACTTTTAAAATGTAGTTGTTCTGGGTGTTCTTTTATTTTGTTGAATTTCAACAAATACCCAGCGGCGGAATTTCGGAGGCCTTTATTTACAACGCCCTCCGTAAGGTCCTCCTAGAGCTTCTTTTAGATTTTTTTACTCATGCTCGCTTGCCTTCTCACGAAGGCATTATGGAAGGCCTACCAACTCCCTTCTAAAAATGTAGCGTTTAATATGGGTATGTATGCATCAATAAATCAGTAAATAGTTAACCCTGAAATTCAACATAATACAATAATCAGTATTTTGTAGAGTTGATATTTTGGCACTTTCATGGGTTTTTACTTCTTTTTTGCATTTCTAAAGGTAATTTCAAAATAAATTTGTGACTGAATAAGGCCTTCTATGAGGCCTGTGTAAGAAGGGAACTTAGAAGGCCTTGGCATACATACATATATTGTCATTCTCTGTCCATTCAAGTAACCTGCAGCATTTTACAAAAAACAAATGAGAATTTTAAATGCGTTATTTCATCCATCATTTGAACTTTCGTTTGCCTACATGTAAGCGAAAGACTGCCTATGTGTGAGTGTGTGTGTGTGTATTTGTTTGTATACAAAAAGGATGTATACGTGGCTGCATATAAAATAAGTTTTGTTGCTTCCTTTTCATGCAACACCATGAAATATGTATGCCTATTTTTATTTCATTTTCTTTTTACGTAAATTTCTTTTATATTTTTATTCGCCAACGAAATAAAATTATAATGATTGTTTTATTTTATAATACACGAAAGGCAGACAGAAAGACAGACAGACAGACAGACAGACAGACAGACAGACAGACAGACAGACAGACAGCAAATAGACAGAGTTGTTTTAAAGAATTTTATAAAACAGAAAAATACAGACACTTTTTGCATGGATATTTTTCGATATATTGATTTATTTTAATAAAATAAATTATGTATGTAATAGTTCTTTTACATACTTTTGGACATGTAATCCGTTTAAAAGCTTATAAGATTATTTGTATCACAAATATATTATGTATATGGCAAAAACGGATATAGTATTTTGTTTTTGTTACAATTTTAAGTCGTTATAAAACAATATAATATTAAACTTTTATGTTGAAGAATGATCGTGTGTGTACCGTCTGCATATTAAAATTAATTACAATCTTTTGCAAAAGATTAAAACATATTTTTGCATATTATTTAAAATAAAAAAAAATTCATAATAAAAAAAGATTGTAAGTAATAGAAAAATCAAAGAACGGATTTTAATTGATTACATGAAAGTCCCTCTACTCTATTTATTTCGCTGTTTTTAGGACACTTTAAAGGACACTTTAATTGAAGTGTTATTAACAAGAAAACAACAATTCACGACTTTATAACTATCCGCTTTATTTCTATGCTTAGCTTTTGTGCCAGTCAACAAACAATAAGTTTAATAAAATCGCTTTTTTTACGTCTAGAAACCCAGCGAAAGATCTCGTTCGACATCACAATGCCAAAACTTTATCCTTGCAAAATACTTCCCTTCAGGATATTTTTTTTCAATTGTCTGAAAGCGGACGAAAAAATATTACTATAATTTGGGAAATTTTTACTTCAGTTTAGTTGGTTGTATGGCACCTATGCCGTTTTTTACAGTAATCCTGTAAAATTTTTCCACGGTATTAGGAAATACAAATTTCGTCTTACACAGAAAATTTGTTCATAATTATAAAAATAGATTAACTAAAAATTAGTTCAGCATTTATCAAAAAAAAAAGTAAAAGTTTAGTCACAGGTCCCATCTCCCGTGCTTAAAAACAATGTTTTCTTTTAACTGTGTAGTGGTTCATTTTCTTGGTATGTGGTTTTTGATCTTGCTAAGCACTTCCAATTTATGATTTCTGCCTGTAGATGGTGCATCCTGTAACGTCCAGTAGTAAAACGAAACTTTTGATGTCAGGAGAGTGCTAAAACATTCCTGGCTGCTTACTTACCAGTAGAATGAGGTCAACCTCCTTCATAAAATTTAAAGGGGTATTTCGATTAAGTAAAAGGTTTTCCAATAGGGATGATATGATTTTAAATTGACGTTTCGGCCATTTGTAATATGTCATGATCTGTCATTTGTTTTTCATTGTATTCAGTAGTGTTTACAATTTAATCATGGAGAGATATACGCAAGAACAACGTTTACAAATTATTCCGTTTTATTATCAAAATAATCGTTCTCCAATTGCAACTTTTCGTGCGCTTTTGCCATTTTATGGTCGTAATAATCGTCCAAGTGTGCGAATTGTTGAAAATTTTGAGCTTAAATTTTCTTTTCATAATGTTCAAGTGCCAATAAGACAAAGAACCGCTCGAAGTAATGCAAATATTGCTGCCGTGTAGGCAAGTGTTGCTGAAGAGCGCAATTTGTCGATCCCAAGACGTTCTCAACAATTGGGACTCTCTCAAACCACAACCTGGCGGATTTTGAGAAAGGATTTGGGTTTGCATCAGTACAAAATTGTTCTCACTCAAGAACTGACGCCATTGGACTTGAATTGAATTGAATTATTGCGAGAAAAGTTTGGAGATTCGATTATTTCAAGAAATTGTGATATTGAATTGCCTCAAAGAAGTTGTGATTTAACACCATTAGACTATTTCTTGTGGGGTTATTTGAAGTCATTGGTCTTTCCGAATAAGAGTCTGAACACAATGTTGCGATAATTTATTGCGGTACGGTTTTTCATACGATTTTGAAGTAAAAAACCGCAGTGCGGTTCATTACGGACTTTCTTATTCTATCAATTTTTGATACTCTTTCTCATTTTGATGTTCCCACAGTTTTTGAATAATTGGCGGTGTTCACAACATTATTGTAAACAAAATAACATGATTTTTAAGTATGTTTGTATGTACGAGTATGTACATATAAATTAATAAAAATGTAAATGTATTGCCGACGCCGTCTTCCGTTGTATTATGTTTATTTTCATCTCCCGCAACGAGAAATCTCACCGCACCGCAAACATTGTGTTTAGACTCTAAGCCAGACTCTCTTCAAGCTTTACAAGTCAATATTGAACGTGTCATTCATGACATACGACTTGATTTAGTGGAAAAAGTGCTCGAAAATTGGGTTCATCGAATTCGTTCCTGCAGAAGAAGTCGTGGAGGAAATTTGAATGACGTTTTATTTAGAACTTAATTGTATCGATTGTACTTCATATTAAATGAAAAACTTTTGAATTTCCTTAACAATAAGTGTATTTTTTATTTCGAAAGAAATCATTTCACTCTTATTGGAAAACCCTATATTTAGGAACTCTAACTACCACACTACTAGACTTTATCAAAAAATCATCTTAGGTTAAGAACGGACTAAAACTAAAATTCAAAAAGATCTTTTTTTGTACGTCCAACACCCAGGGGATGACCAAAACATATGCCATGCATAGTGCCAGAATTTAGGGAAAGGGCTGTTGTTGAGAAGATAAATTGTTAAAATGAAGAAGAAGGATTAATTCTCTTAACACTCTGCTATTGCGTGTTTTATTAATTTTAGAGCAGTATTGCAGCACTTCTAAAACTTTCTTAAACTGTGAATGCAATGAATTTATTAATTGTTTTACTACGCCGACGATTCTGCTAACCATCGAAGTAGTTGGCTGTGGTGTTCATTAGCTTGGAACGTTATCCATCGCGGCTGGCATAGTTTTAAGTGCTATGCCTTCATCACTTAAACAGTCCTACAGCAGTTAATACAAAGCCACACTAATGGTGTTTTCTTTTCTACAAAAAAGTGGTACATCTCCATGCAGATTGTGTACTTTGGTGTTTGTTTCTAAAAAATGTTTTATTCTCTAAAAGGGCAGTGGGTTTGATTATAAAATAATCGCCTTCACTAATAGTGGAAGGCATTGCACTTTATGCTCCGTAAAAATCGACAGTGTTGATAGTGCCCTGTAAAACTTACCTGTCAGCTGTTAAAAACAGGGCGTTCCACTTTTTCATAAGTTGTGTTTTGTTCTAGTGAAATAACAAGCTGCCAGACAAGGTTGGCAAGACATTTTATACATGTACCTTTTAAACATGGTGCCGTTTTGTGTGCAGAAAAGAAAATACCATAATTTATATTGGGGAAATTTATGATGTTGATTGACTGACTTGCTCTGGTCAGAGATCGTACCCTGCTCTCAAGTCATAGTTTGCCTAGTAGTCAACGCGTTAACCACTTCAGCCATTATTTTTTTTTATATAAAAGTAACATAATGTATTAAAATAAATATTTAATCAATTCATATCCTTGTTGGCCTTTATGTCCAATAAATAGCCATGAAACTAGTAAGTCTCTCAATACACCCACATATAAATCGAAATAGCAACAACTACATAAAAATATATGTAGCCATACTGTTAATGTTTGGGAATCAATGGCTTCTTACATGTACTGGAAACACTTACGAGTATTTTAAAACGAAAAATACGAAATTGGGTTAACACATTTATGCATATAATATTATATAAGGAAGTCTATAGGCAAAAAACCATACATATTTACATACCATATGATGATAAACAGACTAAGGCCAACTTTGATGGAAATACTGACAAAGTATGATAAAGATATTGACAAACTTGTATACTTTGTTGTGTCAATAAATATGCAACAACATACGAACAAACAAACAAAACAAATGCAAATTTTTGTAGTTTCCATTTTTTTTTACTTAATTCTATCTTTTCTCTCTACCTTTCCCGTTTTTTGCTTTAAATTCTCTTTCGACTAGTCATTTGGGCTCAATTTATTCCTCTTCCTCCATGTTTTTGTTTTTTTTTTTACTGTTTACATGCTTAACCTATTTTTGTTCTTGTTCTTGTGACAAAAAACAGTAACACAATAAAAAAGTTTTTACTCCAAGATTATATATACGAAGAAGAGATAGGGAAATTATTAGATTTCCTCAGGATATTTGTTATACACATGACAGCATGCCTTTAACAAAAATGTTATTGGCATCTTAACAAATAATTCATATTTGATAAAATAATAATAACAACGAAATATAAAAAAATATGTAAACTGGAAATACTAGATGAGTATTAAAGAGAAGACCGAGCTGTCTATTAATAGGTTAGACTTGATGCCCCGTAGTTCGGAAAATTTAATATAATAAATACATAATTTAAGGCAATGTAGGGTATAAGGAAACTAGTAAAGTATAAAAACAGATGGTCAGCTGGTAGTTTGATCCTTAGGTTCCACATAATAACAACATTAATTCAATTTATTGTTGCCACAAATGAACTTACGGGCAATTTAATATTTATTTAGAGAAATATTTATTCCTAAACAAATACAACTGCTACACAATGATATGAAAATCGTCTTATCTATAAATATTTTAAAATACAACATCATATTTTTTCTCAAATATTTGAAATAAACTACTTTTGAAGCCATTCTATTATAATATAGTGGTCTGTCTGTCTGTCTTGGATAGTTGAATAGCACGAACTAAAAGTTAAAGTATGTTAAAAATTTACATTTGAATTTCATATTTAATTGTATTCAAATTTGCGGCTTAGTTCTTTATAAAAAGGCTGTGTTAAGGATCCCTATGTACAACATGGAATGGGTTGGGGGGGGGGGGGGGGGGGCTGCCTCCGCCTCATTGCACCTGGTTTTTTGTTTGTGTTTGTGTTATGAAATGATTATTTATTGTGACAAAAAAGAAAAAAAATTAAATAAACACGAAACGTAAAATGTAAATAGTTTTTGTTTAAAATTTTTTTCAAATCCTGTTTTCTATTTTTAACCATTGTTTTTTTCTATTTTTTTTTTTTTCTGCAGAATATTATTTATGCAATAGTTGTTACTGTAAGTATTCAGTTTATTTTTATTGTTTCCATTTTTGTTTTATTCCATTGTTTACATTGTTGAGTTGTTTACCAACCATTCTTTATATTTTTGTAAAAACGAAATGAAAAGAATTAAAAATATTATTTAATGAATACAAGTATTACAACATCAACAATTATTGTGACCCATTTCTAACCCTTTTGTTACTTAAATAATTAAACAAATAAATAAACAGACCGCCACAACTCCTTGTTAACCGGTTCTGTTCGGTTTTCGTTTTGTTGTTTTACGTTTTTTGTTTAAACAAAGAGTTGAACGATTTTTTTTAAATTAACAAAAAAAAAGTTATTTTCCTTTAAAAGAAAATTATATTTTTTAAATTTAATGAATTTTTGATGATTTAATGAAGAATACTTGGCCTTGTATTAAAAAATAGGTTTTAATGTAGAAAAGTAAAATTTTAGTTTAAATTTTTTTCAACCGAAATTGGAAGAAAGAAAATTCTTAAAACACAGCAATGGTTTACGAACTGTACAGCGCTAGCATAATTATATGTTAGTGAAAATTAGTAGCTCCTATTGCGCCATCTAGTGTTTATATTATTGCGCACTAGATGGCGATAGTTTATTTCTATGCAGCTGTTAAGTTTCTCGGTACTTCTTGTTGTCCGTATGATTACACTAATACACTCATACACAGCTTACACCGTGTTATCAAAATCTCACATCTCACCAAAAATTTGTGATTGTATTGTGAAAATCAATTTTACCCCCTAGCGTATAGATGTTTACACATCAAAAAAAAAATTCTCGAATAAAACTTGTCGACAACGAGTGTAGAAATTAATAGAATAAAAATGTTGCACTTATTGTAAAACTACAAATTATTTTGTATCTAAAATACTGATGAGATAAAATTTTTATAATAAAATTAGTCGAATAAAATTATTCGAATAAATTTATTCCCAGCATATCATTTGGTAGATACTCAACCGAAGCAGATGCTTATGAAGAATACATATTTTATAATAGATCAAGAACTTTGCATTTGAAGCCAGCCTCTCACGTTAATAAGTTGTGATATATTATGCTTCTTATTTAAATATCATCCTGCAATTGATCTCGTCGATAATTTTAGTCCTTTAGTCGAATAAAACCAGTCGGTAAAGAAGAAATTGTATCGGGAAAGAATACATTGTATTCGAACAGAATTACTCGAAGAAAACGTATCACTTGCCTTCAAACTTAAATTTGTATTTAAAGGAAATATTATTCAAATATTATTTAAACAAATAAATTATTCGACTATTTTAATAGAATAAAATTATTTGAATAATACTATTTTAATAAAACATAATAATAGCCAGAATAAAATTAATTGCAAAAATCTTGCTCAGAAAAAAATCAATCGTTTAAGATAAAATTTATTCGATTAAAATAATGGAATTTTTTTTTCAAAAGTCCTGTGATTATTTTAACAGTATAGAATAATGTACGGATATTATTCGATAAAAATTATTCGGTTTAAATTATGTATTAGAAAAAGTTTTTGCTTCCTTTAGCATGTACAAGGGTTGAATATGATTAATGTTAATTTTTCTCTCGTTGCTTGAAAAAATATATCCTGCACAATTTATTCAGAAAGTTTGCGAATTTCAGCAAAACAAACATCACTATGGATAAAGTATAACTTACGAGTATGTATCTCTTAATATCTTTTCAAATGTAATTGGCACAAACGTATTTTAGCAACTCCAACATACTCATATTTAAGGACTCCTTTTGTTTCGGATAAGTCTGTTGTATTCTTATTTCAATGAACACCTACTGCTTGGTTCTTGCACGATACATGTTAAATAATTTTGCTACGAAATTAAAGTCAAAATAAAATTACCAAAAAAATCCGTCCTTTTATTTGAGTGCGTCTTTTGAATGTGTGTTTCACAAATACCTTTACAGCTTTGAAGGTCCTTATTACAATTTTTTTATTCACATATTTTTATGTCTTAAGAAAAGGATGACACAGAAATGTTTCAAACCAAACGCTCTAACAACATTAAGAACGAAACAAAAAGAAATTAAAAAAATTAGGTTAGTAGCATTAAGTTTAGTACAGATACTTGAAACGAATTATAGCTTTAAAAGGATGTCTGTAAGAAAAATCTCTCTCAACGTATTCAGACTTATAAACATTAAGTAAAGTCAACTATTTCGACAGTTACACTAAAAGCAAAGAAATAAAATTGAAAAAAAAAAAATACAAATAGAAAAAAACCGATATTAAGATAAACTGAATATTACAGGTGGCTAAGGACGAGAAGCGAATAAAATATTATGAAAAAAGAAATGTAAAAAAATAAATACTTTCAGACACAAAGTCCAGACATGACTTAGGCAAAGGGAACGGAAAGTTATCCCAGTTTAAATGCAAAAGAAGGCAGGCAGCATGACAGTTTAATGGAAGAAAAAATAAATATACTTTTAGTTGTTTTTGTTGAATTGAAAAGAAAACTTTACCGATAAAAATAAGTTAAGAAAAATGAAAATTGAAAATATTTCTTGGTTTTTTCCATAAAGCAGACAGGCTCTTCTATGTTTTATTTTTAATAATGAAGGCAGAACAATAGTTAACAACATCATGTCGCATTTACGAATATTGCTGATGACAAGGATGTTGGAATAAGTGCATACGCACACATATTCACACCCATATACATACGAGTATACCTTCATACACTGAAAAAAAGGCGTGTACAAATTTTTCTTAAACAAATCTTCTGAAATTAATTAAATTTTTATTTACATAAATAAAATAAAATTTCCCTGATTGTATTTTATTTTAGCCTTAAAAATTGATTTCTGAAATACTTAATAATTTATAAAGCTTTCGATATATTTAAAAATGGAAAAGAGTTGTCCTCAATTTAAGTTCAAGTTTTACTAGAAATTACAAAAATTTAGTTTCTAAAAGACCCCTAATTACTAAACCCAAACTTCTTCGAATAATTATATTTAATTTGGTAAAACTTTTGCCGAAATCGGTTGCATAATATGGCCATTAAATCCATCACAAAAAATGGTCTTCCCTAATAATTATATAGATCTTCTAAAGAAACATGATTTTTGTATTTTCTACCATTAAGAAATTTTGTACAGTTTTATTTAGAAAACACCATTAGCGTTCTTCGACAAACATTTTGAATTCAAATTAAGAGAAATTTTTTTTAAGTGTATACTCGTATATCTTATATGTATATACTATTATACAAAATTTTTATTACAACAAAAGTTACACTATAGAAGCACTTTAAATTAAATTGTTTTGTTGTTAAAAGTGTTCTCAGTTTTATGTGTTTCTTATCGTGGTTTCATTTCTGCACACCCTGGTAAAAGGTACATGCATAAAATGTAGAGCACACCCTGTAATAATGCAACTTCTTGTTTCACTAGAACAAAAAAAAAAATTTATGAAAAGGTAGAACCCCCTGTTTTTAACAGCTAGTGAGGGTAATTTTTTTTAGAACAAAACACCCCACCCTTTTACAGAGCAAAACATTATTAAGAAACGAACACCAAAGTACACTTTTTACATGGAGATGTACCATTTTTTGTAGAAAAGAAAACACCATCAATGTCTGTCAATGCATTTAAAATTAAATTAATTATTATTATTTTAATATACTAAGAATTCTATGTGAAGTGTATTTTCTTTACTGGCAGACGTCAGTGTAACTTAAATACCTTTTTTATAAATGCCCTTAATACTGTAAGTAAAAAATAGTTCCATCACATCTTAAACTAAATAGAAAAATCTTTTATGAAATCTTGAATTTGGTGGAATGAAATGTCCGGCCACATAAAACTTTAAATCTTGTGTCAAATAAAATTTATCTCTGTTTTTACAAAAGATTTAACAGCGACATCGTGTTAGTGTCAGTTTTGTTTCCGTTTTAACTAGATTATGAAGTTTTTCGTTTTGCCTCTTCCCACTCACATACACACAAATTATATGCTGTTCGCTTAGAAGAAACACCACCATTCGCCATAATGGATTGAGGTTAAGCTTAAGTGTATGCTGCACTGCCACAATGAAATTCAGTCTCATTTGTAACTATTAACAATAATTTCTCGCAACCATCAGCGAAAGCTGATGTCGAAAGCTCTCTACAAAAAGTCTTGCAGAGTGCGTGTGCCATCATTTTGATTAAACGTCATGTGAAGAAATAGTTTCATAATTTAACAAATTAATTACGTTAATAGAGATTATGACAATCAATGAAATTATATGATGCGTAAGTGAATCGTGTTTCACGAAAAGAAACATTGTAGCGTAAAAGCTTTAGAATTTGCTGGCATCGTTTGGGGCTTCATTTAGTCTATTCAGTACTGAAAAGTAAAAGAAATTTGATATAAATTACGTGAAAGCTATCAAGCGTCAAACAGAGTCTACAATGTTGCAACTTAACGTTTAACAAAAAACACTTTGAATTCTAGACACGTGCATGGATTTTTAGTCTATTTTATTTTAAGCTGGAAATAATTTTTTAAATCGCAAGCAAAACTGTTTTACCTTAACTTGAGTTAATTTATTTAAATTATTGCTTTAAACTTTATTCTAAATAGATTAAATATGAAAGCGAGTTTAATAGAAAATTTAATTTGTAAGATAATCAGGGAAACCGGAAATATTTTTTTTTAAAACTGTGTTTTATCTATCTGCTCTTAAAAGGGCATACAAATAATTTCGTTTGTTATTTTTATAAACTAAATTTCTGGCACGATGAAGTATAATCGTGGTACATTATGGGCATGACAGTGCCAAGATCTTTAAATATAAAATTTTATGTCTTTTATAGATATATATTTTTCATGCATGATCAAAATTTCTGTAGAAACTAGATTTAGGTAAAAAAAGAGACAAAGGGTTCGAAAAAATCACTAAGTTTAATTAAAACTCTTAAAGCGATAGGTAAAAAATTATGACTTGCAGTTTAAATAAGTAAAATTATGCTTTAAAGATTAAAATATATGCAAAAATATGCACTAAAAAATATTAAGTGAAAAATGCTTTAAAAATGTTTGAAGTTGTGAATAAATTGAAATTTAATCAAAAAAATATTGAAAAATTTTCTAGAAATTTGAAATCTAGGAAATTTGTAAAAATTACTGAAAAATAAATTTGAAGGAAAAATTTTTTTTTCTTTTTGGTAAAAGTGGATATGAAAAAAATTATTCTAAATTTGAGAGAAAAACAATAATAATAAGCACTGCATTGGCATTTATGCAATATTATGCACTAAGAAGTGAAATATGCAAAAATATGCATTAAAAAAAATACTGCCTAAAATTCTTAAAAATGTCTAAAATTTATATATTTTTTATTTGGGTCTTCGTTTATCACTCATAGAACAACTTGCAATTGCAAATTTGTGGTTTCCCTGATGGTAACGATACAGTACCGCTCTAAATATATTAGCACACATAATATTTTTATTTTCATTTAAAAGACATGAATTGGATTTAATGCTTTTGATGCAAATAGTTTTGACAGAATTTTATCAAGTAAAGCGTGTTTTTTTTTAGATATCACAACTTTGAGTTGGCATCACTGCTTTATTTGAGTAGCAATTTAACAGGTGATAGTTGGTTTTTATTTAGTTTGCTTTGAAATTTCATTATGAATCGATTTACACCAGAGCAACGCGTGCAAATTGTTGAAATTTTTAATCAAAATAATTGTTCAATTCGTCAAACTCATTGTGCACTACTTCCATTTTATGGCGTACGCAATCGTCCTTCAGAGAGGGTAATTCGATTTAACCCCATTAGATTATTTTCTTTGGGGCTATGTTAAGCCACATGTCTACGTCGATAAACCACAAAAAAATTTAACACTTGGTAATCAACATTCGAAGAGATATCGGCGAAATACGGCCGCAAATGATGTCAGAAGTTGTTGAAAATTGGTGCTCCAGATTGCGCCTTCTACGGGAAAGCCATGGCGGCCACATGGCAGAAATTATATTTGAACATTAATTTCATAAAATTTTCTTTCCAATAAAGCCCATTTCATTGATATTAAAAATATATATCCTTGTTGTATTATGATTTAAACTTGCGTCACTCTATAAAAAACACCCAGAAGAAACTATTTCGTAGAATATTTGGCAATCAATTAAAATCAAATGCCACATTTTCTCTTGATTGAAGGGTAAATAATCATATTTGAATGTTATGGCGAATATTTTAATGTTCTGCGGTTTGTTCAAATAATATCTTTAAAATGTTTTAGTGGATAACTAATTCGGCTCTGGCGACCCCTTTGAAGAAAAGCAATATTTGAGTTTTTGATCGAAATTTATATTTATTTCATACTGTTTTTTCCTTCGTTTGATTAGAAGAAGTGATTATCATTAACACAAATTACTGAAGCATTTGATATTTAGCTTGGCAGATTGCTGGGAAGGCAAATTCGATTCAAGACCACTTGGGGTCTAATGTGGTCCCATTGTGTTAGAAGTCATAGATTTTTACTCAGAAGAAAATTTATTCTCAATTGAAATTCATCTCAAAATTTTATTGAAATTATCGATCGATGTCGAATGCAGTAATTTTTCTCCCGAGATGTATTTTCCGAAAAAAAATTTAAAATAAATAGTTTTATTAAATACATTTTTACATTTTTTTAATGCCTGTGTCGGCTCTCAGGATTTTTCTTTACTCATAATGAACATCTTAAATAATACCGAAATAAATGAAATTTACATTTTACATTTTCAAGCTCTTTATCTCTGGCAAAAATAATCATTTGTGGAAAAAATACCGCACTTCGATTTAACAAATAAAATGATTATGTTTGAGGAAAAAAACCAGCATATTTTTGCACTCTACTTTTTAAGCATCATTCAATTTGTGTTTTATTAAGTGCTGCTAGGAAACTAGTGGCATTCGATTACTTAAGAATTTCGATGGTTGTGAATTACTCTGTCCTTCTCTTCCCTTCGCTCACTCTCTCTCTCTCTCACACTCGCTGTATTTTCCACATTTAATGGCCTTTGAATTTACTGACAATAGCACACGGTACCATCATTATGTTACATCAAATAATTTTCTAACAAATCGGTTTTCTTTAGTGTTGAAAACAAACATTTATTTTTTGTTTTTTTTTTTTGCAAAATAAAGAGCGAAGAAACAAATCGCCACAAAAAAAATATAACGAGAGAAAAACTCATAAATTTTAAAGTCAATGAACCAAAGTTCACATAATTTTTTAACCATGATGTTGTTCATTTAACCAACATTGAAAGAACTGAATAAAATAAAAAATAGAAAATTGTAAAAAGAAAAGCATAGAAATAAGAAAAAATAGTCAAACTATTATTATTATTATTATTTTTTTTTTTTTGGTAAATTTTACTAATGCAGGCGGCAGCAGGCAGTGGCTGTTAGTTTAGTGTATTTTTTTCTCATTTTTTGTTGCCAAAATAAAAATATAGTCAAAAACAGAAGGATGAAAACAAACAAAAAAATAAAACCAGACCGTTTTTGGCAAATGTAAGACACTTATTTCTAGAGTGATTTTTCTTTCGCTTAAGCATGACTTCAAACCCTCCGCCCTGCAATCCCTTTCGTTTTTCCACTTTCGTTTAGCAATTTGGCTTTTATTTTCAAATCTTATTTGATGTCATTATTGTAATTTTTTTTTCTTCCTAAATTTGTTTATTCTTTGCAACAACATTTAGAATTTCAAATTCAACATCAATATTTTTGTTGTTTGTCATTGTGAGACCAGAATGTGAACAGAGAAACAATGAAAAAGAAAAACGTATTGAAATTTAGAGGAGTCTGGTCTGACGTTTTGTGTGGCAGGTTAATGATGACTTTACGAAACTATTTTGCAACAAACACAATTGTTTAAATAAAGAAAGAATATGTCACTTGGCAAAGTATATTTTTTATACTTGTAGCATCGATTTTATTGGTAAGACTCCTGTGGTTTTCTTTTTTTTTTGGCAAACAACGTTTTATCTTAATTTAATATTTTACATTTATTTAAGCATGTACTCAAGTATTTATGTTTAAAATTTTATTTATTTGTTGCGGGTTAGCAATATCTAGATATATATACCGTTGGTAGCTATACCAATTCATCAGTAGATGTTTTACCCTTTATGTTTAAAAAATTCCAAAGCTCATCTATTTATACAAAAACTCACAAACATATTTTTGTGAATTACAAAGCATAAAAATAGCCTTTAAAGAATTTTTTCAAACACACACAACAATAATTTTCCATTATATTGTATAAATAGATGAGCTTTGGAATTTTTTAAACATAAAGGGTAAAACATCTACTGATGAATTGGTATAGCTACCAACGTAATATATACCTAGATATTGCTTACCCGCAACAAATAAATAAAATTTTAATTTAATATTTTTAAGATTGTTTCTAAAACATGTTTTAAATTTTTCTTTTTTTAATATTTAAATTAAAATAAAATTTGTTGTGTTGCTTTTAATATTCGAGATTTAATGTTAACAGAAAGCACTACAAATGTAAATAAATAAATGAACTTTCAAAACTTTTCAATGTAACATTTAAATTCAATGTTTTAGTTCTTCTATTTTTTTATTTTTTCTTCCTACTCTTATTTCCATATTTGAGTGCAAAATAGTCGAAAAAAAAAGAATTAAATAAAATAAAAGCCACTAACAAAATGTAGAATTATACACTCAACCAAAAAAAGCAATTAAGTTGAAGATTTATTCCTTATTATTCAGCAAAGGAACAGGTTCTTCGAATTCAACGTATGGCAATAATTGGCTTGTTGAATTCAACGTACCAGTTCGTTGAAGTTAAGAAACCATACGTTGAAACCATACGTTGACTTTTAAGAATTTATTCCCTGATCCAATGTATTCATACAACAAAAGCAACGTATATTACTTAAAATCAAGAAACAGGTTCTTTGATTCCAAGTATTTGTTCATTGTGTTTAAATAAATAAACGCGTTTCTTAAATTCAACGTATTATACTTTAAATCAAAAAACTAGTACATTGTTTAATTCAACGAATACAATAAAATAATAATGTCAACGTTGAGTTCATAAATACGTAAAATTTTACTTTTAATTTCAAGGAATAATTTACTAAAAAAACGTATAATACGTTGAATATCAAAGAATTTAATTCAAGGAACGGGAGTTCGTTGAATTTATGTAAAACTGTTTTTTCAGTGTAGCAGAAGAACAAGAAAAAATCACTATAAAACTCTAAAATTCATTATCATGCATGAGTTGTGTCTTTTGCGACACAGGATATAAATAAATGGATTTATTCTATTTGCCGTCATTGCTTCTGTTTTTTAGTTATTGCACTATGGGTGTGTGGTTTTATTTATTTTGAATTACTTGACTGCGTATTTTTTTTTTTGTGTGAAATATATAAAGGAAAGGATAATTTAACTATTCAACTGTATTTTATCCTTCATGTAACTATAACGCTTTTTATGTTAAATTTTTTGTATTAATTGTATGGGAAACATAATGAAATCTGTGAAATTAAGGAAAATTACAATTTTTAGAAAACTAAAATACATAAATATTGTTTGAAAATTCCCCTTGATAGAAAACAAATGAACACAAATATTTTGACGTATTCCAAAAGCAGTTTATCGAAACACAAAAATATTTTATCACATTATAATATAATATTATCTTATATTCGTCTTTTACCATTAATTATTGCTATTAATCTGCTCAATGACCGAAATTCGATTATTAAATTCGTAACCTGATTTGTTTGTAACCGGGTTTGTAACCGGGTTTTTCAGCCAAAATAATATTGTGCATATCATAATAATAATAATATTGGTGGAAAAAAACATACTTAAAAGTGTGCTACAAGAAATCGTGTGGCCTATCGAAACAGCTATTTATTCAACCTTAAGATCTTTTTTTTTTTTTTGATAAAATTTAACAGGTAACAAAAAAAAATTTTATTTATTCTATGTTTCGCCACATTCTGGTAAGAGGTTCTTCGTATACATTAGATCCAGCAAATCCCAGCTCTGATCATAATTAAGTATTTATTTTGTAACCTTTCCTTTTTTTGAAGCCTTTTTCATTAACATAATCTGAAGATTTAATTCTTCTTAAAATATGGTCTTTTTCTTAATATTATAAACTTACTAGATAAAAAATTTTCGATCCATTGTGCAAATAACAAAATTAGTACGAATATTTGTAATATGAGCTGCGGTTGTTGTACCACATTGAAATGAAAGTTGTAACATTATTAAAAAAAAGGTTTATTTATTATAAAACATCTAGGGACATGCAAGTAAAAATCATAAAGTATAAATTCGTACATTTTATACATAAATAAAATAAAATGTAAGTGGAACGAGAAAAAAAATATATGAAACAAACAACAAAATCACCTTAAGCACATACACAAATAAAATAACGAACTCTAATACCAGTATTTATTTATAGTAGGCGGGCCCCGATTTGTAAGGAAGCAAAGAAATTAAGAAGTTAAGAGGTTGGGAATGAAGGCGGAATGAAATTAAAGAGTGTAATAAGTTTTGAAAACTACTCTCTAAAGTCTTTGCTATGCGATGATATCAAGAGCTAGGATGTATTACCCATGGGAGTATTAATTTTATGAACTTTGGATTAATATCATCCAGACCGGTGGCATTCGATTTGACTTTATAGAAACCCTCTGCAACATCATTTAGATTTAGGCACTTAAAACTGAATTTTGATATGGATGGATCATATGGTGGTGTTTGGGCATAAAAGCCTGGGTCGACTATTGGCAAGGGAATATTAACGAAAGATTCGTTAAGCAAATTGACATCAACATCATCTGCACGATTAGTTGTCTTACCAATTCCAATATCACGTATTATTTTCCACGTCTTTTTTGTGTCAACAGCGCTGTTGAATTTATTGGAATAATAGGCAGATTTATGGTGTTTTATTTTAGACACAACAGCTTTCCTAGCTAGACAATACTGCTCACGATATTGTGGTGTCCTGTATCGTTTCCACATGTCGAAACGAATTATCCCGGCGTTGTATTAACGATTTTGTATCATTGTTAAACCATGGTCGCACACAGTTTCTAATTGTTTTAGTTTTTAATGGAAGATAATGCAATTTATAAGAGATACTTGTTCATCAATTGACGACAGGCAATAAATTTGATCCCATAGTATATTTTTAAGATCTGATTCCAAAGCCAAGATATTAAGACTTCTAAAGTCACGGTAAATAAACGTTGTATAGGGTTTCTCTGTGGCAAAGTCGTATACTGCACAAATCAGATCATGTTTTGAAAAGGCTGGTGCCGTTAATTGTTCATAAAGTAAAACTTTGTTTTCATTACTGACGAAGAATAGAACTGCATATTTTTCCCCCGCCTTCAATGTTGGCGTAAATAAAATATTTACACGTTTTAGAATTGTTTAAAAATTTTTACACCAATTTTTTTGTGCATATTTTTGCATATTTTTTTACTGTAAAGCTTATTTTGAGAATATTTTCAATATATTTAATATTACAAAATTTTACATTTATTTGAGCATGTACTCAAGAATTTATATTTTAAATTTTATTTATTTGTTGCGGGTTAGCAATATATATGTTTGAAAACATACGTTTGAAAAGTTTTTAAAGACTATTTTTACGCTTTGTAATTCACAAATTTATTTGTTAGTTTTCGTAAAAATGGATGAGCTTTAAAATTTTTTAAACATAAAAGGTAAAACATCTACTGGTGAGTTGGTATGGCTTCCAACGAAATGTGTATTTAGATATTGCAAACCCGCAACAAATAAATAAAATTTAAAATATATTCAATATTAATTTGTGAAGTTTTTATTCGAACTGAGTGATGTTTAATCAAAGAAATTTTTAATTTTTCAGGCTTAAGTTCGTTTTCTCTAAATTTAATTTTATTATAAATTAAATTATTATTTAAATTAGAAAGAAAGACAAATCTAGTGGCTCTTAATACTTGAAACAGACAAAGAAAAAGATTTCTTTGATTAAACATCACTCAGTTCGAATAAAAACTTCACAAATTAATTACAAAACTAAAGGCACGTAGCTAGGAATGTGTTTATACAGTTGTTTATACAATTTAAAAAAACAGCTGTATATATAAGCGCATTCCAAATAAAAACCCCTAGAGAATGAAATAAGAGACACTAGAATAAAGCTCAACTTGAACAAGATAGACTTTGAAAAAAGTATAGTAAAGTTCCAACCCATTAAAAATTATAAAAAGCTGTAGTGTAAAACTTACATGTAATTCAGCAGATTTAATTAATGTAGAGGATCTTTAACTGGTCTGATTGCAGCTGCCGTGGTGGCAGTGAAGTCTAAGCGGTAGACAACTCTGATGATGAGACTGTGGTTAGTCTCGAAACATCGATGTCAGTTCAACCCTCCGCGCAGTCAAAAACCTTTTTCTTTGTCTGTTTCAAGTATTAAGAGCCACTAGATTTGTCTTTCTTTCTAATTTAAATAATAATTTAATTTATAATAAAATTAAATTTAGAGAAAACGAACTTAAGCCTGAAAAATTAAAAATTTCTTTGATTATATATTCAATATTATAAAAATTACATACGAAATGATTTGTATGCCCTCTTAAGAGCATATTTTTTCTTTTATATTTACTTTTGTTGGCATATTTTTTAATTTTTGCTGGATATTTTGCGAGTCTTAAATACAAAATAAGCATTTAATTATTTTTTGGTTTCCCTTAAAAATAATATTATGATTAGAATTTATGTATTAATTTTTATTATACATTTTACTTTCTCAAAAGCACTATTGTTAAGACAAGGATCTGGCCTTCAATAATTTGTGGCTCATATTGTCGTTCTGCTACTTTAATGCTACAAAACTTTTGCATTTAGAAATATTCTTCAAAATTATTTTCAAAATACTTTTAAGTCTATAAACTTATCAAAAATTCTTTAAAAGGACCAACATCAATTCTAACATTTCTTGCAATCAAACAAAATCATAATACTCAAAGGTAATAAAGAACATTTTATTTGCCCAAATTCCACTGTACACTTGATACTACCCTAATTTCTAATAGCAAAGAAGTGGTATCGCAGTTAGTCAATGTTATAAAGCTACTAGTGGAACACTATTCCATTTTGTTTATAGCTATTTTTGCTATTTTGCTGTTGGCATACAAAAATTCTAAAGACACAAAACCCACAAATCTCGACAACAAAACGAAAAAAATAGTGTTCTCTATTGTTGCAGATGTTGTTGGTTTTTGTAGCTCTCTATAATGCATAAAGTTTATGGCTTAAGTCATGAAACAAAAGCAACCACCACAAGCTTTGCCGTATGAGAAGAAGAATAAAAGAAGACTTTTTAAATGTAACAACTGAAAGAAATAATATTCAAAGGAACAACTGCATACAAAAAATTACTAAACAGAGAATATGCAAGCGGCAAAAACTCACAGCATATAATACTTTGAAATAGTTTTGTATGTTTCAAAAGATTTTAGCAACTAAAATTGCCAAGATTAAAAAAAAAAGAAAATAATAAATTACAAAGTGCTTGGCTGATGAAGGGATTTAAGAACAACGAAATATTTAGTTGCAAGTAAAAGGTAACAGATATTCAAAACAGTACTTATAAAAGATAAACTTATTTTTTATTAATGAAATAAAATTACCACATGAAAAAATTATGGTCACCTTTGAAAGACCAACGATGTCAGTCAGAAAAAAATGTCATATCATTTAAAAATTCCCTTTAATGTCTCACTTTTTTTTTATTACAGTAGTTTGTGTTGAAATGAAGGAAAAGCTTAAAATATACAAATCAGAAAACTACCAGTAAATGTAGAAGGATTAAGAATAATGCAAAAGGAAGAGAGAGATTTAATAGTGAAACTGTTGCCAATCAACGTAGTAACAGCAAGTGGACTTTTGAAGGTTTTATTATTTTAGTTTTTTCTTAATTACAAAGAATACAATTCTTATTGTTATTGAAAAAAAATCAATAAATACAATAAAAATAGTTGTTTATGTAAATATTTGTTTAAATTAATTTTTGGAAAATCTTTCTTTTTCAGGCATCTCATCATTTGGTGTTTGAAATAAAGGTAAATATATATATTTGTAATGATTTTTTTTTTTTAAATTAGAAGAAATTTTAATAATTAATCCGAAAACGTAGCAAATACTTACATATGTTTTTTTAATAACAAATTGCAAACAAAAAATATTCGATATAACTGAGGTTATACGTAGCGTATGTGGAATATTAATAAATAGACGATGTTAATCATACGGCAGCAATATGGCAGCTGCTTTACAGGTTAACATCCCAGCGGGAAAACTCAGAAGCCCTTCTAACTTAAGGCCTTATTAAACCCCTTCTTACGAATGTTTTCAAACTAGCTTCTCTGAGAAGGGAGAAGAGATAAAGAGAAAAAGAGAGATTTAAATTTTTTTGTGTTGTACACATTCCAAAGGAAAGCCATTAATTATAAGGCCTTTCAGAATCATTCTCGAAATAAACCAATGCGGAAGGGCTTCTCCGCAATGATATCGTGTGTAACAAATATATGAGTATGGAATGGAGCGAGAAGGAAGCGAGAAGGCCTTGCGCATCCAAAATAAGGGGAGCGGAGACCTTCTAGAAGGCCTTCGTAGTTCTTCTTTTCCCCGCTCGAAGTGGATGCAAACGATCTGGTATAAGTGCAAATGTAAAATATGGCAGATCTTTTTTATATTGTATTTTTTTGTATGATTTTACAAAAATTCAGGATAGTTGGGTTTTTCTTTGAATACCTCCAATTATATTTTTCCAATTGATTTATTAAACAATTGTGATGATTCCCTACCCTGTAAAACACTTGAGTTTTACTTTTTAGCTTTTGCTATAAACGTTCGCATCAGCATTGAAAAAAAAAACTTAAATATTTTTTCGTTAAGGTCAGGACGTGACTCTTCCATGTAGAAAGTCTTTAATGTGCCAAGAGAAGAGAGAATCATTATGCCCAGACGAAAACAGTCGGTCTACACACCGTGTTTAGTCTGAAAAATTAATATTCAAAACAAATGCACTATCAAGTTTATGTCATGTATCAGTAAGAATTTGTTACATCCCTAGAGGGAAAAGAATTTGCACAGGACACATCACGTGACTGGTTCCCAGGGAATAGCAACCGGTTCGAGATCCGGAACTTTATATGAGAAGGACCGGTAACTTTAACATGGCGTTGTCATTAGAGGGGGTCAATTGACATAATTAAGATACCCGGTGATAGATCCTAGACTTAAACTTAAGATAGTTGTCCTATGGTGGTTTCCTAAGTACTAGTCTCAGTTATGGTTTCATAAAAACCGGTAATAGGATTATCCTACAGTAACCTGTCTAAAACTAATCCTTAATGAACATGTCAGCAAATAGTTCCTTAAAGCCTGGTAAAAAATCCAGTCCTTCGATGACATAAGTATCACCAAACGAGTCTAAATGCTTCACAACAATAAGTTTACATGTACAAAATGTATTTAAAATATAAAAATTTTATTATTTCATTTAAATTATATTAAAGCGGGTATTAAACACATTTTTATAAAAAATATAAAAATAAAAATACTTGGTATTGATACACTACCCTGCACGATCAAACGATTCATTAAAAAAATTTTGGTGGTAATGCTAATTTTTGCACTATCAGTAAACTCAGATTTACTGCAAAAATCTGCACTCACACGATTACAAAATTTTAAACTGCAATCACCAAACAGCTGCATTTCCAATTTTGGTTTTAAATATCAAAAACGGTAACGCTGTTCACATTGATCAAGAGTTCATATTCTATTATATGTGTATAAAATACATACATACATATACATTTGTGTACTTATATGTAAGTATGTATATATCTATGGTTTTTTGCATTGAAACTTGGCAAAATGCGTTAAAGTTTTAAAAGTGTTACTCGTAGCAGGTATGGGTAGGTACAATCGAATATGTATGTATACATAAGTATGTATGTAAATCTTTCGATGGGACACTGAGCGATGGAATTTTGTTAGCACTTTTAATCTAGTTTTGTGATATGTCCTCTTTTCACCAGTCACTCATCCAGTCACTCAGGAACACTTTGTACCATTCCCATTTTCACCTATCATAGGACAGATATAGGGTTCCCACCTTTTTTTTTGCAATTTATTTATTGTTATATTTGAAAACGTATTTTTTATTGCTTTTCACAAGTTTTATCAAATAATTATCATATTTAAATTAAAGTAAATAATGAATTCATTTTTTATCAGATTCAGAAACGATTTGTTTCTTTCGTCTCGCCATTTGCTCTTTGTTACAGGAAAACTCTCTCTGTGAATGCTGACGTGGCAGGAATAGAAATTAAAAATGAAATTACTTTATACAAATTTGATAAATTATCATCAGTCTTATTAAATAATAGCTGCCATTTACTTGCAGTAGATAATTCTGCAAAACCTTCAGAACTGTATATCTGATCATAAATTTTGTTTAATGACGCAATTTCTCCATAAAGATCATCCATATTTATATTAGCCGTATTCACAATCTTGTGCATTTGAGATTGCAAATTTATGCAATTGCAAAATTATTCTATCAATTGTGAATGATATCTTTGGGTTAGGTTGCAATGCTTATTGCAAAACACAAGCTGATTGATAAATAAAAAAATTATTTTCCACTGAAGTTTTGGCCTAAAAAATACATATGTACATATGTCTAAGAAATTACTCAAGTATAAAACATTTGCTTAGTCAAATAATTCTAATTTTTATTATAAAAATAAGGATTAATTCGTTAGTTAGTTAGGATTTTAAATAATACATATATATATGTTTTGCGTTTTGTTAATTTTTACTTATTTTCATTTCATTAATTTTTGTTTGTCTGGTTAATTTCCTTTTGCTTGAAATATTTTTGGTTTTTAATTTTAAATAAAATTATTAAAATTTTAATAAGCAAAATCGGCTTAGTTCACTGCGTATCAGCTGTCGTTTTGCAATTAAGTGTTGCATAAGTAGAGTAAATATAAGCTATTGGTTTTTAGTGTTGCTTATTTGCAAAGATGTAGCATGTGCATATCTCTGTATTTTGTTAGTGTAGAGTAAAAATATACTACACCATTTTGCAAATGCAATGAAGCAAGACCATTTGCACAAGATTGTGAATAGGGCTATTAAGTTTTTGCAGATTTAAATTTTCGCTTATGCTAACAATATTATCAAATTCAATTTTGCTCTTAAAATTTTATTGCTATTATTGTTTGTATTTTTAAAATCAAACCATTTATTCAGGTACTCTAAGGCTTTATCGATAAATAATAAAAAATTCATGTGAATTTGCCTGGTCAGTTCCGGTGCAGACAAGAGGTTAATTTATTTGCTTGTTTCATATCCAAATATCGAAATTGCCATTAAATAGTCTTAAGAAAGAATCGCCACTGTAAAAAAACGTCTACAAATGACTAATATAACCCGAATCTATTTTGAATTGAAGATAAATCAAATCATGCGAAATAAAGTATTTTGGTGTACTTTATTGTTTCTATAAAGTATAGAGTACAATTAATCAAAAAAACGTACAATACTTTATTATAAAGTACGGGTGGCAAGCCTAGACAGGTATGTTGTAAACAATTTCCCGTAGGGAAGTAACACAAATATTCATCTAATCCCATAGAAAATATATCCTTGAGCTTTCCTTTTGTATTTATAGTGGTTTCCAAGAAGATCATGGTCTATTACTACAATTATTGCTTTATTAAAAGTATATAAAATTGATTGTGTCTGAAAAGCCACTTAGTAAAATTTAATTAATTCAAACAAATTTTATATAAAAGGCATTAAATTTATTTAAGTTATTTTATCAATAATTTTACCGCCACTCCTTGTTGACAATGTCTCTCCTTCTTTACCTAATTATTATTTAATAATCAACTGACTGTAGAAGATGGCAAACATGCAAAAGCGGGCTGATTACAAACCAATATTTGATGTGGGATGACGTTAAGTCTTTGCAAACATCAGCGTAAGAAAACACTCAACCTTCTTTTTAACTCAACTAAAGATTTTTAACCTTAAGTGCATCCCCGCTCTACCTTCTACGTTTTTGCAATGACGATTACATGAAATTACATGAATTTCATTTGCATTGACAGGTTAACTTAAGTCAGCTCAATCCTGCACCTGTGCAGTACATTTAACTTATTTAAAATTCTTTTAGCAATATTTCCCCAGAGCAATAATGTATCATATTGATGTCAAGCGTACAAGTACATATACATAGTATACACACACACAAATGCCTGCCATACATATATTAAGAATAAAATAAATGCTTGTGCTCAAACAATACCTGTCTGTATTCGTAGAATATTTTGGCATGAAGTTGCTGCATTTATAAATGATGATGTTGTTTTTGCTGTAGTTGTTGTATTGCTCTTAAGCTAAAATACTAGACAGACAACTTAAGGCAGTTCATGTTGTTACTTTTGAAGGCACTGCTACTGCCGCTACTGCCTGCTACTGAGGCTGTTGTGTTTTTTTTTTCTCTTTTTTTTGTAATTGCAAGTGTAAACAACACATGTAAAATATTTAACAAAAAAAAAAAAACAAAAATGATGTAAAAAGAAAATGCAAGGAAAAATAAAATAAACTTTTCATAACCTATTACTGGTATTTTTGTTCAAATCTGTCTATCCTTTCCATACTTGAACGTACAAACACTGTCACATATCTGTGCTTGCATTACACAAATACAGTGAGCCAGTAAGTGAATGAAGTAACAGTAACGTTGTATTTGTAAGATGCCAAGAGCTTTTAGCAGCAACAAATATAATAATACAAATATAAAATCTCACATGCTCGTACACATGGATACATGTATATGCATGTACATGTACATATAATTAAGTAAGTAAAAGTTGTCTGCAAAACAAAAGGCAATAACAACATCAAGCACTGCATTAAATCTATATATGTATGTATGTATGGATGTGTGTACTAGTGATGTTACGAATACTCGTATTCGTATTCGACTATTCGACTATTCGCCTGTTTTAAGATATTCGTATTCGTATTCGCCAAATTCAAGCGAATATTTTTCGAATAATTTTCCCATACATTTTCCAAAAAAAATCATACAAAAGTTTAAAAAAAGTACATAAAATGTAAAAAAATATATAAATTTTTATTAAAAAACCCATTGTATTTCACGCAGAGTAAGAAAAACGAAATCTGAAAGTATGTAAGCAAAATAATTAATAAAATGTTCTGTAGAGGTTTTCAAATTCGGCATCTTAATGCAATAATAATGTTAAATCACTAAATTTTTTTTTTCATTTATAGTTAATAACGCAAAGGCAGGGATTTTTTCCAATTAAATTTGAAATATAAACCTCAAAAGAAATATTCGTATTCGTATTCGTATTCGCGAATACTAAAAATTGATATTCGTAACATCACTAGTGTGTACGTATGAGCGTCTTTAGGTAGCTGCATGTATAAAAAAAATTTTGTGTGCATTTGTAGGTGTGTGTGTATATTTTCTGTAAGCTGCATGTAAGAAAGTGAATAAAATTTAATTTAAAATGATTTATATTCCATTTGGAAATAAAATAAATAAAACTGAAATGAATAACAAAATAAACTTTCACATAAAAAGTCTCAAAAGCCTTTTCCATCATAAAAATAAAACTTTCAGCCACATAAAGATGACTTGCAATAGCAATGTTGGAAATAAATAGGATTTTTAAAACTTTAGTAATTGAATTTATAAAACTTCTTCTTTTTTGGATTCGGTTTTTCTTAATTTTTATTTTCTTTTTTTTCCATTAAGAGAACGAGTTTTTATTTTGTAGTTATAATTAGAAAATAATATCACACACGTGATTAGTTAATATGTGTTTTTATTTATTTATTAGGACAGTATTTCAAAGTGAATAGTTTTTTTTTAGTATCTAAAAGACATTTATTAACACTTTACGACTGATTTTGTTAGACGGAATTAAATGAATTAATATGTAATCCGGTATTTTAAAGGGTAGTAATGCAGACAAATTTAAGGAATAGTAACAAATTCCGCCTTCAAGGAATAGTTGTAGGAAATTGTCGAAGGAAGTCTTGTAAATTTTTAAATTTTTATTACAGGGTTTACTCAGTAGTTCTATGTACAATAGACCGTATCACAAAAAAAAAGTTCGCCGTACGCACCCTAATATGAAGTATTTTTGGATGATGATTGGAAAAAAAATTTTTTTTTTTTTTTTTGCCGAACGTAGGGGTCTCCATTTTACAATTTTCATTATAACTCCGGCATTTACTGTCGGATCTTAAAGTTTGATACGTCGATGTTTTTATCTCGAGGAGATCAATGTTTTGTGTAAAGAAGAATTTACGCCAAGTAACCCGTTCTAGTATTAACTCACTATATCTCAGTTCCTACCACCCTAATGTGCCACCCTAATGCCAAAAAATTAAAGCTCGCAAAAAAGCATTAAACTTTTGCAAAGAAAGTTTTTCTCTAATTCCAGCAGAACTATTTATGTTTAATTGTTTTAGTTTTTTTTGTTGCCGAACGTAGGGTGGTTTTTGAGTTTTTAGTTATTTCTTATGTATTTACAGTCGGATCTTAAAGTATGATATATCAATTTTTTTTTACAACGATACCAATTTTCTGCATCAAAAGTCATTGATCTCAAGGATCTTTTTCTCGTACTTAAAGTGTAAAACCTATAAAAAACATATGAATACATATTTTATTTCTTTATATTTTATTTATTAACAATGTGTATTAACAAAGATAAGTAAAAACAAAATGTGTTTCTTAAATATTAATACATATCGCATACTAAACTTAATTAGGTATTCACAATATTTATAAACTCATACAACTCTTAATCGATCATATTTTGACGAGATTCAAGTTGACTGTATTTCTGGCGGCTCTCTAGTTTAGAAAAAATGTGGCCCTGGCGTTGTTCATCGGTGACCGCCAAGGCAGATTCATGAACTACTTGAACAAAACGCTCGGTGTTTTGTGAATGACATGGATAATCTGAAAAATACTGTAAATACATAAGAAATAACTAAAAACTCAAAAACCACCCTACGTTCGGCAACAAAAAAAACTAAAACAATTAAACATAAATAGTTCTGCTGGAATTAGAGAAAAACTTTCTTTGCAAAAGTTTAATGCTTTTTTGCGAGCTTTAATTTTTTGGCATTAGGGTGGCACATTAGGGTGGTAGGAACTGAGATATAGTGAGTTAATACTAGAACGGGTTACTTGGCGTAAATTCTTCTTTACACAAAACATTGATCTCCTCGAGATAAAAACATCGACGTATCAAACTTTAAGATCAGACAGTAAATGCCGGAGTTATAATGAAAATTGTAAAATGGAGACCCCTACGTTCGGCAAAAAAAAAAAAAAAAAATTTTTTCCAATCATCTTGCAAAAATACTTCATATTAGTGTGCGTACGGCGAACTTTTTTTTTCGCCCCATATAGCGTGATACGGTCTAATGTACAACCTTGTCAGGAGGATATTTTCTGAAAATTTTAATCCTTAAACTTTTATCTGCATCTGACTTGAGATGTAATAAAAATTTATTTGTCATAAATCGGCACCTTCACCATCGCTATTTTTTGAAGACATGAAAATGCAAAATTCAATTTGAATGCCAGAAATATGCTAAATGATAAAATTCCGTACGTTTTTTTTGGATTTCTTATGAAAAGGGACTTAATGAGATCATTTGCTATCAAAATTATTTTCCAATGTGAGTTTTTCATATGGCAGTACGAACCAAAAGTATTTAGGAAATGAAACTGGTCCAAGACCGACATTAGTGACAAAAGAGTGCATTGGTACGGTAGCTGCGTCTGTGCCACAAAAAATTCAGAAATAGGACCTAAAGGCTTAAGAAGCTAAAACATATGAAAATTGACAAACATTTCTGAACTTTTCCATCAAGTTCCTTGTCATCCAAAGACTCTAAAACAAATTGCTCGTAATTTTTTTAATTAATACTCTGCTTACTTTCAAAAAATCCATAAAAGTTAATTGGATTCTGTTCAAAATTAGTAACTGCGAGTGTAACAATTTTTGATAAAATTTGGCACCAAAAAGGTCTCAACAAAAAAATAAATGATATTTAAAGGAAATACATATTTTTTTTCATATTCTTTTGTTTATCCAAACTTTGTTTTTCATTCAAATGTTTTGTTTTTTTTTTTGCTTTTTTCTCATCCAATCTCAAGTCATCACTTAACCTTCGAATTTAAATTTTCATAATGTGGTTGCAAAACAAAGCTTCTGTGTTAAATATTTCTCACTTTGTGTTTTTTTACTGAATCTTTTGATTTTCAAAGAAATCAAGTCGGAAAAAAATTTATTGAAAACCTTGGACTGTTCAGATGGCAACAGAGCGACAGAGAGAGGGGAGAGGAAATCGAAAGTATAAACATTAACAATGTTTTAAATATTTTTTTTTTGTTATTGTAGGCGAAAAAGCATCAGCAGCAGTAGCAACAATAGCAAACAAAACTAAAAAAAAGTCACATTTTGTAATCTTCTAGTTTCCACTTCACCAGCATCACCAAAATCATTCATTCATTCATCGTCAATACATTTTTTTGTGTGTTTCATTTTATTTAAAAAAAGTGTATATAAAATGTAAAAAAAATAAGGCACAAAAGATTTTTTAAATTTGTTCAATGTTTGTTTATTTGTATTTCTATGTTTTTTTTCATAATTTTTCGGGCCTTTCTTTTATATTTAAAAATAGAAATATTTTTTATGCTCTATTGCTTATTTCTTTAAAATGAAATATTTTATAATAATGTTTTTTTTTTTTTTGTGCTAAGCAGTTGGGTTGGATTGGTTGTTAAAGCAACTCTAAAAGCATATTTGAAAAAAAGAAAATTATTAGTCCCAAAATGTCACTAAAATGTTAAATTTTTTACTTTCTTTATAAAAAATATTCAAAAATTTACAACAGGTTCATAGAACAAATTGCCGTAGATGATTTGTGTTAAAACTAAGGCAGAAATTATATTCCCTCTGACTCTTTCGCTTTTTTTCGCTCTCACTGCATCGCAAATAGATCGACGACTTGCATTTGCGTGACGACTTTAAATAAAATTTAAACTCTAGTACTTTTTTGTTATATGCAAGATTATGTTGTTTTGTCATTTATGTATATCACTCATATTAAAACTTGGCTCGAGTAAATATTGATACAACAACCTTATACTGCTAGAAAAATGCTCACTCAGATAATTAATGAGAAATTTTTCAACGTTCAGAATTAAATTTCTCTCTTATTAAAACACTTATAGAAGAAAATTGAAATCTTAACCTCAAGTACTATTTCAAATAACATAATTTTTATAACAAACAACTTTTGCTGCTTCTTTTTTTGTTGAAATGCACTAAAAAATGTTCTCACAATAAACTTTTAAGTTAAATTAAGTTTATCTGCTGCTATTCTACAGCTAAAAATAATCCTACTCAGTTACCTTATCTTTTCTCTCTCCCAGCAAGCCATTGAAAATCCAAAAAAGAAATAGAAAAATAAATGAAAATAAGAAAAACAAATATTTTGCGAATAGCAAAAATATTTTTGTTTGTGTGTGTGTGAGCGTCAGTAAATGTGATTTCAAACCAGAATAATAAAGTAATAAAGTGCAACTGAAAGTTGAGAGAAAAATGTAAATTGCAATCTGTTTAGATTTTGTTCATTCATATTACTTTCAACACAAATAGAGCATCAACCTTTTGTTCCACAAAAAGAAAAAAAAAAAGTTAGCGAAGCGACCAACAAACCGACCGAACAGACCAACCTTCTTTCATTTAAATATTTTTTATATTTTATAAAATAAATACACAAACAAACAAGCAAGCAAGCAAACTGTTTTCCTTCTTGCCACAAATAACAACATCAACACTATTTATGCAGCAATTTTGAAATATACTTTCGTATCTTGTTTAAGCAAATGCTTACATACATGCTAAGAAGCACGCAGCCCGTTTGAGGGAGAAACATAATTCCATTTGAATTAGATTTTTTTTTTGATATTCTGCTCTGTACTGCTTCTATGCCACTAGCCAATTTAGCACTCTTTATTTGCATACTTTGTTAAGGTCAATAAATTTTTTATCTCTCATATTTTAATATTTTCTCACAACAAACAAATTTTGTTGTTCTTTTTTGCTTTAAGTGAATTATTGTTTTGTGGCTTTGCATAGTTTCCATACTGTTGCTGCTATTATTGTTTAGATAGTTTTTGTTTTTTCGCATTTAGAACGAATAAAAATATCATAAAGAGTTATGAAACCCGCTTTATTCATTCAGTCTTTCGTTATATCTGTGGTGTGGGTGGGTGGTGGTTGCCTGGCATTGAAGCGATTTAGTTACAACAGCAAACTTGCAAAACTGCTTCATATTGTTTGTGATTGCATGATGATGATGGTGTATATTGTATCGTACCGTATTGCATTGTATTGTATTGTGTTTAACTTAAGCTTTGGAAAGAAACTAAGCGGATTTTTTTTCCACTAAGTTGAAAAATTAGTTAAGATTTGTTACGAACGAAGGGATTTGTACCGCTTTGTGGCAGCTAAGTGCATTTGTTTCGCTAAAATCTGAATACTCCTCCTATTTAACTGAGTTTACATCTAAAGAGCTTTAGAATATTTTTTTTGGAATTAAGAAAATACGAGTAGTTTTATGAATATATATTTTTTTTTTTTTTTTTTTGGTAAAATACTGTTCAATCTAGCAATGCTCCAGCAACTTTCATTCAAAGTATTAATGAAGTTGCGCAAACACACTTTTAAAAGATTTCGATTCAGCAAATGGTGAGCGCATGTATCGGGAAATTAATGAAATCCACTTTCTTTATCCCTGTCTTTCCAAAATAAATGGAAGTGAAAGTGGAAGTTAACGGCATGTTCAACGATGTCGAAGAGAAGAGTTCGATCGCTTTCTAATCGAATGAAAACTGATTTGGGTTCAACAACTGGTTTTTTATTCGAACGTTGATTCGAATGAAAACTCAAATGAAAACGTAAGTACTTTCATGAAAAATTCCGTTCAACTATTTCGAACATACGGACATCATTGCGAACGAAAATGTCAAAATCAAGCACTTGTTCTTTTGCTTTCGCTTAAAAAACATTTTGCCAAAAACATATGAATTTATATAAAAATGCTTTTTAAAACATTGATAAGTACGTTTATGTATGTAAATACATGCATATATACATACATTTAGCCAAGGATGCAGTTTGAGTTTTTGGGGGAGGGAGAAGTTGTAACTGAAACATACTATTTTGCATATGTAAGTTATTAAATATATGATACGATCCATTTTAGTTATACAAATGAACATCTTATTTATTTAGTCTTGGGAGTTTATAATGAGAAAATTAGCTTATTCTAAAGTTTTTTTTTATAATTATTGATTTCCAATATAAAGTTGACACAATTTCAATTTAACAGTTTTAATTCTATTACAAAATTCTAGTTTGAAATGTTTGTTGTTGTTGTTGTTGTTGTTATATTAGTGTGGATTATTGTTCTTAAATTATTAAAGGGATTCAGTGAATGTGCTAAATTTTATTTCTACAATTGTATGTCTTTAGAAACTTATTGGTTCATGAGCAGCTCCAGGACAGTGTCCGTACCTCGTAATTCCCAACGACTTTAACGTACGCCTTCAGAATCTTCTTTGTTAGAAAAAAAAATATACGGCACTCTGCCTGCATATTTATTGTTGTTAAATACATATGTACATACATACATACATTGTCTTTATTATTTGTTTGTAATTTTTTATTACTTTCGTTTATTTTTATATGTCAAACGAATTGATAGTGATTTTGACAATTTTAAGGAAAATAGCTAAAACAATTAAAATTTCTTATGTGGCAATACTTTGAAAAACGTAACTACATTCGATCGAAAGCTGTCGATATCGTTGAACCCAAATTGATTAGACTTCGAGCGGTTGGCTTTCGATCGCTTAGATTTTCTTTCGACATCGTTGAACAGGCTGTAAGTTTCTTTACTTCTTTTTTTTACTAATAAATCGGACTGGGGAACATAATTGAATCTGACTGACTAAATAAGGAGATTAAGTTGATAATAATTAAGAGATAATGATCACTTACAGAAAAATTGTTGTATGAAATTTACTCCACGTTGATTGATTTGTTGGGCCCAGCATTCAATGCGTGTTGTTGTAGTTTGTGCTTTCAATGGTTTTTTTCTTCTTTTGAGTAAATGATAATTATAATTAAATTATGTATGAAGCATTGTAATAAGTAAATGTAAATTTTAGATTAAGGAATTTAAATAAAAAAGCAATGTAAAACAAAAGATAGGGATATGTAAAATTTTACACAAGAGAAAAAAAGTTAGTAAAAAATAATATAAAGTTCATTTTACTACACAAAACTTTTATGTAAATAATATAGAACGCAAAGTTGATTGTGATAATATATACAAAGAATATTAAAAATTTATGTTATTATTTCATAACCCTAATGTACATATGTAGATTAATTTAATGTATACTAATATGTAGGGTATATGTAATTAATTGATTTTAGTGTTAGATTAGTATGTAGATTTAGTAATAAGTTTTAAAATGATAGTTTAATGATAGCTAGGTTATACAATTCTTTTCTCTCCTTTTTTTTTTAATAGAAATTAAGTATTTTAGGTTTTAGTTAGATTAAATTTTAAGTGTTTTATGATCATTTTTCCTGGCGTAAGAGTGATAATAGTTGCCTTTTTTTTAAATTTTTCTTATTTGAGTGATAGACTAAACTATTTAAATAACTTAGGTTTTAAAATGATTGTGATTTTTGCATGTCTGATATACTTAGCTCCAAATTAGGTAGGTAAAATATTTCTAAATTGATATGTTGCTTAAGCTAAACGCGGTATGGTTTCGCTTCCTCTTGATTTAGATGTGTAGCTTTTTATTTTAACCAATTTGCTGGACTATTTAATTGTAGTTGAAGGTCACGATATCATTCGGCTTTAACCCACGTGGAGTATTGCCTTCACTTCTGAGACTTTTCTAGGCATTATGTAAGGCTTATAATGGTAACGGAATATGTTGAAATAAAATGCTGTCTGAACGATAACCAAGCTCGTTCAGACCAGGGTAAAACAATGTGGTCGTAAAATCCTTAACAAGGAAACATTCCTTTTTAGAAAATAATTGAGGAGATTTTAGGAGTATTTTACTATTACCTTAGACAAAATCTGCGGTCTAATTACCGCTTTCGATATCGAGCTAATTAGATCGAAAATTTTTGATTTGGGATTATGGCATTCGATATCGTACAAAAACAATTAAAATTTGAGATGATGGCTTTCGATATCGAGTCATCGATCGAGTGTTTAACTGTGTTCGAGTACGCAAAAGTTTTTACTATTTTTTTTTAACTTTACTGCATTTTACTAAATTGCGTTCGTTTACACAAAATACAGTAAATGAGAACACAAATTGAGAGCGTAAAGTGACAGTTCTAAATTGAGAACTTGCAAATTTTTAGTGCAGAAATTTTTCGCAGTAAAGTTTAGTAAAACCATAAAACATATGATTCAAAATGTAAACAAACAAAAAATGTGCAATTTGTGACTAAAATATTAATCAAACTAAATATAAAACAAAACTAAAAGTACATTAACATTAAATTGAACTTGTTTGTGAAACAATTACTTGAATGCCTATGAATGGAAAATAAAAGTTTTTTTGGTGTTGTGGAGTTGTTATTTTAATTCTTTGGAGTTGGGAATTTCTAAAGTACTTGTGTACTTAGTAATGCACATCTTTTGAAGTTAATCAGTAGCAAAGACAAATATTCATGTAGTTTGAATAAATTTAACCACATACAAATATGCAAAATAAAAAAAAAATAAAAAAAAAGAAGAAATGGGAAATTGTTTATATTTTATTACAATATTTGTGTTATAAAAAGTATTGAATCGAGTACCGATGAATAAATTGTTCAAATATCCAAAGATGTAAAAATTTTTCAGCACTACATTTATTTTCCATCAGCTGTTGCCTAAATCTTACGAGTTTTTACAAATTTTCCGTTCGCGTACTTTTTAATTTTTTGGGAGATTAAATTCTGCTCATTTACTGCATTTTACTGTAAAAGTAAACAAACGCACCTTTTATTTGAAAACATTGCTCGATACCAAAATGTCAATCGTAAACAAAACAAATGGTTTTCTTAATTTTAAATGCAAACAATAAATTGTGAAAAATGTAAGTTTTATTTATTTTTTGAGTTAAAACAATTGTAATTATGGTGTACATTTTAGGACAAGTGTGAAAAATATAAATTTAAAACAAAAAGTAATACTGGCAGAGTTTATGTCCGAACACCCGAATTTAGCAAAGAACCTATTGCCAAATTGTGAACAGGGAAGAGTTGTTGCAAACAATTGTCCTTCGATAATCTGAACCGCTGTTTAAATCTAAAAAATATACAATCAAGAATTTCAGCCTGATTATTTCATTCCAAATACATACTACATAAATTTGTTACTTACACTTTTGTTGGCAAGGATAGAACGCCGCTCTTATCTCGCATTTGCCTTCTAATACGCTCCAACTAATGTTCTTCTTCTGACTCCGACGAAGAAAAATATGATACCATCAATATTTGTTGATCCATTTTCTATAAAACACAAACTTTTAATTAAAATAACAAAAATTCTAGTTTTTACTTACATTACTTGTATTTTGTTTTATTTATGATATCCCAAGCGGTAATTAGACACCTGATACTTAAAGGGCTTTTGCTTTTGTTTTTTTACACAATTTTTATGATGTTTTACGAAAAAAAATTTACAACGTTTATTCTTTTCCAAAAAAAAAAAAATGCACAATATAATTTTACTTTGTTTGATAATGATTCTAATGTATAAGAAAACTCCTTTAACCTGCAGCACTTCGATTAATAATGATTTGATATAAAAATTGCTTTGCGCTAAGAACTGATGTGATAAAAAAAATTACGCAGTGGATTTATTCTGGATAATCCAAGGCGATTTGAATGACATTGGAAATATCAATTCATTAGTTAATGCCAAAGAAAGACATAATATAATGCCGTATTTATTTTAGGATCTTTATAAGCGTGATTCTCTGAGCAATATAACTCGATCTACGTATGTAAATTCGTATGAATACCATTAATTAACTCTTATACTTATTAAAACTCAGAGATTACTGCTTCATGCACGGTGACGAAAATGGGGGAAAGAAATCCATAGAAAATACTAAGTGATACCCAGTAGGTTAAATCAAAGAAACACAATTTTAGTAATACAGTGACGTGTAGAGCTCAGCGTTTAAAAGTTACGAATTGTAGTCATGGTCTTCACTTCACTTTGAAACGCACGCCAGCGACAACAAGCAGAAGTTTCAATTTCCGAAACAAAGTCCTAAAAGCTATAAGATGATTTTCTTGGAAAAGTTCCAAAGAGGTCACAGAAAACAATAAAACAAGTAAAAAAAAAACTTAAAGAAAAAATTATATTATTTAATTGTTGTTTTAAAACATAAATACTTGAGTACATGCTCAAATAAATGTAAAATTTTGAAAAAAATAATAATTAATTTGAATACGAGAAAAATTTCACTAGTATATTTATGGGGTTTCTGGAGCACATTTTTCCACTTTATTGCTCACAAATAAAAATAAACTGATCTGATGCGTAATACCGTGATCTGAAGCCTGATCTTATACCTAATAACCTGATTTGATTTTTTGCTTTGTCAACTTGATTAGATACCTAATAAACAAATTAGGTGTCAGATAAAAATATTAGATATCTGATCAGTGTAGCAGATCATGATATTCGGTATCTGATCATGTTATCAGATAATATTATCATTAATTAATTAATTTTATAATAACGTGGTAAACTACTTGGTAGCATTGTGTTTGCAATAAAGACAAGTACAAAACGGGTATGCTCTATTGGAGCACGCATTTGCATGAACCGCCATAAAAATACTACTTACTTTGCTATTGAATTAATGTTAATCTGTTATTCTATCGCGTGTAAAGCGATTTTAATTTGTTTTAACATGTGAAAATTCTTGAAATTCAATTAAAATAAATTTTGATTCAATTGAATTATTAATTGAATAATAAACTTTCAAATTACTCCACTCATACTCGTATAAACCTCTTTGTTTGTGTGTTTTAGGACACATAAATGTGCATATAACAAAAAATCAGAATACGATGCGTAAGGCAGTTTTATTTACGGCTTATAAATAATGTTAAAAAAAAATCTTATTTTCAAAACTCACAGCTGACTGGTTTAAAATTATAAAAAATGCATTTTATTCGCCTTATAATTTTTATTTCTTACCAAAAAATAAAAACCGCTAAATACAACAATTCTTCTTCCTCGTGTAATTATTTCATATAAAATATTAGCTTCAAAATTTCTTGAAATTTTATTTTGCATATTCTTTTTTTGCTTTTTAACTTTAACAAATATTTATTGTTAAACATTACGAGTAGAGTACTCATTATTACAACCTGTCATATTTAACATAATTTAAATACTACTGCATTAATAAATTGTAAATATTAGCATTAAAAAGCACAAACAAAGCCGAATGCTAATGCATGTTTTTTTTTTTTTTTTTTTTTTTTGTTTAAAAAAAAAAGAAACCAAAACAAGAAGGCTTTCAGCTCATAAACTAAATTGCCACCAAACAAGGAAAGTACTTATAAAGAGGAAGAACAGAAATACTGCAAAACAAAAATGAAATACGTACTAACTTGTCTGGAATGGAACATGAAAAAAATCACATAATACTTATTTACCACAAGACAAAAGAAGAATATTAAATACATTTCTCAGTTCTCTTTGTAGAAAAAAAAAATTATATAAATTTTTGTTGGAGAAATGTTTTGTAGAACAAGACATGAATGAGTGGCTGTTAGTTCAAATCATAAATGTCACTAGTACGAGTAAATTTCATTTTTGTTCTTACTAATTCTTCTTTCCTTATATTCAGTCACATTCATTCTATCAACTACTTATTTGTCATTGTATTTGTGATTTTGTCATGTCTCATGCATGACACTCTCATGGCCACTAAATACAGACAACAGTGTAAACCAGCGTCAGCCACAAAACCAACAAATTCTGTGTTCTTATTTTATGATATTTAAATTTATTTATTTTTGCCATTATCATTTGATGCAAGAACATGACATCTTTACTTTCATGTCTAGCGAGTTTTTTTGTGCTGTTGCATTTTGCACCATGTACAAAATCGTAATAGTAGCTGGGGCTCAGCATGTATTCACAGCGACACTATAACAAACATCATCTGTGATGGTGTTAGAAATTGAAATTAGAAATATTTCAAAAATAAAGAAGGAAAATCATAATGGATTTTAATAATGAAAAAAAAAAACCAGCTGCAAATTATGTTCGATTTATTTTTGCTTCTCTTTTAGAGTCGGAGTCATTTGTATGCAGATTTTTTCAGGCTGAATTTTATATCACCATGTTCTGAGTCGAAATATGTTTCTTTTATACTAGAATGCATGCATGTACGTATGCAGATACGTATGTATGCAGATATGTGAGACATTGTCATGTGAGTGTATTAGCAGGTTTTTTTTGTTTGTTTTTGTTATTCTTAACTGCAGGTCGCTGTTGTCGTTTTTATGGTTCGTGTAATATTTATTCAGTTATTAACGATTTTAGGGGTGTTGCTTGGTTGGTTGCATGCCTGCAAAAGTGATTCAATGGTTGTCGGTATGGACGCCTGCCTGCCTGCTTATTTTAAGAGTTCTTTTTGTTTAGATTGAGTTTTTAATTTTTTTATATTTGTTTTTCTTTGGCATTATATTGGTTATGATAATGGCCACAACATGCAACAATCATAAAAACTTAGATTTTGTTTCAAAACAAAGCAGTTGTCTGTCTGGTTTAGAAAATTATTGGGAGGTGATCTTTTATAGAAAAGGATGGAAGTTCTTATAATTTTGTTATTAATTTTAAAGAATTTTCGCAGAGTTGGCAACCGTAGAAAAAGTAAAATAATTGTATGAATTAAAATAATCTCCCAGGACATTTAATTAAAACTATTTATTTTGATTAAAATGTTGAGTAGAAAAGCCTTTTGTTATAAGGATCTCCAATGTATCGCACAATTACCAGAATGTGTCAAAGATCTAAAGCTGTAGAAAAAATATCTTACTTTCTCTGTCTAAAAGAGTTTTTCTGTTGTACAGAAACACAGACCTTTTTTGAACTCAATCAACGGCGATATTTTGTAAACTCAACTTATACTGCTAAATAAATAGAATAAATATTGTTAACCTGTAGCAAAGTTCCTACTGCAATTATTTCCGTCAAGTATTGAAATTTGAGGAAGAATAACTAAAACAACAACATTTTTAATAAATTAAAATTAAAATGCATGCAATAAGGCGTATGCTCTTAACCTTTTTTTCAACATTTCTCATCTATTTCCGTGTTAATGGTTTATAACCCAACAATTGCTAACGATATTGTTGTTGCTTTTATTCGTTTGCAATTTATTTTATTCATGCAATTTCATGCACTTTTGAAATCCCATAGAGAAGCTAAAGAAGAAGTACTCGCATTAAAGAAATGAATGTGTTGTTCCGTGTCGCGTACAAGTATAGATTTTATAGAGCATTTTTGGTTGTTAATAACCAATATCGGAAAATGGCACTAAAACGAACTGTGTTCAGTTGATGTTGTAGTTGTTGTTGATGATTTTTCTGTGCATAATTTGGTTAAATTTGCATTTTCATTTGCGAGCTGATGACTGTCGTTATTGTTGTGAGAAATAAAAATAAAGAACGCAAAAGTATCGTTAAAAGCATGTTTGCTATTTTTTTTATATGCAGCAACGTGTTGGAATAATTGAATTCAGTCGGGAATTTTTTACTCTTTTCGTACGAAATAAGAAGCGAATTCAATTAATTGTCAAATGTGGCCCAAAACTGCAGTTAAAAACATTTTTTTATGGATAAGAAATTTTTTTTAGTTAATTTTTTTAACTAAAAAAATTTAAATTCGTTTAATGCTTGGAAACTTTTAAAAAGAAATTTTGTATAAATTTTTTTTTATAGAATTTCAATACCAAAAAAATAAATAAATTTTTCATAATTTGGTTCATTCAAATACCGACCTACCCACCCACATGATTCCCCTCTTTCTCAGTCTCGCTCTTTCTTTCATAAACGCATACAGCTCCTAACAGTTTATAGAAGTGTTGCCTAACAAATGTGTAAGTGTATGTGTAAAACTAAACGTAAGAATAATATCAGCCAGCATGATAAAAATCTAAATGAAAATTTATTACTCAGTATTTAAGTCTGGACAGACTGCTGCTAATACGTTTTTAGTACCATTTTGTTATAGTTATATAACTATAAAACAAATATGTAGTATGTATCTACAACAACAACAAACCTTAGTGGTCGTCGTACTGGTATCTATGGAAATTTTCATAAAGCAGTAACTAAATATATAAAAACAAAACATTTTTAGAAAGAACTACCAACATGAGAACAATCATTTAACATGAGATATTATGAATAATGTTACAACATACAACAACTACTATTTAAATTTTATGTATGTGTTTGTAAAATATTCATTATGCCACAGCAGAACACAATTAAAAATAACCATTTGAAAAATAGCTTTAATAGAAATTTCACAGACATCAAAAAATTATTTGCCAAACTTAGATAAGTTGTAGCCATATTCCACTGTTGTAGTTTTTACAAACACACTAAAATTCGTGTGTATGAATGTAGTACAAAGTAAATGGCCATATAAAATTTATATACTCTATCATGTTTCAGCATTAAATTTAAATATTTAGTAAAATGAAAACACTATATTCATTCAACACACTGTTAGCTGATAAAAATAAAAAAAAGCCCATATTTTTTTAAAACCAATTTAAAAAAAAAACTAGCAACACAAATGATTTATTTGTATTTTGTGTCCTAGATTTGAATTTTTGGCTGTCCTAATATACTTTTCTATAAACGAGTATATTTTTGAAAGTTAAAACTCACACACACATATATATGCAACATAGTTATGTCAACATATTGAAGTATTAGGAATAAAAAAATTAGAATTTTTACTACCTCATAAATGGCAAGTACTCGTATAAACATGTTGAATCATAATAATTACTTTTGTGGGAATCAAAGTATTTGTGAAAATTAATGTGACAGTTCTCTAATTACGTTTAGAGTAACATTAACATTTATTGTGGAAGCTTTAATTTTTATATAGCTATTAAACAGGCAAAAATTAGTTTTCGAGAAAAAGGTTATATGGGAGGTAGCCATATCCCTGCACCGAATGAAAACAAATTTGCAGCATATTTTAAATACATGTTTTAAGAACAATATATTCATTTTCAGCAAAATCTAATCATAATTTCAATTCAAATTAAATATTTTAAGAAAGAGGATTAATGGAAGGTAGTCCAGTTCTTCAACTGAAAGCAAAAAAATAAATAAAACGCTAAATTTTAGAAACAATAATGAATTCTTATCATTCTTACTGCAAATTAAAAAGGATATATGGAAATTAGTCATGTTCTTTCACCGTATGAAGGAAAATTTACAGCAGGACTAAATCTCATTAATTTATAATTACATTTTAACAAAAAATTTTACCGAAATGTATCCTTTGAGAAAAAGGATATATGGGAGGTAGCCATATCATTGCACCAAATGAAACCAAATTTGCAGCATATTTTAAATACATGTTTTAAGAACAATATATTCATTTTCAGCAAAATCTAATCATAATTTCAATTCAAATTAAATATTTCAAGAAAGAGGATTAATGGAAGGTAGTCCAGTTCTTCAACTGAAAGCAAAAAAATAAATAAAACGCTAAATTTTAGAAACATTAATGAATTCTTATCATTCTTACTGCAAATTAAAAAGGATATATGGAAATTAGTCATGTTCTTTCACCGTATGAAGGAAAATTTATAGCAGGACTAAATCTCATTAATTTATAATTACATTTTAACAAAAAATTTTACCGAAATGTATCCTTTGAGAAAAAGGATATATGGGAGATAGCCATATCCCTGCACCGAATGAAAACAAATTTGCAGCATATTTTAAATACATGTTTTAAGAACAATATATTCATTTTCAGCAAAATCTAATCATAATTTCAATTCAAATTAAATATTTCAAGAAAGAGGATTAATGGGAGCTGATCCAGTTCATCAACCGAAAGCAAAAAAATAAATAAAACGCTACAATACATGCGTTGACATTTTCGTTAACATGCTTGAAAATAAAATTTTTATATACAACATGTAATTTTTTTGTGGTGCTGCAATGGAAAAAAATCGTAAAAAAATAGTATCCATTCTGAAATTTTGAGGGAATGTTAAGAATACATTAACCTTTAAGAAAATATTTTTTTCAGATTTTTCGACTTGTTCGAAGATTGTGGAAAACAGAAATTAAGTAAAAAAACCAAATTTTAATAATAAAAAAAAATTAATTTATAAAAAATAATATTTTTTTTAAAAAGAAGGTTCAAATACCTTTAAAATAAGGTATTGAACTTCAAAATCCATTCACTAGTTTTATAAAAACATTAGTTTAAATGTTGTCATGTCGGAAGATTTTTCACGATTTTGACGATTTTCAAATGCAAATAACTTTTTAAATAAAAAATTTTAATTTTTTTCCCGAAACACGTGTAAAATATTTTTTAATGAAGACTTCGTTCTCAAATTTTGAAAGACATCGGAGACATCAAAGTCAATTTTTAGCAAAAATCGTACGGTTTGACATGGAATGACTCATATAGAAGTTAGTTTTGGTCGTCAAACGAATGCACAAATAATTACAACAGAACTAAAACGCACAATTTTACTTTTACTTATTAATTATTAATACATTCAATGGATAAATGTATCTAAAATTAATATATTCAGAAAAAGGATATATGGGAGGTAGCCATGTCCATTCCCTGAATGAAAAAAAATATATATATTGATTAGCAAATTACAAAAAATATATGGTTGATTGTCCACTTATCGTAACATTTGTCAATTAACTGCCTTTTTGGATGTATCGAAAATTAAGAAAAGTTGATTTAAAATTCAAATTGAAATTCTTTACTTGTGCAATTAATTTTATATTAATCTGGCATAATGGCATATTTTGGTTTGTATTTTCTTAGAAATAATAAATATATCCTTTTTTTTTTTATTAATATCCTTGCAACATTTTCAATTAATAATTATTAATAATTACTGGATAAATGCTTCTGGCTTAACAAATCGGTAATATTGTATTTCATATAATGAACTACTCATTTTAATTAAAAGTAAAACTTTAGCTAAATGTTTGCAATTGGTAAATATTTCTCTTTGATTATAATCACCATTAATTGTACAGATTTATTATCATTTTCCCAATATTTTATATTTTCTATACAATAAGAAAAAAACAACAGCCATTAATTTTCACTTTATAATCAGGCATAATAAATAATTTGAATTTTTTTCTGCAATTTTATTTTTTTATTTTAGATTCTTGCAACAATATGCAAAAATAATTTCTGAATAATAACGACTGATTGGAGGCAGCTATTGCGCTGCAGGAAAAATAAATGAAGTACATGGCCAACGGCCTGCATGCAAACGTTAAAAGACCAATGAAAAGTCTAATGAGAAAATATCGTATCGTATAGAATGATTAAAATTTTGTGTAAACTTGTATAACACTGAACGGCCATAGAAGTAAAAGTAAAAAATAGAGAAACTAAATAAAACTACCATGATGTACGATAAATGTATGTAATACATACACTAATAATAATAAGAAATATTAAAAATAATAGAAAAAATCATAATCAAAAAGTATTGAAAAACAAAGTTGTTACACTGTTGTTGGCTCCTCATTTATGCATTGAGGCTGGGAAAACAAAAGGTCCTGTGCTTTCTAAAAGGCAGCCTAAAGTATTACATACATACATTCTCTTAATAATCTTACACATATTTCGCAATCAACATAAACATTCTCGTTTTAATATATAAAAAAAAAATACAAATATTACATATACACATACACTGACACATATACACACGTATACAAATGTGGATTATGCACTTACAAACACACTTGCAGTCTACCCAGCAGATATACAACAATAGTCTGATATGCCATGGCCCGAAACAAACTTATCAAAATAATAAAAACCAATACAGGAGCAACAACAACAACAGCAACAAGAAGGTTTGCTGTAGCATCATTGCCTGCACTAGAGACAGTAGCAGCAACAGCAGCAGCATCATTAACAACGCAAACATCTATGAAAGTGAATGGTGTGCATCAAGAACAACAGCAACCATATTCAGAAGATTATGCGCAAACACGTTTACATCAAAACTGCAACAATTTTCATCACCATACCGAGTGTCATCAACAGCATCGGCATCAGCATCAGCATCAGCCTCGTCATTATCGTCCATCATCACCATCTCCTCCAGAACAAGAGCCATGTTTACATGGAAATTGCTTTCGAAACTTTATAGAAACTCCTGCCGATTATTGTTTGTGTGGCGATAATACCGCCCAAAGTATAACACTGGCATTTAAAGTGAGAAGAAAATTCAAATATTTCATATCGCATACACCCAAAATTACTCCCGACTTACCTCTGTTCTTCGATAAACTGAAACGTTTTCGCAGCATACCGCTGATACAGTTGCTGTGGCTCGTCTGCTGTCTCAGCAATATATTTCACAAATCGATGGCCGAGTGTCCCAGTGTTTGCGAGTGCAAGTGGAAGAGTGGCAAGGAGTCTGTTTTGTGCCTTAACGCTAATTTAACACATATCCCGGCGCCGTTGGATGCCGGTACCCAAGCTTTGGATCTGACTGGCAATGAAATTGCCACCATACCGGATGATACGTTTGCCGAAGTGAATCTATTAAATTTGCAAAAAGTCTATTTGGCCAAATGTCGCTTGAGACTGATCGAACATTATGCGTTTCGCGGTCTCATCAATTTGGTCGAGTTGGATTTGAGCTACAATGCTTTGGCTCACATACCCTCGGAAGCTTTAGAGAGTGTAACAGAACTAAGAGAATTGAAAATGAATGGTAATCCTATAATTATAGTTGGCAATGATGCGTTCAAAAGAATGCAACATTTGGTGAGACTGGAATTAAGTGATTGTCGCGTGGAGAGAGTAGAAGTAAAAGCCTTTGCTGGTCTAGAGTCTAGTTTAGAATATTTAAAATTAGATGGCAATAAATTGGCCGAAGTAAGATCGGGAACAATAACATCGTTAACGAATTTGCATGGCATTACTTTGTCGCGCAACCAGTGGAACTGTTCGTGTGCTTTGCGGCCGCTCCGATTATGGATGTTAACCGAGAATATACCATGTGGTATACCACCGGTATGCCAACATCCTGATCGGCTGGCGGGAAAGCCTTGGGATAAAATAGATTTAGATGATTTTGCTTGTGTGCCACAAATAATTGCCACTGATACGAATGCACATGGTGTGGAAGGACGTAACATTACCATGAGCTGTTACGTGGAAGGAGTACCAGAGCCATCAGTAAAATGGATGGTGAAAAATCGTGTCATTGCAAATCTGACTGCGACTAATGGTGAAAGTCCATCTACTAGTCCCCGAACGGCAGCTGCTATCCAAGGACGCAAAACGTATGTAGTGAATATGCTACGAAATGCCTCCAATCTCACCATACTCACCGCCGATATGCAAGATGCTGGCATTTACACATGTGCTGCAGAAAATAAGGCCGGAAAAGTTGAAGCTTCCGTTACACTGGCCGTATCAAGAAAACCCCCAGAGGCTCCTTTAGGCTTTAAAGTTATTCTGCTGTGCATATTTATTGCACTGCTATTTGTCGCCGGCTCATCCTTTGCTGCAATATGCTTTTGTTCATTACGAAGAAAAAGGAAAATGCGTTTGTGGAATACAATGCCGCAGGGTCGTACAGAAAGTTATGAAAAAATCGAAATGACTTCACGAATAACGGGGGGTGGTGGTGCTGGTGGCATTGGTGGTGGTAGTTGCAGTGGCAATGGTGGTGCCAATATTATTGGTGGCGCAACAAACAAACCAGATTTAGGTGGCAAAACTTTTATGCAGGAAACAAACAAAAACGGCTGTGCACAGGGCCAAATATTTCATGACAATGAAAATGGCTATTTGTGTTCAGCCACTACCCCACTAAATTGTGGCTCCGATGATGGCGGTGATACGGGTGGAGCAATTATTAATCCCAGTGGAGGTAGTAGTTCCAAACGTAATGGCGATTATCGTAATATACCCACGCACTGTGACGATGATGATAATGATCATTTGCAGCAGCATCATCAGCACCAGCATCAAGGTTTTGGAGGCGGCAACAGTCATAACACATACCAGCGTAGCTTATTGTTAGCTTCGGCTACAACACACAATGGCACACTAACAACTACGACAACATCTTTATCGGCAGCAGCAAGGTGGAAGACAGGTCTAGCATTTCAATCATCAACACCTCAGGACACATCGATGCATTTGGATGGTGCTACGCAAACGAACAGCCTAAAGGATGACACAGATTTGCATATACCTCGTCTTATTGATATTGGGTAAGTATGTTTGACATTTTCATGTAGATTTTTCAATTTGATTTTATCATCTCATGTAACTGTCCACCATTTAACCCCCCTCCAACCTAGAAAATAAAACCCTGTTGCTTATTAATAATCACTTTGCTAGAAAAATATCACAGTGGTACATGGATTTTTTTTCTTTCTTTATTTGTTGTTCCTTTTTTTTCTGATACCTAATTTTGTTTTTTTTTTTTTTTTTGGTCGGGCAAAAATACCTTGGGGATGGTTATACTATTTTCATTGGTTTGAATTTTTAAATCTAAATCAGTATTACGGTTGAATTACTACAGAGAAATTTATTATCCTTCTTCTGCTTTGTTGTATTTCAAATGCAAAGGACTAAAGATGATTTTGTTGTTGGAAAATATTTTGCACTTTAATGGCCATAGAAAATTATGTAGGGAAACAGGTGAATATTAAAGAAATCTTTAATTTTTATTTGGAAAATGTTCGCAATTTTATCTTAAAAAAAATTATATTTGTTGTGAGTAAACCAATGTTTAATGCTTGTACTCCATTGGCTTTTATACTTAATCTTCAGTAGAATTTAGAGAGATTTTGAAAAGTAACTTGAATTGAGAATTAAAACAGTTACTACGTTTAGTCTTCTGTAATTCTCGAATGGCTTGTGTTAGTTGTTCTGTACACACTAAGAGATTTTGTAGCTTTAACAAAATGTAGTTAAAATCAACTGATGATTTGGGTTTAACACCACACCTATGAAATGCAGCCATAATGGCCATCTTAGCACACAACAAATGCAGTATTTTTGTAAATTACATTTTATTCGCTTACACGGTGTCCTTTATAAGACTTGAAATCATAAAATCGTTGTATGCATTAGGCGACGTTTCAGTTTCTTCTGATGAAGGATTTTCTTTCCACGTAGACTCTTTTAAATAATTTAATGTAAAGTAATTTAGAAATCCAAAAATGATAATAGAGATGCACTTTAATTTTTTTGAAGTTTTGGCATAAATAAATATTTCTGCTCTTTTTCTCGATTAATCGAAATTTATTAATTTTATGCACGAATACATTAATTATGTGAAAACAGTCCTGATAATTAATTATTCTTTTTGACATTTTCCTCCGAGCAGAAAGCAATTATATCCACACAAAAAAAAAAAAAAAAATTGGACTAGATATAAAAAAATTTTATTCATTGTCCAATATTCATTAATTCTATGTAAAATTACATTAATTCAACGTAAGAAAACATCGTTTCAATGAAAATATTTAATAGAGTTCGCTGTAAAACGGCTTGCTGATAGCATTCAAGGTTGTTCTTCTTCGATTCAATTTAGTTTTATGTTATCGCAAAACTAATGCATCAATTCATTGAAACCATGAACTTTTATTATTTTTAATTTCTTTAAGTTCCATAAACAATACCAGAATCACACAAAAACAAACCCGTTTGATATTATTTGCCAATCGATTTGTTAGCCATCACAAGATACATAAATAATTTTTTTCTTTTTTCTTTTGGTTTTCCCTAAATCCTCCACAAAATAGTAACGTACCACTGTGTTCTTAGTTTGAAATATTAAATAGTTTTTTGCACACGTTGTCCTAGTTTTTCTGTTGATTTTGTTTTCTTCCTTTTTTTCACATTGATTTTTGTGTTTTTGTAGATTACTCGAAAAATCATGGTACTACTAATCACTATCACAATCACAAAATCCAAGGGGTGTATGTGTCAAATCTGTCACACTGTTGTAATCGAAAGAAAAAAAAAGAAATAACAGAAAATAAACTTTCCGTTTGTGTATTTTTTTTAACGTAAACGTTCGTTCGCTCGCTCGCTCGTTCATTCATGTAGAGATACACTCATATGCGATACAGTATGAGTGTCTCGCGTTGTAGGATGATGAACATGAAAAGATAAAAATATGATAAAGAAGAAGAGTCGTATGTAAGTTTGCCTCATTGTTGTGTTGTTTCTTCAACTTCATCTTGTGTTTTATTTGGCTGTTCCTTTATTTTCTTTTCTTTTTCTTATTGCTTTGCTAAATGTGTATATGTATATTTTCACTCTATGTATGTATGTTAATGTGTGTGCGTGTTTGTCTGCTCTTATGTCCCTCTGGCTTTAAGTGTGTTTGTGTCATATTATTTTAATTTAATTTAACGATAAAAACACATACAAATTTTCTTTAACTGTATATTTTTTAAACACCACAAATCTTGTTTTGTTTACTGTAAATTGATACTCACTCTCTGGCCACTCACATTTCTCAACAGATTTACATTATTTGGCATTGCTTTAATTCTCGTATGATCATTCCTTAAGCTAATCGCAAAACTTTCTCGTATGAAAATTATATACCAAGACTATCAGCTGTTGTCTATTTACGATAGTGAAGCTTCGTTTCTTAGCACCCCACTACACCAAGATTAGAACACCATATCCTAAAATAACTTACGCTCTATACAAAAGTTTCTTCTGTTTCTGGTTCTAACGAAGCGAAAAATTCAAATATTTGCCATCAAATATTGTACGGTTTACCATAATTTGGTTAACTGGGTAGGTATGTGTGAAAATTAATATGTATGTAAATTTTTTTGTAATAATGTGAATATGGATGTTAATATGATTACGTACAAGTGTGTATGTGTGTGTGAGTGTGTATGGGTGTGCCATTTGAGGAAGAGAAAGAAAGTGTTTTTGTGTAATAATTCATGCGATTCTTCTTTGTTTTACTGTCTGATTGTTGTCATCTTTCACATATCACTTGTAAATGCAATAAAAACAACAACAACAAAAACACAATATCTAACAACTAGCTGCATTAAAAGCAACACTACTTCCAGGAAAATAACAGCAACAACAAAAACTGCAGCAACAAGAATGAAACCAACACCAAAACAATACCATAAATAATTGTTGTTGCTGTTGCTGTTGTTGTTGTTGTTGCACAGTTTTTTGCCCTTGTTGAGATTATTATGGCTTATACTTGACACTTTTCTTGTTTGTATTTGTTACCCTTATTTGTTACGAGTGTATGTGTGTGTACAAGTGTTTCTATACCTTCCGTTTCCTGCCGCCTACCGCACCAACTTTTTGTTGCTTTCTTTTTGTTTTTTCTTTGTTTTTACTATTTTTGTTGTTGTTGTCTTTCTTTGCATTTCTTTCCACCCAACAAGTACTTGTGTTTTGTTTTTAGACACAACAACTTTTCAAGAGTTCACACTTTAGTTTTTTTGTAGTGGCGAGATATTGTGAGAAAAAGTTAAGCTGAAGAAGCAAAAAAAGAAGAAGAACAAGGAGAGCAAAATAGTGGAAGAAAAAAACCGGAACAAGTGCAAGAAGAGTTTAAATTAAAAATTTATGTATGTATTTAAACGATATAAATATAAAACTAAAGCTGAAACAACACACTGTGCTAATGATGTGCAAAATACTAGCTTGCATTCGGTTCGTTTAGTCGTTTGTCGTCTTCATACAATTTAAGGAGTTTTCTTTTTCTGTTGCTGTTAATAAAACTACGACGATATTTATGAGACTGGCGTGTTTCAAGGATTTTAGAATTATTTTCTTTGCGTTTTGTGTTCTTCTAAGCCAAAGACATAATGGACTTTTCTAGTATTTATCTATAACGACTAAGTTTCGGTTTGCTGCTAATTCGCAAAAATATTTTTAAATTTGTCTTGCAGAATTTCTCATACATAATCATTATTTCATTCATTCGTTCATTCCTTCATCCATTCATTCCTTCGTGTATTCACTTCTACATCTATCAGAAGTTTTGAATTTTCATTTTAATAATTTTAACTCTTGTATTTTGGTATCCTTTGTGTCTTCCTCCAACTACTTCTATTCATTTCTAACAAATATCCTGTTTTTTATTGTTTGTTTTTTCTGCTCTCTGCCAAAACAATTCATTTTAAAGGATTTTGTTAATGTTGTCATGGCTTTTTTTTTCTTCTGTTATTTCATTGTGCGTATTTTTAAGTATTTGAAAGAATATATTCCGTTGTTTTTTAGTTTTTCGTGTTTTTGTTTTTTTTTTTTGCATTTAACTGGAGTGTGATGAAAAGAAACTTTGCTAATTTGTTTAATCCACTTAATTTATGTGCTCTAGTTCTTCTTTCAAGTCACTGTAATGTTTTGCACAAAAAGAAATTAAGACTTCGTATGAGTTGGTAATTTGACACTATCAAGCTTAATAAATTTTCGAGATAAACACTTTTAATAGCTGGAATAGAAAATCAGAGACTTTGCTTGAGTTCTTTTTAATTTTCGTCAAACAAATCTTCAGGATGAAAAGATAAGATTATTTTGCTGACGAATCGTGCCTTGTTAAAAAGTGCTCAAGAATTTTAAAATACAAAACATGTAGCATTTTTTTAATTAAAGAGTTTCTAAAGCTTCAGCATGAGTTTTGTTAAAGAAAATTAAATAGTCGAGTTCTACTGAGAATATTTTTCAATAAATGGCAGAGGATCAGAAGGATATCTGTGTGTTCCTCAGATTAAGACTTTTATATTGAGAAATTTTATTGTTAAAGTCAATACGACAAACTGACTCACAAGACTTGAATCCTTCTTTTATTTTTATTTTAATGAATCAATGTTTAACTAAAGCCCTGGCTTTTTTTCTATCTATTTTATTTCCTTATTGCAAAAAAAAAAAAAAAAAAATACCATGATTTTTTTTCTTGTTAAACTATTAAATGTTCGCATGCTACTCTTTTCATTGTTTTTTGTTTTTCCTGCAACAGATCTACTAAACTTTTAGAAAATTATTTTCTTTTTCTATAATTCTAGATCTACAAATGACTCAGCATCTTCCTCTATATCGAGTAAGGTTGATGCTGCATCTCGTCAAAATTCCGCTTACAATCATGTTGCCAACTGGGTGACTTCCAGTATAGCAACAACAAAAATATCATCTCCCCACAATAATATAGTAAATAATAATCATCAAACCTTAGACTACTACAGTGCTAAAGATGAAGTTAACTCTTCGATTTTTAGTGGCAAAGATTCATCGGATAATGATCTCTTCGATAGCAATTATCCGGATCTGTTAGATATTGCAAAATATGCTGTAGCCCAGGCTACAAATACAAATCAAATGAATGGAGCACTGTGTACGCTGCCTCGTAAGCTTAAGAGTACCGGTAAATATTTTAAGAATTCCTCGGACAGTCAGTCACCATTATTGGCGGATAATTCCAGTAAATATGGCAGCAGTACTTTAGGTGATGCCAGCTATCTTAATGAAATGGCATTAGGTAGACGCTTCTCGGCAGAGTCATCTTATTCAAGTTATGGTAGTACGGTCACCTACACGAAAGGCCAGCGATCGAATAGTTTTTTGAATCTTGTTCATAGTTCAAGTAAAAATACTTTAGCCGCAACGAATAGTAGTAGTAAAGCGGTGACTGTAACGAATAGTTGTTCGGCAAACAGAAGAAATCCCTCATTACCTTCTTCGCCAGTGCATGAGTATCAACAACATCAACGTTCATTTAGTTCAGCTGCTACACCTCTGTTAGACTTTACATCTCTAACCAACAGATCGACTGCAACGACCGGCCCAGCCGGCACACCCAGTGGCATAAGTACTTCCATGCATTGTGGAAGCAGTGGCGGTGGCGGTGGTGGAGGTAATACAAGTACAACAACACCAGTAACAGCTTATGATTATCATGCGGCCCAGTTGGAACGTTTTCTTGAAGAATATCGCAATCTGCAAGATCAATTGTGTAAAATGAAGGAGACTTGTGAAACGATACGCAAAAAAGAAGTACCGCTTAGAGTGGGCATGGCCCATTCGGCACATGCCGCTGATCCTGTGATGTATAATGCTGCTTTGGTTGCTGCCAACAGTCCAACTAGTAATCCAAAAATGAATTTAAAATCGAAAACAACACTACCGGGACAACCACCAGATCCTCCTCCCTATTGGCTGCATCGCAATGCCATGCTAAAGCGTTTGAATGAACCACAAAATGATATTTTCAAAAGCTAATGACTCTGTGTACAGTTGCAAATACAATTAAGTCAATTTAATTTACGATCTCAAAAAAGTTGTTGGTTTTAAGATTTAAGGATGAAAATTATAAGCAAAAAAAAAAAAAACGAAATTTATAAATTGTTTCTTGAGAAACGTATTCGCTGTAGATATTTTTATTGTATGGAGCAGTTGTGAAACAGATCGTTAGAGATTAATTAAAACGTAAAATAAATAAATAAATAATGACAAATTTGTTCAAGAAATTGTCCTTAAGATTATTAAAAAAAAACTACACAATTTTCGAAAGTTTTGAACTCAAATTTTTCGTTCAACTAATAAACAAACCATAGGACCTTGTATTTCAGCAAATGTGTATGATGACTGTGAAGAATAAGAGAAATTTTCAAATAATTGATAGTTTCGAAACCGGAAAGGAATCAAAATAGAGTTCAGGCAAAATCTAAAAATACTATTTTTCACCAGATTTCCTAAATATGATTAATATTTGAGCCGTATATTTTGAAACTGGCATAAGTCACTTTGTTATTAAGTCGATATATTTAAGGGTTTGCGTTTTAACACGTTTAAAAATATGGATGCTAACTTTCGAGAAGATTTTCTTGTATTGGTTATCTCTTGATACTGATATTTTTAAACGTTTTTAAATGCAAACCCTTTATTATCTCGACTTAAAAACAAAGTGACTTGTGCCTCTTTCAAAATAAAAGGCTCATTTCGTTACATACTCGATTTTAACAGAATTTTATTAAATGTGAGATAAATTACCGTGTTTTTTTTTATATTTTAATACAAATTAATCTTTCTAAGGTATGTGAATTTGCTAAAGGGTGCATATATTTGCTTTCATTTTAAAAGGTCGCTTTATACAAGTAGTTTTGCAAAGAGATGAAAAAAGATAAATGAAAAACAGTTGTTGTGCAAGGCTACATGTAGATTAAAAAAAAAAAAAACTCAATTGAAATCTCATAGATTTTGATCTGATAAAAATGTCCTTGTAACGATTACGTATTGAATTAACTGGCTCGCTTCTCACTAAAATTGTATTAAATTTTTAGATGGACGACTCCTACTAATGCAATGCATGTGCCAGAACTTAGTGAAAGGAATAGTATAGTGAAGAAAGATGTTGAAAATGTAGAAGAAGGCTGATGTCTTGAAAATAAACTTATAGCACGAACCACACAAATCAATTTTATAAATGGTATAATTCTTCGCTAAGCGAAGGTCATCCAACCACACTTTTTTTTCTATAAAAAGAATTCTTTATTGTCAAGGTGTGACTGCAAAACTTTCTTTAGTGTTTGTCAGAAAAATATCTTAATTATTTATTTCGAAAAAAAAAATATTCGACCAAAGATCTCTTAACAATTTGTTTTACATATGCTTTGCACTTTGTAGTTAATATTTATAATAAAGAATCATATATATACATATATATATTTTTTCATAAACTCTTAGTTCCTTTTTCCAAAGAAAATACATAAAATAAAGTATATTGAAAAAAAAAACTGGGGGCAAATTACGGCATTCGATATCGACCGAAATTTACATTTAAATTGTATTGAAATTTCGATCGATATCGAGTGCCGTAGTTTGGGCCCTTAATTTAATAAAAACTAACAGAGATATAAACCTTTTGTTTCACCCGAAAACAATAGAATATGTGTATAAATATTTTGTATTCAAGGTAAAAAAAAAAAAAAAACTACAAAAAAAAAAAAACAAAAAACGAACGAAAATTTATTAAACTCGCATTTATACGACTAAGCTTGAAAGCATTTAACACACACACACACACACAAACAAAGAACCAAAACAGAACATCATATCGAAAATACATATACAATAAAACACGGATACTTACAAACAACATATCAAATATACATACATCTAGAAAACAATTACCTTCCTATATATTCATACATGCATGCATACAAAAACACACACATATACTCTAAACCAAATACATACATAGATACTAAATTTTAAGTACCTTTTAAGGAACCTAAAATGTATAATAGTGACACATATAAAAACAAAACTTAAATTAACATTTTCTCTTACAAATAATACAAAAAAAAAGAAAAATAAATAAAAAATAATATTTATAGAAAATATTACTAAACAAATGAATTAAAATTTTCTCTTCTCTTTTTCATAAAAAACAACCCGAAAAAAATACATAGAAAGATTAAAAAAATAAAACATATATTTAAGATAAATTTTAATCGTTTCTTTTTTTCCTAAAATGGTCTATAGGAAAATGTGTTTGTATATTTAAACAAATGGAACATAAGCAAAGGAATCATCAAATTAAAACTGCATTTTCATTTGTATTTCAAATTTATATTTTTAGGTGTACACATATGCTTTGATCCTTAACTGCTTCCTAGGAAGTTTTAAGTCTTATGGCTCAGTTTTGAACTAAAATTTTATAAAACGTTGGAACTGCTCAACATGTCAGCGAACCAAACATTTTAAACGATCTGAACACTAAAATTCGTACAATAACGGTACAATAACTTTATGAATCGTTTATGAATTATACCTTAAATAAACCAAAATTGTTCTAATAAACTTTACACACTGACAAAACTTCTCAAATGCAAAGATTTGATCAGATTTTTTACATAGGTATTATGAAATATTTCACAAAGAATTTTACAAGAATTGAAAAAAATTGATTGAATTATTTACTTTCATTGTTTCATAGTTGAAATATTTATTGTAATAAAATTATTTAATTGATTCATAAAAATATTTAAATTTATAAAAATTTCACAATTCCTAATGTCATAGTTATATTGAAACCTAATTCATAATTTTAATGAAAAATTTCATAACTTTAATGAAATAATTTGTTGTTTAATTGAAATAGTTCATTGTTTTAATGAAAGGTTGAATATATCAATAATAGGATTACACAAAAATTTTTCTTATACAAACAAATATGGTTAAAATAATTTTATAATAATATAATATTGAATTGATGAGAAATGAGAAATTTCATGCTTTCACTTCTAGACAAATTGTTTTCCAATTCTTAGAAATTTTTGTAAAACACATCATTTTATATTTCCACTGCGAAGAGGTTTCCTTGATAATTTTCAACAAAAAGTTTTATGTTCATATTTGTGTTGATTCAAGGCAATATTTATTTCCCTTTTCGCAAGGACTCATGCAAATGTCTACACCCAATAACAATTTTTCATTCCATTGAAAAAGTAATAAAATATTTGTAAACATAAAATCAAACAAAAGTAAATAGAAAATAATATTTTTGTATTATTTTTATAGTTTAAGCATGTTCTTTATCGTTTGTTTGCATTATTTGTTGTTAATTTTTTTTTTCATAAAAATATACACAAACATAGAAACAAAAACATACGAGTACAATGTACAATGTACTCAGTACATACATTTAAAAAGAAACGTATATACCAACAGGAAAATATAAATAAATACTTATATATAAAGGAGTTAATAGAAAACATTTATATGTAAATAATATTTATTAAAAATTTTTATTTGCCTAAAAATATATGACAGACGAACAAACAGACAAACAAACAGACAGACAATCTTGCAGACACACAAAAATTTGAACATTTTAACGCTACATTTCATTTAGTTTCTTAAATTGTTTTATAAATTTGTTTTTTCATCTTGTCCTTATAAACTGTTTATATTCAGTCATTACAGGGACACACGTATATATAAATGACATAAATCAAAAGTTCACACACACATATACAAACGCGCATTTACACAAATAAAATTGATGTGTGTGTACTTAACTTTATTACAAAACATACTCGTATCCTTGTTATTTACTACTTAATTATTTTATGTTTTATTAACATATTTCTTACTTTTATTATTATAGTCATGTCCTTTGTAGTTGTATAGTCTAAATATATAATCCTTAATAGTTGTAGTTTAGTGTATTGAAAAGAAAAAAAGAAGAAAAGACAAAAAAACTTATATTTCAATTTAAAGTTAAATTAAAATAAAGAAAATTATAATAAATTAATTGTAATAATAAAACTGGCGATGGATGGATGGATGGATGATATTTCTCAACTAAAATTAATTCAAAACAAAAATATATTTGTATTTATAAAACTAGACGTAATAAACTATTTAAGTTAATGATGTGAACAAAGAGTACGAATTCAATTATTGAATCTAAATAATGAAAAAAAAAGAAAAAGACATTAAAAAACAATTGAATTGAAATAAAAATTAGTTAAAAAAATACGATGTTACTGGCTGGTCTTTGAGTTTTATTTGCAGTACATATTTATTCTGGATTTCAGAAGAGCGGGTACGTAATTTGGGGACATTTCTGGTAATTTTTAAGAGCATTTAGTATTTCTCAATCGTCCTAATATTAAAATTCAAATTTGTAAAATTAAAAAGTTAAAAACTAATGCAGAACTTTTAACATTTCCTTTCTAGTTTTAAAAGGCCTTCCAGCATAAATTCTTAATTAATTAAAAAAAAAAGGAAAAAAAAATATAATAAATCCTTTAAATTCCTGCTTAGCACTTCACTTTCATTTTGACATCATTGTTTTCGAACTAACAATGCAAAAGGAAAGGATATAAAACCAACTTATAAAACATGCTGCATTAGAAATTGTAAGGAAAAGATCTGATTCACACAAATGCACAGACACACTCAGCCACATGCCTTCACACACACAACTATCTAACAATTCATTTGGTACATTTACTTTAGTAAAAACTAAGATATTTCTATACACAAACATACTCGTACTCGTACCACTGCTACAGCAGTTAGATAGATACATTTTGCAGCAACTGACAAAGCAATTGAAAGTTTTAAATGGACTAAATGTGTCTGAGTGAAAGTACGTGCAGCAAGTAAACAAGCAAGCACACAAGCAGGCACGCAGACAAGCAGTAGAAGTAGTAAAAGCAGTAGGCTGTACAAACGAAGTGTTATTGCCATTATCCTTTGTAAGATAATTTTTTCTTTTCTATATTTTTTTTTTTTAATTCTATTTTTATGCAACACTACTATCTAATGTTTTCTGATGCAAGCAACCATATGGACAGTAGAATAATGGACAGACCAAAATGAAAGATTTCTATAGAATAAATTTTATTGCACATAAACAGAGTAGAAAATGAAAGAGAAACACAAATGAATTTAAGCACACATACGAATAAGAGAATTCTATTAAGGATTTGTTTATATTTGTATGTTGGGTGACATTGTGAAATAAGTATCCTTAAGCTTAATAATTTTTTTTTTTTTTTTTGTGGAAGAATTGTATCGTGTGTGCAGAAAATTTTTTTTAAAGGTTTTGCATTAATTTAAATGAAAAAAATTATATCCATTTATTACTTTTGGAAATTTCTAAAAAAATATTAAATTTATTTTTCATTGTTTTATTGGACTGGTAATATTTCTGCTTATTTAAATTATGGAGTGTAAAAGAAAATGGATTGCAGGACTAATTTATGATAGAAATTGGTTTCAAACAGACTATTAAAGAAATTTAGAGATGTGTTGTTATTCTTAAACATGATGGACTATTGGACGATTAATGCCTTCTTAAACCCACGTAGACCAAAACACAAAAACATCCTCCTTTCCTTTTGATTGCATTGAATCAATAATTGAAGGAAAAAAAAAGATTATGACTTGAACCAGTTGTTCAATTAAATCAATGACTGATTCATTATAAGCATTCTTTTAACATTTCAACGAATATTTTCATTGAATCAACGTATTTTTGGCAAAAATAATGAATCTTAATAATTTTTTCATTGTAAAGTTGCCACACCCAAACAATCGCAGAGACAAAAAATTTTTTTTTTCTCCTCGCTAAAAATCGTCAAACATAAAATCGACAAACTTGAACATAATCGTTAAATTTAAAAACAGAACGAAACAAAAAAATATCCAAAACGAATATGAGTAACAAAATATTAGAAATCGCTGGAGATAAAAACATATTAGCAAGCGTTAACAAAATCGCTTAGCTGTAAAAAATGTCGCTATAACCAAAAAAAAAAAAAAAAAACAACAAAAACAAAGAAAATTGCGAAAAGAAAAATTTTAAAATTTCAAAAAGGGAAAAAAAAACAACTTGAAAATTTAAATCAAATATGACTATAAAACACCCTAGTCCCCCCAGGTAAAAAGTGCCTTACCTTGTATCCTATGTCCTTCACCTGGCTCTAAGCTACCTGCCCACCAATTTTCAGCCAAATCAGTTAAGCCGTTCTTGAGTTATAAATAGTGTAACAAACACAACTTTCTTTTATAAACATATATAAAAACACCCTCTAAAACCCAGAAATCCCGGAAAATTTCCGGGAAAAGATGGCAACACAGGACGGGAATTCCCAACAAATTGGTCAAAATCCCCTCAAAATCCCAGAAATCGCGGAAAATTGCCCGGGAAAAGTGGCAGCACTTTACATTTCAAAATATTTCCAAAGCGGCAACACCGTATAGTCATCATACATAGACTATACAAAAAAAGAAGTTTTCACTTCAAAAAACAAAAGACTTAAGAAACAAACTTAGTGTCAGCCTGACGCGTGATTTTATCAATTTGTAATCACGCATCACGTGATTCACGCGTGAGTCACGCTTGACACGAAAAATTCACGGCATTTACACATCTCTAGTATCAGGTTTTTTCGTTTCATAAACAAAAGACTGCTCCGGACTGCTAGTCTAGCATTGCTACCTTTAATTAAAAATATAAAAAAATTTGATTAAATATTTAATTTATTTAATTAATTTTTTAATTGTAATATATAATTTTAGTTAATAAATGGATACAAATTAAATTGATACTATTAATTTGTTTACTGGTGCAAATTTAATTAAATTTTTAATTGATATCACAAATTTTTTAATTGAAATCAATTTCAATTTTTTTCTATGTATCGCATGCCACATATAATGCGTACAATGAAGCGAATCCCAATAGACGTCAGTTGAAGTGGAAAGACACGACAATCAACGAAATTTATGCGTTCATTGGAATGATTTTGATGGCTGGCACAAATCATTCTAATGACGAAAACGCAAGAGATTTGAGGACGTCACAGGCTCACCCAATATTCCGCGCCACCATGGGAATAAACAGGTTTTTCGATTTGCTGCGTTTTATGCGGTTTGACGACCCCAGAACACGGGTAGAGCGGCAGCGTCAAGACAAAGCGGCGCCAATTCGCGATATTTGGATAATGCTCAATGCAAATCTTGCCAGATATTATGTGCCATCAGAATATTTGACCATTGATGAAGAATTATATCCATACCGTGGTAGAACCAAATTCACCCAATATATACCCTCGAAGCCAGCAAAATATGGCATAAAAGTATGGTGGATTTGCGATGCCAAAAACTCATATCCACTTCATGGCCAAATATATACTGGCAAACAAGAAACTGGTCGTGAAGTTGGTGTTGGCGAAAGAGTGGTGAGAGATTTAGTTGGGCCATACTACGGTAGCGGACGAAATATAACAATGGATAATTTTTTTACGAAGCTGCCGTTGGCTAGGCAACTAAAAGTAGAAAAGCTCAGCATTGTGGGTACACTCCGCCGCAACAAAGCTTACATCCCTGCGGAGATGAAAGAAGACAAAAAAAAAGACGTTGGTTCAAGTTTATTTGGCTTCTACGACAACGTAACACTGCTCTCATATAAGCAGCGGAAGTCCAACTCGGTCATCCTTCTTTCTAGTATGCATGATGATGCACAAATTGACGAGAATGGGAAACCAGAAATTATAAATTTTTATAACCAAACAAAAGGTGGGGTGGACGTAATGGACCAAACGCTCCAAGAATAGACGACCCAGCGACAAACAAGAAGATGGCCGATGGCATTTTTCTATAACATCATTGATGTAAGCGCATTTGCATCACACGGAAATAATCCAACTGCACGATACACCACGACGCGCAGGAAGAATTTCCTGCGTCAACTGGCAGAAAACCTGTGCATTCCTGTTATAGAAAATAGAATTTCAAATGTGCAAAGCGTGCGCCAATTTTCAACAAAAAATGCAATTGAAAGCATCATCGGAAGGCCGTTGGAGAGTGTGCTTTGTGCTGCAGGTCCGTCAACATCTCCGTCAGCACGACAAAGGGGCAGAAAAGTACATACGGGCGTGTGCTACATGTGCAACCTTCTTCCAATAAGCGCAGAAGAAAAACTAGAAAAAATTGCAGCATATGTAACACGCCGATATGCGATGAGCACGCCATAACAATTACTAAATGCTACAATTGCCACAATAACAACGATAGTGATTCGGATGAATTATAATATAATATATATAAAATATGATAAAATAAATAAAAAAGACATTTATTTCCAATAAAAACAACACAAAAAAACGTTTTTTCATTTACATGGGGACCCGGTTGTGTGTTTATGGGGGTAAAACATTTAAAATCATTTTTTAAAGAAAATATTGAAAATATTTTGAATTTTTTCGTATTTAAATCTTAGTTTAGCCAAAATCTCTCATGATTCGGAGTTTTATGTCCATATCTCAAAAATTATAGGCACAGCAGCACTTTAAAGTCAAAAAAGGTACACGGGTACCCGGTTATGAATCGTAGGGTTAAATAATGAATAATTTTTCCTAAAACATCATTACGAAAATATATACCGCAGCTATAAAAATTATTCAACATTAATAATTAAAGAGGATAACTTTGAACATATTATGTTTGAATTGCACAGGGAGACAAAAATTATTTTCCAACATGTTTATACACCATGGAGTCTTATTCATTGAGGATAAGTAAAGTTAAAGTACACATTGAAAACAATTTTCCCAAAGCAAATTTATGTAATAAAGAAATGGTAACTCTTGAGGACACACACTCGGCTGAGAAAATAGACTCTCTTGCTCCTTAACAGCAGAACATCAACAAAATATATTATTATAATAAATAGAAATAAGCAGAACATTAAAAATAAATAAAGTTTTTCCTGAAAATATTCCGGTAAATAGCTTAAATCTAACGAAGATCCTTCTGGCCTAAATGTCACAATCAAGCAAATTTTCTTTAGAAGTTTTTAGTTCTTTGATTCTAAGAAATATTGAAAAAAAAAATCAGAAAATCAAAACAATTTCATGCAAAGGAATATACTTAAGGATGTTTGTCTTATATCTATCTAATATTTTACGATTATGAGAAAAAAAACATGTATTTGCTAAAATCAAATAAAAATTCTACACAACAATAAAGAGTAGTACTTTTATTTTACTTTCATTACGCATTCGAATTGAATAAAAACTGTTGCAAATCCTTCATAGGAAAAATGCAACAAGAACTATAGAAAAAAATAATCTTTTATTATATTTGCGAAAAAGACATTCAAATGAACAGCAAACATCTGATGTTAGAACATTTTATAGATACTTAAACAATATACATGTTTGTTATACGTGAATACACAAAAGATGAACGGATAAGGATTATACGAGTATGATGGTAATGACGATGTTGCAATATTCCGACAGCAACAGTAGTCAAATAGAAAGTACAATTTATATGTGAATTCTTTTGTATTTTTCTAGTCAGTAGCTTATATATTAATATGATGTGAAAAAATTATGTATGTATATTTAAAACATTTAACATGTCAGATGACTGAATAAATGACGAATTTTTAAAGTTTATTGGTTGGCTGGCAAGTTTGTAAACTAGAACGTGCCGCTTTGCTGTGAAAAAAGAATATCGATTTTAATTTCCGCTTTAGGTTAGTGGGAATAAAATTTGTAAAAAGCCAACATAATAATACTCGTATATTAAAAACATTTACATGTTCTATAAAGAAAATAGGCCAATAACACAACCTTCTACCGACTGTCGACTGTCGACATAAAAAAGGCAACGAGTAACAACTATAAAAATAACAACATCAAAAAACCACCTCCAACACAAGTATGACAACGTGCATTGAATAAATTGTTGTCATTAGTGCAACACACAACACACACACAGCACACTCATACAAAGTTGAACTGCAGCATAAATAAAAAATGGTTTATATCTCATTGACATCAATACTCTCAATGTATTTAGAAGCGAGAGGCTCACCCATACAACTACACTCTCTTGTTAAAGTACGTACTTATTTTCTCACTCGTATAAATGGAATAATTTAATTTTTTTGTTTTTTTGTTTTTGAGTGTGTGGCCTTTTTGGTGGCTGCTAAAACTTTAAAACAAAATAATAAAAATTAAAAATTATTTTATAACAAATATACAACCTCAAACATTTAAACGTGCAACAGCTGTTCAATTTATTTATTTATACAGAAACAACATGCTCATGCACATAAACAGACACCCCAGCAAAAGCATACAAATACAGTCAAACATGCAGATAATGCAAAAGTGTAGTAAGTACTTGTGGCAGAAAGTGGGCTAATTGAAAATTATGTTGTTTTTTTCTTATACACAAGTTATTCATTTCATAAATTACGAAAACCACTTTTGCTTTCAAGGACTTTTTAGTATCAAAAATGTTTAATAATAAGAAATTAATTATTACGAATTTTATCCATGAATTTTGAAGAGAGACTTGCAAAAGATTGTTGATATTTTCTTTACACTGAGGAGATGCCCTATACATTGTTGAAAAAGAAATGCGAAAATCTCTAAACTTCACATAGTGGTTTTATAACTCTCTATTTTGGAGATAATTTACTAAATTGTGAATTGTTTGCAATATTTCAATCAGGAACTTCACCCCGATAAATAAAAGTATTTTTAAATTATCCCACTTACTATAAGTATATAGTTTAGTTAGACAATGATAAATGTTGTTTTTACTGAAGCTTAAAAACCACACAAAATACACCCTTTATCGAAATGAAATGTAATTTATGTAGTGCAGAAATAAATAAAATGAATTGATAATAATAACAATAAAATGATATTAATTCAGATTTATGGCAAATAAATTGAATATCGTTTAAACGTTGGTTAAGTTAAACTAAACTCGAAATTAAATTAAGTTCGAGTTGTACAGGAGAGTAAATCACCGCCTGCAATTAATAAAAATATTGTGGCGGATTATGGATCAAAAATATTTGAATTCTCAATGTTATGCGTTTAAAATTTGTGGTAATATTTCTAGATTAAAGACGTTTTAAGACAAAGGAAGATATTATCTTCCATTTATGTATAAAACCGTTAAAGTTTAAACTCGCATTTATCTACACTAAGTTATAGCTGTAATTTAAACACAATATCAGGGAAATTCTACAATATATTTTATGAACACTTACACAATGCCGAAAGTAACAGTCGATTTATATCAGGAAGTATTGCTAGTTTAAACGATAAATTTTGTGAGCTTAAACGTGGGATAGTGTCAGATAATTTATAGATTTTCAGGTAAAAACTAATTTTAAACCAAAAATAGCGACTATGTTGCAAAAATGTATGTGTCTTTATGGATGACAAATAAGAGAACAATAAAAGGAGGATCAGCTAAACTAAACTAATATATAAAAATGTAGTTTATGCGCAACATAAGTAAAATGTGCCATGTATACAACAAATGTAAATAAATATGGGCTTTTGCTTTGGATATCGGTCATTAACATGTAGGCTGCGTCGGAAGATTAAACTGCCAATATTGTGAGTTTTAAAATTCTCTATATGTTTTGATTTGCGGGCTGAAACACAAGTTAAACAAAACATAGAGAGTCTCTTGCATGAATTTATAAGGCATTTTGGCTCATAAATCAAGGAATATTTAAACGCTAGTTTAGTTAAACTAATATATATAAAATAAGTTTAAACTAAACAGCAGTAACATAATGCTTATTATTTTTAGCAATAAGAATGTTGCAGCACTACGATAATTGTAAAAATTTCTGTAGGTGGTAGTTTCAGCTTAAACGGAAAAATTAAGGAGTTAAATAGTTGTTTTTGTGTATGCAGATTTAAAGATACTATAGTTGGTTTAAATCTAAATTTAAAAATTAGAGATTATATTGCGCTGCTTCTTACGTTCATTTGGGTAACAAGCAGAAGAACGTTAAAAGGCGGGTTTAGTTAAACTTAAAAAAATATACAAATAGAGTTTAAGTTTAACAGCAGTATATTATTGTCCCATATATTAAGTGTAGCTTACTTTAAGTTTAAAAAGTATTTAGTTTTGCGTTAGGATATTGGTAGATTAAACGTCTAATTTTTTAAGTTTTGAAAGAGATTTAAGTGTCTACTTATTTACGGACTTATCAAGTTAAAATACATGAAATTAATATTAATTATATTATAATTAAAAAGAAATAACATGTTGCTTAGATTCTTGGGATTTTATTTGTAATAAACCAGCGGGCATTTAAAAGCAAGTTTAGCTAAACTAAGTTGGAAAACATAAGCGCTGAAAGATCAGTCAGTTGACGTAATTTGGTGACCCATGTATTATTCTTAGTTTACATGAAATATTAAAAAAAATACTGGGTGTTTGTGCAGATCTGCTTTAAACGACTAATTTTGTGAGTTTAAACATGGTTTAAACAACAGATCTATATATTGTATGTTTTTAAGATATTTTAAACTTAAAAGAGAGACTATTTTGCACAGCTTTTAAAATCAGTGAATATTTAAACGCAAGTTTAGTTAACTAATCTAATGTACAAAAGGGGTTTAAACTCAATAGCAGTAAAGTACTGTCCCATGTATTGTTCTAAATCTATGATATAAGGAAAAATATATTGGATTTTACGGCAGAGTATCTAACAAAATCATTAGATCTACTGTGGTAGTTTAAACGGCCAATTTTGTAAGAAAAAAATAGAGTTTCTTGTTCACTGTTATGGAGATCAATTATGTTCTATTTTATTTATTAGCCCTCAGTGTGAACAACTTGGACTGGTTCAAACAAAAACGAGTTTTTTTTTTTTAATAAAAGTGATTAGGGTAGTTTTTTTATTCTTTTAGGATTATAAATTTTCCAATATAACCGATTTTGTTTTCAAGAAGTTTGTTTTCGTTTTTTTGGAAAAATAAGGTCAATTGTAAGATTTATATAGATATAGAAACAGAGCTTTATATAACTTTAAGAATTATATTTTGAAAACTATTTCATTAAATAATCGCAAAAAATGTATTGTTTTAATTTAAAGCCAAGTTGAAAAAACTTAGCCTGTATAAAGCAAAATTGCCTTAACCCCAAGCCCTTGGAAAAATGTAAAAAAAAAAAAACTATTACAACAAAAAAAAAAAAAAAAAATAAAAAATTTTTATTTATAAAAACAAAAACAGCAGCAAAATGTTACAGCTCATTATTTTGACATGAATATGAACCACGAAATGCAGTGTCAAGCAGCAAGTGAAAATATAAACGTGGGCACCAGCTGAATTTTGCATTAAACGGAGGCCACAGCTGTCTACTTTAACTGACATTCGGAGAGTACACATGGCACTAGTTTTTATTACCAACCAACGAAATCTGCTGTAGTTTTGGTGATGGTGATGATGTTTTTTTTTTACATACGTATAAATTTTATACTATTTTGTATGTGTGTGTGCGTAGTATTTTATATTTTATTTTATATTGTTGCTATTCTTTTGCCTTTTTATCCGTGATATAATTGCTTTTTTTGTTTCTTTTTGGCGTAACAACAGCGACCTTGGCTCTTAATGTGGCTCTTCGTGCCATTTTTTTTATGATTATTTGTTGCATTTGTTGTTGCTCTTGTTATTTTGCTTAGTGTTTAGTGTTGTTGCTTAGTTGCTTGTAAATGTTTTTTATTTTTTGTATTTTTTAATTATTTCTTGCTGCTGTTCTTTTACGTTAAAGTAATTTTAATGTATGGCTGTGTGTGTGTGTGTTTATATGCTCAAACACTCGAAATTAAGGTTTTATCGCTAAAGCTATAATAAGACTAAAATGTTAAAAAAAAGGACATGCTGCGTATAGTTAAGGAAAGCAAAAATGGTAAAAATTGTTTCTTTTATTTTACGGTATTTGCCTTCTTTTCAAAAATGAAATTTTTTTTCAAAATTATGGGGCTATGCACATATTACGTAACGCTCCCTGGGTGGGGGGTGGGGGTAGGGGGTTTAAGATTTGTTACGGATTGGAAATTTTGCACGGAAAAATTATTAAAAAGCGTTACGTAATATGTGCACAGCCCCTAATTTATTGTTTGATCGTGTTTACCGGAAATCTGAGGAAAATGTTTTCCCCTGAAAATATGGATTTTCAAATAACTCGTGCAAATAAAGAGTAATTTTTTTTCAGTTTGCACAAGTTTGTTTGCAAATAGTTTCCAATCCCCACTGCCAAACAAAAATTTTGATTATCCAATAACCTCGCAATTTATTAAACGATTTTCAAAAACTATTTTCTGTTTGAACTTCTATTTTAGTGTGCTTTAGGTTTAGTGTCATATTTTTTTTAAATCGGGACAAGTTGTTACCGGCCAACAAATTAAAACAAATTTTATTATATTATGATTGGATCAAGGACCTGTCACTGAGTTTGCTAGTTATGACAATTGATCCAATTTAGTTAAAAAATATTTAAAGGATTCAGTTCTCTATAGAGGTCATTGTGATCTTTACTCTTTGCTAACATGACTTTTCATTTAGCCGTCTCTCTTCTCCCGAGCATATCTAATAAACGAATTTGTATTAGAAAAAATAATCACATGCAAAACAACATTTCATTCATTCGTAATAAATCCTTTGAAGTGTACATTAGGAACATTTTGCCCCATTTCTCTTTTACATGATTACATGGCCGCCGCAATGGTGATTTTAAAATTCATATTATTCGTTTTAATTCATTTTAATATTTTTCTATTATGAAACATATTATTTATGAAAAATGTTTAAAAAAGAACGTTTTTTGTAGTGTTTTTTTTGCTTTACAAAACAAACTTTTTTCATGTACAAATTAATTTTTCTTTGGGATGTGGCAAAACGTTTTCAGAAAAAAAGAAAAAATGCCAAAACGAATTGTAATTGAAATCTAAAAAGTTCTCAATTAGAGAGAAAACCAAAATTATAGTTGGTGTGAAAATGTAATTTTTTTATGTTTTTGCTCCTGTGTGCTGTTTAGTTTGTTAATTTTTTTTTTTTTTTTATTCTCAACAAACAAATTTTGCATGTTGTGCTGGTAATAATTGGAGGCTAGAGGGAGAAAATTTACACATACAAAACAACATAAATTTGGAATGGGATGAAGGGCATCACCGGAAATTAAGTTTGTCATTAGATTTATGACATTCGAAATTTAAAAATTTGTCAGTCATAACCTCACAATATCTCTTTCACTTCCGAGAATAAATAATTTTATTTTGGTTTAAGTTTTTTCAAAATTGGTTATATAATGTGGCCATAAATTTCATCACAAAAAATTACCTTGCCTATTAATTATATAAATAATAAACATTTTTGTTAGAAGGAAGTTAAAATCATATAATTTAATATGCATTTGGAATTTATTAAGTACCATGACAATAAACAAACCATGACATATGTATCAAAATCATTGATGAAATATTTCAACTGCGCGCTGTTGACAATATTTTTGGAACTGACTCGAATTGCAAAGCTTTTCCACAATATTTCGAACTTCTTACGAAATATTTCCCGTTCTTTTCAATTTCGACGATGGTATACTCATTAGAGGAACAACATCCATCTTTCAATAATAATCATTTAGTCGACTATGATTGACTTAATTGCTTAACAATTCCCGTACTCGTTTCCTGTTTGTTTATCCAACACAGATGTACAGCAAATTTGATAGTTGGAGTAGAAACCATAAAATAAAGGCAACCTTATAAAAAGAGGAGAAAAAAAAGGGTACAAGCTTGTCATGTTGCAACATTCCCAAATGTTTCTCGATATACTCATAACGTATCGTGCAGTATAACACATGGTAACATGTTAAAGTACTTGTAGGAGTAGATGAAGTTGAACATGAATATACCCGCGGCCATTAAAAACTATTTTTTTTTCAATACATATTCGTTTGTTTTTCATCTTCTTCTTCTTTAGCCTTAATTGCGTAAATTTACGACATAACTTTTATATGTTTTTTCTTCTTGCTGGTTTTTTCGTTACTAAACAAAAGTTTAGAGCAACTTTTATTTTTTCAAAACATGTTGAAAGTACTAAAAAAATAGAGAAAAAAACATTGACCAAAAACAAACGAGTGAAAGAAATATGTAGTGAGAAACCTAAAAGATATTTTAGTTAACATTCCAAAAGAAAAAAAAATGCAAAACCTAAAATATTTGAATAATTGGACTCACCTGCACTGTACGGACATGAAGGCAGTTAAAAGCCTGGATATATAAAAATTAAAAAAAAAACGTAAGAGTTTTACCTTAAAAAGAACAAACAAAATAAAAATTATTCATAGTAAACGAACAAAAAAAAAAAAACAAAGTGTTTAGTTATGCAGCTTGTTGGTGTCACTAAAATTGAATTACTGCCAACATTTTATAAAAGAAAAGAGCAAAAAAAGCATAAAACATTGAAACTGGTTAAATAAAAACTTATTTGCCTGACTGGAACTGCCTTGAGATAAACTAAAACTGAAAATAACAGTTTAAATTTAAGCAGTAAACTTAATTTTAGCTGACACTGTATATTTTTAAAAAGCTTTTTCTATAAGCTTCACAGGTAAATTGATAATAAAAATACATTTTATTTAAATTTCTTAAAGTATTTTTTCGAAGTGTCAAATATTTTTTTTTATTTTAAATTCATTCCCTTTTTGATGACCATTTTTGCGCTTTGGCGATTATTTTTTCGTTATGTGATTCTTGTGAAACTTTTGTACTCATTGGGTCTTTCCCCAATGTTAAGATTAGTTTTGTGTTGTCCATACCTTTTCCTATCGGCGGTTTTAATTGTGCTGATTGATTTAAGAGATTGTTTTTTGATGTGGCCATTTTTCTCTTTTTTTTTTGGGTTAAACGATTTATTCATATTTGCGTCTCACTTTTATTTTCTTTTTAAGTTTTATTTTTTTTTTTGCGATGTTTTCGCTAAATTTGTGATTTAAGCGATGTGTTTTTTTTAACGCCTTTATCGTTTTAGCGATTTTTTGCTACTTTTTGTTTTCGATTTAGCGATTTTTTAATTTTGTCTTTTTATTTAATATTTAAATCTCTAAATAACTTTTCTATTTTAATGAATGTTTTTAATGTGAAAGGAATATACGCATATTTAACTCGCAGAATGAAGCAGCAGCACTAATTTCTAAAGTACTACAATATCTCTTTGGCATTCTTTCTTAATTTAAAATATTGGAGATTTTTTTTCCCAATAATACCCCAAAGATGACAGTTTAATACAAAAGTTAATAAATTTAAAATTCGTTTCCTTTAATACTTTTGTGATTTTTCAAAGAGGAAAGTAATGCCACACTGGCAATTCCACTGTGAACTTTTAAATTTACATGTCAATTAATTAATGTCAAACCTTTAAATTAAAACAAATTCTTAAAACATTAAAACAATTAAATGAGGCTCAATTAGTTTAAACAATACCAGCAGACAGAAAGAAAAACAATTTGACAACAAGTGATGAAGGAAAAAACAAAAAAGGGAACACCATTAAATATTCAGTCGTTTGTTGTTGTTTGTCTTTCAAATGTTATTGTTGTTTTTGTTATTGTTTGAAGTTGCATGTCTAATTAAACAATCAGTAGTTATGCTGATTTTTTTTTTTCTTTCGGTTCGTTTGTTTATTATCGTGTTTTTCACACAGCCAAGTTCTTTAAATATTTTATGCTTCATGTCTTTTTTCGCGCTTCTTCTTTCTATGTTGGCTAGTGGTCACCAAAAAAAAAAAAAAATACTCCTCGCCTCTAATTCAATCACTGAAGTACAAATGTTTGTGATAGTATTTGAATTTTTTTAGGGTTTTGGTTTTTTTTTTTTTTTGCAGATGCAAGAGAGTATTAACATTTTGTTGTTGTAAATTTTCTTTTATTGTTTTTATTCATGAGGGATTGTCAAAAGCCTTCAAAGTGTTCGAAGGAGAATAAGTTTGTTTGGGGCTGTGTGTCTGTGTGTGTAATAGCTGGTAGAGAGGTGTGGCATTGGACTATACAAAAAGTAATTCTAAGCCATTTAAGTCGTGCAAAAAAGTTTTCGTATAAAAGTTGGCAGCACTCCCTGGAGACAAATCAATTTAAGCTTTAAGCAACTTTTTATAGTGTTTCAATGCTTGTTTATATGTAATACTCTTAGTACCCTACATCATCATCATCGAAACAGATATATTATTATGAAGAACGTATTTATTTTTACATATTTTTATTTAAAAAGAGAAAGAAATATGATAGAAAAAATAATACAAAGTAGGTATTTCGAAAATATTTTTTTTTATCGACAATTATTGGCATAATCTGTTCGATTGATACTTTTTACTGAAGAGATTGATTGAGAGCTGCAATTAAAAGTAAGTAATAAAACTTGCAGTTGGGGGGAACTATTTGTCTTTGCTAGCTGGTGTGTATCTTCACTAACTTGTACGTGTTTGTTTTTTCTGATGAAAATTGAGAGGTTTTCGATTTTTTTTTTTTTTATTTTATAATCAAATGTTAAAAGTTATGCTCGATAAAACTATAAATTTAAGCTCTATTGAGATAAGATTTTCCATTAATTTTTTGCTTTATATTTAGGTGAAGCGTATAGAAAATTCGTCACAGCAGAATAGAGCTGTTTTGGCAGTATTTTCCTTTTTATATTTCTCAATATTTGGTTTTTTTATATGCTGTAACGTATATTTTTACTTTTATTTTTTCCTAAAAAACTTTTATTTAATATCCCTTAAAACATGTTTGGCTACAGGATGTTGTCCTGCATTCACTTTGGATAATTTTTATAGGTGTATTGTAACGGGTTTTCTTGTTTCTTTCCCATTTTTCTTATACGATAAAATTTTTCTGTGTTGATATTTTTTTGGTATTTGTAATAAGAAATGTTTTGCAGTTCTTTTTATAAGAAAAGTGTATAAAATTAAACTTTCTGAAAAAAAAAATATTTTCGAAAATGTCTTCCTTCGGTCGCTGATATTTTCTTCGCGGGATATCGTTTTTATCTTCGTCAATGTATGCAAATTAATCAATTTTTAAGTCTATTGATCTGTATTGAGTACGATAAGTTTTTTTTTCTAAAGTATTACATTTTTTTACATAGAACTGAAAGCATAATTTGAAAAATTTCAAGTTTAGGGTTGACAGACATGATATTATTCGTATTCAGTAACCAGTGAAGCCTAATTTCACTGTCAAAATTATTTCTTATAATTTTAATTAATGACATTCATTCATAAAATGTTTGTTCTTAGATAAGGATTGATTAAATTCGAGAGCTGCCAATAGCTCATCTCTCCTCCTTCACCGATTACATGGTACCTCATCTGGACTTTGACAGTACGTTCAAAGTTCTTATTCCATCCAGACGGGAGTGGAAGAGGGGAAACATAGAAAAAGACTTTAACTTCAGGACGTATAGTGATGGATCAAGAATGATCTGCCGTGTGGGCTCTGGAGTATTCTCGAATGACCTTGGAATAAAACTCTCATTCCGACTTCCTGATGAAGCTAGTGTATTTCAGGCGGAAATATTAGCCATAAGGGAGGCGTGTAGGGTTTTGATTGACAGGGGTGTCCAAGGAATAGTCGGCATCTTTGTCGATAGCCAAGCGGCACTTCTGTCTCTAAGGTCACACACTACTTTTTCTACCTTAGTTAGCCAGTGCAAGGACGCGTTATCCAGACTAGGTAGTCAGACTGACGTTACCCTCATCTGGGTTCCCGCACATAGCAACTTCCAAGGCAACGAACAGGCGGATGAACTGGCCAGGGCTGGATCTGCCATGGACGTCTCCATTGCTGAATCGGTAGCCATGCCATTTGGCAGTATTAGAAATCTCATTCTCAACCATTTCAGGAGGCAGAAAGCTGAAGATAGGTGGCGCAGGTTGAGCACGTGCAAGGTGGCTAAGAAAATGTGGCCTTGCTACAACGTTAAGCGCACAACACAACTAATTAACAGAAACCGCAGGGACATCTCGAGGCTCGTCGCAGTATTGACGGGTACTGGGTTATCGGGAGACACGCTAACAGGATAAGCCTTTCCTACAATGCGTTCTGCCGTAGTTGCCGGGATCAAAGCAAAGAGGAAACAGTCTTCCACTTTCTTTGCGAATGCCCGGCCTTACACCATTCGAGACACAAATTTCTAGGCAACAGCATAATAGACGATCTCTCGGAGGTATCAGGGATAGGTCTTGGTGACCTCATTAGATAAATTAATTCGACGGGATGGATTTAGAATCTTACTCCGAATCTGAGGCCTGGATTCGGACCTAAATCAGGTTGACACTGACGAGTGGAGTGGTCTGTCAAAACGGAATCTCATTGATTCTACTTGAATGCTTGCGCGTAGCAGGCAGCCACGTAAACCAACCAAACCAACCAGCTCATCTCTCATAGTGTTATAGTTGTGGGTGATCGTTCGTTTTTAGTGATGAAAAAGAAATGTTCAATTATATTCGATTGAAGTGAGATTGTGAAAGGTCAGAAGAGCCAAAAATAAGAAAGCTGGCAAGAGACGTATTAGCCATCAAGAGGTTTAACTCGTCGTGGAATACCATAAAGCCCAAGACACTATTTTAAGCGAAGAATTGCTTAACATTTCGAAATGCAAGTGATCGATAAAATACTTTTGGTATTAATTACAGATATTCTATTAGACATATGCAGTGGTTGCAGGTCTGATAGTGCCTCACAGAGTTGCGGCTGAAATTTTTAATATGTTGAGTTCAGTACACATTTTATAAAAAGTGTTTATTTTAAAAAAACCTCATACTCAGTGCGCCAAAGTTATTAAACTGACTAAAAAATGTTTGCAAATAAAATTTAATTTCTATAAACACAAAAATTGCAAAAAGTACTCGACTCAATAGTATCAAAGCAGCGTTGCCACTTTCTATACTATAGTACAAAAACTGTACTATTTAAAAATATTTGTACTATTTTTGTACCATAAAATTTTTGTACTATTTTTGTACTATTTTACTAATTGCAGAAAAATAAAAAAAAAAATTAAAACAACAAATTTTACTGAACGTTTCATAAACTTCACCTTGAAAATATGCCTTTTTAACATTTACTTTATTATTTACCTTTGGTTGGCAGTACTAATTTTTATTTTTTCGTTTTCCAACATTGAAAGCAATGGGCGCGTTCAGCAGTAAAACCTGCTACTAAACAGTTTAGATGTAGCAACTTTTGATTTGATTAATTTTTCTGAACGATCTGCTTACTTTTTTGTCAAAAATATCAAAAAATTTGACTTTCCAATTAAAATTATTGAATTTTATTTTGTAAAAAGATTTTATAATATTTGTTTGTGAATTTAAATGAATTAAATTTTAAAAATTTATTATGAAATTTGAATCAAAATTCAAAGTGAACTGAAAGATCGAAATTTGATGAAATGTATCGTACTTTCAGCAGATTGTTGAGCAACAGTTGTGTAGCAAACTGTGTCTGCTGAACGCACCCAATATTTTGTATTACTTCATATATAGCTGACCTTTTCTTTCTCATATAAAATTGTATACTACAGCCATACGTCTGATTAAATAGGTGATTGTATAACTAATACAATTACAAATTATTTAATTCTCGAGCTGTCAAACTCCATGTATAAAAAGCTAAAATTATTAGACGTATTCACAATCTTGTGCATTTGATATAGCAAATTTATGCAATTGCACATTTATTCTATCGATTATGAATGATATCTTTGGGTTAGGTTGCAATGCTTGATGCAAAGCACAAAATTCACAGCTGATTGATAAATAAAAAAAAATTTTTCCACTGAAGTTTTCCTAAAAATACATATCAGAAATTACTCAAATATCAAAACATTCAAATAATTCTAATTTTTATTATAAAAATAAGGGTTAATTTGTTAGTTAGTCAGGATTTTAAATAATATGTAAATTTAAATAATTGAATAATTTGATTTGAGATGTTTTGCGTTTTGCTAATTTTAGCTTTTTGTTATTAAAATTTTTATTTCAATAATTAAGTTATGCATTTTTTTATTTCATTAATTTTTGTTTGTCTGGTTAATTGCCTTATGCTTGAAATATTTTTGTTTTATAATTTTGAATAAAATTATTAATATTTGAATAAGCAAAATCGGCTTAGCTCACTGCGTATCAGCTGTCGTTTTGCAAATAAGTGTTGCATAAGTAGAGTAAATATATGCTATTGGTTTTTAGTGTTGCGTATTTGCAAAGATATAGCGTGTGCATTTCTCTGTATTTTGTTAGTGTAGAGTAAAAATATCCTACACCATTTTTCAAATGCAATGATGCAAGGCCATTTGCACAAGATTGTGAATAGGGCTATTATTCTTAAGGAGTTTGACAAATTAAGAATAAAATAAAATGTAAGTGCACTTGTTATGCATTTATCATGGTGAAGTAGGTTATTTGTACAAGTGGCAGGCCACCATTATTTGAAAATTCGGTTAATTGTTTCTGTAGTCGCTTTTATTGAAGTTTTAAAATTACAAAAAGTTTATGTCTTCTTAAACCAAAAATTGATATTTGCTAAATTTATTTTTAAATTATTTTTGTATTTTTAATTAAAATCTTAGAACAGCAAAAAGTTAACACCAAAAAAGTCTTTTTGTTCCTAAAAACATAAGTAAGTGTATATTTTTTATCATAAAAATATTTTTATTGTATGTATGTATGTAATTAATTTAATTTAAATTCTGTAGGCCATGGATAATTTGCATAACAAATTTAAAGCTTCTTTGTTGGCAGATTCCAGTTTTTAAATTTGGTTGCAGAAAAAACAAATGGGAAAGATGAGTTTGCATGTTGCAAAATTTGTAACAAACAGTTTGTGTGTCATAAAAATAATTTGTTGCGGCATCAGAATAGTTTGCATCATATGTGATTAGCAACATCAATAAACAACAATACAAGCATTGCTCAAGCTTTCCAAAAAACACAACACTTTTGCAGAAAATATTAAACGGTCCGAGTACAAAGTTGTTGGAATGTTAGCTGCTAATAACCTTCCCAGTGATGGAAAATGCAGTACTTTTGTACTATTTTCAGTACTTTTTCACAACAAAAATACCACAGTACCCCCACGTCAAACTTAGTACTACTTTTTTGTTTTGTTTTGTTCCCTGCGTTATTTTTAAAAGCATTGATAACATTGGCTTCAAAACAAGAACATAAGGAATGTTGTTTTTAGTGTGTGTTCTATGCAAAAATTGTTAAGGGCACTATATACTGTCATTGACATCAAGCGCGTGTACGTATGCTTGATATCAAGCATACCCAATATCTAAATTTTTTGATTTTTCATCAAGCGTCGTCGGTGCCACACATACAAACAAATTTTTACTGTTACAACTTTAAATGCTTGATGTGATTTTGGCGAAGGTAACCTCCCCTTTAATGTTATTGGACCAATTTACACAAGATTAATTTTTAGTTCGCATAACTTTTGTTCTTTCGAAAACACACGAGACTAAATAATCTGACATAAAATTGTAAAAATATACATATATGTGTGTATTAGTGTATTTTGCACACATTTGTTATTTTTTAATGTATATGTATTGGTTTTGTTCTGCTAATACGGGGTTGAACCTGGTTGAAAAATTATGCCAACCAAGCTGCATTGTTTTCTTCATTTAATATTTTTGTTTTATTATAAATGGATTTTTAATTTTATTTTTGAATAAAAATATATGTTTCACAAAAAGTACCACAATGTTGAAAAAGTACTCTTTTTGTTTTCGGACAGTACCATTTCAATTTTTCATTTTTCCATCACTGAACCTTCAATTTCTCTGCATTGACAACATTTTGCCCACATTAAAGGAGTCTTTTAGAGATTCGGAAATGTTAAAAAACGTGAATATGCATAGAACTAAAGCGACAGCTATTATGAATAATGTACTAGGACCGTGTTTTTCTATTGAATTATTTGAAAAATTGAAAAAAACATACTTTTCAATTATAATTGATGAAACGACCGACGTAAGTGTAAAAAAACAAATCGCATTTGATGTCATTTATTTTGATGACAACTATGCTAAATTACAACATGCATTTTTCGATTTAAGAGAATGTCAAGCTTCAACCGCAAAGGAAATATACACGCTATTAAAGCAAACTATTACGGAAAAGGCAATCCCATTCAAAAATCTTGTTTGTTTCGCAGCGGACACACCAAATGTCATGTTCGGTAATTATAATTCTGTGTGTAGTCATTTAAAAGACCAAAACCTTTCGTTGTGTTGGTAAAGTGTTCTTGTCACATAGTACACCTAGTAGCTTCTAAATAAACTTTGAAAATTCCAACTTATTTAGAAGATTTGTTGAGAAATCTTGGATCTTACTTTAATCGTAGCTATTTAGGACAATGTAAGCTCTAAGAATTCCAACAATATTTTCAAATAGAATAAGAAGTTATCGAACAGTATGAAGTTTTGAGATCGTATTTACGATTAGAAGTTTTCAAAGATCCTTCTAAGGTAACCGAATCAATGCTTTCCGCATTGGACAACAAATCTACCAAAGTATATTTAGAATTCCTTTCATATTCTCTTGGTGTTTTAACAAATTTTAATTTAATTTTCCAATCAGAATCTCCAATGCTATACAAATTAAAAAATGAAGTAATAAAAATGCTTAAAATTTTTTTGTCTGATATATAAAAATTTGTTTGCCTTTCTAATATGGGAAAGAATTCTTGGAAAAATATTGCCAAGCTTATAGGTTGCCTAGAAATGAGATGGAATTGCACCTGTCAAGAACTTGGTCCTTATTTTGATCTCAGTACTTTTTACGGCCGAAATATTTTGGATAGGAACTTGGCCTTATTTTCACATTTATGTTTTTGTGTGGATCTCACTTCTTTTTTCTAAGTTGTTTTTGTAAAAATATTTATATGTATAGCTTATGTGGGCCTACCTGTGTAGAAAATTTCAACTTTCTAGCTAAACTAGAAGTGCCCTATACAAAGAAGGGACACCATAGTCGCACCAGATGAAAAGTGCCCGTTTAAAAATCATTTTCGGTAATTTCTCATCACTACCTGCCTGTGTACCAAATTTTAACTTTCTAGCTATACTAGAAGTGCACCATACAAAGAAGGGGCATGATTGTCACCCGGATGAAAAGTGCCCGTTTAAAAATCATTTTCGGTAATTTCTCATCACTACCTGCCTGTGTACCAAATTTCAGGTTTCTAGCTATACAGGAAGGGGAACCCTAGTCCCCCCGGGAGGAAAGTGGCCGTTTTCAGATTTTTCTGGTTATTTTCTCACCAAGACCTACCTGTGTACCAAGTTTCAGCTCTCTAGCTTTACTGGAAGTGCCCAATAATATTGATGAGTCAGTGAGTCAGTGAATATGTACTAAAATATGGACTTTTCACACCTTAACATCTCGGGAAGCTTATATGGTAGAACTTAACTTAACACCTTAACTCAAATTTAACCTGTGAGGTCACCTCTGTAGGGAGACCTTATGTTTCAAGTTTCATCATATTATGATCAGGGGGAGAAAAGTTATGAGGGGGTAAAAACAGCTCGAATGGTTTCGTGTAAATATACTCACTGTGTGGCCGAACTTGGCCTGGCGCACTACCGTGCGCATTGATATAAATATGTATATGTATATATAAATAAATGTCTACATATATGTATACATTTTAAAGTACAAATATAATGAACTCTACTTATGATTTTTAAATAAAAACAATATGTTTTGATGAAAATAAAAAAAAACTTTTTGTCGAAATTTTTTTTGTACTATTTCATTTGGTTTTGTACAATTTTTGCCAAACTTCTGTACAATTTTAACTTTCTTTGGTGGCAACGCTGTATCAAAGTAATAATGTTGTATTTAATACAAATTAATTTAATGTGAATTTTTCAATATTGTTTTAAATTTGCAAAAATTAGATTAAAAGTATTTCAATTTTATTTTGTTTGTTTTTAAGGGTTTATTATTGTTTCATTAATTTAATCCGGTAATCATTTAAATTTTATTTCTATATATATTTTAATTTTCTCGTTTAAAATTTAAATTGTTTTTAATCGCTTTAAGCAATTTTTATAGAATTGTGTTTTTTTCATGTTTGCTATATATTTTTGTCATAGTACTGTTAGATTTATAAATATGCATGAGTAAATACATCGAAATTTATTATAATTTGAAAAATATGTACTGAAAAGTGATTGCTAGTCTGTGTGTCATTGCAAGAAAATATGGGAGTGTGTTTTTAGTAAATTTGTTATTCGAGTCCATTTAAATTTATTTTATGTAAAATATATTTAAAAATAATATTTTCTTCTTTAATACAATGTTAAATGTTTTAGGGCTTTTAGAAGAATTAGGGTGACCAAGAAAAGAAGAAATTCAAGAGATTATGAAATTCGAAATTATGTTTCTTCAAATTCTTCAAAAATTCTTAAAATTTTAAATAATATAAATAAATGTGTAAATTTCTACTTAAAAACCAAAAAATTTGTTTATATGCCTTCCAGTTAGACTAAATTGATTTAATGTTTGCAGGACTATGCTACGTTCAGCTGAAGATAACTATCATTTTTTGCCAAATGCTACAAGATGCCGTGATAAACTGTTTAATATTACAGAAATTTTATTGTATTGCGAACGTTCCAAATGTTCTCCCAAATTTACTTTAAGAGGGTTAGACAACAAGTTCAATATCGGTTACAGCATTGGCTCACGTAGAAGGAAGTAAAAGAAGTAAAATAAATAATAACAGAATATACTGCTGAAATTTTTGGTCGATTTGAATTATTTTTCAACCAAAAAAATTTTAATTATTCTGACTTAAAAAAAATTTTTTATTCGTTATGTGCTGAACATGCCTGCATTTTATTGCTGACTAGCCTATCCCGGTGTGCTTCGCTACCCCCGCGTTATAAAATAAAATTAAAGGTATTTATATATAATATTGTGAAAATTTAATGACGATCGGTCCAGTAGTTAAGACTATATTACGATTTTTAATTTTCCTAAAAAGGGACGTGGTCCCACCCACTTTTCTCCTGGTACGTATTTAAAATTATGCCAATACCATATGTACCAAATATCATCGACGTAGGTCAAAGGGTTTGGCCTCCTATAAGGAACAAACAAACAAACAAACAAACAAACAAACAAACAAAGAAATAAACAAACACACATTTGGTTTTATATATTAAGATTATGCCAAATCACCAGTAGACAAAATTCATTCGTATTAAATATTATTAGTGTTTTGTTTGAGTGTTTTTTTTTTTTTTTTGTAATTTTCTGTAAATTCTACGTTTATTCCTCTGTGATTGTCAAAAAAAAATGTTGAAAGCTGCTACATAACCTAAAAAGTTTATCACAATGTGGTTAAAGTCTACTGATGATTTCGTATAAGCACCAAGCTATAATTATCTTGTTTCAAAACTAAACTATACGAACTTAAAAAATTTAATTGAATTTTTGCCATCAGCATAAAACAGTCAACAGGCAAGGAAAAATATACAGACTTGCATGTCCTGCTCGTATGTAGCGCATAGTTTGTAATGCTTTTTTTTATTTTTATACAAAAATTGTCAGGCATTTTCAATAGAATTTTTAGTTTGTACAAAAATTTATTTGGCACAAGCCTTTAGAAATGAAATGATTTAATGAAAGTGATGAAATAATTTAATTAAATGAATGAAATAAATAAATTAAATGAATGAAATTACTTTATAAAAAAGTTTTATAATCAAGTGCATCTTAAGGCAGTCGAAACTGTCGATAAAAATATTTATCGAAACTTGTTGCTATGAAATTTGTTAATTTTGAATAAAAAAAATCTATACAGAAAATTTATTCCGTATCAATTATTCGTATGTTGAGTTTAAGTATAAAATCATACGAATACGGGGGAAAAAATACATGTACAACGCAAAAATTTGCTCAATTAATAAAAGTGGTTTCTAATTTAAAAGCTAAAATTTTTTTAGCGTAAATACCAAAGAAACTTTTTGTTTAAATTGCTTCCTAATTATATGAAACCTTTCTTTCATATTTTAAATGCCTGATACGATGAAAAGAAGAAGTTTGCCTCTCAGCAGTTGTTTTGTGATAAATAAAACGAACGAAAAAAACACTAACAATTCACTTTAAATACGATTACAAGAGCAAAGTCAAGCTCAATAACCTTTAAATAGCAGAAAGCAGGAAAAAAAAACAACACAATTGTACAGAAATTTGTTTAAAAAAAAAAAGGTTTTTGTTAAATTTGTTTCAATAAAAAATCAAAACAAAAAAAGGTCACATTTTTATAAACTGCAGAATTTATTTCAGCAGCTATCACAGCTCTTAAGCTAGTTTTCATAAAGAAAACCACATTTCAAAGCAAAATTCGTGTCGGCTTAAAGACTCAACTGAACTGGGTCAACTATTTATTTTTTTTTGGTTTTTCACTTTATTTCTGCGAGCACTACAACGGAAAAAACGAGCAAAATAAACCAGCAGCAGCAACAAAAAAAAAATAAATAAATAAAAATGAAAAATGTAAAAAAGAATAAATAACCAAATTCATGCACATGCACAAATACACATTTAGAGGGCCAGTATTTATGCAACGTCACTCATATGAACATCACTAACTTAAACTTGCATACACACACACACACACACATACGGCCGCCCACTTATATACGTTTATGCCTGCTACTATATTGCATGCAGTCGCATAAATCCATTCATTCACATTTACACAAACACACACAGTCACACACATACACACACACTCTCACCCACCCATATTACGAAGTAAGTAGGCCTTACACTCTACTGATCTATTTATTTATCAATGTTGAAATAATTTCAAAATTTTTGCACGTTTCGCTATAAAAAGGTTTGTGTATGTGATTTATGCGTGTATAAGTAGTTTTCACGTTTAAGGGGTCTACGGGTGAGTGGGTGGTTGGATGCATGGCTGCATTGTGGCACGCAGTAGTTTATATTTCACATCAAGAGTGAGGAAGTCATATGACGCTTATGTGTTTGTGGTTCGTTGCTCTGGTATTGCACTTGAAATTATATATTTTTGCAGGCTTAGGCTGTTAAAAATTAACCCAACAAACATTTAATAGAGAAAATAATAAAATATTCATTTTGAAACGTTTATATGTAAAAAGACTTTAACTTATAAAATATTTTAGAATATTAATTTAGTTTGAAAACAAAATCAATATGCAAAAGTGTATTTATATTTTCAACATAATTAAATGATTCAATATTTATAGTCTGCAAACAGGCAGTAAGAAAAACTTTGACTTTAATACACTCGTATCGGACCGAGTTGAAAATTGCCTGATATATTTCGCCTTTTAAATAGTTTGTCTTCTGCTCCACTCTAATCTTATCCAGAGAAATTTATTTCTGTACTTAAATATATTTAAATATTCAAAATAATTGAATCATTTGAAAGTTTATACCAAATTGTTTGTTGGGTATTTTTAATTTGAAGTGAGCCTGATGATTATGTTGAGTTTTCTTTTTTATCTAGCATCGACTGACGACAGCTGCAACGGAAATTATGCGACACAAAAATTTCCTTCATCATTTTGTGGTAACATGAAGTAGCAGCATCAATTGTAGAGGCTTATATGCCTCCGTGCAAGAATCTATATGCTGTTGTATGAAAAATATTCACGGTTTTTTTTTTTTTTGCAAATATACCACCTTTAACCGCACACTACTATATATGTTTATCCCAGCTAACAATTTTTTATTACACTGTACAACATAAAGGCAAATTTTAAGGTGTCAACGATTAACTCCGAAAAAATGAGAGCACGAAATAGATAAACATGTTTCAGCATTTTGGAAATTTACATCAGAAACTCCCAGCAGAGATCGAATGTCCACAAACCCTACTCCATCTATCCTCCTTCCACAATCAGTTTCGTAGTTCCGGTACAGTTCACTTCCTAATTTAGGGTCATCCCCTAAGTTCTAGTCCTAACAATCATATTATTGCATATAAAATTGCGTAATTTTAAATAACCATTTTTTAGTCGATTTCTTAACCATATTTTGATAGAAAAAATTTCAGCATTAAAAACTAAAGTCCATCTTTGTGGAAATGCAATTAAACACAATTACACTACATTTTTATATAAAATATGACCACTTATATGTTGGTTTCTCAATAACAGTTTGATAAAAAAAAATACAACAAACAAAATCATAAGTCAAGCGCAGACAAACACACAAAACGGGGGACAAGGCCTTCCTAATAAATAAACTTCGCAATCATGCCACAACCATTTCTCTATTTGTACGTATTCTGAAAAATTATTTTACATAAATTCAATGAATGACAACTAGTTTTGAGAAAAAAAATCATGTTAATTCAATGAAAGAATTCACTGACGAAATCTTATAATTTTGACAAACAGCAGACGCACTAGATGTATGAACTCTTCTAAATATGCAGCAATTTAGACTTACTTCCAGCCCTGAATTTCAAGTAGTCATACTTTTTGCTTTCAATCTACTCCTAAGCAATGTAATACTCATTCTTATAATATCTTTAAAGTTCTGAGGAATTATAAAAAAAAAAAATATTGCATATGCTATGGCGGTTTTATTAGCTTTTTCTAGGACGGAAACCACAAAATCTCTCCCTTATATTCCTTAAATGTATAAACAAACTAAATTTATACATTTGTAAGACATGCAGATCTTTTAGAAAAAAATTTGTGACAACGCCGCCTTAACAATGCCATTATCTTCGTAATCATCATAATTATCTTCATCAGCACCAATGTAGTCGTCGCCAGCAACATGATTAAGCATGCATACATTTAGTAAACGACGTTATTAATTCAAAACATAACTATGAAGTGGTTCTCATTTAGTTTTCTTTTTCATTTACATTTGGATTTGCTTGCCACTGCAACTAGAGATTGTGCACAACTTGTGCGCTCCCCAGATTGTTTTCAATACTCGTAAATGTTGGGAATGAGATTGTTTCCGTTTTTTGTTAATTTCTGGTTCTTTTTTTATGCCACTTCGCTCCTTGCCATGCAGCTGTTGTTGTTGTCATTGTGGCAAAAGTGTTGTGCATTGGATTATGTGTTTGTTATCCTTAGTGCAGCAAAAGCCCACATATACACTCTTATAAATGTTATGATGAGTGATTAAAAGTGTGTAGGCTTTGCGGGAGTTTAAGGATTTAAGGCTGATTTTTTTTTTGCGTTTTACTTCTTGTCGGTTTGACGTTCGTTGATTATACAGACAGACACTTTGGCGTGAGTGCTGGCTAAAAGAGTTTTTATGCTTTTTTCTCTCTGTACTGTTTTTTTTGTTACCATCTGCTTGTGTTTAATATTCAATTAATGCATATATTGTGCAATTGCATAAACATGTTGCGTGCAACATGAGGTCAATTTTGTGGTTAAACGATAAAAGGCGATAATAACTATACAACGATCAAATCGACATCATCGTCGTCGTTGTCATCATCTCTATTTGGTGACCAATACATTCATGTTTAAATGAATTTACATACTTTAGCATACATTTGTAGGCACGTCATCACAACAAGATTATGTTGAAACCATGAATTTTTGGTTGAAAATTATATAAAAATTATAGTGAAATTCCATAAAATTAACACAACCAACAGACACAAAGCAGACAAAGTTAATAAATGAAAATTAAGTTTTGAAATGTTGTTACATTACTCTGGCTGTTGGAAATTTTTAAGTTTTGGTTTTACGAGAAGTAATATTATTTAAGCTCAAGTTCAGCTTTATTGAATTAATGTAAAATCCAAAACTACTTAGTGTTTTTTTATGTTGAAAAATATTATTATTTATATCCGATCAGCGTTCAATTGTCCATCTTTACAATTTTCGTAAAGTGGATACTAATTGAGAAGAATATCAACTATTTAACCAGTTAAAGTTTTGGTTTTACTTAAGCCCACAATGGATCACATGCTAAATGCACAAGAGAAACATAAGTAATAGAATATTTTTTAATACCCACATGGAATCGAGAGGAGCTAACAACTGCAATTCATGATTAGAAACCTGTTAGTGGTCCTTCGAGCCGTTCTGTTGCTGCAAACTGAAACAACATCTCTTTTTTTCTTCTCTCATGCTTGTCATTTAAGATTTTTTCTATTAATTATACAAAGTTTAAAACACTAATAGAAGTTTGACATGTCCCCTTGTAGTATGTAAATGGTTTATTAACCCTTGATATAACACATAACCATGGATTAGCTAGGTCTGACATTTTTGCTTTCTCATCGCCAATAGGCTCAATTATGACATATTATTACACAGTCTACACTATTTTCGCTACATTCTTAATCAATTTTTTTTTTAATATCAGGCAGTCTAACTTGCATATAACCGTTGCTGTACCACAAAATTTTGGATTTATTATATTTAATTATGACCCATTTCTTGTTTTCAAATTAAAAGTCAGTCCACTAAAAGTAGATCTTTTCATAGCTTCTCTGTGCATTTATTAACCCTTTTGTTACCACAAAGTCATATAAACATTTAAGACAGTAATTTTAAACTAGATTATTTTTAATCGAAGAGTTAAAATAAAAATACGTTCCCCGTTAATGTTGTGAGGCAGACTCTGTTTCTGTAAATTTTTCTCCCTTCACCAATTAACAGTATGTGGCTGGCTGCTTGTGAAATTACTATAAAAAGCCACACACAAAGTGGTTGGCACAATTAAATTTTTGAAAACTTCACAGAAATATCAAATGAAATTTTCACCAAATTTTTGTACAACAAAGTTTCTAAATCAATATAAAAAAAAAAAAAAAAAAACGTTACTTCAATCCAGCGAAAACCACAACTAATTAATGGCAATATTCTGCCGCAAGCTATACAAAAAAATTTATATAAACTATTCAAAGTAACATACTCCCTGTGGTAGAAAAATGCCAATAAATATTGTTTGATTGCAATCAACAAAAAAACCAAAAAATTATATATAAAATGTTATTCATGACTTTCAGTATTTTTTTCACTATTTCGCATTCTCTTTTTTCTCACTAAACTTGATTCTTAACTGTCAGTTTGATAGACAGCAGCTTGATCCAGAGTAACGGAAAACAAAACAAAAATCATGAGACTTTGAAATGAGAGAGTTACTGAAAAAAAAAAAATAAAATAAACAAGGAGGGAGAAAAAGTCATTCAACCAATGTCTGAAAAACGTAAGTGGTTTGGTCATCACAAACAGACTGCAGTTTAATTACACCACACTGCTTTAACCATGACTGTCAATCACATAATAATTTTTTTTTTTTTTTTGTTTCTCTTTTCTTTTCACTTTTGAATAACTAAGTGAGTGTGTGAGTGAGTCAGAGTTTGAACTTGGCTAGTAACAACTACATGAGTAAAATATCCAAATAAGCCATTCATTTTAACAGCAATCGGAAAACTTTAGTAGAACGGATAAAGAAAGTATTTTGATTTGTTGTTGCTGGTGTTGCTACTGCTGTTGCTGACCGATTTGAGATTGAAAAAGTCTTATTAAAGATTTAAGCAAAAACTGGTGACAGAGTGATTGACAATGCAAAAAAAAAAAAAATACTCAATGATTTTAGTAGAATTTTAGAAAATTTTTTAATGCATATCAAAGGATAAAGAACTGAAACTAAAAAAAAAACCCAATACTTTTCGTATAGCAGTTCTAGATCTCTAGAGATTTCTTTTGTGGCTATATTTTACATCAGTTCAAACATTTCACCAGTGTCACGAAATATTTCATATGACTTATTAAAGTATCAGCAAGTTTGTTTTCAAAGAACTGAATCAGAAAAATATTCTTTTCTATTCCAAAATATATCACCTCAATATAATTTAAGTCTCATAAAAAACTAACTAAATATTTTATGATATAAATTTACGACTTTAACCTTCATGACAAACTCTTCATTCTAACTTAATTCATTTAAATGTGTAAAGCAGCGACCAGAAACTCTCTTTAAGGAAAAAATCCTTTTTGCCAATCTGTTCTGTTTTACATTGCATCTGTTTGGTGTTATTAATGTCAACAATATTAAAAAATGAAAATAAACACCAAAAAGCTGTGACAGGTCAAGAAAAAAGAAGAGACATAAAAAAACATAATTAATAAAACTTTATTGAGTGACAGGTAAAATGAGTAAAGAAAGAATCCTGTTATTACCTTAAGTAGAATGAAGAGAAAATAAAAAATAAATTAAAAAGAAAACAGAACAAAAAAGTTTATACAAACAAGGAAAATACTTATAAGAATTAACTACTAGACCAAGTCAAATTGAAGCATCAGTATCATCAGTACAACTGATGACATTATCATGAATGTCACACTCATTATCATCGTCATCATCATCATCATCGTTATTATCATGACAACTGAAGCAGGAACATTAGCGAGAAAAAAAACACTCGTCATGGCAAATAATTTTCAACACCTTCACAATTTAAACAGCAACAATAAACAGCTCTAAATAACCTTCATCACAGTCATCATCATCAACATTGCAGAGATGGCAAACAGAAAACAAAAGGTATAAATATAAAAACAATAATAAAATCCTAGAGAGTTAAAAATGACAGGCAGTCGCCAAACAACAGCAAATATATCCATCCAAGCATAAGCAGTAGCCATCTAGTCACTCCTAAACAGCAGCTGTTTACATTTTTATTTGTGTGAAAATCTCGCAATGACCACCATTCATTTTATGCCTTCATTCAAGTGTGACTAGAATGGCCACGAAATACGAAGGATGTAAAAATTATGCTTTACATCCTCTCACCGCCTAAAGGCTTTCTTTTTTATTTTTGATTTTTGCTTCTCCTTGTTTTTGCAGTTACCATTCTTATTTTCAGCACCTTTGAAATCTTCTGACACTCACGTTGCACTAAAACAATGCGACTCAAGTTCATCACAAAAATTTAGTCATTAATTCGTTATGCTAAAAGATATGAAGAATAAAAATAAAAATTAAAAAAAAGAAGAAAACTATAAACGACAATGAGCAAAAACAAAAACGTCCAGGTTAAATTAAAATAAATAAATGAAAAATAACACACAAAAATATTTCTCTATTTCATAAAAGCGAAAGTGTAGGAATTGTTGCAGAAACTTAATTGGCTAAAAGCTTAAAAATGACCATGTTTATAAGGGGAGGAAGAATGAGAGAGAGAGAGAGAGAGAGAGCAACGACGATGATGTTGATGTTGATTATGAACAAACAAAAATAATAATTATGAAAAAAAAGTTGTGATATAAAAAGACAATCGTTAAAATTACAACAGGAAAAAGTGAAGGTGTTGAGAGAATGGCAAAATTCCATAAAAACAAAAAGTTCATCTGTTTTTTGTGTTAAGAGACAAATGTGTAGTGATGAAGAAGCAGGCTAAAGGTGGAAACGATTACATTATGAGAAGAAATTTTTACTACAATAAACAATAAACTCTTAATAATTAAATAAGAAAAACATTTTTTTTGCAGAAAATTACTAAAATTGTAGGTCATGTTGAAAAATTTTAATATTTTATTTTGCTTCATTATATCCTATAGAAAATTATTTCTATGCTTAACATGCGACAACGTTCAATGTTGGTGAACAAAAATGTATAAATTTTTAGGAGACTTTAAAAACAAATTTAAAGGTGACAATCGGGAATACAGAAGCAAACCTGTTTAAGTGTAAAAACACTTTAAGTTCCTAACGATTACTATAAAACCAGAATACTTATTAAATTAAGAAGAATATTACAACAGGACTCGTATCTGCAGTTCCTTTTTTTTCAGTGTTGCATCGTCTCTGGTGTTAAGTAGACGCATTAATATTCTTAACTTCAGGGTGCAGTCATTTTATTTGCTATTTTACTTCGCCGATGACACTGCTAACTACTGAAGGGGGAAGGCGCTGAAATGTACACTACGTGGTAACTGTATCAGTTGCTCCCGGAACAGTTTTTATTAACCAGTGCTATGCCTTTATCACTTAAACAGTCCAACAATATTATTAGTAATACCATTTCCCTTGCTATTTCTCGTGTTAAAATTGTTGAGGGTGGTGTTGGCTGAAATGGTTAGCGCGTTGACTACTAAGCAAACAATGACTTGGTTCCTGGGTTCAAACCCTGGCCAGAGCAGGTCAATCGACATCATTAATTTCTCTAATGTACATTAGTGAGACATTGTTATTAATTGTTGTCGAACTATTTAGTGATGAAGGCGTAGCACTGGCCACTAAATACTGTTGCGACAGCGATTGATGCTGTTCTAAGCTAATGTAAACAACATCACCCTCCTTCATCGGTTAGAAGAAACATCAGCGAAGTAAAACAATTATTAAAATGCCTGGTAATACACCTTAACAAAGTTAATGCGTCTACTTAACACCGGAGGAGCCTCAACACTGCCTTAAAATTTAACATAGCGCGCAAAGCAGAGTTGTGAAAGAGTTAAGCCTTCTAAATTTTCAACATCTATCTTATCTACCCTATCCCTCTTCCTAAGTTCCGAAACAAAGCACTGCATACGTAGGGGTCATCCCCTGAGTGCTGGTCCTAATTAAGAAAAAAAATAAAAAAAAAAAAGTGTCATGTCCGTATTAGACCACGTGGAATAATTAATAGTCAGCATAAGTTTCTCTTTTTTATATGCAAACCAAATAATATTTTTTTCGACCACAAAAATCCTGCACAATATTTTCACAAAGTTGTAAGAAAAAATTGCCACAATAATTATGCAAAAATAAATCAAACACAATTCAAAATGATTGAAAATAACAGTTCGTTAAACAAAAATTCAAAAGGTTTATTTTAAAGAAAACGTCAATTCTATAAAATTATTTTACGAGAGAAATGGTTTGTCAGTCTTTACGAGAAATATGTACTTTTCGAAATAATTTAATACGAATAATTAAGCAAATTTGTTTATATTGTATTTGACCTGCTTGCAAATGGAATAAAAATTACAAAAGGGTATTTTTACTTAAAGAAGAATGGGTAATAGAATTTAACATAAAATTGAATTGAAAAGAGAACTCAAAGGAAAGGATATTAACAGAAAAGGTAATAATTAAAGGTTTAAAGGATGTGTAGAAAATTAGTTTGTCTTGAAGAGAGGAAAACTTGGTAACCACTTAAACGTTACGTATCTCTATTCTCGCGGAGAGGATTAAACATTAGTTCCAGATTAAACAATTTATGCTAACATTTTTTTTAGTGAAATGACGAAAAAAAGAATGTAAAGAAATTTATATAAAATTTATATGAAATTTTATATAAATTTTAAGGATTATTAAAAAAAAATTAAATAACATCCCTTTAATTAAAACCATCAGTGTTTCGAAATTTAAAATAAAAAACTTAACAAAATTTTGTCAAACGAATAAACACAAATTTGCGTGACGTCCCAATCAAAAAGCACACATACGGAGACACACACACACAAACTTTAAATAACTTTTTTAAATAAAAGCCAAAACAAACAAACACACACACAATTATTCTTTTCATCATTCTTACAAAAAGAAAAAGCAATATAATTTTTTTCTATAATTCCAAAAAGATATAAAAAGGACATTGAACCAAAGCAACAACCACAAAAAAAAAACAGAACAAACAACAGGAACAGGAACCACAACAACAGCCACGAACAAAATATGAAAAAGAAAAATAAAATTAAAATAATTTAATCCAAAAGTTGCGAGTGACACGTCAATTTTATTTTCTTTTATTTTTTTTTTTTTGCTTCTATAAATCAACCTTTTTTTTCTTTGGTGTTTTAGTGACCGAATCAAAAAAACAGATTTGGGAGTTTTTTTCTTCATATATTTTTAATTTTGCTTTATTGTCACTTTTTTTTATAATTTAAACAATATTATTAAAGTAAAACGCCCTCTTTTAAAGATATAATAAAATGAAATTTACTGGCGTTTTATTTATGAACAAAAAGGTTTTTTACGTTTGGTAACTTTTCACCATAAACTAAATAAAGCTTGAACATAATTTTGCCAACAGCGGCAGTGCCAGCCGGCAACAGCAATAATATTTATGCCATGATTTCATTACATTCAATGTCCAAGAATTATTGTTGCTGTGTTGGAATAAAAAAGTGACAGAAAAGTGGCAGCAGCAATAGCCCCATTTTGACAGGCACTGACTAACACTTCATTAGTCATGCAAATTTTATACAGAATTCTAGGCAACGACAACGCAGGGCTCCAACAACCAGCAACTTTTCCGTTACAATATTGCTTTTTCTACTTCTTTCTAATAATCGCTTTTCTTTTTTTCTTCTTTCTTTTCTTTTCTTTTTTTTTTTTTTTTTTTTTTTTTTTTTGATGGAAACATAAATAGGATAAGTTTTGTTTTTGTTGGTGTTTTTGTTTTCCCGGAAGTGTCTTCCTAAATAACTTAATAAAAATCTGTAGAATATATATATGTATAGAGAGTGCGAGGGAAAAGTTTTGTTGACAGTAACGTGAAAATATTTATGTTTTTAATACACTTTAAATGCCAAGTGTCAGTTAGTAAATAAATTCTTTCAAATTATTGGTAACATGTTGATAACAAATTGAATTGTAAATTTATTTTGAAAAGAAGGGAAGAAAGTTTAGCTCTGGATAAATAAATAAAAAAGAATTTGTGTGTGTGTGTGTGTGTTTTTTTTTTTGGTTGTTGTTGTTGGAAAACAATATTTAACAAGATTATAATTCTTTGGCTTTCATAAATTATGTTTTAATGGCAATTGGCTTTAGTAAGTTTTTAAAATTTCTTCGATATATGTACATTAGGGCGGGTCGATTTGTATGGAGGCAAACAAATCGCTCAAATTACAATGAAAATCGTATTCTAGGGATCAAAATAAGCAACTTTGCCGAAGGAACCATACCTATACAATGTATATTGATGTTTCGACTTTTGACCCGAAGGGTCAACTTTAGAAAAATCTCACTTTGACCCATTTAGAGTGCCTCAATCGAGTCAAAATGTATGATCGATCCCCACTAACTTTGGAGGGCCAACCCACCTATGCCAGTGGCACACCCCCTGGAACCACCCTTGCACAGAACCAAAACTGCCTAATAGAATCAATAAGATTTTCTCTATGAAACGCTTTTAGGCTAAGGGGTATCCCAGCAGAAAGAAGCGAAGATTTTTCCGAAGAGATTCCTTATTGTTTTTATGTGGTAAATTTTATTAATTTTTTCAATAAGGAAACCACATAAAATCAAGAAGAAAACTTGTTATTTACAATTTTTTTTACCCAATTTCCGTTATTTTTGGCACCAAAATAACAATCCATAGAGAAAAACTTCTTGATTCGATTAGGTTTTCATATGAATTGATTTCATTAGGTCGTCTTATTGTTTTTTTCAATAAGGTTTTCTTATTAATTTCATTAGGTTCCCGTATGATCATGTGTAAATCATCTTCTTAATTTTTTTAATAAGAATATCTTCTTGATTTCATTAGCATGCTTGTTATTTCATACATATAAATCAACAAAGGAACAATTTTTTCATAAATTTTTTGTGCTACAATAAATCATTTTCTTAAACTGGCTGCTAACATGTATACTATAGTAACGTGTAGTAGTGTGGTGGTTAGAGTGCCAATCTACTAAACCTAAGATCCTTGGTTCAACTCCCTCACTACGTAAGTTTTATAAAAATGTTTTCATCATCCCTCCATCCAGATAATACAAATACATGTTGTAAATAAGCATTCGGGACGTACCATGACGTTTGTATTTCCTAACATCACAACAGAGAAAACAGTGCCTAATAAATACCTAATGTAATAGAACAAAATTAATAAGATATCTCTACGAATTTTTTTCAAAAAGGAAGTCTTATTATTTTAATAAGGAAAACCTTTTTGAAAAAATCAATAAGAATACCTAATAAAAACAATAAGAATACCTAATAAAATCAAGAAGAAAATCTTATTGAAAAAAGCAATACGAATACCTAATAAAATCAAGAAAAAAACCTTTTTGAAAAAAACAATAAGAATACCTAATAAAATCAAGACGAAAACCTTATTGAAAAAAACAATAAGAATACCTAATAAAAACCATAAGATTCCTTATTGATTTTTTCAATAAGGTTTTCCTTATTAAAATAATAAGACTTCCTTCTTGAAAAAAAACCATAGAGATATTTTATTAATTTTGTTCTTTTTTATTAGGTATTTATTAGGCACTGTTTTCTCTGTGTAGGGGGTTCACCATACAAACATTTAAAAAAAATTACAATTTTTGGCACTTTACAAGAAAAAATCAGCGAATTGGCTATGTTTTTTTTTTTATTAAGTTAAAAAGTTATCTATACAATCCTTGTTTATCTGATAACGAGATAAAAGTAAACAAATATATGTAAGAAGTGTAATTACAATCTGAATATACAATGGTAAATACTTTTTAATTGTGTCGTTCTAAGAATCTTGTGTTATTTTTGGGTTAAATACTGGTAATCCCTGATAGCCAGGTAATAAAATATATCTTCCATGTGTTTACAATATGTAGCTATATGCAGTAAAGAGCATGCCTAAATGCAGGTACGCATATGTACTATTTAGTTTTAAGGTTCTCATTTTTAGTATTTAAGTTCAATTTTGTATAATAAAAATTCAGTATTTTAGAACTACTCAAAGCGTAACCTACATTGTTTATTATTTAAACAATCATCCTACTACAATGAATCAACCATCCGCAAGATGAAGCCACAACAACTATCGAAAACCCAATGAGTCATATACCCAAGCATGATGTTACGGTTTTTGGCGTGTCTACTGATTTGAGTGATCTTAATTTGCCAACCCATCTGGATATCTTGAGATATTATTTTTACTTGAGCGAACGTGCTAAAACAGACAAAAAAAAAAGTTTTCCTACAAATCATTCACTATTGAAGTACAAAATCAGTTGATTGGAATTTGCGAAAAACTTGGTATTGAAATAATGGCGAAAAATTGTGTATATATTAAATTGAATAGATTGCTTAACAAATATCAAGACCAAATCAAGAGCAAAAAGAAAAACCCAAAATTTCCAGAGTTTCTAAAATCTCTGGAAACAATTTTTCACATTGGAACATGTAAATGCGATTTGAAGGCAGCTGCATGTGCATGCGGCTTGGTTCCACAACGCCTCAAAGAGTTTATGCACGATCAACATAATCAGAGAAGACTAACAGTGGCTGCATTTATGATGGAAATTGAAGAGCAAGTAGCAAGGTCTGTGTCACCAATGTCAACATACCAACATCCCGATGATTCAACAACATACGCACCGCCATCGATTTAAGTGTAATAAAATTAACTTGGTTTTTTTATTTTGGTGCTCTCTAGGAGCTTTCAATTTATTTAATTTATTATTTTGCTTCGAGCTAACTAGAAGCTCCTAAGCTTGAGTTTTTATGATTGATTTCTTAAACTAATTGACATTGGCTTATATACTAATTATGAGAATAATTCTGAGGGGTACCTTAACACAAGAGTAAAAGAATATTAAATATATTACTGTTGGGTAAGCATATTTAGCTTCCCACTATTTACGTTTGGCATGTGTTCAATAGTTTTAAAGTCTAAACGAGTGCATACCTAAAAGCAACAGATACTTTGGGTTGCTTATATTTACAATTAAACAAATGCAGTTAATAAATGTTATTCATTTAAGTGCATTGTGCAGTTGCACTTGATTAAACGCACAAGTGTCAAATTACAGTCACACAAAATATCTTGCTTGCAGTTTGTCACCGATTGCATGTTGCGGTACTATTTAATTGCAATGCATACTACACACTGTTGGTCACATGCTACACAAGAAGATATGGATACAAGCACAAGTTCACAATGCAAAGAAAGATAAGATTGTTTTAACTTTGCCTTGATATGTGACAGATTTGGTGTGCCTGATAGAGTAGCATTAGCATTTGGAACCGCTCTTTTCCAAGAAATGAAACATAAGCATGGCGAACCTCTCATCATGGTTAAATCGACAGTTCGCAGAGAAAAAGAGAAATGCAGGCAAGAAGTGCTTAGCAAACGGTTAGATGATACCAATTTGTTAGCGTTTTCATTCGATGGCAGAAAAGATGATACTTTAACGAGACATAAAATTAACACAACATGACACAAATGAAATTAAAAGCAGCCCAAATGAATTGGCTTATTGAAAGAAATTCTATACTAATTCTTGATTGTAAACTTTTATTATACAACGCGATCCTGAAACCTATATGGAATCCAGTTATGGGGCACTGCCTCAACATCGAATGTAGAAAAAATTTAAAGGCGACAAAACAAAATTCTATGTACAACTACTGCATCCCCCTGGTATATCCGAAATCGGCGAATTCACAAAGATCTTGATGTTCCGTTGGTGAAGACAGTATTTTCAAAACACGCGAAAAAAATATATTGAAAAACTAGAGTTCCACCCAAATCCGCTTGCGCGCAATATTCCAAATTATAGTGGCCCCACCCGGTTGAGAAGGAGGGATACTCTTTCACTCAGGCGTACGCGAGAGATGTAAAACAATAAAAATCAACCGTTGAAATTAATAATATTGTTTAGCATTGGCTGAACATACAATATTTAACATTTTTAGATTTAAGATTTTAACAACTTATTGATGTTTCAATTTAAAATTGAAGATTCAATAAATAATAAAAACTACCAAAAAAAAAATAAAATAAAATTGATGAGAAGTATCATACTAAGATGGTAAAAGAACCTCATATTGTTATTTTGAGAGAACCGAATTGTGAATGGAACATGAAACCGCTGAATACAAAACAACCAAATTAAATGATTTTTTCATCGATAAAAATACATCACTGTATGCATTAATTGGCATATGCACTAACGGTGAGGCAACAAACACTGGCTCACACGTTGGAATTATACGACGATTCGAATTGCTGTTAAAAAGATCATTGCATTGGTTCGTTCGCCTTCTACACTTAAACGAACTTCCATTTTGGCATTTGTTTGAAGCTTTGGATAAATCAACCAGCACTGCACCAAGATCGGCAAGCGGAAAACTGAGCCGTCAAATCGAAGCTTGTGAGCCGTGCGAAATTTCCCAGACTTGAAAGCAAAAAACACTTCAAAAAAATATTTTTTTTTTTATTTTCTTTTCTATTACTAAGTAAAATTCATTTTTTCATTTCATTCTGACTAAATAAATTCTAAAGAGAAAAATAAACCCAAAAAATAAAAAAAACATTGCCATTTCGCCGATTTTTTCTTGTAAAGTGCCAAAAATGGTAATTTTTTGGGTGGTTCCAGGGGGTGTGCCACTGGCATAGGTGGGTCGGCCCTCCCTTCGGGTCAAAAGTCGCGACATCAAAATACATTGTAGAGGTATGGTTCCTTCGGCAAAGTTTCTTATTTACATCCCTAGAATACGATTTTCCTTGTAATTTGTGCGATTTTTAAATCGACCCGCCCTAATGTACATGTATTTTTTTTTTTAATCCAGTTAAAAATTTCAACAGTTTTCATATTTATTAAAAGTTTTATTTTAGTTCGTGTTTAATTTTGCAATGAAATTTTGTCAAAGCTTTTCTTACTATTTGAAATATGAAGTGATATTTTAACGTTATGATGATAACAGAAGTAGTTAGTGCTTCAGCTAATTTTATTATCGTATGCAATAAAGAGAAAAGTTCCAATCAAGCCATCCAATATTATTATATAATTATGTTTATGACGTACAATTCAAACCCAGAGCCACCCAAGGGAGCTTTGCTGTTTAGTGGATATAAAGGGCTTCATATAAAGCTTAATTATATATATTACATAGTCAACACAATAAGATTACAGTTACTTATAATAAATTACTGTCGTCTGATAGGATATTGTCGGGTACACCATTCCGGTAATAGCCTATATGTATACCCTACACCAAAAATGATAACAACGGAATTAATAAGTTTATCATTACTTATGTAATTTCCGCAATATTCGTGTGAGATGCATCGTTATAGATAGAGAATTTTGTTTTCGTCTGTTTTTCAGTCTGTCTTGTCTGCCCGCTTGTACTTCAGCCAGTCTGCCCGTCTGCACTGCTCAGACCTTCCGCTGGTCCTGCAATCAGTCTGCTCGCCTGTGCTTTAGACAGTCTGTCCATCTATCTGGACGTAAACACCGTTTTCCGAAGCCAACGGAAGAGTGAAATAGAAACTAGAAATGTCTAATAGCAGGTTGCAGCTATAGTTGCTCAAATTTTGTAGTCTCTTCAATTGGTTTCATTTATGGAAGTCGGTTTTTTTGCCAGCATTATTGCAAATTATTTGAGATTGATTTAAATCTATTTTCCTTTTTTTTTTTCTATGTTCCAAAATTTTAAAATAAAACCAAATGAAATTTTCGTTTTTCGTAACAACAGACTTAAATCGATAACTCTCATTTTATTTTTAAAACTTTATTATTTATTAAATGCATTCTTTAAAGTCAACTATAATTTGTTTGTCTCACACACATACATGCACATTGTTATATGTATATGACTTTGTCCCTTCACTGTGTATACAATAAAATTAATCTCAATTTACCCTCATCATCATCAATAACATGGTTGGTTGTTTGTCTGCGTATTTAAATAAAACGTATGCAACAAAAAAAAAAAAAACTTTACAACTTGTTGTTAATCTCTCGATGGATTGTTTTGTGTGTGTTTTATCTTAAAACCGTTGTCTAACATCAGTTAAGACATTTCATGAATTTAATAAAATTTTCGAAAATAAAAATAACACCTTTAGTATAACGCTTTCTTTTAAATTATATTGGCCTCTTTTGAAATTCAGTGAACCAGCCACAGAATAATGATTATGATAACTTGCTTCCCCAAAAAAAAAAAAATCCCCCATTTATTAGCATTTGATTTGGAGCTAAATCAGTAAATGGTAAATGAAATGAAGATATAAGAAGAACATTAGTCATTGTGTTTTCCATGTCTTTTTTTTCTAATAAATTTTATATATTTTTGCAATTATGTGGTTGTAGAGTGAATGGAGTTCTTCGTAATGCTTAACAGGGTGCGTTCATATTAAAACGCTGTTGAAAGTTTTTCTAACATATTTTTATGAGTTTTTTTTTTTTTGAAAATGATAAATGATTTCACTGCTTCTGACACACATAAATTTGAAAACGAAAAGGCAAAAAAAAAAACAAATCTGCTACAAGATCTCGTTAACATGTTTTTAGCAATTAGTTTGCTAGACAGCTAAACATTTATTTTCCTTAAAAGTTTTCAAATATTTTTAGGCAAAATGCGAAGCAAAAAGCCGCACACCTATTATTTAATAAATAGGTATTTAAATACAGTTGTTAATGCAGTGTTAAGAAAAAAAACTGAAATAATAAAAACAACTGGGGTACGTTCCCATCCCCTACTTAACTAAACAATAGATGATGTAATTTTTTGTGGTTCTTTTAATTTTTTTGTAACTCTTGTTATTTTTAATATTTAATTTTTGTTTTTATTAAATTATTTGAGCAAACCTAGACATATCAATTAGAAATGATGTAGGAAAAGCAACGAGCAGTTAAACAAAAAAATTTCGTAAAAATAAATGAAAATCTTGTCAACAATTGTTTTTTGTAGGGAAAAGAAAATTAAAGCCAAATAAAAGTTTTCTCTAACAAAAATTCATTCTTTAGTTGATTATATTTATGCAACAATTTAAAAGAAAAATAACAACAAAAACATTTTTATTATCTCATTTTTCTTATTATCAGAGACAATACTTCTAAAATCATTTTAATGAAAAGAATAGTACAAGGAGTGACTCTCCTCCATTGCTGATTGTTCGTAGCAGTTAATCTTAATCTAAACTATTTGTATTTGTTACTTTAACAACAGCTTAAATTGTTTTAATGTGTTCTTAACAAATTCTTAATACTCTCTTTAGATAATAAAAATACATTAAAACAAAATGCTGTAAATGTGAGAAAATTAAACTGCAGAAAAGAATGTGTTCACAATTGTTTTGAAATTTTACAAAAGGGTCCAAAAGTTGTTAAAGAGATTTTTAATTCTTTAGTAAGTTACCAACAACAGTTATGTTTTCTTAGGGGTGACCAGACTACTTTTCAACGCATTTACAGAGTTCCCAGACTTTTTGTTTTAAGTAATGTTGCCAGAAGGACTCACAAGCACGTAAAACCCCTTAAAAAGTGTGGGTGAAAATTGAGACATGTATCAGACTTATTGGGACGTAATTTGGGGATGCCAAACCACATGATGACATTTTTTTAGTATTGCCAGACCTCCAATTTTTTTTGTATAGTCACCAGGAAAAACTCTTAAAAAAGCTGCAAAACTAGAGAACAGTTGGGACCCTCTGAGGAGCAATTTTTATTGGCAAGTCGTGCGATTTGTAAAAATTTTTGAAAATTTTCGTAAAATGATAGATTTCATGCCATCATAGGAGTTTTTATTGTGAACCAGCTGAGAATTTTAACTTTGTCTTTATTAGTAACACTTTATTCATTTTGTTTTGTACAACGAAAGGGATATAATATTTTTCTAATACAAATAAATGATTGCATAAAACAAACAGATGTTTTGGCATCAGTTAGTTTTGTATGATAGTGTAGCACCTACAACACGATATTTAAACGATTTTTTAAAGGCGGCCTTCAGGAATCATTAAGGTGTTGTCAAACCAACGTGTTTTCAATATTGTCAGACTTCTAAGTTTTTCTTAATATCGCCAGAAAAGCGCAAAAAAATTTCAACAAACCCCTTAGAAATGCCCGAAAGTTAGGAACGCATAATTTTATTGAAACTTTTCTTCCCATTTTCGGCTTTCCGCCACATCTCCAAGCAGAATCTTCTTCTTTTTTCTTCGGCGACCTCTATTTATCCCCTTCTTTTTTTCAAGTGACACGTAATTCATGGCAAAACTAACAGGTATGCGCAGTTCGACAACAAGTACAACAATACAACATGTATTTTGTTTGTTGCACTCGCTTCATATGAAAATACACAAACAAATTTAAAGCCTTTTCTTACGTATGAGTACCAAACTGTAACCATTATTTATGTACTCCTTCAAACTATATCAGTTTGTATGAAAATATACTATAAAGGGAGCTCAGTCAGCTGTGCTAGTAAGCTCACCTGTTGGACACGCCTTGACGAAATTCCATCCAACCAAAAAAAGATGGCTGTCCTGCCTTTTCTATATTTTTCTTGTGCTCTTCAGCCAGGTCAAAAAAAGCTGGTGTTTGCTTATTTTTGTGTAGATATCAGCTGTCGCACGTTGTCTTACACACTGCTTTTCCCTACTACAGGGTGTACATGACACTTGGAATGTATTAAGTGGCTGCCAACGCGTTTTCAGTCTTATCAGACTGCTCCTTTTTTAGCAGTGTTCCCAGAATTGCACGAAAACGAGGATAAAAACATAAGAAAGGCTGGAAAAACTAGGAACACCTTGAAACCCGGAGGGTATCACTTAGAGCATGTTGAGCGGTTATACCTATCAAAGTGTTCTCAACACATTTGAAGAAAAACTTATTTCAAACGTTTAAATAAAACATTTTTTAAAATCTCCTTTTTAATTAAGAAAAAAATTCCAATAGCATACAAATTTTAATGATATTAATATCCTCACAATATTTCATAGATATCAAGACCACAATCAAATAAAACATTTAATTCTAACGAAAGAGTTGTTGCATAAAACGACACTATTAAGATGCAGAAAAAAACTAAGCAAAATAATGCAAAAGCCAACAGTAGCAATCAACTTTTGAAACACTTTTCTATAAAGGTCACTTGTGTCTTTTTATTGTTTTTTGTTTTATTTTTTTTTTTATTTTGTCAATGTTGTATATTCTGCAATTACATCTTCATTTATTGCTGTACTAAATGTTGGTTATAATATAATAAAGAACAACAAGAAAGAAAAACATATACAATATTGTAAATTGTTGCAAGTTGTCTGTTAAAAAAAAATCATATAAAATAAAACAACATGAGGATTTTGTATGTAATAGAACTTGGACAAGCAACAGAAAAAAAACTAACAGAAATGTATAAGAAACAACATGAAAAAAAATATAACAACAATTTAAACAGTGTAAAACACATGTAAGCTGAACAGTGGGGAGGAACAGGAAAAAAGCCATTAAGTATTTATAATTCAAATATGACAAACAAAAAAGAGAAAAAAGAACAGTCATTGGTGCCTTTTAAATTTTTTTTTCTATTTGTTGCAAATATATTTAACCCATATCAGACTATAAAAAAACTCAAGAGCCCTAGTCAGCATTTTACTTAGTGGAACTGTTAAAAGAGAACATTTTTTCTAATTAATGCTTTAATTTTAAAAGATCACCGAGTACTCGTATTAATTATAAACAGACCATTGTGCAACTGCATATGAATTACAAATAAAGATAAACTCATGTTAGAATCCTGTAAGAGAAAGATTACAAACCAAGAGAGAGGAAAAAAGAAACAACTAGAAAAACAACTTACAATTGGATTGTACAATTTAAAGTTATGAAGCCATTACATAACACTCAGTAGTAAATGTATATTCTTCTCCTTCTGGACAAAAACTTCAATACATACAAACATACATTTTGTTATGCATTTGAATATACCATCACAAGTTTCGGAAGCTGTAAGTCAAAATTAACCACAGGCAGAGTAGCTTACATCATACTTATGCATACATGAATTTTTAAATTGAATTCTTGAAGAAAACCTGCTTTAATATAAATTTACAAAAATATTTAAGTTTAAGTGCGACATCAGGTCATCAGTCTCCAAATTAAGGTGAAAGTATTTATTAAATTTGTTTACATTCATGTTAGTTTTCGGGTTTTTTTGATTTCGAAAGATTTACTGCATACGGAATGAACCTTTCTCTATTATCTTCCTTTTTTATTGCCAAAACTATTTGTAGTTTAAAATTACAAATGAAAATTCTTTAGACTGATTTAAAGTAAGTTAAATAAAGGAAATTGTAATAATTCTCGTATTCTATTTCAATAAATAAATTTGACGTTCTTTCTCATGCGATAAATGGTAAAAATAAATAAAAAAAACCCCGAAACAGATCGTGTTGAAACCTGGAAAACAGTACATTTAAGTTCTGTAATAAAATAGTTTTTATTTTATATAATTTTGTCTTAGAGCTTGTATAGTTGGAGCTCCTAAGACTGATGATTTATTAAGTGAATCTTAAACTAAATTACTTTGTCTTATATACTAATTATGAGAATAATTCTTAGGGGTACCTTAACATAAGAGTAAAAGAACAGAAATACATATTACTGTTGGGTAAGCTTAATCAGTTTCCCACTATTTATGTATGCCAGGTGTTCAACAGTTTTAAAATCCAACGAGTGCATACATAAATGCAACAGATACCTTGAGTTGTTTATATTTATAATTAAACATATGCAGTTAATAAATGTAATTCATTTGAGTGCATTGTGCAGCTGCTCTTGATTAAACGTACAAGTGTCAAATGACCGTCACAAAAAATATCTTGCTTGCAGTTTGTCAACGGTTGCATGTTGCGGTACTGTTGACTCGCAATGCATACTACACTTCTGCTCCTAATAACAATGTTCTGCTAATAACAATTTTAAAATTTTAAATTTCAATGTTTTAAACCGGAATAATACATAATAAAGTTTTATATTCTTCAGAATATGATTTTCTTCAAAAAGATTTAAAAACTATTGGCCTCTACTTTTATGTTAAAGGCTGACAATTTAGAAATTGATGAAATATTTTCAATGAAAAGTCAAGCTATCCTCTTATTCGATAACACATTGCCGCTAAGGTTGCTTATAAGATTAACTGATTTATAATTAAAAGGGCAACATCGTATATTGTGTTCTTAGAGTTTGAGTTAAGGAAAATATATAAAAAAGGACAGTGTAATTAACAAATTTTAATTGAAAACCAAATCAAGGAGAGTGTAGCTCACTTTATCCAGAACGAAGCTAAATCATAAGAAATATTTGATTAACCAAATACAAAACAAAACGAAACAAATTTTATATTGAAGTCTTCAATGTAGATTAAAGTGTTCTACTTTTTCTTTAATAAAGTCAATTAGAGACAGCTTGGCAGCTATGGTTAATTATATATGTAGGTGTCAACAGGCCATGATTTAAGACAATATGTAAGACATTGTCGTCAATAATATCATCAACATATTAAAGGACGAATCGTCAGCAGAATGTAAAAAAGACATTATTGTCCCATTTTGACTTCATCTGAGATTGATTAAGGACCAGTCACAGGACAGTGTCGCTCATCTTATCAGCGCTAGTATTTACTTAAGCACAACATCAAATATTACGATTTCCTTTCAATTGTAAAATAGATAACCAAAACACTAGAGCAAAAGTCTTGCATGATAACTTTGTTTACGACAAAACAGTGTGTCCTACTGAAAACTATCAAAATAAAAATAATAAAATTTCCTTAAAAACCACAATATTTAATTTTCATAAAATTGTTTTGCAAGTAAAAAAAAAACTCTATTAAAAAATTTTTACACAAATTCTTATTTTCAGTGGTTTTTATTTCTTATGATACGTTTTTTCAATTTAATTCAACAATATTTTTAATTATCGTGTTGGTTTACATGTATTTATTTACTTGTTTTTTGTAAAAATTGGTATTCCTGTGTGTGTGTATGTGTATGTGTATGTGTGGTTGTGTGTGTGTGCCTTTGAGTATCTAAAGTAGTTCAATTTATCTTCAACATGTACATAGATTTTATTTTTAAATTAATTTTTACTTTCGTATCACAATATTAATTTGATACAATTTACTTTCTGCATCATTCTGCATCTTGCAATAAAATGTTTTTAGTTCTAGCAAGCACATACAAACACAAACACACAGAAACAAATACATAACACACATGTACACATAAACAAGCATTCGTTAACGAATGCAATACACAGACAAGAGAGTAAATGAATAGATGAGGAAAAAAATGTATAATTCAAAAATCAATTTCCTTCTGTTTCCTCAACACAACTTTTATTTTGTAGATGTTGTTGATGTTGTTCTACTACAGCAACAGTAAACTTTTTTAAATGCACAAAAATACTTACACAAATTAATATGTACATACATAATACATACATTCAAATCTGTACTAGTAAGCAAGTGTGCGCGTGTGTGTATAAACCAAGTAGTAAACATTTTTCCTGATTTTGATTCCTAAGTAAATTGAGTGAAATGAATTCTCAGACATAAAAAAACCATACGAACCAGAAACATACACTCTAGTATACACACACACACACAGGCACACACATGTATAGAGTCAAATCTTCAGACACTTACACTTATCGAATTCATGGCAATACTATTATAAACTAAAAGGAAATCGGAAACATGAAATAAGATTCACTGCCATATTTTATTTGATTTCATTTTCGATTGGTAAAAAAAATACCTTTTCGTACTTTTTCTTCTTCTTTTTCTTCTATAGTATAAATAATAAAATAAATTTCGTTAAGGAAGTTTTTTTTTTTTAGTTTGGAAAAATCTTAAAAACTGCAATTTTATACTCAAAAGAGTCAATTTTTAAGAGCACAAAGTAAAATTTAACTAAGAGTTTCTTTAACTCGATTGCAAGCAGTACATCATCAACTTGGAATATGATTTTCAATATGAATGCCCGTGATGGTCATACTGATTCTGCTCCATTTAACAAACTAAGCCAATTTATGGTTATTATTGATTTGTATAATAAAGGAATTTTTTAAAGTATTTATAAAGCAACCACTACGAGTCATTGGATGTTATCGCAGCAGAAATTATTTAAAACTTGGTGGAACAAATATTCCTGATAGATTGTAAGTTTTTTTTTTTTTGCACAAAGCATATTTTTTTTCATAAAACAAGCGAAGTCTTATTTCAAGTCAGAGTACTGCTATACAAATTATAACAATAAATACCAAAATGAGACCAAAAAAAAAAAAGTACAGGGTATTTAGTTTGTTATTTCATATTTCAAACAATATTTTCCCTTGGAAGTGGCCATCCATACCCGACTATAAAATAGTTTTGAACGTAAAAAGAAGATGCACCATAACTTATTGTAATTTTTGCTGATTTTCAATACGAATGGTCCAAAGAGAAATCCTTAAACATCATTTCAAGACCCAAATCGCCAACTATTTTCGTGGCTTCGGAAAATCAATTTCACGTACACACAGACAGACTGACAGGCGGACATGTATTTACATACTTTGTAGGTCTCATATAAATATTGTGGAAATTACAAACCTTAACATTTTTATTGTGTACTGTTATTTTACAGTATGAATCATAATAGTTCTACACGTATATAAATAAATAGACAGTTAGAACGGTGACTTGAAAAAAATTTTATAATTGGCGGCGTATTTGTTTGTTGTTGACTGTATCAAAATTAATTACGAAAATTATCCTGAATCGTGAAGAATATCATAAACTCAGTTCAGGCCGAATTTCGAAGTGACTTTCAATGTGTCGACCATATACGTACCATTCGTCTAATAATTGAACAGGGAATTGAATACAACTCAAACCTACACTTCTATTCAATGATTTGGAAAAAGCGTTTGACAGTATAATTCTTGATTGCGTTTGGAATACCCTGCATAGAAGGGGTATTCCGCCTATAAAAAATTTTTTACGCCCTATGCTCCAGTGGGATTTAAAGGAACCTATATTTATATATATAAATATCTTGCAGTCACGACAACATTTTTAAGTAATGCAACAAGAATAAACGCCAAAATGAAAAAAAACCTCTATAAAGAAAAAAAAAACACACAAAAAAAAAACGTCAAGAAAAAAAAAAGCGTTAAAAATATAAATTCGTTTAGACAAAGAAAATAGGAATAATGAGAAAAAAATTGCCAAAAAAAATTTTGAAATTGTTTATAAGCGTTAAAGCCGTACAAAAATCTCCAAAAGGAAAAAAAAAACGGCAAAACTAAAATAGCATGTCAAAAAGAATAGAAAACGCAGAACTTAAAAATCTAACAAAATTTAGCAACATAACAAAAACAATCCTTAAAGTTAGTAATTGTTATTGAGTACTTTAAATTTAACAACTCATTTATGAATACGCCTGTGTCTGTGCGATTTAAAGTCTCATTTTTCTAAGCTTATTTTTAACTGTTGTACTCGTATAGTGTTCATAAGTTTAATAAAATAAAACAGCAAACTATAATTAATTTTGACAAGACTTGAACAACAACACAATTTCATATTTCTTGCATACACATGAATGTTTTTACAATTAAATCCCTTTTCAATTAAAAATAATATTATATAGAAATAAACAAAAATTAAATACAATGAAAATTGTCTGATAGGACTAAACAAAAAGTCCTTCAGGTGATTGATAATTTTTGGCTACTTGTTCTTTACTGAACTTTATGAATTATAACTTGAGACAAACAGAAATGTTTTGCACAAATTTACTTTACCACAAAAACCCATTTAAATAATTCAAATGTTGATTACAAACCTGTTGTAATTTAAATCTTTGAATAGTTGTTTGCAGTCTTCTCAAACTGTTAGGAAAGATACGGGCAGACAGACTGTGGTGGTTCTATAGTTTCAAAAGTTTTATTAAAAACAAAAAAACAAAAAAAAAAAAAAAACAACCAGTAACCACAAATATTGCATTTTATGCATAAACCAATTAGATGGAGAAAATGTATGCAGACTAAAATGCCTGATACAAAATAATTGATGGGAAAAGGGGGGGAAAGGATGCAAGTTAATGAAATATATCTATGAAGGTAATAATGTCTCTCACTGGCTGTTGTTTGTACACAACTCTGGTCATGTCATTGAAAAACAACAATACACACACAAAAACACACAGTTTATTAACATAAGAAATACTTATACTGGGACCAATATATATTTTAAATAAAACACAAACATGTTAACAAGGATTTCATTGTGCTAAATATCTGAAAAATTTTAAATTTTACCAGAAAAAAAGAAGCTAAAAATCTAAAGAAATATTTACGTTGCACAGATACACAAGAAAAAGAGAGAGCGAGAGATGGAAAAGTTAATGCATGCAATTTACAAACCCAAATGTGCATATGTAAAATATATTGTTGTTAGTTGTTGGTTTTAAGGATTAAAAACAGGAAATAGTGTGTGCAACAGCAGAAGCTTGCAAAGTTATTTCAAACCCGAAAAATAGCTGCAACTGGACGCTTTGGGATACAAATTTAAACGTATTTATTTTATCTTGGAATGATGCAGAAGAGGTGTAGGAAGAAAAAGAAAAAATCATAAGGATAAAGATTGAATATTATGTAGTAATTTTTCTTGTTTTATTTAATTTTCTATACTGCATCTCGTACTGTTTGGTCGGTCGAGCAAAATTTTTTATGAGCAACCAAAATTGTAGAATAACCAAAATCCCTTGTGTTGGTTTGTTGCCATTTCAGTTGGACTATTATTGTTGTTCATTGGTTTTAAGCTCTAAAGTATCATTTGCAACATAATGCTTATATCAAATATCAACAGAAAGTAAGTAGCATACATTGCCATACATTTTTTATTTAAATAATCATTCATGTAGAACGACTACACTGGGTAACAAATAAAAAAATAATAAAAAAAAAAATGCAATTTTTATAAATTAAATTTTCTTACACAGCAACGAAGAAAAAAATCCGGAAACGAAGAAAAGCCGACAAAACGCAAAATAAACAAAACTACGGGTAGAATTCCGGGAGTGCCGACAGAAGTGAAAACGTTTTGTGATTACAACAATTCACGTGCTATTGCCAAAAAAATTATGCGTAGATATAAACAATTATATAAATATATGCAACAACAGGTGAGCTTACTAGCACAGCTGACTGATCTCGCTTTATAGCAAATTTTCATACAAACTGATATAGTTTGAAGAGAGTACATAAAATATGGTAACAGTTTGGTACTCATACGTATTAAAATGCTTTTAATTTGTTTGTGTGTTTTGATATGAAGCGAGTACTTTATACCAACAAAAGACATGTTGTTTTTGGATTGTTGTACTTGTTGTTGCATACCTGCTAGTTTTGCCATGCCACTTATTGTAAACGCAAATGTAACTGCGCCCGAGAAGTTAACAACCTAAATTTTTTTCGCTCAAAATGAAGAGAGCGCCATCTTAATGTACTCTTCTTAATCAGTTTCGCTCAAATTGAAGAGTGCGCCCTCTTTGGTGCACCAAAAAATGAGTGTTTTTCTCATATATGGCAACAGCGCCCTCTTTTGCTCTCTTCATTTTGAGCGAAAATATTTAGTTGTTGGGCCTTACTACGGTTCTCGAATCGACTTCGACTGTTGTACTAGATTAAAGAAACACACAATATTTTTCTTTAATCTGTTACAGCAGTCGAAGTCGAATCGAGAACCGTAATAAGCCCCAATATCTGTAGGTTGTTAACATTCGCACAAACAGAGATGCTACAAGCGTGACGGTGTCGCGAGTTCTGAGGTTTTGTCTCATCCAAAACCTTCGTACCGTGCCAATAGAAGTTTTCACTTCAAAAGTTTTCACTTCAAAAAATGTTCATCAGTGTATATACAAAATACATAGAATCGGATGACTGAAAATCAAAACAATGGGAATACAATTACGAAATTGAAACCATTTCGATCGGAAAATGTGAATTGCCTGATAGATTAAGTTTAGAATAATTTGTTGCTCTCAAATTGAGTCTGAAACGTTTGTGATCTTTGAAGATTATAAATAAAATTTTTCTACAAAAAATTCCTACAACATTTAAGGACTTTACATTGCCCGTCATTCTTACAGAAAAGTAGGAGTATTTTAACATCCTCATCGCAAACTGCTAGGGTTTTCATAGAGAATTAAATACCAAATAAGTTGAATTTTTAAACTTGAGTGTTTATGAAAACGCACTAGATTTTAGTTTTCAATTTACGAGTTTGGAAAAAAAAAATTGTAAAAATTTCATTTATTATTTTAATTATTCTTTTGTATTTGGTTACGCCTGAAGCATGACTACATCCGGCTGCTAAATAATTTTATATTTCAAAAATAGCCACACAACAACACACAAAATTTGGGGGAGAGTATAAGCTGATGTGATTCTGTTTTATTTTTCTAAGGAAATAAATAATAATTACAATTTTTCTTATTTCTCTTTCGCTTTCTATAATCAGAAACATGAATTATTATCATGTTGTATTTTTAACAAACAGCATGATGATGAAGCAATAAGAATGTTGTCTGGCTAATTTTTGTCAGCATAAATAAAATGCAAATGATTGACCATAAATTCCAAAAACAAAACAACCACATTTTTTAATTTCCTGAGTTGTTGCTGTTTTTTTTTTTTTTTTCCTATTCAATAATTCAAAATGTCTAGTAGTTGGAAACATCAACGAACAGCTAAGCAACAACATTCCAATTAAAAACATATTGATTTGACAATCAACAGCATTTAAATTATCATCATCAATATCTCATCATCAACGTCAGCTTATTTATCTGTTGTAGCTCTCATTTCATTTATCGTTTAGCTGGGAAAGCAAAAAGAAAAAAGAAAAAAAACAACATAAAAAGGATGCAAAAGGAAAAAAAGAAATCTCTCTTTTAACTTGTCTGGCATTTAGACATTTAAAGCAGCTTGTCTGTCAGTCAATAACTGGGTGTTTTCTTGTCATTGAATGATTTTCCTTTTACATGGTAATTTGCAATTTTACTTCTTTGTTTTACCTTTTTTCTTTTCTCTCCTCCACAACCCCCTGCTCATCACATTCATCAGTTCAACGATTTGCTGTACGTTTTGTATCTTCATCTAAATTGTTTGTGAAATATTTGTAATAATAAATGACTTGGAAAACAAGATGTTGTTGATTTGTCCTGACCACTCAGTCATTCATTCACTCGTTCATTTTTCTAGCCGTATTTGCTTAAGCAGCATTTATGTTATTCTGCCGGTCAGACATTTGTTATTCATCAATTTAGACAATTTTTAATTGCTTCCAAATATTCTCTAAATGGATTATGTCTGCGTTAAATTTCATGTGCGAATTGTTGGGCTTTAAAATTGTTGTTAGTTCGTTTTATGCAGAAAATTATTGGCATGCGGGAAGCACAAGAATATGAAAAAGTTTTTGGCCACTCGTATTATATTTTGGGCTCCTATTTGTAGATGTATAGACATTTTTAATATTTTTCTTTGTAATATCATGCAAGGAACATGTAACTAAAGGTAACTAAAGTATGTATATACAAAGCATCCCTTAAGAGAAGCTCAATATCGATAGAAAAAATGCTGATGGGTGGTGGTGATTTGCCAGCCAAAAAATTCTAATTTTTAAATACACTTCTTGTAACATTCAGTCAATATCATGATGTGTAGTTTTTAAAACGAATTCTTTAACTGAACCGCCCTCTAGCAGAGAAAAGTTTTTTTCTAAAAATTCAGCTTAGATTTCTGGCTAGAGCAACTGAAAGTGTTTTTTTATGTTAAAATGAAAAAATTATGTTAAACAATTTTATATATTTTATTTATTTGTTGCGGGTTAGCAATATCTAGATATATATTTCGTTGGTAGCTATACCAATTCATCAGTAGATGTTTTACCCTTTATGTTTAAAAAAATTCCAAAGCTGAGTACATGCTCAAATAAATGTAAAAATTTTGTTAAACAATTTTAATAAATAGTATTCATTGATTTTATGAATAAATACATTGATCCAATGCATATATACATTGTTTCGATGAAAAAAACTCATTGTTTCAATGAAATATTCATTGTTCCGATGAAAACATTCATTATTTCAATGAAAACATTCATTGTTTCTATGAAAACATTCACAGATCTTCAATTTTAAATGAATAGTTAAAAGTATTTGTTGTTTCATTAATTTGACGGTTTAGTATATGAGTTTAAATTTAGTGAATGATTCAGCGAAACTATAAACTTTTTTCTTAAATTTTCTTGGATGCACTGAGGTCGAAACTTTGCTCAGTTTCTAAAAAGTTTTTTTTCTAGTTTACAAAATATATGATTCTTTCGAAAAAAAATCTCTTGCACAAGAAATTCTAATATGACTGGAGGACTTTTCGACTTCTGCCCCAACCCCTTGTTGCGCCACAGTATGTGCATTAAAAATTTAAAATTAACTCTTAAACACTTTTGAACCTTTCCGTAGACGGAGATTTAGTTTAGATTTAATACTGGAGCTTTGATATCTTTAAAAACCTTTAATAGATTTTTCTTTGCAATATTTTGGTGGAACATTTAATACCACTAAGCTTCCGTTGAAGGCGATTTTCTTGCGAAAGAGACAAAATGACCCAAACAACGCATAAAATTTGTTAAATAAACTGATTCCTTATGCTGTTTTACTTTGAAGTAAAATAAGAATATTATCAGTTCATATTCCTTAAGTATCCTTTAAATAAATGATTTTTATACAAAACACATCCTTGCAAAACATACATATAAGCCAAAAACGTATTATCTTAAATCAATTAAATTATTTAATTAAATAATTTATTAGCAAACAGGATTAAGAACACTTCAAAATTTATTTGATTTGGAAAAGTTTGTTAAGATTTTCACAACCAACACAATAAAAAGTTTTTGTTTCGTCGTCTTCTCTAGTTGCATGTTTGTTCAGCAAACTTTAATGTTACGTATCATATGATTCGAGTTTGTATTTAATTTGATTTAGTTTGATTTAATTTCATTTCTTCTTTTTTTGCTAAGAAGAAATGAAAAATAAAGGAAATCAAATGAAAATATCAAACTTTTTCCTTTTCAGTTGCAGGAAGGGACGGAAGGTGTTAAAAATTGAAAGAAAAACAGTTGAGAATTGAGTGGAAGAGGAGCATGCAAAAACTACACAAGCAATTTATTTATGTTTCTTCTTTGAGCACATATTCTCATCATCCGGTTTTAGTTTTGCAGATAATTGGCTTAAGTTCTAAAATAATGAAAATACGAATAGATATTTTGCAAAAAAAAAAAAAAAAAAAATACGAGAAATCAGTTCCTGCCTGCCACTTTTGCTGGTTCTGCTGCCAGTATAAATAAATAAAGTTTGTCTGCCTGTAAGTTTTGCAAATGATTTAAATTGAGTTAAAATTTTATTATAATTTAATTTGATTGCAGACTGCTAATAATTAGCCTGATTGTATTTATGAATAGCAATTTTGCCAGTAATTTCAAAAATATATTCAAGATACTCAATTAAAAGTATGAAAAGCGGTCTTAAAACACAGCCCACACACTTACACACACAGACACTTACTAACACATTTCTATTTTTATTTAATTAGGAAAGTTTAAATATTGAGAAGGTTTTTGGATAATAATTTTGAGAGTTTCCTTTATTATTTTTCATTATTATTATTGCGAATTAATTTTCCAGCCGCATTTCACTTTATAGTGTTTCTTTTTCACACCCAAGGCGCCGCAAAATTAAAAAGTGTTTTTATTTTTATTAGGAATATCATCAGCTACTTCGTTATGAAGTGAGAACTAAGTAGAAGATTTAATGATGATTTTAATATTCAGAAATTAATTAACATTTATAACACATAAATTTATGTTAAAATGTATAAAGTTGTTTTTAAATATGAGTGTGTGTGTGTTTGTATGCTGGCAATATCTACATTAAGGTTGTTTCAAAATCAATGTTTTGACGTTTTCAAATGAAGTGTAATGAGGTTAGAAATTTTAGATTTTGGCACTGATCACCTAATACGAGTAAGAGTGACTTACAGAAAAATACTCGTGATCGGTTGTGAGTGGAAAAGGTTACCATAAGGAGCATGTCATTAAGCGTGAGTGTAAACTAAATAGACTCACATTATGGCTGACTTCCAAAACGTCAATTGCTTTGTGTTTGAACAAAACATCACATTTCATAACGCCGCAGTACAATAATTATACAATGCATACCATTTCAAAACGCCGCCACTAAGTATTTTTAACGCAGTAACAAAGCAAACAAGGCATCGGTTTTATAGTTGTTGCATTGTTTCGGAACTTTGCATATGTATGTGATTTAAATACAGTAGCAATACTGTATACAAACTTTGTATACGAACGTTTTGGAAGTCAGCCTATTTATTCATTTTATTTTACATTCGTAATTATGCTAACATTCAACAAATGCTGAACATTTGGAACCCAATTTTATGTATTGAACGTTACGCTTATTTTTCATATACTTTACATTTTCATCTTTCCATACAAAATTTACACTTAAATCACTCGTTCGCCTTGTATAAACAGCACCTATATTCTTGTGACTCACTCTTCCATTTCTCTTTCTAAGTAGACTTTTTAAAATTCGTCATACATTTTAATACGATATATTGATACTTTAAAGAACTCTAATAAAATCTTAAGAAAAGAAAATGTGAAACACCTCAATTTTAATTTATCTTGAAAATGTTTTATAGCACCTGATTATAATTTCAAATAAAGTAATCTTGGCTAATCTAAATATTAATAAAGACATGAGAGAATGTCTGTGTGTGTGACTGTGTGAATCTTCTAGGTGTCTGTATATGATGTCTGCATGTGCTGCATGTATGTATGCATGACATGGTAGACAATTTAATAATAATTTTATTATGTACGACTACTCCTTCTGACAAACAAAATTAGCTAATTTAAGCCAATAAAAAGAAAAAGTTACACTACTAAACATTATATATTATGCAAAACGTTGCAACAAAAACAACAAAAAACACTAAATCATTAAAAGGCTAATTAAAGATTTATATGACAGCAATTATTGACGTAAGAAGGCTTTTTTTTTGGTTTTAAAATCTTATATAAACTAAGTAGATGTGTGTAAGTGTGCTATAATTACCAATATTATACAATACACAAAAAGTAGTTTACAGTAAACTATTTGGTAACCCAAAAGGTTTTAGAAAGTTTTTGAAAATACATATGAAAAGTAATATTATCAGGCTCAAGTTCAGTTTTATTGAATTAATGAAAATTCAAATTACTAAGAGGTTTTTTATGTTGAAAAACATTAGTATATCGAATCAGTTTAGCAGAACGTATCAGTATAACGATTTCAAGGCCGCTACACCTCTCATCAGCGTTCAATTTTCCATCTTTACAATTTTCGTAAAGTGGATACTAATTGGGAAGAATATCAACTATTTAACCAATTTTTAAACAGAAATAGAATACGAGAATTGTTAAAATTCCTTTTTATTCCATTTTTACATATTGAAACAATTTTGTTAAGTACGAAATTCCCCATCACTAATTGGAAATTACTACAACACAACCGCCTTTACTGCCTTTTATCATATTGGCGGCTTAAGGAACCTTTAAAGGATTTACTGTATTCATTAAATAAAATCCTTGTAATGTTGTTTTCATTGTTGTCTTTATTGGTGTTGTTGATTTTATTTCTTGTTATTGTTATTGTTGTATGAAGTAAGTCGAAAAAGATTAATGACTAAGATACCGAACGAATTAAAACAATTGTAAGGATTCTTGTGTCGCTGTCATCTCTTTTGTCTCTTTATTTGTTTGTTATTTTCACCGGGGAGAATAATATAAATAAACAAATATAATCGTTTGTTTGTTTACTCGTCCTCGTATATACATATTTGGAATGTCATGAACATAATTAAAAGAAGGTATTATTGAAATTACATATTGTTTGTTGTTAGAATAAAATTCATAGAAATGGGATTTTTGAAATCTAAGAAGATACTCTCTGAAAGTTGTTAAACAAGTTGTTAAATTTTATACAAGTTTTTTTTTTTGTCTCCTTCTTGTACTTAGAATTTATGGCCAAACAATTAATATGATGTTATTACCTTAACAAACTTGTTTTCAAATATGTATTGACCATGTTAATGCTTCTGTAAAGTTTCTAATCAAAATCTAATATTTCAACAGGAAATTACTTTTTACAGTTCATTATTTTTAACCAAATACTTTAAATTATTTGCTTTCTACAAGAAATATTTAAATGATGAAGTCATTAAAATTTATAACTTTGTTATTGTAATTCGTATTATTTAAACAAAAGGTTGTAAGAGAAAATAGTGATGATAATTTATTCTTTAAAATTCGTCCTGCCATGGGGAATGGGAATTAATTATATTTTGCTAGAATTTAAATCTTCTCCACAATCTACAAAATGGAATTATATAAAAATTCATTTTATTTTGTTTTTAAATTTAAAGAAAATTATCTATTTTCAAACTTCCAATTGCTTTGTTTTCCTATTCAAGGCCTTTGTGCTTCTTAAAAGAACAATTGTAATCAAGTGTCCACATAAATATTTACTTAAACATATTTAATACTCTAAATGCAATCTGTGTAATGCGTTCCATGTTTAACAAATACTTGGACATACACACACACACACACACACATTAACACACTCCACACATATTGTTTAGATCAGATATCTTAATAATTGCGAAATCCTTGCGATAATTATACTCTGGGGTATTTAGAAAACACATGCTCGCACTTTACCAGTTACACGCGCACAAGACTCCTTTGTTCTACAACAAGTATTTGCCATTCAGTCTGTTGTCTTGGTACAACCTCTATTAAATTCTTTCAATAATCGTCTATACATTAAATAACACCCGGTCATTTTAGTTTGCCAATGGGTTGGTAACAGCAGCATGACCCTTACAGTTTCTAAGGGTTTCTATGTCATCACGTGGTGTGTAAATACAAACGCATTAGAGAAACACAAAGCCACACACATCCACACGCACTTCTCTGACGACTGTTTTATACAAGAATAAAAACGTTTTTACTTAAAAGCTTTAAAAGGAGAAAACACACAAATTTCGATATGAAATTTTTAAACAAACCATATTTATGTTTATGTTAAGCAAAACAGTCGTTTCTGAGACAGAAAATAAAACGGCAACAACAATAAAGAAATTATAAATCGTTTCAAGCTTATCTTAACTACAATATAATGTTTATTGTTCATATATATTCCGACTATAGTTACCACCATAGATTATGTTTGTTTAACAAACAAACAAACAAACATAGAAAGAAAGGAAAATATGTACGAGTATATAAAATTTTGATTTTAAAAAAGCAAACTATAAAATATTAAAGGAAAAAGAAAATTGTATTAAAGAAAACTTAAATTTTCTTAAAACAGAGAAATGTAATAAAAAAATTTAAGCCATTAACAATTGGTTCCCTATTGTGGTAAAAAAAAAATCGTTTAAATCCCATACGTCTTATAGAAAATAAGGAAACGGCTTATTTATTTAGCAAAGTCTTCTAGGGAAGCTAGAAACAAATATCTACGAAAGTTGAGCTCTTTAAATAAGCAGTTGGCTAACTGTTCTTAGTCTACAGTATGAATTCTAAATTGAATTTTTAGTTACTAAAATATATAATAAATAATTATTTACTTTTAAACTTAACTTTTTTGTTTTTACTAAACATGAATATCTCTAGGAAAACATAATAGATTAAGGAAATCTTTAGAAAACCAAATGTGAAACATGAACTAAAATCAGGGTATAAAAACTTGTTCTTTTTCAAAAGACCAACAAAAGCAAATTATATGAAACTTTGCTGATATTAAACAGAAATATTTGCATACATAGATAATAAATTTATGCATGAAACCCATATCTTTGGAACCGAAATATTTATAATATATGCAATACATATTTCGTATACATTCATACATATACCTACATCTAGGATATATGTATACATACTCGTATACCCAAATATTTGGATTCAATAATTTATCCGCACAAAAACACGAATGTGAAAATAAGGCCAAGTTACCATCCAAAATATTTCGGCTGTAAAAAGTACTGAGATCAAAATAAGGACCAAGTTCTTGATAGGTACAATTCCATCTCATTTCTGGGCAACCTGTAAGCTTGGCAAAATTTTTTTGCCTTTCTAATATGGGAAAGAATTCTTGGAAAAATTTTGGCAAGCTTGCATAGGTTGCCTAGAAATGAGATGGAATTGCACCTATCAAGAACTTGGTCCTTATTTTGATCTCAGTGCTTTTTACAACCGAAATATTTTGGATGGTAACTTGGCCTTATTTTCACATTCGTGTTTTTGTGCGGATATCACTTCTTTTTTGCAAGTTGTTTTTGTATAAATATTTATATGTATTGCTTATCTGGACCGAAGCTTTCTAGCTCTACTGGAAGTGCCCCATACAAACAAGGGGCACCCTAATCCCCCTGGGTGGAAAGTGCCCGGTTTCAGATTTTTCTGGTTAATTTCACACCAAGACCTACCTGTGTATCGAGTTTCAGCTCTCTAGCTATACTGGAAGTACCCAATAATATTGATGAATGAGTGAGTGTGTCAGTGAGTGATATGTACTAAAATATGGACTTCACACCTTAATATCTCGGGAAGGTCATGTTTCAAGTTTCATTATATTATGTTCAAGAGGAGAGAGATTATAAGGGGGTAAAAACAGCTCGAATGGTTTCGTGTAAATATACTCACTGTGTGCGTAGTAAAATTTTCCATTGTAAAAAATTAAAAAAAATAGCTTCTCTATTATATATTTTGAAGAAAAAATTTTCCAATTTCGCTATTTTTAGTTAAAATATTTTCTTTTAATTGTGAAAAATTTAACAATTTTAATATGAGAATATGGCAGAAAAATTAAATATTTTAAAAAATTATTTACGCAAGAAGAATTTGCATTAGATATACATATTAGAAAAATTAGAAATATTTACAATAACTATGCATATACGAGGGCGGTTCGGAAATTTCTTAGCCCAGCACAATAAGCGGGGTATAAACAGAAAAAAGTTAAGTGTTTTGGAAACTTCCATCTCTGCTATGAACACATGTTAAATTTTGTTTCGATCTGGCAACTCCTTCATATAGAAACAGGTGTTCACAAAAGACGCATCCGCGATTTTTTTTACAATGGAAAAATTAGAAATGCGTGGTGTCATTAAATATTTACATAAAAAAGGTTTATCGGGACAAGAAATTCATAACGATATGGTGAATGTGTTAGCTGAAAGTGCTCCTTCATATGCAACAGTAAAAAATTGGGTTGCTGAATTTAAACGTGGTCGTACAAGCATTGAAGATGAACCACGTAGTGGACGTCCAAAAACAGCAACAACAACAGAAATTGTAGCCAAAGTGCATGATATGGTATTAAATGATCGACTAATAAAAGTGCGTGAAATAGCTAATATCATGGGCATCTCAAATGATCGAGTCCATTTAATTTTGCATGAAGAACTATAGATGAAAAAGCTTTCTGCAAGATGGGTGCCGCATTTGTTAACAGTCGACCAAAAACGCATAAGAATGAACATTTCTCAAGCTTGTTTGGATCGTTTTAAGCGAAATAAAATGGATTTTAAACGTCGCTTCATAACTGTTGATGAGACATGGATCCACCACTATACTCCAGAGATAAAAGAACAATCCAAACAATGGACTCAAGCTGGAGGAAGTACTCCAAAGAAGGCAAAAACGGCAACTGGCAACGTGACGTTTACCTGTTCCCAAATCTAAAAAAATTCCTTGCTGGCAAGCGTTTGACCTCAAATGAAGATGCAATTACAGTTGTAAACCACTATTTTGAAGACCTTGAGGAAAACTATTTTAATCAAGGGATAGAATTGCTAGAAAAGCGTTGGACTAAGTGTATTGAAGTTTTAGGAGATTATATTGAAAAATAAAAATATATTTCAAAAACTAACTATTCTCCTTCATTGATAGGCTAAGAAGTTTCCGAACCGCCCTCTATGCGCACAGCAAAAAAAATTTTAATTCCCATTAATATTTTTATCTTTTCCTCAAGAACTCTTAGAAATATGCTAAAGAAAATACATAAAATATTTCAGAAAAAAAGATGTACACAATTATCTAAGAAATATTTACAAAAAACACAAATATATTTCAAAAATATTTTTTTATCATTGGATGGGTAAATATTTTCGCCAGAAACATTAGTATTACAAAATTTTTAAAAAATCTTTGCAATTCAATTCAATTTCAATTTCAATTTTATTGAGACTTCAAAGCTTAGATCACAAAAATAACTGGTTAAAGATAACATACATAAAAGAAAAAACTTAAAACTCTACAGTATTAGTTTAATATACAATAAAAACAAAGTACAATGCTACATGCTAAGATAAAGTGGATAATTACGAAGATTTGCATCGAATTATATTGCTCAAAATATAATAAATATTTACATTGGCTGTTAATAGTCAGAATTAACTTAAAACTAGAACTTAAACTAAACAAATAATAATAAATAAAAAAAAAGAAAAAAATAGTATAACATTAATAATAATGATCTTTAACCCCTGTTAGACCCTATAATTGTATGGGAATAAAATTCTGGTGGGCGGTATTCAGTAAAGCGAGCAAGGGAGTTAAAATTCTCCTACAAAATTCCAATGGGAGAAATATAAAGACTGTTAGACCAATTAAATCCAGATTGTGACCAAAGAACTAAAGCTATTAAATTGTTGTCATGATTTCCAAGTCGTTTAATAAATTTAGTAATTAGAACTAGAACATATGAAGAAAGCGGTTGTATATTTGCTTTTTTATAAACAACCGTGTTAGAGAATTTCTGAAAATAACTTTTATAGTTCGCGTTAAAACAAAGTCTCAAACAGCTGCGTTCTAAAATCTCCAACTCCATCATTACTTTTGGAGAAATCGAAAACCATATGGGAAAACCATACAGCACAACAGGACTAATGCAAACTTTATAGATTAAGAGCTTGGCTTTCTGACTTAAGTGTCTATTAACAAATAGTTTCATAAACATGCCCTTAATGCAGAGACTTATTGCCTTACAAATTCTTCCATGTTGATTAAACTTAAAAAGGTTATTGAAAGTTACCCCAAAGTACTTTATTTGATTTAAAAAAAAAAAATAAGTGAACCATTTAGAGAGAGAGAGAGATTCAGTGCTTTGCTCTGTTTGCAATAAACGTGCACATACAAATATTATTTATGTTTATTATTATGTTTCGGTAGAGTGTCATATATTTAACAGTTTCTTATTATTCCGCTGAAATATTTTTCATAAGACCACTTTTGGTTAGTTTTCACTTCTCATAAAAACGAGAAAATAAAGAAACTAAAATGCTAAACTATAAATTTCTTATCATATCACGTAAAATTATTATAAATAAAGCAAATATTTTAGTATTTTTAAGTCCTGCTAAAAACTTTAATTAATTTTCTTAAAAGCCAACAAAATCCATCAACACGTTGTAAAGGCCGTGCCGCACTATCCTACACAGTCGCATGATTTGCAAAATATAACATGTGTGCTAAAAATGTATGGTAGTGTGGACTAAATATGCAACTGTGTGACAGATTTTTTGGCAAGTCGTGCTATTTGTAAAATTTTATGAAAATATTCATAAAATGATAGTTTTCTTGCGATCAGAGGATTATTTATTGTCAACCAGATGTTTTGGCATCAGATTTGTATGATAGTGTGGCACCTACAATACCATTTTGAAACGATTTTTTAAAGTCGGTCAGATTTTTGCAAGATTTTCCTGTGAATGAATCGTACGATTGTGTAGGATAGTGAAGCACGGCCTTAAGCAAATGAAAATAATTCGGTCATTTAACTTCAACGGTAGCAAGTAAAATAAAATAATCTGTATGTATGTATGTTTATATTTCAAAAATAAATTAACATTTTAGTTGAATATTTTACAAACTGCAAATGTTTGCACAATATCTTAAATATCTAATTAAGCAATTCAACAATACAATCATCAACATGTGAGTAGAGTTAAGCTTAAATATACAATATATATTCAACTTTTCAAAAACAATACATTCATGGCTAAAGGAAATAAACACGTTCACTAGACACTTGAGAAAATTACGAAATATTATAAAAACAAATTAATCCCTAAGGCAAAACAACAGCAACAGCAACAACAATGCAAATGAATAAGTTTTTAACTAATCCTGCTAAGAATCTTAATTAATTTAAATTTGTTTGCAGTAATTGAAGAAATTCTTTTTCTCTTTATACAGAGAAATATTAAGTTAGTCAACAAGCAAAATAAAATCAATATACCCAAAAAAAAAAAGAAAAAAAACACACATTTAACAAATTTTATTCTTCTACACGGAATTGAGAAATTTGCACAAACTTAAAGAAGAAATTTCACAAAAAAAAAAAAAAAAAAAAAAAAAAACAAACAAACAAAATTTAGACACGAGTATAATAAAAAGACACCAGTTACAAAAATAAAAAAGAAATAAAACTTGAAACATAAAAAGATAACAATTTTGATAAGTGTCAGTTTGATTTTATTTCTCCAATAAAAGTGGGGGAAAACCTTCAATGAATTGATTTTCAACACAAAAACACACAAGATAAGATAATACCACAGAGCTACACACACACACACACACACCCTCTTACTGACTTTTGCACCCACACAAACGTATGTTTGAATTATTATCGTTCACTTAAACAAGTTGGCGTTAATTCTATTTGTTTGCCTTTTTGTTGTCAATGTTTGCGATTGATCTAAAAATAGAGCTCGTGCAAGTGTATGTATATGTATTTGTATGTGTATGTATGTTTATGTCTATGTCTACCCTTCTAAAACAATATATAACCAACACTTGCACACAAATTCACAAACACCATGTAGTCGTCTAATGGTCACTTTTATATATTTATGCGATACGATAACAAACAATCATCTATCGAAATACTAACCACAATTTGCGACACTATCTACCACTACCACCACATATAAACAAATAAACAAACAAACATACACACACAACATCGCACATAATAGGGATAAGTATACAAATAACACTTTTTATAGTTTCTTTTAACGAGGACGCCCCAAAGCAAAAAAGAAAAAAGAAGCAATAACTAAAATGAATGTTTTCGATTTTGTTTTATTTTTCCTCTTTAAAGCCACCCTTGTAAACGATTTTGTAAATCCTATCGATCGACCATGAAGATCCAATCTTCTGCGTTTACAAATATTTAGTCACATTTTAACTTATACACATGTGAGCGTAGACGTATACAAACGTTCTTACTTACATGTATTAGAAAAGTACAGTGAAACAATTAGGATGAAATCAAATAATTCAGCTGAAATTATTTCTGTGCCATGATGTTTTTTTTTTTTTTTTTTGTGTATCCCATGTGTATCAATGAAAACAAGCAAATTATTTTAAGATCTGGAATTAAATTATGCGTCTGTGCAAAGCCACTAACTTTGAGGTAAAGTGGAAAAACATTGCATACTTTTAGGAATGTCATATATATATAATGATTCTCATATATTTTCCATGTTCAGAAAAATCTAAATCTTAGCTCGAAATATAAAATAAACGAATTCAAAAGATGTAGAATAGTAATGTTCGAAATATTAGTACGGATTTAAAATCATTCCAATTGGAACTTAAGCTGTTAAATTCATACGTAGCGTATGATTGATATCAGGAAGAAAATAAGGCACATTATTAATCATACGCTCCATTGTTTTAACCGACTTCACAAAAAGAAGAATGTATTCAGTTCAAGGTGTATTTCACGATTATAATTTATGAACCGAATTATCAAAATTCTTCTTTTAGGGGTTTGCATGCAGTTGGGCGCAAGTTATACTTCTAATATACTGTTTATCAAATAACTCCTCTTTTTATGGAACCATTTTTAAAATGTTTCTTTTTGTTTGCACAATTTTGATTGTAGTTTGGTGCCATTTTGTCATAAAAGTCAGGGCAGGGGGGATATCCAAAAATCATACTTATCCAATAAACCGATTTTCAAAATTCTTTTTTTTTTTTTCTTTTTTGTTTACTTGAAGTCTCCCATATACTCGTAGTGTTGTTCCCTCATTTCCGATGGCTTTCTGAACATTCGATTTAGATTCGTCTACACATAGAGATTTCTCGAAAGTAATTTATTCAAAATACCACTTACGAGTATATGACTGACTGGATGAATATGGAAAATATGCTTCTTGGAAGCAGCTTCTTTATAAGCTTTTCCCTATGAATTAAATGTTGCAATTGTTTATTCAATAAATTGTGTAACTTCAGGCCCACTGTTAATACCTTTAATATAAATAAACGCATTATTTCCCTATTTCCTTTTGGCGTTAGTACTCACTTTTTGGTCATTTTGGTTTTAGCTAAATTGTTGAAACGCACTTGGTAATTGAAACCACTGACATAAAAATAACGAGCAACAAAATTGAAGAAGAGCAGGAAGTGAAAGCAGGAATAGCGGGAGTAGTGAAGCTGATGTAGTTGCTCATTCATTTCTTTTGTTTTGCATTTGAATGTGAAATCAATTTGTTTAGGTTTTTTTTCTAGTTCGAACAAAACACATTACTCAGGTCTGTCCACCCACCACTGGTAAAGAAGCCCGCGCCCGCCTACCCAACTCCAACATACAACTATATGATTGTTTAAATCAAACGCCCTAATAGATTTTTCAACCCTTTAAGTTGTCGTATCTTCAACAACAGCATAATGAGGTTGTACGTTTAGCATGAGTAGAAATATATTTCGTGTGTTTGTGTTTTTTCCTTTGTAGTGAGTTCAAATATAGATTTAAGTGTGTGTGTGTGTGTTTCTTCTTTAAAACTAGAAATAGCAGCGGATTTGTTAGTTGCTGCTATTTTTTGCACGACTGTTAAAGTTAACGAGAGAGTATTAATTTGTTTACTGTGATTCCCAACGAGCTGGCCAGCAAATGAAATTTATTTATTTAAGTAAGAGAACGTGTGTGTCAGAGTTTGTCGATTTGTAAAACATTTGTGTAGTTTGTCTATGTGTAGTCAATGCTATTTGTTTTAAGTTAGTGTTGGCGTCGTTGTTGTTTTTGCTTTTGTTTTTGTTGCTATTTGCGTTCTTTGGGTTTGTGTTTAGGCGAGAGTGTATGCCTCTTATGTATGTGTGTGCTTGTCCAACTGTGTAGTTTGATTTATTGCAACCGATGCAGAAGATTATTATGTAGAATTGATTGTTAGGCATGAATCAATATATCATGGTTTCATCTTACAGCTTTCAAACATATAAATCAATGGAAATTTGTATGAGAGTATATGCTTCGACTGCATGTATGTACACACACAGACTTATCACATAGACAACAACTTTTAGTGGGTGTAATCGCTTTTAGTAACTCCCGTGCCTACTGCTGGCTCTACACTAATTGGAAATTTATTTTTAAATTATTTTGTGAGATTTTAACTTCAATGGAAGTAAAAATAAATATTTTTCTTAATTTATCACAATTTCATTAATAAAGCAAATGGATATGAGTTACAGAATCCTATTTAGGTTTATTTCATAAAATTGTACAAACTAAATTTTAAATTGAAATTATTACGTAGATTATTGATCCTTAATTATGTTTTGCTTTACCGCAAAATTCAATGTTTCATGTTCGTTGAACTTTGTATGTGTTAACAATACAATGCCATCCCGAAAAGTTTATTACGAAGGACGTTTGAAAATATTTTTCAAATAAAAATGCATAAAAAGACATAAATAGAGACGTTGCTCTCCATATGAATTTGAATAGTGAAAAGTTTACCGTTTTACAATCAACGCACTGCAAGGTCATTTGACTTGGACAATATTCAACATTGTGGAATTTTAAACTAGAACCAACAGCAACAAGAACAACCAGACTAACAAAAGCGTTAATAAGTTACGTACGTACAAATTTGTTCCATTGAAACAGAAATACCAAAAAGTCAATTTAATATGTGTGTAGGTGTATATGTGTGTAAAATAAATACTCGTACACATTTGTATTTGTGTTTCTACGAACGTAACCAAAAATATATAACAGGAGCCTTAAATGCAACAAATTCCAATATGTTGTCATTTACGAAAGCGTGAAGAGTGTGAAAGAGGAAACTAAAATCGAGGTCATATGTGCATACGTACATGCATAGATAAATACATATAAACATTGTTTGCTCTTTAAAATGACAGGTTAATGCTTTTACTATTGATGTTGGTTATTCCATTGCTATTGGCATTTTCTGTTTGTTGCTCCATATGATGTGCTTTCGTGTGTGTTTGTGAAATGTTATAAATACATTTTCATAAAAACACTAAAATAATGTGGACAAATTCGTTAAATTCAAGCAAATTATAAAATAATGCTGAATTATTTACATACGTACACTGCGAATCACTTGAATAAGAAAAATGTTTATATCAACTAAAACTAAACCAGATATTTGGGGCATAACGAAATTTTTAAACTGTAAAGACCTGTTTTTGAAATAAAGAATTTTTATATATCAAAAATGTGCCCCGGCCATTCAGAGCAATTTTAATCGACAAATTATTAATATTTGTTAATATTTGTACAGGCTAAAGTTCGTTAATGTTTATAATCAGAGAAATATTAGGTAGACATTGTTAACATATTTCGAGCAACAAAGGAAAAATTTAAGTTGTATAAATAATACATCCCTTTTGTAGATTTTCCAATAGCACTGGCTGAATAGAACAAAGGTTGTTTTCGGTAGAAGCCACTAAACCTCGTCAGTATTCATGTGTAAATGCTTTCACTACTTGTTAGGTATAATATAAATTAACCTTATTTCTATATTAATTCCCTGTATCTGTAATTATAATTTAAATTATAAATTATATTTAGAAAAACATATATTAAAATTTCTGTTTTGTTTTAAGTGCTGTTTATACAAGACGAACGAGTAATTGAGTGTAAATTTTGAATAAAAGGCACTCGGTTTTTTGAGTGGTTTCCATACAAAATTTTCACTCAAACCACTCGCTCAACTTATATAAACAGCACTTTTTTTTTAAAAAAAAAGCTCTGTTAACATTTTAACATTCCTCTGATACTACGTTCACACGGAACATGCTTTGCTCTCTATTCATGTTTCACACCCCAATCATGAGCGAAGCAACATGCTTCGCCATACAAAATTTTGAGAGCGAAGCATGTAGATTCATATTGAATCTACTTGCGAAGCATGAAAAATTGATGTCTTCTCTAAATTTTATCGTAATTTATCGGAAGTTTATCTGAACTAGATGCAAAAAACACAACAATAACTTTAATTAAAAGTGAAAAATTGAATTAAAACTATAAAGATAAAACAACAATGGAAGCAAAAAATATGTTTGTGCATTTTTAAAAATGCCTAATAATTTTAACTTATTTTTTTTTGTCTATTTTAGATTTTATTTGTTATTAAAAAGAGAACTATCAAATCGAAGCAAGTACATGAGTCGTGTGAACAGCTAGATTCATAAACATGCTTCAGAGAGCGAAGCAAGTGCTTCATCTTCTCGTGTGAACATAGTATGAGAGTCAAAGGGTTCAAAATGTGTGTATTTAAATTTTAAAATATTATCCTCTAGTAAAAATCTATAGAGTTTAACAGAGATCTGTTAAAATTTTTAACATTAGTCTGTTTACATGTAAAAAAGAGATGCTGAACTCATTAAAAATTGCATTTTTTAAGGTGTCAAAGTATGAAAAACAATTTATAGAGATCTGTTGGATGAAACTACTTCTGTTGTTTTAATTTCAAGTTTTTAAACAAGTCAAGTTTTTATACTATCAAAATTGTAGGTCTTTCAAAAAAAAAATCCAATAATTTAATTAACTTATTAAAAATATTTAGTTTTGCTGTAATTTTTTATTTTTAATCCAACAACAAAACATTTTTTTCCTTTTATTAGTATTGTTATTATTTCAATAAAAGTACAGCAAAAAAAAAAATACAAAGGAAAATAAAAAAAAAATTTACATAAAAACATCTTGTTGATGTCATGTAAAACATTTAAAATAACAACAATGCGAACAACAACAAACATATTCTCTCCTGCAATCAAACTATAAAAAAATTATTTAATACATTTAAAGCAAACACACGCACACACACGCCGCACACATACGCACGCATTCACTCACTAACTTCATATTTATTCAATGCTTTACTTTTTCAAAGTAAATCTCTACAAATTATTTCAGAAACAGGAAGAGGACACAAAGCATATGAAATGTGTGGAAAATACCTGCATAATAATATTCGTATATTCATAATAACAATAAAAAATAATATGGAAAATGCAGGTAATTTTTGAACAAATACTACAACTACTACTACAACTGCACACATGCATAAAATTATATACACGTACAAACCGAATTCCTGTATGGTCATACAAAATATGAATTTATAGATAGATGATCTCATTCATAATTGTGAGAATATAAATAGAAATTGAGTTCCTTTATTAACGTGCTTGTGTTAAATATGCGGTAGCATTAAATGACAAATGAGTAGATGTGTATGAGTCAGGTTAATCATTTCCCCAGGTTAAAATTGAATGGATGTTCATTACAAGTCTTTCATAATAATTCTGTTGTTCATGTAGTTATCACTAACTAGAGTTTACTGTTTTCTATTTCTTCTACATACACATATATTTGTTTCTAATGCTATAGTATGCTATAGTACATGTTTACCATTAAAATTATAATTTAATTTTGCATGCAAAATAAGCGAGTGTGTGTGGTTTCTTTCAAAACGTTCAAATCTCCCGAAAACATTTATGTATATTTTTTTTGCCTTAATTTTTATTTAATTCATTTTGGTGAAATCCTAATTAGCTGTTAAGTTGTTACGTGTATTGCACTTGACTTCCTCGTCAATGGTTTGAACACGTTCAACTTTCAAATTTCAATTAAATTTTCACCGAAAACCTCTGCTGTTGTACGAGTACTTGTTACAAAGTTTTTTATATAAAGGGTGTTTTTTCTGAAAGGTCAGAATTTCAAATGTAAACTTTTTTTCGGCTTTTGAATTTTCTGTACTAACTTTCTTGTGAATAAAATTTTGGGTTTTAAAATTCATTCAACTTTTCACTGACATTCGGAAAGCAGTAACTGCCGAATTGATAGCATTTCTTTCAGAAGTTTTAAAGTGGAATTTTGGCAAAATTTGTTAATTTGTTACATGACTTAACATAAAATTTTCAATTAAATTTGTATCTTTACCTGAACATTTTTGTAATAATTAACTCACCTGTAAAGAAAATAATAATACAAGATGAGAAGGTAAAATAAGGAACTTGAAATTTTTTGAAATAATAAATAAAACTTAAACCTGTTATAGAAATGTTATTTAAGGTGAGTTTACATGGTAATACAAAGTATTAACACTTTGTAGAATCAAAATATTATGAAATTCTCTTTGTGTATAAGAAGAGAGAACAAAAGTCTGTTGCAGGTTTTTTTTTATGTTTACACGGATAATATTAATAAAATCAAAAGTCTGCCCTACGAAATAGCTGGTGGTTACAGTTCTACAATATTTACAAAAACAACATGAATTTCTTTTAGTTGTTTTTATAATTATTGTATAGAAGTGATGCCACCTTCAATATATACTCTTAAAGCTACCAATGTTTACTTAAAAAGACACCTCTGATAAAATGAGTATACGTTAGTTTCTAAAATGGCTTAGAACATAAACATTTACCGAACGCTTGTCAGATTTTTTATCCGTATTCTCACCTACTCATAACCATTTGCGTTTACATGATAAGATTGTTTTCAATTTTTGACATAACGATATAACCCCTTTAACAGTAAAGAAATATATACACATGTGTATAAATGAATTGAGAGAATTTCTAAAAATTATCATAAATTTAATTCAACGTACACAGCAGAACAGAAAAAATTTTATATTAATTTTATTAATTCGAACTGCTTCTTGATATTTCTTGGCATTTATAAACGACAAAGTTGGTTAATATATATATATATTTCAGCAAATTCCATCAGGAACATAGGCTGTGTACGTAGAATCTCCATCTCTGTCTGTCGGCTGCGATGTGTCTTGGTTCGATAAAACATTTACGTGTTTCGTTAAAAATTTTTCGTCTCCATGTTAACTTTGGTCGTCCTCGGTTTCTTGAGCCCTGCGGTTTCCATTCTAGTGTCTCATGGCATATTTCGTTATATGGTTTTTGTACTGTATGTCCAAGCCAGTTATATTTTCTCTTCTTTATTTGGGTGTTGATGTTATCCTGGTGCGCGATTTGAAGAAGTTGTTCGTTAGAGACCACTCTAGGCCACCAAATTTTTAGAATATTTCGTAAACATCTATTGGTGATTGTTTGGATTTTGTGTTTAATGACTTCGCTTACCAACCAGGTTTCGGATCCGTAGAGGAGAATGGATTTTATGCAGGCGTTAAAAATATGTAATTTAGTTTTAGGCGAAAGAGCATTAGATTTACAGATATTTCTTAAGCTATAGTATGCTGTTTTGGCTTTTTGTATTCTGGAGTTTACATCACCGATAGCACCTCCGTCCAGAGTAATGTTGCTTTCTAGGTAGCAGAAGTTGTTGACGTTTTGGATTGGCACGTTGTTTAGCAAAAATGTTGGCGTTTGGTGGGATTTAACAGCCATACATTTTGTTTTGTTTGCGTTGATTCGCAAACCGTATTTCAATGCCGTTGAAGCTAAGTCATATATCTTCTTTTACATTATCATGTTTGTTTGATGCTAAAAGGACTAAATCGTCCGCGTAGTGTTGATCTTCAAGTTGTGCGTTAATCCTCCATTGTATACCTCTACTTCCACCAGATGTTGTCGATAATATTTCGTCTAGTGCTGTAACGAATAAAATAGGGGACATGAGACACCCTTGCTTAACGCCGCTTAATGTTTCAAAAGGTTGGCTAATTTTTCCGCAGTGTGACACCCGCATTTTGGAGTTGTCATATTGTGCTTTTATGAGGTGGATAATCTTAGTAGGTATACCCTTAGTAGCAAGAGCATGTCATATCTTGTTCCGGTCGATGGCATCGAACGCTTTCTCAAAGTCTACAAAGGTAAGATACATTGTGGTGTTGAATTCATTACACTGTTCAATTATCAAACGGAGGCTATTGATTTGGTCAACACTCGAGCGGTTAGGACGAAAACCAGCTTGCTCCTTTCGTAGCTTTTCGTCTTAGGGTTGGAGGATACCGTTAATTAATTAATACGGTTATTAAAAATTTTGCTCACAGCGGGAGTTAGGGCTATACCCCGCCAATTATCACATTGTTTTAGATCCCCCTTTTTTGGGATTTTAATAATAAGGCTCTCTTTCCATGCATCTGGAATTGTTTCTGTTTCCCATATTCGCCTGATTATTGATTGTAAGACATTTGCGGTTGTTTGGGAAGCTGATTTAAATAGTTCGGCTGGAAGGTTGTCAATACCAGGGGCTTTGTTGTTTTTGAGTTGATCAATAGCGGCTGTAATTTCATCTATACTACGTGAGAGTGTATTTGTGTAAGGTTGGGTTGTATCAGAGTTGTTGTTATGGTTTAAGACCTCTTGAAAATGTTCTCTCCACCTGCTGAGCTGATGTTCTACGGACGTAAGGATGGTTCCAGATTTATCCTTGATTGGTGTGTTCGAGTAAGGTTTCTTGCCAGAGAGTTTCCTGATAATCTCAAAAACGGTCTTCAAGTTCCCCGTGTGAGCAGCGGCCTCGGCTTCGGATGCTACGTTGTTAATGTGATTTCTCTTGTCATTTCTAGCTTGCCTTTTCACCTTCTTAACAAGGAATGTGTGTTTTACACGTAACTCGTTTTTTCGAACAAGATTAGTTTCGTTTAGAAGGAGTTGTTGTGTTTCTCGTCTTTCCTCTACCAGGTTCCAAAAAACGTCCGAGAGCCATTCTTTGTTTTCTCTTCCAGCATAACCAACTATTTCTTTAGCTGCATCGCCGAAAATAGTGTCTAGTTTTCTCCATTCTTCGTTTATATCTATGGGCTGAGGTGACGGAATAAGTCGTTGGTAATTGCTGCTGACATTAGTACCGTATCTAGTTTTAACTACATCGGATTTCAGTTTCGATATATTGAATGGTCGTCGCTGGATTTTCTGCATATTTGGTTGGATACTGTGCCTTTTGCACTTCTTAATACTCTGACGTCTTGGATATGCATATATGATCGATTTGACTAAGTATGTCCGAGCGCGTGTCTCTAGATTTCCACTTGTACTTATGTTGTTATTTGTGGGGAAAGTACGATCCGCCATTGGCAAGGTCGAAGTCGGCGCATGTCTCCAGAAAAAGTTCTCCATTTTCGTTTCTGTTGCCGGGACTATGTTTACCCATGATTTGCTCGAACCCATTGTTACAGCTTCCAACTCTTGCATTTATGTCGCCCATTAGCACTAAGATGTCGTTTCGGTTGGTTAATGGTCAGAGAAAATTAGACATCAAGGGACAAAGGATATATTTTAGAACCAACCTCAAATTTGATTTCAACATTTACGGCTGAATAATCCTTTGTCCCTTGAATTGTCGAATCGTTACCAATTTCAGCCTTATAAGTCTCAAGGAAAAATTTTCTATTTAATGTCTTTAAGTTAAGGGCCTCAAAATAAAGCACCCTTTTTAACAAGGCTACGTGTAAAATAAGAAGAATACTTAAACACCCATATTGCAACAAAAAGATATATATATATATAAAAATTTATACCATTTTACATACATGCATGCATGTATGTGTGTGTGTATATAAATTAGCAGACAATATTGTTGATGTTGTAATAAAAATTATTATAATAATAGTAAAAATAAAATGAAATAAAATAAAACATATTTTTTCAATAGCAAGTGAAATAGACTTTTTAAAAACACGGACAAAAAATATAATAAAATAAATGTTTTTTTCTATATATTTTCTGGTTTGGTATTCATAAGCTAAACTCCCAACCAAAATATATATTTATAAAAGTTGAGTCGTTGTAGGTTTTCATCAATTCACTATAAAATTGTATGAGATGACAAAGTTTCTTTCGTTAACACCAGCAGCAGCACTTGAATAATATGCACATTGACGCCCATCATTTAAATATACATACACACACACACACCAACATACGCAAAAGTGTGTGCATGTGTGTAAGCTTTTATCAAGATTTGTTTGTATTACGAGTAATAGTGCTGCATCTACAACACAAGTAGTAGTCGTGCCACACCAATACCACAACTATAAAAGTAACAACTAACAGCCACCACACAACTACTATTTTCGGCTGTGGCAAAATATGTAGTAACAGGAAACAGAAAAGTATTAGTGGTGGTGGAGGACAAAAAGGAGAAGGAAGAGACGTATGGAGTAGAATGAAAAAGTAAAGGAGGGAGTCATAAAAACATACATAATAATTTTAATATGAGATGAATTATATTATAATGTTTATTGTTAAAGTTTTCTTTCAAGCACTACGAGCATATTTATACACACTCTCTTCTGTGTACAAGTATTTTTGTTGTATGATAACAGTTTGAGTACATACACATACAGTACCTCAATCAACTCTAATAACTTTTTCCATCTATACTATAAGCAGACACACACACACACACACACACACAGGCAGACATAGAGTAAGTATGTACAACATAGTCAATTACACCTACATAAATTTATCCATACACAAGATTTTGTTTGTGTCTCTACTCACATGCACTTTGGGTGTTGTAACAAATTAACAGTATTGAAAAGTTTAAAGTGCTCTTCTTTCTTTTCGTTGTTGTTTTATATATATTTTTTTTTTTTTTTGTATTTTCTTTTATTTACATTTCATATTTTTTTTTATACATTTTATTTGTATTTTTAACATGAGTTTTTCGGTTGTGATGATGAGAGATGATGTTGTTACTTGGCATAAAGTTCATACACAAGAGTTCAGAACACTGAAATGTTGTTTAAAAAGACAACAGTTTGTTTTGGCTAAAGCGCAGAGCAGTATTTTGGTAATTCTAAATTGTCCTTTTTAATCCAAACGATTTTGAAAAAATTTTATTAATTTAATAAATTGTTTTCATATATGAAATAATTTTATCATGAATCGTTCGTCTTTCTTTCTAAGTTGACACTCAGTTGTAAGTTTGAAAATTTACTAAATTTTTTATATTTATTTTATCTATACTAATATTATAAAGAGGAAGGGATTGATTTTTTGTTTGTTTGTTTGTTTGTTTGAAATTAATAGGCTCCGAAACTACTGGACCGATTTTGATGAAATGTTCAGGGAATCTTCAGAATATTCAGGCGGGTGACATAGGCTATAATAAGTTTTGATTGGGCAAAGAGGCGTGGCACCGCCCATATAACCCAAAAATTTAAATCGCCATATTTTGGGCATTTTTTGACCTACGTCGATGATATTTGGTACATATCGTATTGGCATAATTTGGAATACGTACCAGGAGAAAAGTGGGTGGGACCACGCCCCTTTTTAGGAAAATGAAAAATCGTAATATAGTAATATAGACCGATCGTCATTAAATTTTCATAATAGGAATTTTATTTTATAACGAGGGGGTAGCGAAGCGCACCGGATATATCTACTTAATAATATTTATATATTTACCTGAGCTGTATGTGTGAAAAAAATAATATTATTTCGGCTTGAATTCATAAAAATTCCAACTCGATTTTTTAAGACTGTAAGAATATTAGAAATCGGTACGTTCTGCTAGTCTGATTCCATATTCTAATATTCCCATACTCTTAATTGTTTCAATTTTAATAAATTAAAGTATCGAACCTAAACTGAATTAAAATTAAATTTTCAAAATATAAAATTATTAAAATTTTCAAACCAGTCTTGTTGTAAGTTTATATTCACAAAATGTCAGGTAGCTGATGCATGTGAAAATTTCAATTTCCAATTCAAAATATATATTGCCAACAATTAAGCAACTAAGTAACTAGTTGTTGGCCAGCTGTACAGCAGAGTTTTCTGATAAAACTGAACCCATATCAGATTCTCTGTGTTAAAATATGAAAAGGAAGGAAGTTTTCTTTTACAGAAACATTTACAAATCACTTACAAACAAAATAATTTTAAAACATTTAATAGATGCTCTGAACTATTAATTAGCACTAAAATTATATGCTTTCGAAATTAATAAAAATATTTGTGCAAATTTTTTGAATTCAATTTATTCGAAGCAAGCTGTAAATGTACATACGTATACAATCAAAAAATGTGTATGTATATGTATGAATTATGTATATAAGATCAAATGATAGATTATTTTATTAAAGCATGAAGAAAAACTCTCCCACCCACTCACTCAAATATTCATATGCACACAAGCACGCACACATAAACGTTTTAGAAGCCTGGAAGCCACTCTAATCAACATTGGCTTTTGTATTTTATTAAACAATAAAATTTGTTAATACAAAAGAGGCAAAAAAGCAATATCGGTTAAGTTATGTATTTGCGTGTGCATACACATACACATATAAATATGTATGTGCGTGTGTATGGGTGCGTATACAAAAGCAATGTTAAAAAGAAATATGTTTTAGTTTTAGAATATTAAATCCATCCCAAAACCAAAAGTAAATCTTTAAAAGGAAACAATATTTTATTTTTCAACATGAACACCATGATGTTTTAGTGGAAGAAATACAAGTAATTGAAAAACGAAATTTAGAAATGCTTTAAAGAATTTAAAGCAGTAAATTGAAATATGTTAAATTGCGACAAAGTGAAATAAACTGCTCAAATGGCATGTTTTTTAAAAAAATTTTTGAATTAATAACAAACTGGTTTCACTGATTGAACAGATGGCTTTTAAAATATATATATATATATTTTTTTTTTTTGGCAAATCGATATTATGTCTTCGTATCTAATAAATTACTCAGAAAAAATATTTTTTTTTTGTTTCAATTAACCCTTTAATTAAAAATATAAAAAAATTTGATTAAATATTTAATTTATTTAATTAAATTTTTAATTTTAATAAATAATTTTAGTTAATAAATGTATAAAAATTTAATTGATACTATTAATTTTTTTACTGGTGCAAATTTAATTAAATTTTTTAATGATATCACACATTTTTTTAATGAAATCAATTTTTATTTTTTTCTGTGTAGTATTAAAAAGAATATGTTTTAAATTTTCGAAATATTTTCAGTATTTTATGCGAAAAATGGAGCCGATTTGCTATTTTTTCTCCTCAACAGTACTTTCGGATAAAAGTTTTTGTTGCTAAATTTATTATTTTCTCTCTTTCTGTCGCTTTTCTTTAGGAATTACTCCACTCTATACAAAATTTATTTCTCCCAAAATTCCAGCTTCCACACATATCTTTTCAAAAATCGAAAAAAAACCATAAAATAATTATTATAAAAGTTTCTTTGCTTTGTACAAAAAAAAAACTAGCTAAATGTGGAAAATTTAATATAATTAAAGGAAATACGACTGTTTAAAACTTTAACAAAATACTTTGTTACACAAGTGAAAACCTTAAATAGATAATTGCAGTAATAACATTGAAATCGAAAAGCTCTTAGTATAATAGTTCTTCGAATGCCCTTTTAGCAAAATGGATTACGAAATAAACAATGAAAGCTACAAGTATAATGAATATCATCAACAGCATCAAAATCAACAAAATACACTAGAGACACTTATACACGTATATCGCGTACATATACAGAAATATACATACTCGTACATATACAAAATTTGCACAAACATAAATGTACGGTGCATGGCAAATACTTCATTAAATGGAATATTCACAACAAAGGCCTTTTGGAGACTATTTACTATACAGTAAAGTACATTAAGTACATTATTTACATTACATAACTAATTTGATCATAGTATGATAGCTGCGAAACATGTTATTGTTGTCGCCAACCATATTATGTTTATAGTTATAGTTTTTCATGTGGTACTACGCTTCATTTTATATATTTATATTTAGATATTATCAATTTGATTGTATCAAGTTAATTTTACAAAATATAATTATTTCCAATCATATTATGCTTATATTTTATAATTTATTTATTATGAATCATAATATTGTCTACGTTCATAGTATATTTATTTACTCTACAATATGAAAACAAACCGACAATGGCTAAGTAAATTTACTGCTGATTTCACGATGTCGAAAGAATTTTGAATTTTAATTTCATTCGTAAAAATACATTTGATAGAAAAACAAAATTTTAGAATTTGGTTTTGCTTCAAATGTAATTTTACGAATGAAAACATATGGAAAATGTCTTACGACATTCTGAAATAGGCAATTAAATTCACTCAACGTGAAACTGAAATTCGTTAAATTTTCTTTAGAAATTTGTTCAAAATCTTCACTTTTTTTGTAAGAAGATTTTAAAAATGTAAAAAAAAAATCGTAAATTTGTAATGTTAAGTAAATTTTTAAAGTTTTTTATACTTCTATTTTAATGAATAACTGATTTCTTACAATAACTTCCATTAGCTTTACTTGGCTTAAGTCAAACTTAATACTATTTTTCATATAAATCAAATGAGAATTGTAACATTTATATTTTAGATAGAAAAGGTCCAAGGACCTGCACTGCGACACCTATTGGATCTTTTGTTCCATGGATCTCTAAATTAAACCAAGCTCTGAATGACTCTCCTTATGAAAGTCAGCACAGAGCTAGGAGAAGCCCGCCTTATATCATCCGAACACACAAATTCAGAACGAAAAAGACACCTTCTATTATTACATAAGACTATACATTCACAGAGAATGTGTGCCGTTGTCTCATCCTCTTTCATGCATAAACGGCACAAAGGTGAGCGAACAAGGTTACTCTTCCAAAGATGGTAGTTCAGTCCATAATGACAGGAGAGGAAACTAGTAACTAGCCGTAAGTCGTTCCTGTTAAAATTCAGGATGCCATTGTATGAGAATGGCTGTATCAATGATTTGGTCTGCCTTAAACCGGGCGGAGCCACCCATGTCGACATGTCGATCTCTCTGGTTAGAGTTGTTATAGTCGACCCATTTACACCACAAAAGGGTTCTGGGCCTATAAGAGGAGCGGCAAAGGTCCTCTTGACCACTTCCTCCTTTACCTCATTACCAGTATGACCGCTATGGCCATGTATCCAGTAAATGGAAACCTTGTTCCATATCGATAGCTTTTGTAGTGAGTCAAAGCGCTCTAAAACAAGCTTAGAACGGAATTCCCATGAAACTAGGGAATTAAGGGCTGCCGGACTATCGGAAAAGGTAGCACGCCTTTAATGCCTCTGCTCAAATTAATATGAACACATTTGGTGATAGCCTGTATTTCCGCCTGAAATACCGTGGGCCAATTACCCATGGGCACTGAGATTTTCACGTTGGGTACATAGACTCCAGCTCCTACTCCATTTCAAGTTTTGGATCCATCCGTATACCAACATAAAGTTTTTGAATCCACAGAGGGACCATTACCCTCCCACGTGGCCCTAATTGTGACATTGAATCTCCTGTTGAACCTTAGTTCACAGATTATTCTGTCGCTAGGCATCCCTAACAGCTTTCTGCAGGACAATGTATTCAGGAAACGTTTATATATTAGTAAACAAAATATGCTTTACAAATAATTAACTAGGTGTGTGTAATGCAAATTATTAGCCTGCAGCTTAGCAATAACTATACTATAATTACCAACAAACATTTATAATTTCGTTCAATAATAAAACTTTGAAGGCAATACCATCAAATTACTATGGTTACATGCCAATGAACAATTTTACACAGTAAAATGATTATGGTAAAAATTACAATGTTGTAAAAAATTATATGAAAAAAGAACGAACTTGTTTACTAAAACCATATATTGTTTGTAATAAAAATAATATAGTTGTTCCAACCATGCCACAATCATTATTTTTTTCTGTACAAAATGTTTTTTATTTTAACAAGATGTCAATAGTAGTTGTTAATATATCGGGCGAAAAGATGCATTACCGAACTACTACAACATCTCATTGAAGGCCTAATAAAAGGCCTCTTTACTCATTATTTGTGCCTTTAGGCAAATCATACAAGTATAATGCAACCTTAATAAGACCTAAAGGGATAAATACAAATAAACAAACTACACAAACACACGGACACACAGGCACACGGGCATTTGTTACAAAGCACAAATGCAATCAATGGATGGCTTAAAGAGAAATGAGAAAAGACTCTTATTATATTATACTTGTGCAACCGAAGCAGCAGTCAGGAACAACACTAATACAACTACAACAACAATATGTGTTTTGATTTAACTAAAGGTCGGCTAAAATGCAATTATTACAATACATCAGCGCCAGCAACAAAGTACGAGTTGAACAACAACAATAAATAAACAAACAAACAAATAAACATACAAATAGACATACAAATACATATGCAAATTCCCTACAATAGAAGGAGATATGTACATATATAAGAAGAAGAAAAAAAACAACAATAAAAACAACACAACAACACACAAACAGGCAGCATAATGAAATGAAATCCACTTAAAAAGCCTGTAATAAACGGAATGTAATGCATAATTAAAAAATAAATCTTGGATAAAAAGATGGAGCGAGAAAGAGAGAAATAAACAAGGATGTCAAAGCCAATGTATACATACATGTTAATTTTTACAACTGCTTAAAAATGTACATACATACATACACTTACAAATGCATACACATAATAGATACGTGCAAACAATTAGTGCAATACAGGCAGTGATGGTGGTAGCTTCAAGCTGATGAGTGCTTAATACTCAAATGTTGTTGGGAAATGTTAATTTGATCCTTAATGCATTGGGATATTGTTGGTGCTTCTGTTAAATTAAGGATTACAATACGATAATAGAATATAGAAAATTATATTAACCCTTTTGTTGCCCACTTCCCAAAGCACATAATTATGAATAAGAATATTAATAAAATATCCAAAAGTATAAATAATTCTTTGTTAGATTAAAAAAAAAAAAATTGGTGACACCACATTAATTACATTAATTTTTAAACGACACCAAAATGTGACTGTGCCCCTCTACCATCTCTAAAGAATTAAACACTATCTTTTGAATGCAAATTCTGTTTGATTCCTTAACGCAATTTAAATGTTTCCTTTGTGAAATAACTTTTTTTTTAAAATAATTTTCTTTAAGGACCAAGAATAATATTCTCAGCTGTGTATGCGTGACTTTAATTAAAATGCACGTAAAAGAAGAATGAACAGAATAGATAAAATGATATCGTTACCTTAAATAATCTCCATTTTCCTTAGAACAATTAAAAAGCAGCCTGAATTTTGTATCTTTCTTTTGGTTTTGTTTTTTATTTATTTTTTTTTATTTTATTTCAAGGATAAGGCCAGTTAAGTGTATAAAAAAACAAAAAGTTACATTTAAAGCTTTATCCTAGAGGGCTATGAAATGAATCTGAATATATAAAATATATAAAAAGAAAAAACACAAGAGGAGGACTGTAGAAAAGAAAAGTAAAAAAGAAAACAGGGAGTAGAAGACATGCATCCTTTTCAAAATGCTAAGTATTCTGCTTATATTACTCACATTTGATTGCAAGTACTTGAAGGTAAACTTAAAAGTATTTATTTTTCTTTTTCCTACTTTGCAACTTTATTCTATACAATTTCTTTAATTCACACAAAAACGCCATATGAATACGAAATGCTTAATGAAATGAATTGGAAGCGGAAAGTGAAGAGCAAATACGCAGAAACATAAGCACACACAGGCACACATACACACACACAATGATACATTTAAAGGAGAAACATGGTTAAATGTTGATGTTTCGTTAGAGCAACTAAATCAGGTGAACTGTGGCAATTAAAGCTCAGCAGGAGCACACAAACATTCACATTTATAGGAAGCTCTTCTTGTTCTGCATGCAGCAAAATTAAGTTGAAAACTTAACCACAATCGTACATGAATTGTTGCGTGGTTAGAGAACAATCAAAAACAAAAAAAAAAAAAAAAAAGAACCACCAAAGAAATGCCAACAATAATGATAGAATGGAATATAGCAAGAAAACTAATCGTGAATTTATGTTAACTATGAGTCTAAACGTTTTCACTTTTAATGTGGCTCTGTGTAAATGCCTGAAAGAGATTTAAAAAAAAAATAGTAAGTATGTGCTTTAGGTACTGCCTAAGACATGTGATTAAGTCTAGTGCGTTTACATGTGCATAGTAAAGATATGATTGCAATATGTTAGACACAACTAAATATTTCTGCCGCAAAGAATTTTTGTATCACATTGTTTACAAAAACCGGGGAAAGATAAAACAATTTCATAGCCACTATAATACCCTTAAAATTATCAGCATTTGCGGAAAATTCTTTATGAGGACTGTAATTATGTTCCTTAAATGACAAATAAAAAATATAGTAGACTCAATCATGAAGATAAGCATTAACGATAGATAGCTCACGATTATTATTCCTTTCAACATGTTTTTTCTCTATCTCAATTTTCGAAATAAGCTGCTTTAAAGCGATTTAAAAATGCACATCTTTTAATTGAAATTATTCTCAAATTATCGCATAGTAGAAAGAGAATTTATATTAATCCTAGAGGGAGACAAGTCTATCACAAGATAAGTGGCGGGACTCGCGTCCAAGGATGACTGCGCCAATGAGCAAAATCAAGACACTCAATAGTAGCGGTAGATTATCCAGGATAAAAATTAATGGTAGTCCATTGTTTTAAAAAGGATTCTATAAAAACAGTTTTGGTTGCTCTCTAATTTTTATTAAAATTGCATACTTTTAGGATTATTTTGTTTAAGTTATGGAAAATAGAAAACACAATTTGTGACCTAATGAACTACGGGGCATAGAATATATAAATGTGCTAGGATAAGTGGCTTTGTAAGCCAGGTGCGTATTTTCAATTGGGGTTTCTTAATTTTCTTGGTTCTTAATTTTTGGTCGTACGCTGCAAAGCTTAGAAATCCAATTTTATTTGTTTGATTAACTGGTAAAAGCTGCTTTAAATTGTAAAGCGTCCTTTTTTAAAAGGTAATTTTTAACGGGTCCTTTTTGACAAGATCCTTTCTTCAAAGTTCGTTTTTTTAAAGGTCCAAGATCATTAAAAGTCCTCTCTTAAAATGTGGTTTTCTAAAACTTAATTACTTTTTTAAAAGGAAATTAATTTTTAAAAGGTCCTTTTTTATAAATTACTTTTTCAAAGGTAGTATTTTAAAATTGAAAAGTAATATTTTAAAATGTCTGATTAAAAAATTCTGTGTTTTTAAATTTAATTTTTAAAAAAAATCCTTTAAAAACAAACATTTTCAAAAGCAACTTTTTACATGTTTCATTTATAAAAAGTTCTTTCTTAAAAGGTCTGCTTTATTAATTATATGTCTTTTTTTTTGGAAATGTCTATTTTTTAAATTCTTTTCTTTTAAAGGTAGTTTTTTTTAATATCCTTTTACTTTTTATAAAAGTTTTTATTTTTAGAAAGTATTTCATAAAAGTACTTTTCTTAAAAGGTACTGTCTTGAAAGGTGACGCCAAAAAGTATTTAAAGTTTTAATGACAAATTAATCACTATTTCGTCCTTTCAATATCCTACTATAGAATGCGAGAGTTGGAAGTGTAAATTCATCAAACAAAAAGCAAAAATGCATTTTGGGTAAAAGTTTAAATACAAATGCTCTTCATGATTGAAAATATAACTTACAAAGTAATAAGAACTACTTATAAGTATAATAAGTCTCAATTAGCAAAAAAAAATATGGATTACACTTGTCTCAATGATTTTTGCAACACTTAAACTTCCATGTAAAATTTCTGCCTCATTTGTTTATTCAAATTATTTGAAATGAATATTTAACGTTTATATTTTTTCAATTCTTCTTTTTCATGTCCTTGTGGGCTTTACTGACGTTTCCACTTTCTTCTTTTAACTTCACATCATTTATGAGAAAAAAAATTCACATGACCTCCACAGTTCTTTACAATTTTTTTTTATTTTGCCACAATTTATTCTTTGCCAGGATTAAATATTAAAGTGAAAAAAAAATATTATTATATTTTTCTGGCCATTATTTTCTTTCTGTCTCTGCCTCCCTCTTGCCTCTCTTTATATGTATATTTAAAAGGTACTTATTAAGGTTGTTTAGTTTTTGTGGTTGCATGTTTATAGAGAATTTTATTATTTATACATTTGTAAAATATTGTTTTGTTGCTTAAATGCCACATTATTATCCAAAGGCAAGGAAGGACACTGTATTATACGCTTTAACTACAGGAGGTTTTATTTTTATTATAAACAATTTTCAGTTGCTTTTTTTTTTTTGGCTTATTTTCTTAAAAAGGAAACATTATAATGAAAGTAAAAATTTTACACAAATACTCTTGAGCTGAGAGAGGGAGGTGAGTGAGAGAGACAGACAAAGAGGCGGGGGTGTATGAAATTTGAATGGTGCAGTTAACACAGTCATAAGAAATAATTATACTCATTTAAAATAAGAAACACTTTAAGGTGATTTTTTGTTTTTATGTTAAAATGCAAACTTTAGATGGCAAACGATTGTATGAGTCTAGAATAAATTATAAAAATTTTGATTTGTATAGAAGTTTTGTGAGTTGGTTTTGTGTTGTGACTACAGGAATTTCAAGTTATAATTTTTTCTTTACATGCATGAGATTAAAAACTTTTCAGTTTTATTAGATTGCTTGCATGTGTTTATTTGATAGAATTTATTTTTGTGGTTTTATTTATACACACACACATATACGTACATACGTACATATAAATAATAACAAGATTATAGTTTTGTTTTAGTTACTTGCAATATGAAATGGAAATTTATTTTTCATAAAGTTTGTGGTTGCAAAAGTAAAATTTTGTTAAGAAAATAATATTATAAAATAAATTGGGACTTGTTTTGATAGCACAAGTGGGTCAAAGTGTTTGTATTTAATATTAAAAACCAAATGACATTTTAATTTAAGATTCACGTATACTTTACCATTAAAAAAGAGAGAAAGAAAACACTTTTAATTCTTCTAACTTTTAGTTTAAAAACGGAATTTCAAATAAAAATAACACTTCTCACGGGATATTATACACAGAGTTCATTTTGGAATATTTAAATCAACATCAAAAGTCTCCAACATTATGCAACTTTGTTGCATGCAATTTTCATTTAATGTAAGAGTTTTGAATTAGAAATGTATAGATTTTATAATTCTTCTTTTCCTCAAAAATTTTTATTAATTTGTTGCGGGATAGCAATATCTAAATGTATTTCGTTGGTTGCTATACCAACTCATCAGTAGATGTTTACCATTTATGTTTGATCAGTTCCAAAACTCATCTACCCATACAATACAATTTGCGAATTACAAAGTACAAGCAAAAGCTTTTCAAAAACTTTACAAAAATCACAACAAATAATTTTCTTCATTCATTATGAATGTGTTTACTTTCGTAGATATTGGTAACCCGTAACAAATAAATAAAAAAAATTAAAAACATAAATTCTTGAGTATTTGCTCGAATAAATGTCAAATTCTTATCTGTCTTTTTTCATTGAAAAAATAAAGTTGGATAAATCAAAGTTGCACAGTGTAAGTTCTGAATAATATTACACAACACTCACGATAATAGCTTAAGTTTTCATTTTGAAACTCTGTCCAAAAAATATACTCCTTAAAAGCAAAATTGTTAGAGCACAGACCACTCAGTTCGTTCACACACACAACAGCAAGTATACCCATGTGTTGTGGTACAAAATGAAATACATGAAAACAATTTAAATATTTTTATGAAATTTGATAGAATAACAGCGAGATGACCCATATTAAAATAAAAGGTACTTTTTAATGGGTAAAAACCGGAAAAATTGTTACTTTTGGTACTTTTTTTTTATTTTTTTTTTTTTTTTTTCTTAGTAATTTTTTTGTTCATCAATATACAGAGTAGTTTCTGGAGGGTAAAATGCGAAAAGTTCGAACTTTTGGTCCTTTTTTACTTTGGTACTTTTTCAGTTTTCGATAAATTTTGCATACAGCAAGTTTATTGCATGTAATAACAAGTAGTGAGAACAAAGTCACAGCTAAATGCCACTATTTACACAGATTTTGTTAAAATCTAGCAAAGATCTAGAGAAACAGTATTCTGTGGGATATTTTACACAAACGAACTAGATTTTGACAAAAATTTCAGTTGAGCTAAGACGATTTATAAATTTTTGTTTCAAAATTCTTTTATTTTATAAAATTAATTTCAAGTTAATTTAAATTACTAAAATCCAGGCAAGTAGCCGAAATACGACCATTTGATCCGTAACCGGGCTTGTTTGTATCCGGTTCTTGCAACCGGGTTTTTTAGACAAAAAAAATATTGTGCATATCTGTGAAAAATATAGCACGAAGGTCTTATACGCAAATTAACGCAAAATAATTGAAGATTCAATAAATAATAATTATATTAAAAAAAATGCAAATCTGGAGAAAAATACCTTTTAAAGCATATATTTTACTTAAGTATTAGTTAACTATACGATACTTTAAAATGAATAACAAAAAACTGTGTGCCTTGATTAAATATAAGATTTGTCATTTATCTTAGTTAGTGTTGATAATAAAATTTCTCGTTTGGTTGAATTTAGGATTAAATTTAAAATATTCCAAAATGTAAATTATAATAATTTTTTTTTTTTCAAAATAAGAAAAGATATGCTGACATTTTTTTAATTATGGAGATGCCAAAGGCGGTATTCACTGAACTTCAGCTTCTGTCATTGTATTAAACATTTGCTTCTTAATTCAAGAGATTTAAAAATTAAGTCTCCTTTTTTTGTGCTTCTTAAAGTATAAAAATATTTACGTACACTTATTTTTTTATTTCTTATGTAAAAGTGTGTCTGTATATATTTTATTTAAAAATTTAATACTCTTAGTAAAAGCTTTTCAAAATTATTTAAGATATCACAATATCCTTATTTCTCTGTATATTTAAAGAATATTAACATAAAATGTAATATTAAACCTCCTTTATATGAATAAAATAGGAAAACTTTGTCCTTGTAAAAATCAACAATTCTAGAGAAAAAAAAACCAAATTCTATTAAATTAAAATTTGTATCAAAAGTTAAAATTTCATTACAAATAATAATAATAATAAGATATTTTGTTTACATTTATGCAAAACATACTTTCACCACATCTTTTTCTGATTCTTTTTGTGTCGTGTTTCCATTTTTTTTTTTTTTGTGTTTGTTAAATATTTTCTATGTAAAAATAAGGCTGTCATTAGAAACATGGCAACAACAACAAGAAATCCTATTAAAACTTAATTTATTTACTTTAAACAAACACCTAATGGCATAAAATCCTTTTTTTTTTCCTTATGTTTCCATTTGCTCCTTTATTTAATTCTTTTTCATTTTGTTGTTTTTTTTTTACTTTTTATTTGCGTATGCTCCAAGGCGAGCAGCATACTTATCTTATCATTGCGTTTGCAACATAACGAAATAATCTTTGGGAATCTTATAAATTATATTTTTATAGCGCATATTGTCTGTAAAAATTCTATATTTAATCTACACAATGTAAAACGTTTACAGCTTAAAGACTTTTTAAGAGAAATACAGGTGAAATTGCTTGAAAATGCTTTACTAAGAAATATTACTTTATGATAAGCTAAAAAATAAATGGGTGGTATTTATTGTAAGGCTTCAGTAAAGTAATTAAAAAAATGTTTTCATTTCGAGTGATTTTATTTTTGTGTTGCCAGCGACAGTTGTTTACAATTTATAGCAGTAGTTGTAGAACAGTGCATATCCCTCTTAAAAACATGTACAACAGCCAAGAATGTACTTCATATTTTTAAACATTATATTGTAATTTGTTATGACAGCAATCAACAAGATATATGAAAAAAAAAATATACTCTGGAAACAACAAGAAGAAAGGAGTAAAGAAAAAGCAAAGTAATGGGAAATAAAATTAAAACATTGAAACGATAAAGCCATCAGTAGCAGCAACTTAAGTTGAAGAAATAAAGAAAGAATGTCCTTCATTTCTTAAATTTGTATTCCTTAAGAAATACCGCAAAAGAAAGAAAAATACACACACTCACGAACACACATAGCCACAGAAACACGTATGACATACTATAGTACTTAATGCAAAACAACAAAACATAATAGCTTTTTTGATGACATTTTATTTACAATGATGTGAATGCCATTGATACACACACAGGCAGTAATATATAAACACATGTGTATGTGTGTATGTGGGTACTTAAATTATACTCGTATGTATGTAATGGATGTGTGCACGAATAATGTGAATGTAACGGAAATGGGAAAATATTAAGAGGGATACCAACAATGAAGACTATATTTTAGATTTTAATGGTCTACGCAAAAATAATAACTTCCTTAAATAGGAAATGTGTATGTATGTATGTATATTCGGTATGATATTAAATAGCAAAATTAACAAAGAAACAAACAACAATGAGAAATTATAATCTAACTTCTAGAAGACATCGGAAAAGCTTTTGTTTTCCTATTAAATTTGTTTAGGCAAACATTCAAGGATATCATACACCAATTAAACCCAGAACTCTAGAGAGTTGCTTTATTTAAACAGAAAATTACAGCTTATTTAAAAAACAATCAATAAAACAATTTTATTTCCTCTTAATTTATTGAGATCATTTTGATTAAAAGAGATTTAGAGAATATGTATATTACGACTCTTTAAATGGAGAGAGTGTAAAAAACTTTTGTAAATATTTAAAGCTGGAGGTCCATACCACGCGTTTCAAGCGTTTACGCGTCGTACGCGGCTGTCAAAAAAGTAGAATCAGTGTAATTGTATGTGGCAAGTTACACAGCATAACTTTCTACTTTTGTACGCGTCTCTCGCGCCAAGATAAAATGACAGCTGTGTTGGATAGCCAAGCATGACAAATTGTATTATACTTTCAATGTTATCGATAAATATATTTGTTTCGTGGATTAATTTCTTCTATTTTTTGAACTAATAATAATATTTTTTTTTATGAAAATACTTACACCACATATGATCAAAGCGAAACAATTAGCGCGTAAAAAGCGTTGCGTGTAACTTGAATTTAAATACACGTATGAAGTGTGAAATGCGTTAAACGCGCTAAGCGTAAAACGCTTGGTATGGACCTCCAACTTAAGAGTTTTTCCTAAAAGAAAAAGTTTGTGCTCAAATTATAAAATTATTAAAAATCTTACTTTAAAAAGTCTTTGAAAATCTTTCGTCATTGCAAGAAAAAAAAGTAATATTTAAATCTTGGACAAAGTGTACAGAAAGCAAAAAGGAAAATTATTTTTTTTAAATTTTACGATTTTATTTTCCTAAAAAATTAAAAAAAAGAATTAAGCCTTCTCAAACATATTCCACCATCTATCTTATCTAACGATTACCTAACAGTAGTTCGGCCTGTTCAAAAAAAATGCTCCTAAAAAGTCACGCATATATTGTCATCAGCTTTTTAATAAATATACAAATAATCACCTTAAAACGAAATCAACATTAACACTCAGCTAATTATGACAGAACACGCTCGTTTAAATAAATAAAATAAAAGAACATTAATCAAAAATATACTTAAGTTTAAAAATCAAACCAAAAAAAGTTTGTCTTAAGTAGAACAAAAAATCAGGAGATTGGGCATTTTAGGATATAATTCGCTGGCAGCACTGTAATGTTTAATATACATACATATAATAACAAAAAAACAAAAAAAAAAAAATAAAAAATTCCCCAGCCAGCATCCAGTAGAAATAAGTCGCGTATTCAATTTATATTTGAAATTTGTATATATAGAGTACGTAATGACGTTCAACGAAGCTACCTAACAAGTAGTGAAAAAGCATTTGCACATGAATACTGACGAGGTTTAGTGGCTTTTACCGAAAAACAACGTTTGTTTCTATTCAGCCAGTGCTGTTGAAAAATCTACAAAAGGAATGTAGTATTTATACAAATTAAATTTTTCCTTTGTTGCTCGATATATGTTAACACTTGTAATAAAATAGTTTTTATTTATTTTATTTTTGTCTTAGAGCTTGTATATTTGGAGCTCCTAAGACTGATGATTTATTAATTGAATTATAAACTAAACGACATTGGCTTATATACTAATTATGAGAATAATTCTTAGGGGTACCTTAACATAAGAGTAAAAGAATAGAAATATATATTATTGTTGGGTAAGCATATTTAGCTTCCAACTATTTATGTATGACATGTGTTCAACAGTTTTAAAGTTCAACGAGTGCATACTTAAAAGCAACATATACTTTGTGTTGCTTATATTTACAATCAAACAAATGCAGTTAATAAATGTGATTCATTTAAGTGCATTGTGCTGCTGCACTTGATTAACCGTACAAGTGTCAAATTACCGACACACACAAAATATCTTGCTTGCAGTTTGTCAATGCTTGCTTGTTGCGGTACTATTGAATCGCAATGCATACTACACACTGTTGGCCACATGCTACACAATGTCTACCTAATATTTCTCTGATTATAAAAATTTATGAACTTTAGCCTGTACAAATATTAGAAAATATTAAAAGATTGACATTTACGTTGAATACTATTTTTTGGTGGATCTAAATTAACATTCCAATCTTTGGCAAATAAAAAACACAGTTGCAACACTTCTGTTATTAAGTTATTTATAGTTAAATGCTCAAAGGTGCAAAACCCAAAAGGAAATTATTTTTTTCTTATATTTTAGTTTTGTGATAACCCAGCAAACATTTTTAAAATTTACTGAAAGCAATGCAAACTTTTTTCTTCTTAAGCGAAAGTTGTTCTCTATATAATTCTTTTGTATACAGAAATTAAAAAAGATATTATAAACACAATGATTTTTAACTGACATTTACTCAGAGCTTTATTTAAAACTAGTGTAGTCAACGGCCGACACAATCAACCGTATTCTTTATGTAAAGTGATACAACAACAACCTCATCTACAATTATTTAATGGTGTATTTACATTAATTCTCAATATATTCAAAATAACACAGAACATTTAATTGCAAAAACAAAATACTTTACAATGAACCAAATCTATTTACTGAGCTCACTTTCCGTATGCTCCTTTAACAGTCGCACATTCTTCCATATCTAAAAATAAACAAACAAATTCTTATTGTTGTTACTTTCTTTGCAAAACTAGTAGGAGGAAAACACATGCATATTAAGTTGTTTTTAACTTACATGCATGAGTAATACGTGTGCATGCATTAGTAGCAACTTTAAGCGCTTTCAGCCTACTAAATAATAAACCAAGAACAACGCTTTACATATTGTTCACTTCTGTGAATAAATATTTTGAATTTGGTAAAAGTTTTATTAAAATCGGCTAAATAATGTGGTCACAAACTCCACCACAAAAAATGGTCTTGCCTAATAATTATTTACATTTGGATTATGAGCATAGATAACATGTTTTGCTGGGTTATTTTATGCATAAAATGCAAACATTTCTTTCTCTCCCCTCCCTCTGGATACCGTGAACTCTGTGTTGGCAAACACACTCAACGTGATAAAGAAAAAAGAAAACTTAAAGTACGTAAAAAACTAAAATAAAGACAGAAAACAAAACAACAAAATATACATAAATAAATTAAGACTAGAAAGAAAAAATACACAAACAAATACTAAAATTTAACAAATAAACACAACAAACTAAATGATTTCAATTTGTTTGGGGAAATTCAATAAAACTTTAGCAGACACCAAGACAGCCAACCACAGGAACAGTGAAATGAAAAGAGCAAAAATAAAACAAATAAAATCTACGAATAACAAACATAATGAATGATGAATTAAAGTATAAATTTTACACAAGTTGTTTAAGGAAAAATCTATACACATGGGAGTTGTGTTTAAATTGCATGTCGAAATAAATGGATAGAAGAATAAATAAAATGAGAAATAAATATTTACTAAAGAAATTACGCCAATCAAGAACTTCGCATTGAAAGTGTCACAGCATGGGGAAGGAAGTTGACACTAATCAAGAAGTAACCTCATAGATTTATTGTCTGTAAGTCAGGCAATTTTATAAACATTTCTATTAAAATGCTGTGGTTTCAAAAAAGTTCCCTCCAGTGGCCACACAAAACAAATTTAAATTGATTTTCTGGAGTCATGGGAACAGGTTCACAATTCATTCACCAAATAAATTGCTTCAGCGATTAAGTCAAAATTTTATTAAAGCTTTCGAACAACTTTTTACAACCCGCAAACTTTTAAAGAAATAACCCAACCCCTTTTACTTTTTCTTTACATATTCAGCCTTCAAACGTAAAGCCTAAAGAAAAATATAAAACAGCAACAACATGAAACTGCAACCAAGGTAATACGAATTATACGTAAATTTTCCGGTGACAGTACTTTTTTTTTTTTCTCTCTCTCTATCTCTCTCATCTTAAATACATCATTATAGCATTAAAACTACTTTCCTTTTAATCTATCTGCAGGAAACACAACAGACAGTTATCGAACAACGAAAAAGAGTGAACATCACTTGTATGGAAAACAAAATTTAAAAAATTAAACTGAAAAAGAAAGGAAAAATTACAATGAATGAAAAAAAAAATGCAAAATAAATGCTACGGATACTTGCAATTGCAATTTTATGTAAAGCAGTTGAAAAGCCCAGCAACAACCTACGAAAATAGGACTCAAGTTTAAGATTGGATTCGCACTGGCACTCACACATTTACAAAACATGCACACAGACTAGTGGTGCAATGTAAGAAAATTTAAACAATCAACACTTTTGCAATGGCTCGTTAGTTTTGAAAATAGAAAACCCTTCTCGCATAGAAGCACACATACACACACACACACACACATACAAACAGTGGTTTAGACAAATTATTATCATTTGAAAAAGGACGAACTGTAGGGAAGTGAAATAACAATAATAAAACTACAAGTACCTGGTAGTTTTCTGTTAATGTATTTCCGCACTTCAACATAAATTTACAAATTATAACACTTCCCATGCATGCATTTACACTAACACTAACACACACATACACTTACACTTGAACATATACATACAAATTGTCTTGTTAAGATAATAACTTCTTGAATAATAATTTTCATTTCTAAACTGAAAATAAGACAAGGTTGAATGAATTAAAATTAATATTTTTGCTGTTATAAACGAAAAATATTTTACGTTTTTCAGAAAATAATTTTTAATGTTTCGTATTTAAAATCTTTAATGTAAAAATTTACTTTATCAAAAACAGCTATTTTAATATGATAAACAAAAATAATGGAATCTTTAAAATAAAGAATACTTTATGATTTATTCAAACGAAAGTTTCAATCGACATGGAGAAGACACAAAGGAAATTATTACAATAATCGTTTAAAAGCACAGTGAAAAGTGTTCTTTTTTTTAGTTACAAAAAGTAGTGTTAGAGCTGCAGTCTACCCTGAAAGAAATTTCTTTCTAAAATCCACATAATTCGACATTAATTCAAAGACATTGTTTCAAATCATTATTTTTAACTAAAACTTCTCTCTTTGAGTTAAAGAAATGATGAAGTTAATGCCATGAATATTAAAACTAAAAAGATTTACATGTGACAGTTCCTGAAATTTCCAAGACAATTCCAAAAAATCGCAACAGTGGGACTTTTAGTAAATATGCGATTTTTTTTTATTTTCGACAGGCTCAAAAAAAATTTTTTTTTTTTAATATTTAAGATCAAATCATAAAGGCCCTAACACATAATTTTTATCAAAACAAATAATCGATTTAAGCAATTTGAAAAATAAATTAATGAGATAGGGCCTTTCTATATTAAGATAACGATATCTTTTTTTTTTATTTATTTTAATTAGCACAGGACTCCCCTGAGTCCTGACTCGTATGTATGCAGCGCATTGTGCCGGAACTCAGGGAGAGGGATAGGGTAAAAAAGATAGATTTTGAAAATTTATAAGGCTTAACTTATTTTTAAGCTATTGCATAGATTTTATCGCGGGCTTCGATTCGGTCACCAATCAAGAAATTCCGTTACGAAAAAACCTAACGTTAAGATTGTTTCTTAAGTCTTTTGTTTTTTTGCTATTACATAGATTTTTAAGTATTTGAATCGCCCAATTGTCTTCACTAATCATCCTAGTCAACAACCACACCAGCAAATGTGCTGCCAAGTTCTTGTTTTATCCTTCTGCCACCTGTTTTAAATATCTCCAATAACAACCGAGTTGTTAAACAAAACATAATAATATAATTGCATATAATTGATAAAAAATGCTATACAATAGCTTTACCGCGGCAGTCCCCGACTGCCACACATACTTTTTTTTGACAACTCTCCTTTGCGCGTTATGTTAATTTTTTAATAGCAATGTTGACGCGCCTCCGGTGTTAAGTATACGCAGTTGATTGACGACCCTCAGAAATTAACCCTGGCTAGCTAACGTTATAAACGTATTGAATACAGCTTCGCGATACGATCAGACACGTAAAAGAAAATCTTGTATTTCAGCTGCTAAGAACATGCTTTATTATTTAAAATATATTTAAACAAATTATAGATTTCTTTGTGAGTCAATCCCACGACTTTAGTGTTTGTTTGTCATGTTAACACTTGCGGTTTTTGCTGTTGTTATTGTTTTTGTTATTTCTTAGTTTTATTATTTGGTTTATTTATAATTTATTGTTTGTTACTGCTGCTGTTTCTCTTGTTAATTTTATTATTATTATTGTTATTGTAATGTGTGTCTGTGTGTGTTTTTGACAACATCCGTCTCCTCGACAACATCCGTTTCCGTTTTTCTTTTGTTAAAAGACGACTAAAATGATGATGAAAAAGAAAATGAAATGCCTTTGTTGTTCTCTTTCAGCTTATAAGCATTTATATTTCTTTATTTGCTTTTTCTTTTTCTTCGTCTTCAGTTAATTTTCTTATAATTTTGTTTGGCTCTGTTAACATTTCATGAAAAGGTATAGAAGTGTGTGTGAGTGTGTGTGTGTGTGTACGTATTTGATTTTGTAAATCAACAAAACCGGAAATTAAATTAGCTTTGAATAAAGAGAATATATAAAAGATATTTTTCACATTCGTACAATTAAAGTCTTATAAAGACAAATTAAATAAGTTTTCTGATTTCTTTAATGGGTACAATTAGAAATCAAGTTAAACTTAAGATCTCTGGAAGATGCTTAACTAGTTTTACTGAAAAACTTTCTACTTTTAGCTTTCTTTTTTTACTTAAATTTCAAAATATGAGATTTTATTAAAATAAAACAAATAAATTAGTTTTTGAATATATTAAAATTTTAGCATGTCCTCAACTTAAATAACGAAATATTTCTTTTCCTCGCTTTTTTTTTAACTAAATTATTCAAAAGATTTTTTTTAACGCATTTTCTGTTCTGCTATAAATAATCAACCTCATTTTCTTTACATCAATTTATACGTTGAAAGTCAGCCTGATTTCTGATGCATTATCAATCAATCATCAGACATCATCGTCAATGCCTTCCTTCATCATTGACATGCTGTTAATAAGTGTGTTTGTGTATGTGAATGTGTCTGTGTGGGTAAATAATAATGTCATTGTTGATGCTACAGTTGCCTGAGTGCGAATAAGTGCGCTTGTTAAAAAAAAATATATATTTAAGAATATGGATCTGTCTGTCTGAGTGTTTCTTTCTTTTTTTTTTTTTTTGGTTTTGTTGCCACTACAATGCCTCACTGGCGCCTGCTGATCTTGCCACTCAGCCATACAATAAGAAGTTCAACGAATAAAAATATATGCAATATTTTATGTTGTTTTTAATTTTTTTCTCTTTTTTTTAAATATGCTGTTAAAAGAAACGAATTTACACAAAACGAAATTAAGTGTAAAGTAAGTACAGTGGCAATGTTGTTGCTGCTGCTGATGATGATGATGATGATGATGAAAATATATTTGCTGCGTTTTTTTTTATGATATTTTTATGTGTGAAATTGCTGTTGCATGCATCATTCCCTTATTCATCAAAATGTAAAGCAGCAGCAGGCTGTCAGTAGAAAGTATATGCAAACTCCATGCAACATATTTTATTTACATTGCTTTACATTCACTTCAAAAAATTTTTTCACATTAATTTTGAACTTGTTTCTCTTCAAAACGAAAGAGAAATCATCAACCATTTATTATTCAGTTTAACATTATCTTTTTCGTTTTGTTTAATTTTTTCCGTATATTTTTTTCATTGGTTGCATTTCACTTTATGAAATGACAATTTCTTTTCAACATCCTTGTTGCCATGTTTAAGGTTGTCTATGAAGGTTTCCATAAAAAATGCTTAAAACGCAAAAGAAAAAATGATAATTGGTGCGGCCATCTAATGATATTTTTTCAGGCAATTTCGATATTTTCGTTATTATGTTAATTGGACGTCTCCTAAGACAACAACCTTCCACTACGCGAATTGGTTGGTAATCCTTGCAAACCAATCCCCCGACTATTCTTGTGAGGTGTTCATTTGTTTCATTGTTGTTTATACTAAACACTTAACTGTCTAAATAACTAACAGGCAGGAACAATTTCTATCGAGAATACAGTCGATTGTGTCAGTCGTTAGTTAAATCAAATATTTTAAAACTATGAAGCGACCCATATGAAATTACAATGGTTTTTTTTTTTGTAAATTTTTCTGTTTGCCATTTAAATTGAGAGAAATTTTTAAAATATTTTCAAGACAAATATAGGAAGACATAAACATATTTGTCATAACAGCTGTCAGAAGAATATTGAACAATTTAAACAGTAGAAATATTGTAGAAACAAAAACAACAAATTAACATGAATAGAGAGAAAAAATTCTTATTCCAGCCAAGGCGACTCTAAAGCGTACTTTACCACAAAATGTTTATTTATAAGTTGCAAAAATCAATGATAAAAATGTTGTTTACCTTTAAAACCGCTCAACTCTAAAAGTCATATTATTAAATTACATCTCATGGAGTAAATTTAATTTCCTTTCCTTTTTTTTTTTTATTTTGTTTAATTTTCATATTAAACTCATTTGTTAAATAGATTTCCACATCAAATCATACACAATTAACATCTCATGTATGACTGCTTACGAGTCATATGCAGCAACATACACTTCATGTTATAAGTATGAGTATGTTCATGTTTCGATAAGCATGCACTTGTGTATAGGTATCAGAAGTACATAAAAACATACACATACTCACACACACACACATAGAAGAAATTTAAAATAATCAATGTGTGTACAATATTTGATTTTGTATTGACATTTATGAATTAAAGACATGGAAACAAATAGAATATAAAAAAGAGTGTGGCAACAACACGTTGAAAATTCAAATTGCCACAATTATACTCGTATGCATGCATGTATGTATATTTACGTCTTTAAAAACACTGAAACAGAAAATACAGAAATGGCCAACAGTTCCTGTTTTCACAATACAGACACTTGATTTGAGTAAAAATTTTGTATAGGAACCATTCAAGAAACTGAGTAGTTTCCATATAAATTTTCTACTTAAGCCAATTGTTTCTATTATAGAAACCACACATATAGATATCTGTTAATTTATATCTTACAAAAATCAATTCCATTATTTTTAGCACAACTGTAATTATACGAAAAAATAAAAAAAAAATCATTTAAACGAAGTAAACATTTTCTACTTCAGTCAGTGCACTCACTCACTACATCTACAGCATACACTTATCACTCACTCACTCATTCGGCACTTGGATATACAAACTACTACAACTGTCTATTTGAATATTGTGCAATTGGTTTTGAAAACTTTTCATAATAAAGATTCATTCATAAATACATGAAAAGCATTGACAGATGTCTGTTGCATTTAAAGCTTTTTATTTAAGGTTTTCATGCCTTTTTCTATGCTTGATTTAAAAACTTGTTTATACATACAAGACACGCACACACACATACATACATATGCACACAATCAATCTCGCACACACCCACACGCCGACACTTATCAAAATGCAATCATCGAATACATGTCAATTAGTGTTAAATGAAAAGTTTTGCATGCAAATTCATTCAATTTATCGTTTATTTTTTTTTCCTATCATAAAAACACACACATGCATACATAAATTTCTATCATTTAAAAGATATTCATAAGTATGTTTGTATATATACAAATGTAGCTTCCATTTTGTTGTTGCTTTTATACAAATCGGTTTTAGCCAGATTTCATTGTGAACAAGTGAACAGAAAAATTGTTTAAATATTTTTTGGGTACAAACACGACCTTAAGAGTTTCTAAATAGTTTTGTACAACTGATGAAGAGTATTGTGGAGTTCTATGAAAAACTAGCACCTTATTATGTTTTGCCGTGTAAGCCATAATTAATTAACCTTTATTTGTTTCTTCCAAAGTCTCTAAATTTAGATATTTAATTATCGCTTAAGAAATGCACTTAATTTATTTTTCTTTTTACATTATAGCCAACGATAAGTGTATACGTATTACTAAATGTATTTGTATAGCAATTGCTGATCTGGAAGTGTAAAGAAAATGAAAAGAATTAAATTTTAAAAATAAAAAATAGAAAGTTTATGAATACAAATCATCAATTGAATAAATGAAATTCTTATAAGACCAATGTCAAGCAGCAATATGCAAAACACTTGAAATAATTAAATTTAAACACGACTGTATTTAATTCAGGGTTATTGCAAATCAATCTTAGATATTTATCTTGAAACTTTTACTTAGGATTTCTTTTAGTAGAATTTTTGTTCCATTTAATTTTAAATAAAAGTCGTTAGTTTTGAGTAAATCATCAGATTTAGGCAAATTTATATTTATTTTATATACATTTATGTACGTATGGGTGTGTTATTATGTAAATATTTATATTATGTATTTATTTAAATACTCCCACAAGTAGTAATTTAATTTTATTATAAATACAATTTTGATAAATCAATTTGCTGTTGCTTAAAAATCTTATTTAACTAAATTGTTTTGTTTACTTAGAACTTGTGCTGCAAAGAGCTTAGCACGATGAGGAGGGGGAGGACGAAGAGGAGGAGGACGAGGATAAGTTTTAAGAAAAATGAATGAAGACACATTTAAATTCAGTATTTAAGATTTAAATTTATATGCCGCACTTGGGTTTTCTATTTTTAAAACCAACGATGAATTTTTTCTCCATTTCAGCTGCCATAAAAATTTCCTTGAAAATAAAATTTCGAGTTAAAATAACAACAACAAAATCTAGTATAAAACATCAAACATACTCACATGCAAACATACACACTTGCATACACATCTTATTTAATAACAATTTTCAAATACTCTCATAATCCGGTGTTATTTGATTATAAAGAACCCCTCCAAAAAGAAAGCAGAAAAAAACTTATCACTGACACATATTCGCACTGATACAACATTTTTACATACACACACATGTACGCCATATACTCCTTCTACTCATACAAGTACCCACTTTCATGTACACATACTCATTTATAACAAAAATAGAAATTCTTTGGCAACAAAACACTTACTTAACTAAAAATCAAATTTAGAACAAAATTTTTGAAAAACTTAATCAGCAGATTACTTTACATGCAAATGTGTAACGTATGTAAGCAAATGTGGGCGAGTGTCCGTATAAGTTTGTGTTTATGCAAGTTTTCATGAGTGTGTTTGTGAAGTGTGTGTTAAAAATGAAATAAAATAAAATGAGATGACAGATATACATTTTTGCCATAGACTTGGTTAAAAAGTTAGCAACCAGTCACAACAAAAAAAAAACAGAATAACTTAATAATTGTATTAGAGAATGCTAGTTGGACTGCACTATGGGCATTTAGTTTCGAAAGAAATAAAGTAGATTTAATGGCTCAAAATATTGAAAAATTAACATCAGAGTAAATAAGTCTCAATATTCTTGTTATCTCTCAATTATTTCCATGAAGCTTTAAAAAATCTGTTCCTTTTCCACCCACAGTGCAAAGAAATCAAATCATTAAATGCACTAATTTGAAAAAAACAGCAACAACCATAAAATTTGCTTACAAAAATATATACAACCAAAAACAAGCACAAACAAAATGTGAAAGACCCTCAACTTCCTAAAGAACTTTTTTTTAAATGTAAATATTTTTGGTAACAAATTTTTAATGTGTTTAACGCAAAAAGAAAAACAAAAACAATACCGAGAAGAAAATAAAATAAAATAGTAACAGAAAGCAAGAAAAACTTTTTATAAGAAGAAAAGAAGAAAAAATCAAATTCCTTTTCACTGCAAACATACAGTATAGAGAAAAAGTTTATAAAATCAAGAAAAAATAAATACTTAAGCCATAAAAAACACAAAAACTAAATCAATTTGAATAAATAACAAACGAAAAATGAAAACAAAGAAATTTTTCATAACAACTCAATCACGCATACGAGTTTGCACGCACGCACACATGCTCATTTATAAGCCTACGTAGCCAGGAAATCTAATATTTTGCAAATTGCAGCCATAAATTATTAAAAATCCCTGCGTGAATTTACGAATTCATACTAAAAACCGGCCAGAAAACGTATCGCACAATGGACAGATGATCAGAAAATTAAAAACTTTGTCTGAGAAAAGTCTGAAAACTGTCCCATTTTTTCTGAGAGAGAGAGAGCGTTCTGTACAAAGATTCTGATAGATTCTCGGGTAAATTTTAAATATATTTTCGACGCAAATCTAGCAAAATATCACGAAATGATGTCTTTTACTAGCGGCAGTGTCGATGGGAAGACAATTTCCTGGTCTGTCGCGGAAATGTTTAGAAAACTTTTATATAAAAGTTTAACAAATTTCAGTATTTTCGCATAAAAAATCACACCAGAGATCATCGTCATGACTTCGTATATCGTACTTTTCTAGTGTTTGTAGCTTAAGACTGGTGTTGGCTGAAGTGAATAGCGCGTTGACTACTAAGCAAACAATGACTTGGGCCCTGGGTTCAAATCCTGGCCATCAAACATCATTAATTTCTCTGATGCACGTTAATGTGGCATTGTATTTATTTTTTTTGTACCGTGTTTAAATGATGAAGGCATAGCACTGGTCACTAAAAACCATTCCGACAGCGATTGATGTTGGACCAAGCTAAGGTACACAACACCGTACTTCTTCGTTGGTTAGCCGAATTGTTGGCGAAGTAAAACAATTAATAAAATGACTGCTTACACAGCTCTAAAATTTAACAAAAGCGCGCACTAGCAGAGTTGTAAGAACAATTAATCCTATCTTCTCTACCCTATCCCTTTAGGTAGAATTAGTATTGTCTTTCTGTTCTGTTCCGGATCAGCTGTTCATTTTTTGTGTATGCCAAACATATATTTTCAATAAGTTGTTCTGTTCTGTTACGGACCATTCTGTTGAAAACTGTATTTTACTTACAGTTCTAAGTGACAGATTGTTTAGAGTATACGTCAGCACCTGCCTTACGGCTTAAATCCGACGGTGTACTTAAACACGTACTGTAGATTAAGCGTTCACTATCGCCCCTGAGCCAAACCTCTCAGGAACCCGAAGGCATCCCCGAGGGGATGACAATAGGTAGCAACTTCTCAGACATGACCAAGGCCCGTCATGTCCAAACACCTTGCTAAAGTGAGCGAGCTACCTAATCTCTGGAATTCTGTTGATTCACAACCGCACGAAGTCCGCTAAGCGAGCATCAGTCTTTAAACCGAAACCTCTCCCAGCTTTTGGTAACAACCACAACCACTACGTGAACTCTCGAAAGAGACCGCAACCAACAACCGGGCCATGGGATTCTGTAACCGGGATAGTAGAGAGAGAACTCTACTTCCCGGTGTTAATCAATCTCCCATGTGGGCTGCCGGCCCCGAAGCATCAGTTCAAACTACTGGTAAAGTTTCGAAAGAAAATCCCAAAAATTAGGGATTAACTTTCTATTGGTTTTGGTCATGGGCTAGACCTAAGGTACCCTTACACCTTCTATGTAGACTTACGTGGCAAGCCACTTCCTTCATTTTAAAATATATGCACATTCCGTTGCTCTGTTAATTCAGAGATTGGTCCGTGCATATAAGTTTTATGGGTAACTGATACAAGGTTATGTCTACAAAAGTCAATTACCCTAAGTTCTAAGTGACAGATTGTGAAAGAGTATACGTCAACTCCTACCCTACGGTTTATCTGACGGTGTACTTAAACACTTAGTGTAGATTAAGCGTTCACCATCGCCCCCGAGCCACCCCACTCAGGAACCCGAAGGCATCCCCGAGGGGATGACAACAGGTAGCAACTTCTCAGACATGACCAAGGCCCGTCATGTCCAAACACCTTGCTAAAGTGAGCGAGCTACCTAAACTCTGGAATTCTGTTGATTCACAACAGCACGAAGTCCGCTAAGCGAGCATCAGTCTTTAAACCGAAACCTCTCCCAGCTTTTGGTAACAACCACAACCACTACGTGAACTCTCGAAAGAGACCTCAACCAACAACCGGCCCATGGGATCCTGTAACCGGTATAGTAGAGGAGGACTCTACTTCCCGGTGTTAAGCATTCCCCCATGTGGGCTGCCGGCCCCGTAGTACCAGTTCAAACTACTGGTAAAGTTTCGAAAGGAAATCCCAAAAGGGATGACTGAATATGGAATTATAAAAAGTGTTTATTTCTCTCTATAAATAAAACAATGAATTCAACCATGCATTAGAATTTTTTTTTTTGAAATCCAAGGAATGCTAGGGAGGTAAGGGTAAGAGTAAGCACGTGCTTTGCGCCGTCTCATTAATCGCGCAGATTCACCGAATAACACCTCGACTTAAATCGTTCAAATCGGGCGGCATTGTTTCCGCCAAACTTTTCCGACACCCTCAAATAAATAATGAATTTTTGTTCTACTTTTGGTATTTCAGTGCGGCATGGAAGTAGAACTTATATGATTACGCGTTTAGAATCGGGTTAAGAACCACAATACCTAATATCCATGTAGCTAGCTGGGATAACCATATCTTTCATGCCTTTTAACCTCTTTCTATAGAGACCACCGGTTTTTTTATTTAAAATCTAGTCAGCGCGTAACATATATGGTTTTGGTCATGGGCTAGACCTTAGGTACCCTTACACCTTCTATGTAGACTTACGTGGCAAGCCACTACGTTCATTATAAAATATATGCACATTCCGTTGCTCTGTTAATTCAGAGATTGGTCTGTGCATATAAGTTTTATGGGTAACTGACAAAACGTTATGTCTACAAAAATCAGTTACCCTATACCCCGGGGAGTATTGCATCTTGTTGTTGAGAATCAACAAGATGAACTATCTACCCCCCGGGGGGGTTCTAAGTAACAGCAAGAGACAGCTGCTTGTTTCAGTAAACCAAGCCGATCGGAACAAAATTGCCGCGTAATCACTGATAAATTTTTATTATGACCCGCCGTCATCGACTTTAAGCACATTAAAAACCAGGCGATTTTTAATAAAAAAATATTATATTCATGAGAAATTTATACTGAGTAGAGTTGTTTTTAATTAAATAACGTTTTTAACTTATTTCCTTTAAAATTATTCAACCTGATAATAAAGACGAAGCGCCGTTTTAAATTTGTGAACACTGCCGCCGCCGCCGATAAAATATGAATATTCTGCAAGAAACAGCTGATACGTTTTTACAGAACTTCTAACTATAAAAATTCAACAACAGAACGGCACAGAACAGAACAGAAAGTAAAAGTCAAGACTAATGAGGCCTTTTCCTTTTTCCTAAGTTCTGGCACAATGCATTACATTAGTAGGTATCATGCCCTGAGTGCTGGTGCTATAGAAAAAAAAAGAAAAATATATTTAGACCAAAAGGAAAACAATTCGTGAACACAAGTAATTAAATCAATTTTGAATGATTTTCTCTCCGTTAACAAAGTACTCAATGTGCCAACATTATCCGTCATTACGTTCATGTAAGTTGAAAAAGGCGACGTATAACGTATTACGGCTTCTATGTGTCCCGGCCTTTAATAACTTTTCATTTCATTTAATTTTACTTTAATTTTGTACTTAATATTTACATAAAATCAATGAATATATTTATGTATTAACGTTTAAAAATGATTCAGTTTTATTATCAAAATAATCGTTCTCGAATTACAACTTTTCGTGCGCTTTTAACATTTTATGGTTGTAATAATCGTCCAAGTATTCACGCTATTCGTCAAATTGTTGAAAACTATAACCTTTCATTATCTTCACATAATGTTCAACTGCCAATAAGACAAAGAACCGCTCGAATTAATGCAAATATTGCTGCCGTTCAGGCAAGTGTTGCTGAAGTCCACAATTTGTCGATTCCAAAACCTTCTCAACAGTTGGGACTGTCTCAAACCACAACCTGGCGGATTTTGAGAAAGAATTTGGGTTTGCAATCGTATAAAATTTAAAACATTTGGGGAGCTACGTGTCACACAGCAAATGCAACAATTGAATTATTGCGAGAAAAGTTTGGAGATTCGATTATTTATTATATTTCACAAAATAGATAGTTTTTTGCTACCTAGGATTGGCGAGGTGGAGTTAAAACTAGCAAAGGAGGCGAAATACTTGGGTGTTTTCCTAGATGGCAAACTTTCTTGGAAAAGAAACATACAAGAAAGGCTCAAGAAAGGGCTCAATGCCTACTATACATGCAGGAATTTTATTGGGAGGAACTGGGGTCTGCAACCGAAGGTGGTAAATTGGATTTATACATCGGTTGTCAGGCCGGTGATTTCTTATTGATGTGTCGTATGGTGGGAGGCGTTGGTAAAAGAAAGCCATAGGAAGCTGCTTGCTAAGGTCCAGAGGTGTGCTTCGCTTGGTACTACTGGGCCCCAGAGGAGCACCCCTCAGGCTGCCTTGGACGTCATCCTTTACTTGCTTCCCATTGAAGAATGTGTGTTGAGAACGGCAGCAAGCAGTTTGCTCAGGCTTATGGAAGCGGGCTTTGTAAGGCCAGGATTTACAGGTCATACATCACTCTTGAAAAAGATTACTTTTAGCAGACGGGAGACCATATCCCCTGGTTTTACGTACTGTAAGGTTGTTGAGACTAATTTTATTAGAACGCCTTCACTAGTCATTCCAGATAGGGATCTTTGGGTGAAATCTGATAGACTGTACGAGGGGTGCGCGGTCTTTACAGATGGATCGAAAATGGAAATAGGCACGGGTGCTGGCGTCTATTTTTTAGGAACAGACATTCATAGTGCATTTCAGGCTGAGATCCTAGCGATCGTCAGGGCCACGGAACTAGTGACAGAACATGTAACTGAAGGCATGGAGGTAACATTCTACGTTGACAGTCAGGCGTTGCTGAAAGCTTTGAAGGAGCATAGTGTAAAATCGAAGCTGGTCAGCAAATGTAGGCTATCTCTCAATTTGCTTATGGACAAATTTAGCGTTAGGCTATGTTGGGTACCAGGACATTGCAATATTGAGGGAAACGAAATTACTTATGAAATGGTAAGAATAGGGTCAGCATTAGATGTGGCAGTTAGTGACAGGTCGGTTAAACCTACAATCGGTCACTACTATAGGGAACTCAGTAAGTGGGTAATTAGCAGAACTAACCATTCCTGGAGGAATAGAGAAGATTGTAGAGTCTCTAGATGCATATGGACAGAACTAGACTCAGGTAAATCTGATTTACTGCTGGGTATGAATAGAAAGGTTTTGAGAGTCTTAGTAGGCGTCTTGACTGGCCATTGCTCCTTTAGAGCGAGGACCAGCATATGGGAAAATGGCACTCCCGATTTCTGTAGGATGTGTGGGGATGAAGAGGAGCCAGAAACTATAGAGCATATCATCTGTCATTGCCCAAGGCTGCAACGACATTGGCAAAGATGGCTGAGCAGACGTTTCAATGAGTGCATAAGTGATATCGCGAAGTGCAAACTTGAGGATATCAGGGGCTTTATCATGGGAATTAAGTGGCTGAATGATGGATGTTAAGGGCTCTTTGTTTCTCCTTGGACAGTAAGGAGACTAATTAGTCAATAAATTATAAATGAAGGGAATCACAATGGATCCAATTGGGTCTCCGAGTGGATGTGTATTTCACACTACCCTTCCTAACCTTAACCAACCTAACCTTTGATTATTTCAAGAAGTTGTGATTTCCCACCATTATACAATTTCTTGTGGGGTTATTTAAAGTCATTGGCCTTTCGAAATAAACCAGACTCTCTTCAAGCTTTACAAGTCAATATTGAACGTGCCATTCATGACACACGACTTGATTGAGTGGAAAAATTGCTCAGAAATTGGGTTCATCGAATTCGTTCCTGCAGAAGAAGTCGTGGAGGCCATTTGAATGACGTTTTATTTAAAACTTAAATGTATCGATTGTACTTAACATTAACTAAAAAACTTTTGAATTTCCTTAATAATAAGTGTTGTTTTTTTAAAAACAAATCATATCACTCTTATTGGAAAACCCTTAACTATTGCTTACACAGTTAATATAAAATATGGGTAAGTAAAATATTTTAAACGATATTTTAGTTAAGCAATAAATACTTTTCCATATTTAATTACTCTCTTTTATTCTACACACTTTTAACAATCCAATTACTTTATCGTATCGTATCGCAAGCATTTCATTTTACTCCACATTTATTAACCACATCGCCAATAAACCAATAAATACTTGTAAAACAATAAAATTCAAAGTAACTTGAAAGGAAAAAAGCCATTAATAAAAAAAGCTCACTTTAAATAAAAAATAATAAATATAAATATTTTATTAGCACTACGCTTTTACCGGCCAGGCCAGGCCAGACTAGACCAGACCAGACCAGGCGGGCTATTTAACGCAATATAATTTATGACATTTTCATGCAGTTCAAAAGTATTTAAACAAAATATATTTATGAGCTTCTTTTTTGTCGGTGGCTTTTTTCCGCAGAATTCCATATTTATTGATTCAGGTATTAAATAAATTTTAAATCGAAATATTTTCATTCATTTCAGTTCCATTCCATGTCTTTTTTTTTTTATATAAAGAATTTTTGTTTTTCATTATTATTTTGAAGAACTTTAACATCACTTATTTGCAAGTAATTACGGCAGAAAAGATTGAATATAAGAGAACAACCTTTGAAAATATAAAAATACAAATACTGCAATAAGCAGAAATAATTAAAAATGACCATCACAAAGTTCTTGTGACAGAATGATAAAAAAACACAGGAGAGTGGCCCAGACAGATGGATTTCTGGAAATAAATTCTACTTAAAAAATTTTTAGTAAGCAGATTATATGTAAGTAGTATGTGCGTTATAAATAACTGATGTTAATGGCTTCTTTTATAGAAATTTATTTACATTAAAGTCCCACAAGGGTCATTGAAAAGGAATATACAGGACATACTTTCATTTCAATTTATATAGAAACAGATTTAATCACTTACAATATTTTAAAAAATATAATTTTTAATCTGTATAAATTTTAATTTCGCATAAAAGTACTTTTTTGAGAGCTGCTATTTTAAGAGGAAATGTTTTTAAAATCAACTTCTTTTAAAAAAAACACTTTTCTGAAAAGTTTTATCTTAAATAGTACTTTTTAAAAGAGTACCTTTTATGTTATGCATGTTAATTTCTTTAAAGTTTAAATTGGTAAATTTTTTAGGGATTCTTCCTGAGAGTTACGTTTTTTTCAAACGTACTTTCCTAAAAACTGCGTTTTAAAGAGGCAAAAACTCTTTTAAAAAAAATTTTTGTTCAACATATGTTTTAAAAAGGAACTTATTTTAAAGCTACATTTTACAAGAAATCTTTTTAAAAAGTTTTTTTTAAACATTACGAACTTAAAAATGTACTTAGAGGTTTCTTGGCGGCTGATAGGTAGCAATGCTAGCCTACTAGTCCCGAGGTTGTTGGTTCGATTTAGGCCAGAGATCTTCGGTGTTTCCTGCAGACAATCTAAATGCTTTGCTGGTTGTGTGTTTTTTTTTTTTTTTTTTTTTTTAAGGTAGATTCTTTCAAACGTACTTTTTTAAAAGTTACTTTACGATTTCTTTCTAGTAATTTTAATTTATAAAAAAATTTTATTTAGAGTAAACGAACTTAAGCCTGACAAATTAAAGTTTCTTTGATTAAGCTTTCACTCAGTTCGAATAATTTGGTACTTCTTTAAAATATTACTTTTGAAAGGTAATTTTTTTCAATTGTATTTTTTTAAAAGCTGCTTTATTTAAAAGGTACTTTTTTACAATATACTTTTTTGCTAGACACGATTTCAAAAAGTAAATACTTTTAAACTTACTTTTTTAAAAGCTTATTTTTTAAAATGTTCTTTTTTAAATGAACGTATTTAATGTAGCTTAAAAACTGTGTTTCTTTAAGGTACTTTTTTCCAAAGGGTATTTTTTTTAAATATTTTTCAAAAAGTACTTTTTTATATATAGGTTTTTTAAGAGCACTTTCTGTAAATTTATTATTTTTTAAGCAATTTATTAAGAAGTACTTTCTCAAAAGTACTTCTTAATAAAAGTATTTTAAATAAGTAGTACATTTTTATATCGTATTTATTGCAATTAATCTCTTATAAATCACACTTTTCTACCATTTACTTTTTTTAAAAGAAAGTTTATTAATTTATTTTTTTTTTTTTTGTTGCGTACTTTTACTAATTTAATGTAAAAGGTACTAAGCTCGAAGGAACTTTACTATATAAGTACTATATATTAAAAGTGCTTTGCTTAATAGTTAGTCAGTGTAAAGCAAAGTTGAGAGATTAGTCCTTTTTCATATAAAAGGTTTTTATTAAGTTTAAAAGTACAAATTTTTAAGTACTTTAATATAAAAAAAAGAGCATCTATTTACTAACTTTTTTTTTATTTTTCAAGTATGAATAATTGGCGGCTCGCAACTTTTATTTATACAAATTTTATGTGAATTTAAATTTGAGATTTTAAACAAAATTAATTTATGTTACTTATTTTCTAGGTACTTTTTTAAAATTTCTTTCTTACAGGCACTTTTTACTGAATTTTTTTCTAAAGAGAATTGAAAAACCTAAAATAAACTGTTAGTTATTTTTCTCATGAAACACATAAATATATTTTTCAAAATTTTCACACACAAGAAATTAAATTAAAAAATAGCTTTTCAATTCCATGAAAAATTCCTGGAATGCTGCAGTAAGAGCAGCAGCAATCCAGTCCAGCATTATTTTTATAGGTTTTGTATTATTTTAATATATAGTTTTTTCATCTTTTTTTTTCTGTTGTTGCTTTGAGGTTTGGTCTCAATGGCCAAGTGTCACTTAAGTTAAAACCCCAACGAATACAATGAAAAGAGCATTTTGCCGTTAAAGGAATTTTTACTTCAAGTTATTAAAATGTATTGTTGGTGAAAAGAGTAAATAAATAAATATATACCAGTAAATGCATACAGGCCAAATATCACAAGCACAATATAGATACATACACATACACACATTCAATATTATACAATAAAAAGGATGTCGCAACTAAAGTCCGACCATAAAAATACATATAAGTGTGAGTGTATATGTGCAGCGTGTAAATTTTTAAAGGGCATTACAAGCGACGAACACTTTAACAAATAAAATTGCTTTTTTAACACTTGCACGCACTTCAGAAAAATAAAAAGGGTTTCATGTAAATATGACAATAGTAAGTGTGAATGTTTGTATTGTGCGTGTGTATGTGTGTGTGTGTGTGTGTGTTAGTGCATGGGCATGCAATGCAATTTATTCCATTATATCCTCTATTTACATGCACATGTATAAAGTGTTTGGGTAAACACAATAAGATTTTAATTGTTTGTGGATATAATTGTTGCTGTTGTTACATTTATTGTTTGCAAATTTGTATTATTTATTGTAGCATTTTAATAATGATATCAAAAAGCAAAAAAAAAAAAAAAACAAACAAAAAAACAAAAAATGCCATTAAACAGGATGTAGTGTCTGGCCAATTGTTTGAGGTGGGCAAAAAACTATAAATTGCACACATGCAAACACAATGCATTCCGTGTATGATATTTTGTACAATCATATAATTAAATGTTAAAAAATTTCAACAATTCAATTGTATTATAAAATTTGTGTGTGTGTTTTTAATAAAATAGTCCAATTTAGTAATTAACGTAAATGTACATGTTTGAAAATTTATATATTGATGAGATGGAATTTTGTAGATTTGAAGAATTTTTTTTTTTTTTTTTTTTTTTTAATTACGTTTCAAGCTTTAATTTAATTCTGTTGCTTAGAATAAATGAAAAATTTTGAATTTTAAAATAATTTGATAACAAATATTCTTCTCAGATGTTCAACCCGCGTAATTCTTGTTTAAAGGGAATAGTTTGTCTTATTTTCAGGAAGAGGACCAAATGACCCATTCAGCATGGCGTTGGAGGGCTAAGGTATTCTTCAAAAATATTTCCCGTAATGTTTTACATAAAAATGGTGAGCGCACTTTACATGTAAAAAATTTAAGTTCTTTGCTAAGAATTTCACAATTTAAAATTAAATTTACAATTATTAATACTTCTAGCAAGAACAGAAGAATCTTCCAATTATTATAGATGAGAATCTTCATACAGTTGTTCCACCACAGCGCAAAAACATATTGACCAGATTAAAATATTGGATTCTCTTTGTGGGTGAAAATGTTACAATTTGCTTCTTTTGGTATTTTTTTAGATGTTATTTTACAAAATTTCTTAAGCATTATACCATCTACGGGGTAAAATTTAAAAAAAAAAAATGGTACTTTTGGTACTCTTTTACTTTTGGTACTATTTTACTTGTGGTGATTTTTCTCTTTTCGATTATAATTTCTAAAAATGTCTGAAATACAGAATACCTCCCACGGAGTGAAAGTAAAAAAAAGTGGCACTTTTATTGTTATTTTACTTTTGGTACTATTTTAGTTGTGGTACTGTTTCTCTTTTCGATTATAATTTCTAAAAATTACTAAAAAACAGAATACCTCCCACGGGGTATAATTAAAAAAAATTTGGAACTTTTGGTACTCTTTTACTTTTGGTACTATTTTACTTGTGGTGATTTTTCTCTTTTCGATTATAATTTCTAAAAATGTCTGAAATACAGAATACCTCCCACGGAGTGAAAGTAAAAAAAAAGTGGCACTTTTGTTGTTATTTTACTTTTGGTACTATTTTACTTGTGGTTCTATTTCTCTTTTCCATTATAATTTTTAAAAATTACTAAAAAACAGAATACCTCCCACGGGGTAAAATTAAAAATAAATTGGTACTTTTGGTACTCTTTTACTTTTGGTACTATTTTACTTGTGCTACTTTTTCTCTTTTCGATTATACTTTCTGAAAATTACTAAAATACAGAATACGGGAGGGGTAAAATTTAAAGAAAAACTAGCACTTTTGTTGCTATTTTATTTCTAGTACTATTTTACTTGTAGTACTTTTTCTCTTTTCGAATATACACAGAGTAAATTAAAAATAACTGGTATATTTTTTTTTTTTTTTTTTTTTTTTGCTTTATTACTTTGGTACTATTTTTCTTGTGGAACTTTTTCTCTTTTCGATTGCTTACATTAACTTGCAGTATATGTATGTGCAACTAATAAGAACTAGTCCTTTACAAAAATTTAATTAAAAAAATAATTATATTAAAATGACTTCTTAAGCATTTTAGCGTAATAATCATGTTTCGATTCAAATTCGAAATAAGGATACAAACACTATAAATATATTATTTACTATTGTTTAAAGTATTTTTGTTATAATTTGTAAGATTTTATTTGAACTGATTTTTATACGACTACATACGGCTTATTATACAATTTAAATACAATATTAAAACCTATAAATTTACATGAATGAAATGAACCATGAGTAGTTCATAAAATCCATAAAAAACAAGTGAAATACGGAACAAAATTTAACTCAATACAATAATCAAAAGGATATTCACTAGTCAATGCAACGGCTCTTGTGAATGACAAAAAAGAAATAGATAAATGCTTTATTGGCGACGTTTTAAATATGCTTCAAGTAGTAACAATTTTCTATTCGCTATGTTTCACTAGAGAAGAGAAATTGGCATTTGATAAACAAAAATTCATACCTAATACCGGTACAACTAGTTTACCTTGAATATTGTACCATATGAAACAAACAAAAAAAAAAAAAAAACAACGTTTGTTTTATTCAGCCGTGTAGTTGAAATCTAAGTGATATTTTTATATTAAATTTTCCAATATATAATTATTCTCTGATTATTAAATTTTGCCGAACTTTATCCTCTATAAAATATCAACAAATATTAAAAAAAAAATCTCGTAGAAATTCGTATTTCATGATTGCTAAGTTACCAACAGTGCAAGCAACTGATATTGCCACATATTGTTGCCTCGTACACTTTTAGTATACAATTTAAATGAAGCCATAAAGTTTGTGCGTAAAACCTCTCATGTGTCAGATTAATCTCTTTAGGACAATTTGTATGAATGTAACAACGATGGTATTAAATAAATTTAATAATTTAAAAAAGAATGAAAAACAACAACAACATAAAAGGATCAAACAAATAATAATAATAATAATGAAAGAACAGAAAGAAGATGTGAAAAGAGTTAAAACTATATGGATCTCTCTCCTCTTATCCAACCAACGCCCCCTACATTTGTTGGTAAATTAATGGATTTTTAATTGTCTCCGTGTGAGTGTTTATATATACTAACACACGCATTTATACATACACACACACCCACAAAGAACGTACCGAAAAAGGATTAAATACTACTACACAAACACTTACAAGTATTAAACTAAAAGCGATATTTATGCATGTTTGTTGGTATGTATGTATATATGTACGTATGTATGTATGTATGTATGTATGTATGTATGTATGTATGTATGTGTATTAGGGTGGGTCAATTTGTTCGGGACCGAAAAACATGACAAAGCGTATAGCAAGGTCGTAATCTACGGAAAATTCTAAGAACTTTTCCCAAAGAAACCATGGCTCTAAAATCAAAATCGAGCTTCCGGTTTTTTAAGAGAAAATTTGGTGCTCAGGACATCCGAAAATAATGCTATTTTTTTGGAAATATTCATTGCAATTCATTGCAAGTGGTGAATAGTTGACCTGTAACGCTGGAAGAGGGCTTATTTTAAAGGAAATTTGCTCAGCTTTCTATATCTGTCCTAATTTATAGAAAATTATTTACCCAAATAATGGTTTTGGAGGTTTATGTTAAAATAACAATAGTCCTGAGCACCAAATTTTCTCTTAAAAAACCGGAAGCTCGATTTTGATTTTAGAAACATGGTTTCTTTGAGAAAAGTTCTTAGAATTTCCCGTAGATTACGATTTTGCTATACGCTTAGTAGGCAAAAAAATTGACCCACCCTAATGTATATACATGTACATGTGTGACAGTGAGGATTCGTATAAATTGTTTTTATGCTTGTAAATGAGAGGAAATGAAGAATGTGGCATATAAAACTTACAAGTAATGTGGCGGCACAAGCACCTGCACAAACACATATGAACTCGACGCGGTTGATATGTATGCATGTAAAATCAAGTATATAAATACAGTTTATATACAATGACTGCATAAATAAATGAACAATATTAATGTATGTATACTTTTGAAGAATTGGTAAAAAAAAATAAAAAAACACATCTTGACACACATACATACATACATACATTCATTTACACATGAATTGTAGGTTTATATAAAAATTAAAAAAAATAAACAAAAATTAACTACTTGAATAACTTTTATGCAACATTTACATACTGAACTGCGGTAAGATGAGCCGGATACAAATGCACCAGCAAAAAAAAAAAAGAAAACAGTAAAAGCCGTAACAGAAAATTTGTTTTTAATTAAATTGCTTAAGGTTTTAAATAAAATGCTTCATACTGCTGCTGGACCAAGTCTCTGTGTGTGTGTGTGTGTGTTTGTGTGTGTGTAGTAAAAACATTGAAATAAAATTATGGCAAACAGCCATACTTACGCATTACACTATTTCACATTTAACTGGCCAAAATAAATATTATGAAAAGTAAAATATCTGCAGCAAGAGTAGGAGCTGGAGCAAGAGGAGCAGCAACAGCAGCAGCACCAGCAACAACCACACAATTTCAAAAGAAAAGTCATTTATCAATATTAACGCAGGCAACAGATAAATAAATAAAAAAAAGGAGAAGAAGTAAGGAGACAAAACTTTTAACAGAAATTGATTGGAGTTTTATTGTTAAAACCATTAAAGTGTGTGAATGTATGAGTGAGTTCTTCGCCAAGGAAATGCTACTTATGGTTGAAAGAATTTTATCATATAAAATGTAAAGAAAAACTCGTTATATTTATATGAATTTATGTTAAAAATATTTCTGAAACTAAAAAAGATTTACTTTTTTCCTTTTTCGTAGGTTTTCTTGCATTTGCGAAAAAAAAAAAAACAGTGTAGACCTGCAAATGTTTTCAATTTTATAATTTTACATTGCAAAAAAAAAAAAACAATAAGAAGAGAATAAATCATTTATTGTCTTATGTTACATTTAAAATAGGAAATTTTCTACAAAGAGAAAGACACAATTTTCAACATAAATTATGGATTTTTTTTTTTTTTTTTGTAATGAAACAAAAGCTTTGAAAAAGCTATTAGCAGGCTTTGCATAGAAGTCTCATAAGGTTTAAGAGACAAAGGCCAAAAATCTAATAAGATGTACTTCTAATTTAAACACAGATTATCAGGTGTGCATCGATATTTATCTAGATAGAGGAGTGCGTTAAATACTAAACAAACTATGTCGTACGACCTGGGTTCGACCCCTGGTCAGGGCAAGTTAATCAACATCAAAAGTTTTTTGAATGTGTGGCGTTGTATTATTTTTCTTAGACTGTTTAACTGATGAAGGCTTTGCACTGGTCACTAATAAAATCTTCTGGCAGCGATTCCAAACTAATCTCCCCAGGGGTACGTTTTGGCATCTTGGTGATATCCACACCTTGGTGCTGTGCCTGCTGGGGAAAAGGGTAATTGTTTTATCCAGACATTACCTTTTGACAAGTACCCATAAAACTTTTATGTTACTACAAAATCTCTGAAATATCAAAGCAAAGGATGTACATAAAATTTCTTTAAAAAAAAGCACACTTTTTGCTAAGGAAATTCAAAAGTTTTTTATTTAATGTGAAGAACAATCGATACCATTAAGTCCTAAATAAAACCTCATTCAAATGGCCTCCACGACTTTTTCTGCAGGGTATACTGCAGCGTCTTCCTTCGTCGTTTAGCAGAATTGTCTTCGAAGTGTACAAATAAGAAAGAAAAGCGCATAGTAGCAGAGTTGTAAAGGAAGCCTTCTCCTAAATTTTTTTTCTTTCTTCCCACTTCTTGCCAGCTAACCCCTTTGTACTAGTCCTAAGAGGATCATTTCAGGGCGGCCAACGCACGGGCACAGCTATAGGGTACACATAAAGATGGTGGCATGAAATTTTTTTTAATTTTTCAACAATTTCTTCCTCTTGACCGATTATTAAAACAAATTAATTTCTTGGGACTCTAAAATCCTACAAATGGAAAAAGTGGGTAGTGCCACTTCTCTTTGGTAGTCTGTTTTATTTTAATTAAAATTAAACTCAAGCGAAATTCGTAATATTACATCTTAATAATGACAGTGAACTGCCTCCAATTGTTTGATCCAAATTAATTTCCTCTTTATAAAAGAGCTTTCTCCGTTTTCCAAACAAAATATTGCAACGCATCCTCTTTCCGTTTTCCAAACAAAATATTGCATCGCATATCGTACTATTCGGCTTACAAATTAAGATAACATTTCAAGTATTTTAATAATTTTATTTAATAAATTTTATTTTAAATTCGTTTTGAATAATTTGCTGCAACATTTTTCTATCTTTAATTCAATTTACTTCAATTTATTTCTGTTTATGCCACAAAAGTATTACTTTCTCATCAAATCTTATTACGTTTTAAATTTGTATCTATTTATCTGCATTCAACCAGCCATTCATTCAGATAGTATTTCATATAAGAACTCTATCTAAATTACTGTGTCACAAGAAAGTGGAAGTGTCAGAAAATCTCTCACACAGGCATTAAAAACTTGCCAAACATACCATGCAACTTACCAAAAAAACAATACTCTGGAGGCATGGCCTGCACACAGACACACTCACCCACAGATCCTTACAAACAAATACATTCATATAGACCAAATCAAACCAAAAATGTTTGCAATGTATGCAAAAAAAAAATGACTAAAGAAAAAAGAAACAAAAAAAAAAGATTTCCTACATTACTTGGGGGAACACATGTCACATCCAATCTCGGCTTGTTTCATATACAAAAAATAAAAGGAAAAAAAACGAAAAAAGAAAGATATACAAAAAGATAAATACCAAACTGAATATAAACATATAAATGAACGGCAGAATGAATGAATGGAAGCATGATTAAATGTATAAAAGAGGGAACGAACGAAGAAATGAATGAATGAACGTCTGAATGACTCCATGAATGGAATATTGTATAGAAAACTGAAATTGTCTTCAATACGAGTACCTTCAGAAAAGTGATAATGCAATAAAATATTGCTTTGGTTAGCAAGAAAGAAGCAAGCTGCAAAAATAATAATAATTTTTAAATTATGATTTGCCTACAGCTAAGGCTGTTAACTGTGTTTCTGAAAAGAAGCAGAAGCAATGACACCCACAACAACAACAATACTCGAGCTAACAATGCCAACATAGACTATTTTTGACAACAATACACTTCAACACACACACACACACACACACACACACACACACACACACACACACACACACACACACACACACACACACACACACACACACTCAAACTCTCATACTCCTGCTTGAGAATAAAATCACAGTCCCTAAACACGAAATTCAAATTTCCGCCTTTACACAAATATCCGCTGCTATACATTATACACAATGGCCTACAACAACAATCACTACATCTATTAAACATAAATCGTAAAGTAAAATAGGGGAGGCCTATTCAAAACCATTAAATGAAGAACAATAATGCCAATGTCTAGTTTTTTGTCGTTAGAAAATTTTTAACCATTTAGATGGCTTCCCAAGACTTTTGTAGCGCAAACAACAGCAACAACGACAACAACTACTATATGAATTACAATTTTAATTTGCTTATAAAACAAACAAAAATCAAAACAAAAAAAAAAAACAAAAAGGAAACAGTTGCAAGAGGATCTAAGCCGAGTTGTACAATGGAAAATAAGAAATACGTTTCCAAAAAATTTCGTTTGTTTAATGGAAAAATCAAATTTATGGCCGTATGTTTCTCAATACGAGAGTCAGTAGTGAAAATTCATACTTGTTTGTGTTGTTTTGTTTTCTGCAAAATTTGAAAAGGAAATAAATACTGGTTGGTAGTGGTGGTGGTGGTGGTGGTGCATTGATATTTAGGCTTCCTTTTTACTGCTGCTACTGCTCCTCCTACTGCCTCTGCCATTTTAGTTCTTTGCTGACCAAAAATGTAATGCCTACTTTTAGGCAGCAATAAAATTGCACACAAAATGAATGAATTTCATATTTGGCTTGAAACGAAATGCTAAAGTATGCTAAAATATAAATGTGTACATAAATTTTGTGTTTGAAATATTGAGATGTAAATGCTTATTTCGAGTTTGAGTTTTATATGCGTACTTCTGTGTGTGTGTGTGTGTGTGTTTGAGTATACTTGCATATGTTGTGTGTTAACAAAACGTACATATGGAAAATGTATCCAATTTTAAATTGGATTTCATTATAGATTATGACTAAGAGTGTGCTGAGAGCTGAAGCTTAAGAATTATAACTATAAATTATGATGACACAAAAATTAAATCATATATTACAAACAAAAGACAAGATAATAAATTCCAAACTCTTCTATTTTTTCTTCTTTTTGTTGCTAAAGTTTAGAGTATAACTTTAGGCATACAATTGATAAGGATAAAGTTTATCGTGGCCAAAATAAAAACAAACAAAAAATCCATTAATGCATATTTAAAAATTATTCTAATTTTATTTTAAAGAAATATAAATTATCGCACAAGTCTCACATTTCGCTCGGATGGGTTTCAATTTCGTATGCGTATTCTGATAATTTTTGATTTACAGTCTTCAGATTCCATTTATTTTTTAGTTGGATTTTACAGTGGTTTAAAAAGGCGTTTGTTTAAAAGCCTATTTTGCTAACGCTCCTAAAAATATGTATGTTGTTTTATTTCTTACTGCAAATAAAGAAAGTAGAAAAATTTTTTGTCAATTCCATTTTGTATTTTAAAAATAGTTTGATTACAAACAACATTGACGTTTTGTATTTTCAAAACACTCAAGTTAAGGAATTGAAACCACTTTCGTTCGGAATTGAGTTCTGTGACATGAATGAACGAGTATGTTCTTGTTCCGAAATGACTTTAACTAAAATAGCAGTTGTGGCAGCCCCTAAAAGAAGCCATATTGTTACGGTCTACCGCTTTTGTTGGAAATATTTAATACATCTTTAACCTTCAAGGACTCGTGGTCATACGTATACTTACATGTACTCGTAAATAAGTCACAAAATAAAAATATACATAAGACAGAAAGAAAATTTCGAAGGTCCTCCAACAAAATCAAAGACAACAAAAAATGACAATGATGTTTCGAAAAAATACCACGACTCATCATCAGAATTCTCGATTTTTTAGACACTTGATCACAATCAAACAGTTCATGATTTCTTTTAACGAAATGTAGAATTTTTGAAAAAAAGAAATTTTAATTATTTTTAAATAATTAGAAAGAAAATTTCTAAGGTCCTGCAACAAAATCAAAGACAACAAAAAATTTTAAATTCGCGAAAATTTGAACTCCCATCATGATGTGTCGAAAAACCACACGATTTCATCATTAGAATTTTTGTTCACAAGTCGGGATAATAAAGTTTCATAAGACATTAACGGCGTGGCCCTCGGTGTCAAACAATATCGATCACTGGATTTCTAGACGTAGAACTAACTAACTTGCGTTTCACAAATAACCAATTTTATTTAACTTTTTATTCACTTACTGACACAAAAGATGGACGTAAGAATTTTTAAATTTGCATGTACTGCTAACACAGATAATGTGTACAATTTCTATTGTTGCTGGATCATCGTGTCAATAACCTAAAACTGACTGTTTTGATTAAAAATTCCATTGTTGTACGTCACAGAGATATCAAAAGTCATGCAATTATTTAGCATTAAAATAATTATAATTTTTTATCATTTTATTAAATCGTGAACAAATCACTTTAAAATTGTTTATTTGTAATCAAATTTATTATAAAGGGGGAACAAGCACCCAGCATAGAGTGTTTTTTACGGACAAGCTCTAACAAAAATAATTTATTATCGAAAAACTTCTTCATTTATGGATCGATTTATACCAATTTCAATTAGTTTGATCAAGATTGGTTGCAATTTTTGTGAGATCTGTACTTCTTATGAATCTCGAGACAAAAGACTGTGATACACAAGTATGCACTCAGATTTTAACGGAGAGATGGACGGACGGACATAGGGACACTCATATCATTTTCAACTTTGATTTAACGAACACTAAAAAAAGCAGCATATACATTTATGGGGTAGGTCAGAGCGATGAAATTAAAACTATTTTGATAAAATTTCCAGCCATCTCAATGTATTACGAAATTACATTCTTGTAACTCAAGTCAAAAACAACTCACTTCTACATCATAAAATTTCATTAAAACACATTAAATTGCTTCGAAGCTAAAAAAAAAAAACATATCAAAATTGTTCATTATTTAAGCCATTACACAATCACACACACAAACTAACATAAGTACTTAATTTGTTTGTATATAGAAGGTGTTTTTTATAGAGTATCACAACTTCGAGTTGGCATCACTGTTTTATTTGAGCACCCATTTAACAGCTGATAGTTGCTTTTTGTTTGCTTTGCTTTGAAATTTCATTATGAATCGACTTACACCAGAGCAACGCGTGAAAATTGTTGAAATTTTTAATCAAAATAATGGTTCTATTCGTCAAACTGTTCGTACACTTCTTCCTTTTTATGGCGTACGTAATCGTCCTTCAGAGCGGCTAATTCGAAGAATACTAAGATTGTGTGATTTAACCCCATTAGATTATTTTCTTTGGAGTTATGTTAAGTCACTTGTCTACGTCGATAAACCACAAACAATTGACCACCTGGAAATCAACATTCGAAGAGTAATCGGCAAAATACGGCCGCAAATACTATGAAAAGTTGTTGAAAATTGGTGTTCTAGATTGCGCCTTCTACGCACCAGCCATGGCAACATTAATTTTATAAAATTTTCTTTCCATTAAAGCCCGTTTCATTGATATTAAAAAACTTGTGTCGCTCTATAAAAAGCACCCTTTAAAAGTTATTTCCTAATGACAAGAAACTTTCTTCTTGATTAAAACTAAAACGGCAGACATGTCCGTTTATAAAGCCAATAAGTGAAGGAGGAGTAAATATTTAATAATTGATAACAAAATGACGTTAATAGAAAAGACAAATTATTTATGTAATTAAGAAAACTTTATTTCAATTTACGCAACAACAACCACGAATAACACACAACAAAATATCACAATTAAACTAAATTACTATGGAAGAAATTAAAAAAAAAACAAATAAATCAAGATAAAGCTATTTGCTTAATAGAGGTAATTAAAGACGTCATTATGAAAAGCAATTATACATAAACAATATGTCATCGGTTGATAATCATTTAAGCAGACATGAAACAATCAAATAAATATTGGACATTTATACATGATATTTATTTTCGTTATATCCTTTTCACTTAAATTAACTCTCTGGCCAATTTTAGCTGTTGATTTTAAAGGCATTAACGTCTCCTTGCCATTCGTTGAGAAAGCTGTTGCGCCATAGTGCAGACAACTTTCATAATCGTATCCCATATCAAAATCGGTTACCTCAGAGCTTTTATATTTTTCAAAATTAAACTCTTTGCCTGGTATTATATTTTCATATAAAACTTCTACATAATCATCACGATTAGCATCACTTTGTTGATGATAGAAACCGAGAGCATGCATGAATTCATGCAATATTGTACCGGTGCGAAAACATCCTTCGTTTACTGGATAAGTTTCCAAATTCATTTGTTGGATTTTACCTAAATAGCCGACGGTTGTATAACAACCACCTGGATCAGATGTTATTTTCAAATAATGCGGCTGCGATTCACTTGCCTCACGGAAACGTATACAAGTGCGAGATTCTATTCTTGCAATACCTTCTAGAATCCCTTGACGCTGAGAGGTATCTAAAAAGGATTGAAAAGAGAGTGCAAAATTAAAGATGTCATTCCGTGTGTATCTCAGCAACGTCGAATAGTATAGAGTCCTTGCAAACTCACCAAAATTACCGGCAATTTTATAATAAACAATTCGATTTGGCCATCTTTTCGTTTCTGCCACTAAACCATTACGCCACTGTGTTTCGGAGTTAATAAAACGCAATTGTTTTTCTGTTAAAATCATATCTCCTTCAAATTTACCGGCAGAAATTTCAGGATCTAACGTTCGGCCAGTTAAAGGACCGGCATTTATTTTAGCCAATGAAACACACAATTCAATAATAAGAAATTTTCTTAAAAGCGAATGTAATTTAAACATTTTTATTTGTTGCAATCTAAATCAAAACTAAAAGAAGAATTGCGATACATTTTAGTATTTAAAGAAATAAATGCGATTTGGCCGTAAATTATTGTAAATTTCTTGGACATTTAATATGATAAGATATGATGAATTGATTGATTGTGGCACCAAACAAATAACAAACACAAAGTGTAAAGATATCTTTTTTTATAATAAAAATTTAAGCTGGCAGAAGTTTAGTACAAAAACAACAAGATATATAAAAATTGATATGTCATAAAAATTATCAAACTGATTAATTTAATCTCTTGATTTTTGCTATCAACTGATCTATCCTGAGATTAAAATTTCCTAAGAGATTTAAATTTTTTGGTATTATTTTAAGAGTGGTATTTCAAGTACAAGATTACACATTAAGTTAATTTTAATAGTTTATTGACTTCTGTGAATAAATATTTTTAATTTGGTATAACTTTTGTCAAAATCGGTTGAATAAAAATTTTCTTGTCTATTAAATATAAAAATTTTTAACATAAATTAATAGACAACATTTAAATTTCATTTTATAAAAACAATCAGATTGTCTTGATAAAAATATATTAATTTCAGACTTCATAAAAAAATATCTACTTTAAATTCATATCGAAAAAAAATGTTTGCATTGTATAAATGTGATAAATTTGCAAGCGTTGAAAACATATTCGTGTGTAATTTTGAAGTCTACTGATGACTTGGCATAAGAACTAATGAAACATTTAATTAGCATCCTAATAAGGAATAATTTTAACATATTAATTAAATATTATGGTGTTTGGTATTTAGAAAATGTTTTTACAAATGAATAGTTTTTAATGACTGTCATCTAGTATTTATAAGAAAATTAAATCCTTAACTTAATATTGCATGATGTTCTTTCTTTTTCAAGAAAATCTTGCTTAAAAGCAAAATAATTTATTTGGCATATTCATTTGTTTTTTTTTTCCAATTCATTAATATTATTTTAATCTTATCACAATCAAGCATATTTGTTATGCGTAGAATATTCTTCTTTGTTGTTTCATTTCCTTAATTTTAAATAAGAAACTTTTCATGACTTTCCTTTAGTTTCGTTTAGTAGATGGAAACCAAAAGGAAGTTTCATTATCTAAAATCATTTTTCAAAATTATAGACATCCATTTAAGTACATTTAAGGTGTACATACCAAATGTATGTGTATCATTTGTTACCTTCTTTCTTTCGAAATGTCAGAACTCTATTATAAGACATTTTATTTATGAACGAAAAATTTATAACAGAACTTTATTATTCACATATTGTTGTTATTCATTATTTAACAATTATACGAATACAGATAATAAATGATAATAATGTTATTTATACAAGATAAAACATTTCATTTTGTTGTTTAGAAGAACACAGGCACACAAACACATGCAATACTAATACAGATACACATGTCATTCGAATTTTATTATTAATTACTTTACCTGCTTTGATTATTATCGCTTGTCTTTTTTTTTTTTGTTTAGTTTCGAATCATTAATATTATTAAAGCCCATACATACACGCACACACACACACACGTAATCACGCACAATGAGAACGGAAGTCTTGAGTACACCTCTCAGTTGCCCACACGACCCGACACACAAACATGAACGAACCCATATATTCTTAAGAATAATTATTGTTAATGAACAGCAAGAGAAAACGAAATGAATTATAAAGCATATCTTAAGGGTTTTTTAAAAGAAACAGATCACTTTTGAAAAAGAAAAATGCAGCAAAGAGAAGATTCGCTTAGGACACACAAAAGAAAAACAGAAATCTAATAATCTTAATAAATTAAAACTGAAATTGAAAATGATAAAACATTTTACTTCAGGCTTCAAGGGTAAAGAAATTGCAAGTACTCGTGTAGTAGAAAATATAAATAACTTGATATCTATTAATTTAAAATAGATACGAAGATTTGCGTAAAAGATACGCAATTTTTTTTTCACCGGGTATAAAAGTGCAACAATAAAAAAAGCAACAGAATTGAGTAAAAAGACAGAAAAATAGTGAATTTCCAAACCATAAATATAAAAGAATTTTTTGATAAAAGTTTCATGTGACCGAGCAGACTTTATTAATTATACGGGATTTTCAATTCAGGACTGATTGCAGCTGTCGTGATTGAGCTCAAAACATCATGATATCAGTTCCACCTTCCGTGCATTTTTTTTTGGCTATTCAATTATTTTTTAGTTAATCATCATCATTGTTGAAAAAAATACATTTTGTTTTTAGAATTAAAAAAAATATATAAAAGGCTCATTATCCATTCCTGATCTATTTACTTTTTCCCATAAAACTTGTTCAACCATTAGCGTGACTATTTAAAGAAGAACTACTTCAGCTGATTAATTGATAATTGTTTAATTTCTTGATCTCTTTTGCCATTTAATTCGAATATTAAATAATAACGAGTTCGTATAAAGAGGGATAAGTGTTTTTTTTTTTTTTTTTTTTTTTTTTTTTTTTTTGTATCAGTTATAAAATCGTGATATAATTCAAGAAAATGTAACATAATTGATGATAATTTTTGCTATAATTAAGTTGGTATTTGCTATCAATAAAGTTAGTTTTTAAAAAATTGTTATTTCTTTCATTTCTAATGAAAGAATTCATATTATGCACAGTGGGGTCGTTAGCAAAATTTTGGCCTAATAGAAAATACTATTGAATTTTTCAGGTAGTAAATAATTAAAAAGATTTAAAATTTATATTTGTATAAGAAACGAATTTAATATAAAAAGTTATTTTGTATAAAAACACTGAACAAAAGATATCGGGTGCAAGGTACAGCGTATTAAATTTTAATACGCTGTACCAACGAAATTTTGCAAACTTCATGCGGTCATGTTTTTATTGAAATATTTTTTATTTTTATGCAATTTTATTTACGCGGCGGAAAAATGCCAGTCGACAACAAAAACACATTTCGGACAGTGTTGTGTTTAAAAATGGGCTCCAGTGTGCGCAAATAAATTGAATTTTCAACCTTGGAGGAGTTTAAACTAAAACAACAACAACACCAAAAGTACGATAAGATAACTTGCATGAGTTTGTATTCTATAATCGATTGCTAATCCAAAATTGTATATTTTTATGTGCATCATAAATTTAAGTGTGTCCATTGCGATTATAAAAACACTTTTTGGAATATTAAGAAAAAATATTTTTAAAAAATTATTACCATTTTTACATGCTTTAGTCTTTTATTGTACAGAGCCAGCAACGGACATGAAATTTTGTGATATAATAATTGTTATCGCCCTTTTGGGATTAACATTAGCCCTGCCGGCCAGACGTATAGAATCGGATCCCGAACTAACAGCTGGTTATGTGGAAGGTGACATGGTATTGAATGAGACAGCACGTAATGGTTTACGTAGTCCGGTCTACAAATGGCCCAATAATACGGTCTACTATAAATTATTTACAGAATTTGGTGGGAAATTTTACAAAATACGGTTATTTTTTATTTTAACAAATGGAATTTTTATTGATTTCAGATGAGGCGCATAAAACTTACATATTCCATGGCATGCAAATTATAGAAGATATGTCGTGTATACGTTTCAAAGAAGCCACTGCAGATACAGAAACGTTTGTAAATATCACCGGCTTTGATGGTGGCTGCTATTCCAGTGTGGGTTATTTAAATAAAGGAGCTCAACAGTATAATTTGCAAATTTATAATCTTGATGCCGGCTGTTTTCGTATTGGTACAATTGTACACGAATTCTTGCATACTCTGGGCTTTTATCACATGCAAAGTTCTGATGAACGCGATGAGTATGTTCGCATAGCGGAGGAAAATATTTTACCAGGAAGACTGCACAATTTTAATAAATACAATAAAGCTACTGTGGACAATTATGATGAGGAATACGATTATGGGAGTGTTTTGCATTATTCGGCATATGCCTTTTCAGCTAATGGTAACATGACTATTATACCGCTAAAAGAAGAGGAAGCTTCCGGAGTGATGGGTCAACGTCGTGGCATGAGCAGATCTGATATTAATAAATTGAATATCATGTATCGTTGTAAGGTGAAAATTTGATTTGTAAATATTTTGCTTAAGTGAAATTTTCACTTTCAAATTAAATCATATTTAAAAATTCTTCTGGCGGTTTATAAAAAAAAAAAAATTTCTTTTATTGTTTTTTTTAAAATTGAATTTAATACCTTAACTTGTTTTGTATTAATTAATTGGTATACCAAAAATACACTGACAAGAAAATTAACATTTAATTCTGAAATATACGAGTATAGAAAAAAATTTGCGTTTCAAAGGATCTTGTTTGATCTTTTGAAAATTATATTTATTAAAACCGATCAATAATTATTTAACAATGTAAGAAATTTGGTTTTAGTAAGACAATGTCTGCATACGAATCGTTCTGACCAAAATTTTCGCATTATACTTGTTTTAAGAAATGTCTCCTTAAAGGGCATTTGTCAGCTATTCTTCCTCTCAAAACCAAAATCTAATCGAGTACTTACCAAAGAAAACTCAATTAATTTTCGTAAATAATGAATGACACAAAAATCTTTGCGAATCGGTTTAGTGTGTTACGAAAGATGTCCTTGATTTTGTTTATTAATTGTTACAAAAATGTATGAATAATTTAATATTGGGCTCCTAATTAGCTTGCAAGGCTTTTAAATTTCTTTTGTGCTCCTAAAAGTATGCAATTTTTTTAAATTTTAGTGCTTTAAAGCTTGTGTTTGAATTTTTCAGTTGTTTCGGTTATAACTGGACACAAACAACTGATGATTTACAAAATAAATATTACTTGAGGTGTTCTCCCAATTTATGCACAGTAGTTTATTATACCAAATCATCAGTAGACTTAAACTAATAAGGATTTGCTTTTGAAGTCGTCAATGAAATATAGTCATATAGACATGCTCATCACACAACTAAAGCAAACTTTTTGTAAAAATTGATACAGGGTATCTAGTACTCAGCACTGCTAAATAAATTCTCTTTTTTTTAATTTTTTTAAGTTTCCGTAAATTTATTTTAATTGTGTTGCAGGCACAGCCGTAGTAAAACATGACTTCGTAGTATTTTTTTGCTCAGTTTTCAGACAATTTTTACTATTATCTCTGCCGTTGTAAGTATGACTTCCGTTTCCTTTTAATTGTTAATTTAGGTTTCTGTGTTGAGTTTTTGTTTGTTTACTTGGAATCATATAAAAGTAAAACAAATCTAAGGAATTAATGAAAAGCGGACTTTCAATTTCGGTCATTATAAATTTCTTTGTTAAAATCATGCCTTAATGAAAACAGATATACGAGTAAAGGATATGCAAGTAACAATAACATGTCATTAAATTTATTTAAAGCAACTTTACGTTTTTTAAGAATTAAGAGTTCTTAGGGCTTGATGATATGTACTTTCAAGACTAAATCAAAATATGTGTGTGAAGAGTTTATTCAAGGCATATTTATATGAAGCATGTGTTATGTTCCAAAATTCGCCTTAAATAATGCCTTCATGGGAGGTCAAAATAACGTATTGACATCTGATTAGGATTCACTCCAACGAAACCTTAAATAATTACCTGAGAACTTAATATAACATACATACAGTCTGTTGCTGTACGTATATGAAACACATCCTGTCTCCATTTTATAAAAAAAAAGTAAAACCCTTATTCTATTCTACCAAATTTGTTTTTCCTTGAGCTGCAGCAATAGTTTCTTGTGTTAAGGCTTAAAGTAAAACAGCCAAGAAAAAAAATTTCTACCGCTTTTAAGTCTTAAGAAACTTTTACCAAGCAAAAAAATTGTATAATAAAAGTGTTCTTTGTAACTGTTGTAAGTGTTAAGAAAGAAATTTATAAAATATTTATACCTTAAGACGTGACGTAGAAGCAGACAAAATAATCCTAAACTTTATAGCGAAATTTAACTTTATCTTTATGTTGTCGTTTAAATTCTTTTTTAATTTTTCCTTTTTTTCTAGTTGCTTTGATTGCAGCAAAAAAGCGCAAAAAAACCAAGAGATTTTCTTAGACTTGATTTTCATTCCTTTGCTTTTCGCTGTGGATTTATTTCTGTGAGCTGTTGTGTTCGTGTGTCTCTCAACATTTTAACGCACGCACTTTAACTATTAAAAGTGCATTTAAAATTAATTATAAATGCTACTTTTATACAAAAGTTTCTTTACAATTTTATTTCCTTTATACTTTTCTGTTGAAAACATGAAGAGCGAATATTTCTTTGGCAAATAATAATCAATAATAAAGTGTAAAAGCAGCTTGAAATGCAAAAAAAGAAAATCACATGTAGACAGACAGAACCAAGTTGTTACGAAAAGCATTAAATGTTGAAAATTAAGAAATTTCTTAGTCAAGGCTTAGACGACATTAAATAAATCTATAGTTACTTTGACACTTGTTGAGAAATCGAATTGAATTGATCTTTTAAATATACAAAAATTTAAATAATCAAACAAGAATTATTTGATTGTATATTGTCAGGCTTTTTGCCAGAGAAGTGCGAAGGGACATACAAGCAAACATGGTGCTTTAGATTTTCTTCTCTTTTATGCAGAAGCTCACATGGGTTTTTGACAGGCATCGAACTTACGACCTTCCTTTTAATAGTCTAGCACAGTATTCACTATAATAAGAATATATAATTATTGATGACAAACTTCTTTAAATTTAAAAGAATTGAAAATTGTGAAAATTTAAATAAAATTAATGTTGTGAGAAGTAAAATTATTTAGGCTCAAGTTTAGTTTTATTGAATTAATGAAAATTAAAAATTACTAAGAGATTTTTTTATGTTGAAAAATATTATTATTTAATCGTAATGCCCTAATAACAAGGGTCACAGTAAAATGTGAACACCCTAATATATAGAGTAAAAACAACAAAAACGTTAAATTACAAAGTAGAATAACGGACTATGAGTTTGTGTTGATTGTTAGTAATTTTCAACCAGTGATGAGGGAATTTCGTACGAACCAGAATTGTTTCAATATGTAGAATAAAAAATGAATTAAAAATAATTCTCGTATTCTATTTCTGTTGAAAACTGGTTAGTATCCACTTTACGAAAATTGTAAAAATGGACGATTGAACGCTGATGAGAGGTGAAGCAGCCCTGAAATCGGTACTGATACGTTCTGCTAAAAACTGATTGGATATAAATAATATTATTTTTCAAAATAAAAAAATCTCTTAGTAATTTTGAATTTTCATTAATTCAATAAAACTGAACTTGAGCCTAAATAATTTTACTTCTCACAGGTACATCAATATAAGTTCGAATAATAATTACGTTTAATCGTAATAATATAAATAAAAAATTAATTTTGTAGAATAATTAACTGAATGTTACTTTGGGGAAAAAAATTATATGCAATAATATGATATTTATAGTGAAATGTATTGAACGTTACTTGGAAAAACGAAATAACAATTGGGAAAATTTAAAAAAATAAGAAATATGAAAATTGTGAATGTACTAAATAATTAGAAGAATGTACTGACCGTTACTTTGGGGAAAAAATTATATGCAATAATATGATATTTAGAGAGAAATGTATTGAAGGTTACTTAGAGAAGCCAAATAACAAATTGGCGAAATTTAAAAAAAAACATGAAAATTATGAATGTATGAAATAATTAGAGAATTGTACTGACCGTTACTTTAGGGAAAAAAGATTTAAATGCAATAATATGATATTTATAGTGAAATGTATTGAACGTTACTTAGAAAAACGAAATAACAATTGGGAAAATTTAAAAAAATAAGAAATATGAAAATTGTGAATGTACTAAATAATTAGCAGAATGTACTGACCGTTACTTTGGGGAAAAAAATTATATGCAATAATATGATATTTATAGTGAAATGTATTGAACGTTACTTAGAAAAACGAAATAACAATTGGGAAAATTTAAAAAAATAAGATATATGAAAATTGTGAATGTACTAAATAATTAGCAGAATGTACTGACCGTTACTTTGGGGAAAAAATTATATGCAATAATATGATATTTAGAGAGAAATGTATTGAAGGTTACTTAGAGAAGCCAAATAACAAATTGGCGAAATTTAAAAAAAACATGAAAATTGTGAATGTATGAAATAATTAGAGAATTGTACTGACCGTTACTTTAGGGAAAAAAGATTTAAATGCAATAATATGATATTTAGAGATAAATGTATTGAACGTTTCTTAGAGAACCCAAATAACAAATTGGCGAAATTTTAAAAAAAAAAGATATATGAAATTTGTGAATGTATGAATTATATAGAAGAATGTATTGAACGTAACCTTACACATTATCTTAAATGCGGTTTGAATTTGAGGAATGATAAAAACGACTCTATACCAGCGAAATATAAAACATAAACGATAACATAAAAGAAAATCTAAAACACTGTTCTTTAAGGACATCATAAATCATTTAACGTCATAGAAGAAGAATAAAAATTACAGATGACAAAAAATCCTTAAGAAATATTAATCTCTTTAAAACCTTTGTGTTGATTTATAAACCGGCAAAAACCTTGAAACTTCTCCGATTTATAGAAGATGTCACCGAAAAAATTTGTGGAAAAAAAGGTAACGTTCAACACACAAAACTAGTTTTCTTTGAATCCATGAAATATCGACATAACTAAATTTGGCAAAATCCTAATTTTTGTTGAATTACTTAAATAACTAAATTGAACTTAACTACTTCGCATTAATGAAAAGCTTCCTTTTATTATCGAATTTCCACTTAAAACACAAAACGACTGATAAATAAATTAATAATTATTTAAAATTTAATTTGCAAGCAGCCAGTAAATGACGCCCTTTTCCATTCAACTCATTTGAAGTGGCAGAGAATAATAGAAAGCAAACAAAAAAAAATAGATTTAGATGATGCTTGATTGTACATACGTACGTACGTACGGCTAAGTGTCTGTCTGTGTACAGAATAATAGAAAGACAAGTTTAAGGAAAATTTTAACTATAAATCAAATAATATTTTCCTTTTTTTTTTCTCCACATTTAAAAATAGTTGTCTTCTCAATGCTCAACCATAAAATAAATGAATGTATTATAAAGTTTTGTTTTTTTTTGTCGACTTTTATTTTTGTTTAGTTCATTTTATTTTTTTTTTTTCTCTCTCCCTCTCTTTTGGAAATTTCACCAAAATGCATTTATTTAAAACTTTTCGCATTAAATAATCATCCATACACAGACATAGAATAAATTACTCACATACACAATTATGCATAGATAAAGTTTTTACAGTCAGTCCCCACGAACATTTTTCTGTTCCGGAAGTCACTACGAATTAACATTAATTTTTTTAAACTTCTTCATGCCGGATGATATTTTTTAAGACCGCTAAAATCGTGTTTTAGTTGTTTGGAAAGAATTTAATATGAAAGTTCTATCTGTGCCGGAGAGAAAATTATTTACATTAGAAACTAGTATGTTAGTGAGTTTTAAAATTATGAATTAACCTTGAGGGAAGGGAACCTGTCACGTGAGTGGTTCTAAAGGACTAGCATCCGCTTTGAGTTCTAAGTTGTTAGATAAGAACTGACTGTTCCTTGTACATGATGACTTTATTGGAATGGGTCAATGATTATAATTAAGGTATTGAGAGTTGTGGTCTAGATTCAAAGGTGATTCCTTTAAGGATATAAAAGTTACTAATTTTTGAGCATATTTTTTTGCTTTCAAACAAATTAATTTTTGACTACAACAAAGGTATTCCCATTTAAAAATATTTTGTTCCAGCCAATTTCACTTGTCACAGGACAAATACCATGACGATAATTTTTACAACATTTTCTGCAGGACAAAGCAAATTACAAATATCGCAAATGTTGTAAAAATCTTAAGGACTTATATTTTTGACTAACACCAAATTTAACGCTTGAATGTACATTAATTTTAAGCAATTAAACAATATTAGATTATTATTTTTGTTTAAAATTCCGCCAATAGATGGCGCAAAATTCGCAACAAAAAAAATCAGTTTATTTTTATTTTATAAAAATCAAATCAAAAATAATAAAAAGTCATACTCCAAAATATCCATGAAGACCAATAACAACAAGGTATTAATTATTATTTATTTCTTGTGGAATTTATTTCATATAAAATAAAAAACCATTAATTAAGAATTAAATAATGTTTGGGCGATTAATTAATTTTTAATGTATAACAAAAACATAATAAATATAAAATAGGTGTAACTTGCGAAAATCTATTCAATAACGCTTTGGGATGTTCCATTGTGGAGATAATCAATCTTTAAACTCTTTTCAAGGTTCTGTACTCAGGGTACCTTTAGCAGCAACATAACGAAGATTTTATTACTAAAGAATTTCTGTGTAGCCTGCCTATTATTTCATTTTACAATTAAAAAAAGGGAGTTATTTTATATATTTTAGGATAATATTTCATCTCGTAGGGTGTTTATTTCATTTTAAAAATTCAGGTTTTATTGCAAATGAAATAAAGACCAACTATTTTTGGTAATTTTTCATTTTGTTTTCGAGGGTTTCTTTCCTGGGGATTTAAGCCCTGCCACCATTTTCATAATGACATATTTTAGCTTTTAGAAATACTAAATCTTCAAAAGTTTTAAGCTGATCCTAAATTTAACCCTAGAAGAACCATCTTCTTTTATATAATTAAAAAAAATTTATTAGTAGAAAATTATTTGCTTCAACTTTTTTTCTTTATTTCGAATAGTAAAATTTATTTGAAGATTTACAAAACAAAAAAATTAATCCTTTAATAAAATATTTCTTAATTGCATTTAATTCCTTCAGAAGAATCTTAACTATCGCTTGCTTTAGCGTAGTGAGATTACTGGCAAAAAAAAAAAAAACAACACAAATGTCATACTTAGAAATTAAATTCCGCAATATTAGCTTTTCATATAATGTACGCTTTAGCACTTGTGATATAAAATTATTTTGCCTCCTCAAGGGTTTTTTTTCAATTCTTTTCCATTTTCTCCATTTATTTTTTTTCTTTTTTGGTGGCAGAGTCAAAAAAGTTATCCTCTTTATTTGAGCTGCATAAATATTCGTTTATATTATTTTATTCGTAGAAGTTATTTTTTCTTATTTTTTCGTTCATCTTTATTCCTGGCAAAGTTTCTGTTGGTACGAGTATTTTATCGTGTTTTATTTTTTTCCGAGAAAAGTCAATAGCATCGACATTTGGCGTTCATTGATAATTAAACTGTGACTGTCACATTTTGCCATTTGCACTTCATTAAAGATTTGTGGCTTTGGCTATGATGACTACGATGGCTTTCTCATTATTACCACCAGTTCGAGAGATGCTCTTCATGTTCGATAGTTTTTGTACGTAATTATTTTTTTCTCTTGCTTTTCGGTTGATGTCTTCTGCAGCAGCAATAATATAGTGTGTGTGTGTTTTTTTTTTCGTTGATACATAAAATTTTCAAGAGAAAAAACGACACAGAGTCTACTTCCTGTTAATTTTTTTTTCCTTTATAATTTTAAAAATAAATTAAAATTATTTTCAGCAAAAAAAAAATAAACGTATATATTGTGTTTAATTTTAATCTTCTTAATATTAAAATAATATGGGAGTGTTGCAAAAAACAAGTCAATAAACTTTTAGAATTTATTTGATCGGCTCTTTAACTTCCTTGGGACGAAAGAAAAATAAAAAGTAGTGTACGAGTTAAAAAAATAACAATAGCTTTTACTGTACCAGCTTAAAAAAATATATTACTGTATATGGGCGTGGCCTCACAATATCGCAAAATTAATCAAACTGAGAGAACCCACTTTGTAAGTTTCATGAGAATCCGTTTATTAAAATTATCTAAAAAATGCCCGACTGAAAATTGCTTACAGCATACTGGTGCTATGAAGTGCAAAAATTGGTAAGTGGCAAGGTAAAATATCTAGTCAATTCACTAGAACATTATTGTTAACAAAATCCGCTCATTGTTTAAAGTTTTAAAAATTATCCCGGGTATTAAATAAATCAATACAGGAAAAGTACCAAAAGTTTGGAGGATCGCTATCCTTTAATTATGTCAACTGAACGCAAATTCACGGCCGGTAACACTGTGATAGTCGAAAAAATGCACTTCGATGAATCCTTTTCGAACTATTAGGGGGGAGTCTCCTAATAATTCGAAAAGGATTCATCGAAGTTCATTTTTTTCGGGTCAAAAACTATCACAGTGTAATTGGAAGTCAATTTCGTATTTTATTAGTCTACAGATTTTGGATGAGAATTACTTTAAAAGAGGCATGGCGCTGCCCAATTTTCAGTATTTTTAAAGTATTAAACGTGTGTGGAAATTTTAAAAGGATATCATCTAATTATATGCCATTTATAAAAAAAAACATTTAATTATTGGCGGCGTGGCACAGCCTACTCCTTTAAACAATAAATTATATTGTCGAAAGAACTAATTAAAAGTTTAAAGTTCCAGTTTTGCTAAAAGAATATTTTTAGAAAAAAAAATTATTTTCAGTAGACATGACACCGCCCACTTTTCTTATCATTACACAGTCTTGTTAGAGTAACTCTCTCATTTTCTATTACATAATTATTTAGTTTATTTTTTGTTGTCAGACTTCTATCTTGAAAAATAAAATTATTTTTTTTTTTATCCAGATTTTCGGAGTTTTACGTTTTTTATTACCTTTTGTACAAAAAAAGTTTTTTTTTTTTAATTTTTCTTTTAAATTTACAATTCGCATTTTTAATTTTTGAAAAGCTAGGAAACTTTTAAATTCTCGCGGTTTAATTACTTTCTGGTTTTGGTTTTGCTGTTCGATATCGGGCATATTGTTCTCGAGTTAAAGTGAAATGCTCTGGTGGACCCAGTGAAAACATTAGCCAAGAAAATTACATTGTCCGAAGGACCATAAACAAGATTAATATATTGGGCCTTACTACGGTTCTCGAATCGTCTTCGACTGTTGTACTAGATTAAAGAAACACAAAACATTTTTCTTTAATCTATTACAGCAGTCGAAGTCGAATCGAGAACCGTAATAAACCCCATTAATTTGTATCATTACCGCAACAAGCAGATAGAATAGCCTTCTCTCTTTATTGCCTGTTTTATCATCACATTTTGTGTCTGCTCTTATGCTTCGCTTCATTGAAATCACAATAGTCTCTCATTAAGAGTCCTTTTTAATTTCCACTTAAAATTTCATGAAAAAAAAAACCAAAAAGCTTTTGTATTACAAAATTTAATTAAGAAAACAAGAAAGTAAATGAAACAAAATCTAGATTAATGAAATGTAATAAATAAATTTAATAATAAGTAGATATGACAAAATCATGACAATAATGAGCCACATTTGTTTGTATGTATGTGTATGTATTTCTGTACTAGTGCATAAGAATGAATATGTAGTTGCGTTACAACAACACAAATTGCTATGAATACATAATTTTACACATCCATACACACATGCATAAGTACTTGCAATACAACATATAACATAAAAGTGAATATTAACTTACGTACAACAGTAGCAGCAGCAATATCAACAACAACAACATAAATATGACAAATCACCAATTAAGTGTTGAAAAAATTATTTTTAAATAAGTCTATATAATATTTAATACACAGACAGACACACTCTACCACACATGATGCAACAACACTATATACAAAATAGCAATAAAAGAAAGAAAAACATTTTAAGGACATATATTAACAACGAGTACGTACGGGTTTGAATGCTGTTAAGTGTATGCGTGAAATCAATACAAAATGGATGCCAAGACATGTAACTGTTGATCTCATTTGAACTATATGGGGGGGGATGTGTGTAGGTAACTCTACAAGTGTGTTACAAAGTAGAACATGTGTAGGGTTTAGTATTTGTATGTGTGTTTGTGTATGAGCGTCCACACTGTATAGATTGAATGAAATTAAAAGCCAATAATTGGAAAATTAATTGAATTAAATTGACAGTAAGGCGATATCAACAATAAACTATACCAGCATACATACACAAGTGTTTGTGTATGAGTATGCAAATATTATGCTCTGTTTATTATAGTAAATATAATAGTATGCATAATGTGTGTGTATGTATAAATATGTGTAATCAGCAAGAGCGATTGTAAGTACAATTTGTTGATATTCTCTTTACTCTACAGGAGTATTTTGCAATCGACACGAGTATAAACATCATTTTATTACAACGTTGCATAAATTATTTGCAAATGCAATTGAACAACTCTAGTACGCTTTATATAACGAATATTTATTCATTTGATTTAAAAACTTCATCAAATTTATATTGACTCAGTGCAGCAAAAGAAATAAAAAGAAAATTTTTAAAACATTGTACAATTTTGCCTCAAAAGTTTTATCAAGTTTTCCTGAAAACCCCCTTAAAAAACTTGAATAATTTCAAAACAATTTAATTTAGAAGGTCTTTAATGTCCTCCCTCTTTCATACAATTCAATGAAATCTAAAGTTTTTTTTTCTAAAAAAAAAAAAAAACAAACACAAAAACTTTAGCAAATGTTTTATCAAATATTTTCCTTAATTTTGTAGACCTTAAAATCAAACTTATTTCATCGCTAACCTTTTGCAGCTCTAACTCTTAATTTGTTTTTCGCAGTTTTAAACCACTAATGTGCCGCATCTAATTTAAACAGTTTCAACATAAAAACTTTCCAAAAATAATCGCAATAATAAAAATTATATACGTTGGTATTCGTATTGGTGTGGGTGTTACTGTCGACGACAAGTTTCCCAAACAAAACTAATAAAACTATTTTAGAACTAAACCATTTTAATGAATGTCTGCAGCATGCATTTTCTGATTGTGTGTAAATGTGTGTGTGTTTGTGAGTATATAAAACTGTAAATATCTTTAAACGACCACAAATGTACAAGACTGTATTTGGGGCGGCTGAGTATGCGGGTGTTTTCAAAAAAAAAAGGTCTAAAAGGATAATTGTGACTACTTTCCAAAAGTTAGAAAAGGAGGCCGCAAAAAATACCCAAACAATGAAAGGATGGCAATGTCACTAATGACCAACGTTTTTATCCTAATGACACAAGTTTCATGCAGTTTCTTTTAATATTATAGTAGTTTTAGAATAGAAAAAAAAAACAAAAACTAAACTAATGGTATGGCACAGCTAAAGGATTTTGGGGTAAAAAAATAATTGTATCTTTAATTTTAAAAGTCTCACAAAAAAAAACAATATTAAAAAGGATATTTTTCTTCCGCACTAAAGTGACAAATTTATAAATATTTAATAGAAAATCGATTGAACCATTTTCTTAGTTCTCTAATTATGTTTTTCCCAGTTTCTGAAATATCCAAGCAACTCCAAAATTAGTATTCATAAGGATTATAGTCTTAAATATTAACAAAAGAGAATTACAAAATATTCAAACATAAAAACTGCTGTCGGATAACAAAGACATGAACATTATGATTAAAATAATTTATAACATTTCCAAGTCACACAAACTCATACATGCTGGATGTGCCTACCAAACTCGATTATAATTCTACAGCATACTCTGTAACACATACACACACATACACAAACTAGCATAAGCTTCTCGACTACAAATATTGCGATTCAGATAATGCCAAATGTGTAGAGGAAGTAAAGCAACAGACCCAACTGACAACCATAAATGATGTTTGTGGTCAACTTTACACTTGAAACCACAACAAAACACTATAAAAATGTTGTTGCCACATACTGAGCAAGTAAGTGTGTCCTCATGCTGGCAAAAACTGGCAAGAAACAAAAAACAAGCGGACAAAAAAAAAAACAAGCCAGAATAAAAAGAAATAAAATGAAAAATTTTGGCTGGACCAGCAAAAAAAAAGACAGCAACAAACATTGAAATAGAAAATGGAAACACGACAAACAGTTCTAACGCACAATTGTCAACAAGAGTGGACAGCAACAATGAATATTCGTAGCAAACTAAGTAACACCACAAGATAAACGCAATTTACACGCTCGCTTTAAGCAACAAAGCAACAGGAAAAACTGTATAATCAAAGAAGGACCAACACGACATTATTCAACAACTGCAACAAGAGGCACTGCAACGAAATAAACAATATTAAAAAGCCAACGATGACAAACTTTAACTGAAAAAAAAGGAAAGTTTTTACAAAAAGTAGTAAATAAAGAGATCAAAATTTCCCTCGCAGGACTCAGGGACAATGAAAATATGTGAATGTGTTGTTTAGTTGTCTCCAGTTCAAATCAATACCAAATCACAGCATTCGTCATTGGACTTAATTTCCATAGAAACTGAACAATAATTTCGGTAAGCTGCCTCCAGATCCTTTTTTAATGGTTTCGCCACTAACAGAATATTACGGTAGAAAATAAAGCGAACAATTTATGCTTCATTTTAAACGAATAAATACTTTTCTTAAAAATTTCTCCCATTTCAATATTTTGCAACATGTAAGTTTCAAATTCATTCATTCGTGTCCGAGATCAAAATCAAGCTGAATCTCTAGTTTCCTGTAACGTCTGGTTACAAAAACAATACGAGTACTCGTACATATGTCAAGAGTTTTTTTTTATTACTTTCTGTAATCTTTCCCGCTTTTGTGCAGTTCTCTTCTCATCTCATCTCATCTCATCTCATCGCCTTTTTCCATTTTTTGAGGAAACACAAGCTTTTGTTTATGCAAAAAGTCAAACAATACATGGCAAAGACGACGACAACTAACTTTATGCTGTTTTATAAAGTTGAAACAAAGTGTTGCAAGAAAAAAAATAAAATAAAAATAACCCACCAGCAGCAACAATAATAATAAGAGTAATAACAACAAAGAACACGCGTAGACTGATGTTGTTAATAGTGATGATGATGATGATGATAATGCTGATGACGATGATGACGATGATGACGATGGTACTACATCTATTTTAACAATGATGACAACTGCAACTATTAGTACGACTATTTCTTCTCAACAACATAAATACAGAAGCCATCCACTTTATCTTCTGCTAATGCTGCTGCTGCTATTGTTGCACCACCAGTAGCATATAATATTTTCATTTTTTGTTGCATTTTTGTCACATCACTTGAAGCGTTTCATGTAACGACAACCAAAAACAACACCACTACTAAGTTTTACTGTAAGTGTTGCAGAAACTTGTAAATTTTTGTTGTCATACAAGTAATTGTAGATTGTATGTGTGCACATGATTTTTATATGATTCCATGTGTGTGTGTGTGTGTGTGTGTGTGTGCTTGTGCGAGCTCATATCTGTTAGTTCGATTGTAGAAATAAAAACATGTAATTCGGAAGAATGTCTGCAAAGTCGTTAATGTGTCTGTTCCCAAAACAAAAAAAAAGATAATCTGATTCAATGCACGCCTACGACGTTTCAATGAATTTTTTAATTGAAGTTGAATGTAAAGGGGCTAATTTTTTTTTTTTTTTTTTAGGGGATGACCCTGCAGTGCACTGTGCCGGAACTCAGGGAGAGGGAAAGGGTGTTGAAAATTTAGAAGACTTAACTCCTTTCCAACTCTGCTTTACGCGTTATGTTAATTTTTATAGCAGTGTTGAGGCGCCTCCGGTGTTAAGTAGACGCATTAACTTCGCTAAGCTGAATTAGCAGGCAGTTTGGTAATTGTTTTACTTCGCCAATGTTTCTGCTAACCGACGAGGGAGTGCGATGTTGTGTACATTAGCTTGGAACAGCATCAATCGCTGTCGGAACAGTTTTTTAGTGACCAGTCCAACAACAATTTATACAATGCCACACTAATGTACATTAGAGAAATTAATGATATTGATTGATTTGCTGTGGCCATTAAAGGCATTCGCTGTTGTTGTGTTTCAACAACGTTGGATGACCAGTAATAAACCACCTCATGGATTTAACGTTTGTTGAAGCAATCAACTTTTCGTAAATTGTTACTTTGTATAAGTTTTAATAAATATTTTTATTAATTCAATTACAGAATTAATAATGGCATTTAATTCAGTTCACTTAGATCGCTCGGCCCTTTCAAGTCTTGTACTTTAAGTTAGACCATTATGAGCTGCATCGTTGACCATTCGGTGATGTTTTATTTATGCAAATTAAAGTGCGGCTCAAAGGAGCATAAACCAGTCTAAAATAAAAAAATTAGAAAATGAACAACACTTTCATTATTATTTTTTGTGCCATCTGTAGGATGCTTCAGCTAATGCGAACTAGAGGGCATTGTCCCTACAAATGTGTAAGTAAGTATTTTTTTTTTGTGCTGGCTTATGAATCTGAATGACCAACATGAACATGTTTGGTTAAGCACTAAATAAAAAAATCAAAAAAAAAAAAAGATGAGTATCCAACAGGAAATTAAGATGAATCTGTTTTTCTGCCGTCCTTTTCCTGCGTTGTGTTGCTTTGTTTATATTTCACTTTATTGTTAAATATTAAAGATTTGAAAACATTTTTAAATATTTATTAGATTAAAAAACTGGAAAGATATTAATTTTTTTTATCCTTAAAAAAAATCTAAATCATCAATCAAAAAAAAAGTGGTTGCAAAAATATAAAAAAAAAACATTTTGGCGTAATTTATTGCATCTTCACTTCAATTAAACTTTTTTAAGTTTCAAACTAATCCCCAAAATTAATTTTAACTTTAATACGCATTAACGTTGCCAACATGGCAAAAATAAAATATTTGCCAAAATCCGAATTAAAGAAAAGAAAATGCAAGTCATTATTAAAAAGTTTTTGTAAAATATGACCACTTTGTTTTGCATAAAAAAAACAAACAAACTCATAATATGTGTGTACGTGTGTATGTGTGTGTGAGAACGTACAATTTTACAGTTCTTTATAAAACAGCTTGGCTACAACCTTAAAAAGAGAGAAAGAGACTTGAAAAATAACGCAGCCTTCATAATTATTTTTGCGCCTAATTAAGTGCAACAGACTTTTAATTAACATTCTTAGACATTTTTCGCTGCAGCCAAAACACACTGAGAAAAAACATTAACAAGTAATCTGAAATCTAAAAAAAAGTTAAAAGAGATTAAATCACATTTCAGGAAATTGGAAAGCATTAACTGAAAATAAAAATCCACAATTTTTTTTCAATAATTTCTTTGAGTGTATTTATTAAAAGAAAATGACTACTGCAGGCAATAATTTCGCTTTTGTGTTGCTACAACTGCTTTTCGGAATAAACAACAAAACTTAATAAAAAAAAAGAGAAACAAAAAGAACTTAAAGCTGTAAGAATCTACAAAAGAGTGCTGAGGATTGCGGGTTAAAAAAAGCCAAAGGGTTGGGTGTTTAAAATCTATGAGGCTGCAACAAGAATCAGCCAATCTACTCTGCTTCTCTAGTAGTTTTTTTTCTTATTTAAACTTAATTTTAAACGCCGTCATCATCGTCTTTTTTTTGCTGGTTTTTTCTGCTTTCGCTCCGGTTGCCGTTGGCATTTAAATAATGAGCATTTAAGCGGATTAAATTAAAGCTTATATTAAGTGGTCGCCTGTTACTTTTTGCATTTAGTTTTTAGTTGCTTTCGTCCTCTTCCTTTTTTACAACAGTTATTTTATAGAGAAATATATTTTTGTTTTATATTTTTTTTCTATTTTTTTGCTTAATTTTATTATTATTTTACTGGCACTCAAGTCATTTACATTGTTTTCATATGTAATTGGTCTTTTTCAAAGCGGTTTGAGGGCACAACGTCAGCTTTAAAATGCAGCAGTCAACTGTTGTTGTTGCTGTTATTCTTGGCTATAAAATTGCCAAGATTTATTTAATTTAAAACAGCAAAGCTGTTGTTTAAACAACACTGAGAGTAGAGTACGATAAAAGTATTAGAAAATTGAAATCGGCAACAAGAGAAGAAAAAAACCACCATAAACTTTTAAAATGAAAAAGTTTAAAATAGATTTTCTTTCTTCATTTTATTGGCCAAAAATGATAAAAAGACAAACAAATAAATGAAGAAAAGTGGTGAAATTGAATTTCGAAATGAAGTGTTGCCAAAAGAAAAAAAAACTCAAAAGACATATTGGTTCGCTAAAATCCTGCACAATGGGACACGAAAATAGCAAAATTGAATGAGAACATATCGAATTTCTTAAAATTTTTTTCAGCCACCCCAAGATGACCTATAAATAGATGCAAAGCTTTGTTTCTATATATGGACTTAGGAAATTCCTTTTAGTTGACACACTAAGTGGTCAAAAATCAACAACTTGATGCTTCAAATCAAATGTGATTAAGCTGCTTAATTGGTTTTTCATTTCGTCCTTATTTTTCTTATTGCAAAAATATGCTCAATAAAAAAGAAAGGCTTTCAAAATGAAAAATAAAAAATTTAGGAAAACTTAAGACTTAAAAACTGTTTCAAAAGTTTTGGGAAATTGTTCCCAAAGTTCGTTTTGTTGTTTTCAATAGAAACATTTGAGGATATTTTTCATTGGAGCCATTTCTTATGAAGACGAAAAAATTTCTGGAAAAAATTCTGTACTAAGTTTTCTCTAAAATTTTTACGAATTTTATTTATTAAATGTCTGCTAATTCTGTTAATAAAAAAGAACATTATATTTAAAACACCACTGTTCCTTAAACACAGCTGTGTTTTGTTCTGTCTTTCATTTGAAACTGTAAAGCGATGATGATTAATTTTAGCCAGAAGATGGCGAAAAAACGCAAACAAACAATTTCATCTTTAATTTCCAGTCTCTTTGCGGAACTAATATTTGGCAAGAAGTAAAAAAGGTAATAAAAGAAACGAAAAAAAATAAAACAAATTCCACTGGAAACATTTTAAGGAGAGAGAGAAAAAATGAACAAATAAAGACTTTAATATCTTAAAAATATTTTTAGGTTTTTTCGGCAAATTTCAATAAAATCTTGTTAAGAAAAGATGTTGGATTGTTTGTTTGTTTTTTTTTTTTTTTTTTTTTTTGCATAAATATTAGTCAATGTTTCAAAAAAGAGTGCACAAGAAATGTTCTACTCTGCAACCTTTAGTGTAACAACATGAATGATTTCTATTTGTTTTTTTATTCTTTTCTTGTCTAACTCATTCTGTGTGGATTTTACTGCAAGTATATGCACTTTAAACCACAAAAAGGAAGGAAGTATTTCATTTCCGTTACGCGAGAAATTGCAACTACATTAGTTACAAACACTTGCTCATATAAAATGACACATAGATATAAACGTATATAAACTTATAAAAACACACACACACACTCACTCAGTTGGTTTTTTTTTTGGGAAAATGTACAGACAAATAATAAATTGCATCAACTAAGCCATAGACTGTGCCAACGACGAACTGCTCTCTCTCTCTCTCTCTCTGTCTCTGTATATCAAAGATGAATGTACGAATGAATATGTGTTTATCCTTTAGTTACTACAACTATTTACCATTCATCCATTTAGCCAGCATCGTCATTCTGCCCACCGCGCGCGCTGGCAAAACCAACAACGCTGTGAATACCACATTAGTTTCCGTTAATTTCATTGCTTTTCAAGTTGAAATTAGAGAAAGGCGGTGGTTGTTCATTGCTGCAATTTCATTTTTGGCATTTTTTCGGTTTTTCTCGTTCTATACTTTGTTTTTGCTGTAGTTTCTGGTTAGTTTTGAGGTAGTTTTAGTTTCCTATTTAAGCTAAAAATCTTTCAAAACCAAAAAAAAAAAAAAAATGAAACAAAATATTGAGCATCACGAATGCACTTCCATTTTCGGACGTGCATGTCATTCAAACATTAATCTTTAGGCTTTAATGTTTAACATTCAGGATTAACAATTTTTCACATTTTGTGTTTGTTTTTGGTTGTTTTTCTCTTTGATAATGGATGCTACTGCTTAGCTGACTCGCAGGCTGGATATTTGTTGTAGAAAGTAAATGGAAGTGCATTAATTTTTAAAAGTTAATATATTTTTTTCCTCGCAATAAGACATTTTACTTATATTCTAGTTTTTTTTTAACTTATTTGGGATCTGAAAACAACTGAAGGAAAACTGTTGAAATTTTTTTTATTATTAATTTATTCTTTGATTTTAGTAAACTAAGGACCTTTAAAATCAAATGAATGTATCAATATTTTAATGAAAACTTTGGAGAAAAATTAAAACTCTTAAAGATATAGTTGAACAATTAAAGAAATTTAATTATTCAGGCTAAAGTTCGAAAGGAAAATCTAGAATAATTAAGAAGACAAAGAAAATTTAGATTTCAAATGTTACTACAAATGGTAATTTTTATTTAATTTGAGACCACGTTTTCTAAAAGTAAGAAGTTTTTCACTAAATTTAAGCACATTTTGTCATAAGAACGAACGAAATCAATTTATTTTAGCTTTGACAACATGATTTAGCAAATGACATACAGTTGAATATTAAAAAATGTACATATTTAAAAATGAAAGTCATATTATATTTTTTTTTTACTAGTATAGTGGTTAGAGAGTATATCTTCTAGACCCGACCAACCAGACCTTAAGTTTTGTTAAAATGTTTTTAAGCTATTGCATAGCTTTTATCGCGGGCTTTGAGGCGACCGAACCAAGAAATTTCGAAACGTTTCTTTCTTTTGTTTTTGAAACGAAAAACCTGACACTAAGTTTGTTTCTTAAGTCTTTTGTTTTTTAAGTAATCATTGATCGTCAAACTAGCCCCTAGGGGCCGAGCACCAATCGTCATTTTCACATACACAACACGAACCAAACAGAAGAGACAAACTAAAATACGAAACATACTCATTTGTATGGTAGCACTCAATGAATGAGTGTTATTTGCAATAACAAAACACATGCAAAAGAGGGCAAGAAAATACTTATTTTTTTAGTCTCTTTATTTGTTATCATAGTACATTGTGAATATTTTAATTTTTCAGGATATGGAATGTTGAGTGGGAAGAATCTTTTTTGTATATATATTTTTTTTTAATGGAAAATTTTTTTAATTATGTAAATTCGTTCATTCTTTCGTCCATAAACACGCTAAACCAATCCAGTGTGTATGCATACAAACTTTTAATATGATGTTAGGCTACAGTAAAAAATAAATCAATTTCTACAAGTGTAAAAACACCAATACATTGATATTTCCTACATGTTCTCTTTATGACAAAGGCTGATTTAAATCGCCCAATGTATGTTAACCCCTAAAATATGCTATTGATTTTGATTTAATTAACATACATTAGTGCTCCCAAAACAACGGAGGTTTTAAACAAAACGTAGTAATAAAAAATTCTATGCTAAATGATTGTTCATTTTTTGAGTAAACACTTAACTAGACTTTCGTAAATATTAAATAATACAGTGCGCTCGCGTTAATATGAACTAATTATAACCAAGCCAGTTCACAAGATTGTTCATATATGCGATTGGCATCTAATTTATTATGTTAAATTTTTTTATTGGTGTTTTTTGTATAATTTTAAAAATAATTTTGTTTTGAAAACACAAAGTTATGTGAAAAATCCAATTGGGACTGTGAAGAAAGTTTTTCTCCAGATATTTGAAACAAGCGAACGCCGTGTCGCTTTTCAAAGTTTTGAAGGTATCCATCACTGGCATTGCACTCGCATCGATTTTCTTCAATTTTATTATGAAGTTCTTTGGCCTTTTCTTTTAATATACATAAGTCCAATAATAGGAAATTTTTTGTCTCTCATATCTAGAAACTATCGGTATAAAGAATATTCCATTTTTAAGTACTCGGAAGGCCGCTCAGTTTTTCTTTTTCCAGGTCTAATAAAACTATTGTTGACACAATTAATTATAGCATATTTATTTTCTTTTATTCCACATATTGTAGACTTGTTCACCTCAAATTTATTCGCTAAATTAGTAACACTTGATTCTTTTTGCCAATTCTCTAAAACTTCCAACTTTTCTTTTAAAGTTAAAAACTTATGTTTTTTATGCATATTTACATACTTTTAATGTTAAATTTAACTAAAATATATGAACACTAACTAAAAGTGTATGTATGAAATTTTGATTGACAGCTGAAAGCAATTCAAAAACAAATCGGGAAATCCCAAAATTATTTTGCAGTGGAAACTGAATTTATCTACAACCCTGTTTACAAAAATTTCATCACTGTTGCGATAAAAATCCGTTAAAAATGCAAAAATATATTGTTCACATGTTAAAGTTTTGGCACTAAGTTCATATTTTAGAGTAGCCAATGGAAGAAAAAAGTTCATATTTTCGCGAGTGCATTGTAATTACGAAAAATTTACTGTGAAAAACGAAATTTGTATTTCCAGCAAAATTTTACAGTAAAAAATGTGTAAAAAAGGCGTCTTACGACAACCATTTTAAACACAATTTAAAGAAAATTTCCCATTTTTCAGTACTTTTTTTTTTTTTTTTTTTGTAGAGTCAAGGTAACCTAAAATTGTTTACTTTATTTAGTGATAAAAAAAAATTCTTGAAAATTTTGTTATCTTAACCGAACTCTAGTTTAACAAAGTTGAGAGAATACAGTAACGAGTAGATTTGTTTTAAAAAATTATGTACAAAATATAAGAAATGACAAAGCAACACCAACCAGCGTCATAGTAGAACAGGTGATTAGTAAGCACAGCTTAAGTTGGTTTTACACACTATTTATTTTACAGTGTGCTTGTCAAATTTCCCACTGCAAAATGCAAACATGCTGTGTAAAAGCAAAAAAAATTGCTTCTGTAAATGTCAGCCTGAATTTACAGTGTAAAATTTTTCGATTAGAGCGTGTTCTATTTTGAACTAACAAAGCATCTGACATCAGCTGCTTTGCAACTCAATTGTTTGGGGTGCCAAGAACATATGTTTGTGATTTAGCAAATACCTACATATATATAAAAAAAAAGTTTATTTATATTACAATCTATTTATTAATAACTTACATGAGTATATTATCTTACTTTAAAAACATTGAAGCGAAGCCAATTCCAGTATCTCCTCTCAGTAACCATTTTGGCTTCATATTGTACGTTTTATCTTTTCTCTGGCTTAATTTTTTTTATATTTCATTTTTATGGCAGGTATTATTGAAATAATACAACAAGTCGCAATTATTTTATACTTTGAATTAGTTTTTGAAAACTTTATTTGCATTAATACAAAACACTCGAGAAAAAATATAAAAAAAAAATATCATTAGAAGGACAGCTGTTGTAAATTATTATAGGTGATGTCAGTTGAAAACAAAAACCCAAGTGTGAAAGCAATAATTATAAAACGTCTGTATATTGTAAATTTTGACAGACATAAGCAATTACAGATGCATAGTCAACTGACAGACCCACTGTAAAATACATAGTGTGTAAAACCACCTTTATCAGTAGATAAGAAACACTGCACGAAATAATAATAAAACTATAATTCACATTAGTTAATTTTTTATGTTATTATTATTAATATGAAACTGATCTCTGAGCTATTTTATTTTTTCGGCTAAAATTGAATAATAGATTTAAATGTAAATTCACATTCTTGAAAAAATAAATTTAAATTTATTCAAGTACCCAGTGTGCTTCGCTACCCCGCTCGTTAGAGTCAAGAATTTATTATTTCGTAAGAATATCCTATTGTGAAAATTTAATGACGATCGGTCCAGTAGATAAGACTATATTACGATTTTTAATTTTCCTAAAAATGGGCGTGATCCCACCCACTTTTCTCCTGGTACGTATTCCAAATTATGCCAATACCATATGTACCAAATATCATCGATGTCGGTTAATAAATGCCCAATATATGGCGATTTAAATTTTTGGGTTATATGGGCGGTGCCACGCCCCTTTGTCCAATCAAAACATCATATAGCCTATTATTTCTTCCAGAGTCACAGTAACATGCTGGGAAAATTTCAGAAACACCGGTCCAAGGGTTTGGCTTTCCTAAAAAGGGGCGTGGTTCATCCCACTTTTCTCCTGGTACGTATTCCAAATTATGCCAATACCATATGTACCAAATATCATCGACGTAGGTCAAACAATGCCCAATATATGACGATTTAAATTTTTGGGTTATATGGGCGGTTCCACGCCCCTTTGTCCAATCAAAACTTCATATAGCCTATTATTTCTTCCAGAGTAACAGTAACACGCTGTAAAAATTTCAGGAAGAATAATAAATATATGTATATGTCATTGGTGGTGCAATATGAAAATTGGATTTTGCCACGCCGCTCCGCCCGCAGACCGAAAATCAAAAATCAGACTTCACAGTGTCACCCGCCTGAATATTCTGAAGAAATTTCATCAAAATCAGCCCAGCCGTTTTGGAGCCCATACCTTATAAATAGATTGAAATAATATTAATTTCCCAACTTTAATTCATACAGAGCAAATAAAAATTAAAAATACGATATAAATTTATTTCATATGAACTCCAACTCTAAAATCCAATAAAGAACTATAATATAACTATACTGTTTACAGACTTCTGCAGCCTACTGTTAAGCACTGCACTAATTTCAGCTGTAGAAATACTATTATTATTTCTTATCTAATTGCTAGATAACAATTACTCACTAACAGAATTTGTTATCAAATGAAGCACCCCAATATAAACATTCTTTTTAGTCAACCTTTAAAAATTAAGCGAAACACAACACAATTTAAAAAAGATCGAGCTAAAAATAATTTTTAAGAAAATGTAAAATATCTACATTTTAGTGAAAAGAAAATATAATTTAATAACCTCTTTTTAATAAATTCAAAAATCAGCAGAGCACTAAGAAATGCATAAGCCAGCTAAATGCTTTTCTTTAAGACAATTTTGTATTTTCTTCTTTGTGTATTTAACAACATTAGTTCAGTCTGATCATCAAAATATTAATTGTCCACGATCTTGTAAATGTGATTCATATTTACAATTAAATAGAGCACAATGCAGGTGGGAAAAAGTAGCTCAGCTTTTGTAACTCCGTATAAACTTATGGTGTTTTCTTTTCTACATACAAAATGACACCTTGTTGAAAGGTACATGCATAAAATGTTTTTCTAACCCTGTAATAATGCAACTTGTTATTTCAGTAGGACAAAACCTAAATTATAAACAAGTTGCACGCCCTGTTTTTAACAGCTATCAGCTAATTTTAACAGGGCGCTATCAACACTGTCGATATTTACGGGGCATAAAGTGCAATGCCTTCCACCATTACGAGTACTGAGGGGGTTTTTTTTTAGAATCAAACACACCACCATTTTAAAGTGCAAAACAATTTTAAGAAACGAACACCAAAGTACATTTTCTGCATGGAGATGTACCATTTTTTGTAGAAAATAAAAAACCATTAATGAGAAAAATTACAATATAATATTTAATAATAAAATTCATTTGAATGAAAAAAGAATACGAGAATTATAATTACATAAATGAAGATATAATCATCCTGAAATGATTTTTTAAATAAAATTAATTAGTTATGAGATTTACTATTCCTCTCTTTTTAGTCAAAATAAATTTTAAGACTTATATATAAATGTTCGAACAGTAATAATTCTCGTATTCTTTTTTTAACACATTGTTTGTACAAATCTGACTTTTACATACAGCCACAGGCATATAAATAGCAGTAAAGTATACAAAATACATATAGGTACCGCTGAGGAGATGTTGCAGCCGTCCAATACAACTATGTATTATTATGTTCTGCCGTGTAGATAAGAATTAATTATTGCTCATTTTTTTCTTTTCTTTCGAAATAAAATGTTATGACCGACAATCTAACGTAAATTATTTTATATATTCTCTTAACTTTTAGCTTTAAGAACCTGATAGGTGCTGAAGTAGATTTGCCAAAGGAAGTGCAAATACTAGATTTAAGCCACAATGATATCACTACAGTGGACAGCATATGTTTTGAAGTGAGTCACAAAATGGAAAAAAAAAAACAATTTTATTTTTATTAATTCTCATGCCATTTTCAGAACTTTACACACCTGAAATATCTCAACTTGTCGAATAACGCCCTGAATATCATACACTGGGATGCATTTTTCAAACTACGACACCTCATAGAAATAGATCTCTCTTATAACAGAATCGAATATTTGGATGAAAGACTATTTTCGAAAAATAATCGTTTAAGTAAAATTAACTTAGAAGGCAATAAGCTAGAAAATTTACAAGACAGGCCTCTTATAGAAAATTCTTTTGTTTGTGAATTGAATTTGAAAAATTCTCATTTGAGTTTTTTGCAGCCGCAGATGTTTGCAGGCCTAACAAATCTTTTGCAATTGGATTTAAGTAAAAATTTTTTGAACACCTTCAATGTAGAAGACTTCCAGTCGTTGCATAAACTGCAAAAACTAAATTTAAATGAAAACTTTATAAAATGTGATGAAATAGTAGAAAATAAATTAAAACAATTGCAAAAGACAGGTATTAATGTTGCGTTAGATAAATGTTCAAGTGAAAGTTATGGGAAGTCTTCGAATAACCAGCCAATGCTTGAAAAGATAATAATGTCGTCTACACAAGATGATTCTTCGGATCTGACTCAATGGCGCTTAAATCTTGACTTAGACGAAGAACTCATCGAAGATAAGGATGAAGAAGAAAAGTTCGCTTCCAAGAAATCCAATGAATGGTTAGGATTTTCCCCTGATTTTCTTCTCTGTAACAAAGAAAACTTTATTTTGTGTCAGGAGTATCGTTCGTGTTTGTTGGATTTAAATAAAGTTTGGCATGAACAACAGAAATACAAGGCGGAGTGTCCGCTAAATGATATAAAATTGGCTTTCATCATGGGCATAGCAATTGGTGTAGCAGCTATTGTCATTATACTGGCCTGTGCTCTTTGCATGAAAAAATGTTTGGAAATTAAAAAACCTGGTTAGTATTTTTATTTATACTCTTAGAAAAAATTACTTATTAATTTTATTTTCTTATTTTCAAAAGTTTCCCACACAAACGACCACCATCTTGACGATGATTTACCCAATCAGCCATTGGCTCGTCTCACTACGCAGCTGCCTCCCCAGGTAAGGAGACAACCACGAAGACGTGCTCCACGACCAGCTCGTTCGGTGGTACGCTATGAAGGACCTGTAGCTGAAAATTTCCTTTCTCGTCTCTTTGGACGTCCAGCACGACATCAGTATTATCGTACCATTAATCAAAATACTGCCACCTTGATAAGACGTTTAAGTCGCAGTAATTTATTTAGCAGAAGCTTAAGTCAACATCATATTGATCGTCAAACATCTTATGAAGCCACCAGTAATCCAGAGGTAGAGGCTGCTGCCGCCATCAGACCAGAAACCCCACCACCGTCATATGGAGATGTTGTAATAAAAAATTTACCGGTTGCTCGTAAATAAATTATTTGATTTTAAAGGAAACGATTTGACTTCCAGATTTGTATTAAAATTTAGGATATTCATTTCACAATTTCTTTGGTTGGGAAAATAAGAGCATCTAAAATTTTTTAATATTTTCTTTAACAGAAGACACAAAAAACCTTTTTTTTATATTTTCTTGTATTTTTTATTTAAAAACAAAATACCTTTTCCATGCATACCCTTGATGTAATAAAAATATTTTAATTTTAAAATTTTATTTATTTGTTGCGGGTTAGCAATATCTAGATATATATTTCGTTGGTAGCTATACCAATTCATCAGTAGATGTTTTACCCTTTATGTTTAAAAAATTCCAAAGCTCATCTATTTATACAAAAACTCACAAACATATTTTTGTGAATTACAAAGCATAAAAATAGCTTTTAAAAAAATTTTTCAAACACATACAACAATAATTTTTCATTATGAATGTGTTTACTTTTCTACACCTATACAATTATTGTTGTATGTGTTTGAAAAATTTTTTTACAAGCTATTTTTATGCTTTGTAATTCACAAAAATATGTTTGTGAGTTTTTGTATAAATAGATGAGCTTTGGAATTTTTTAAACATAAAGGGTAAAACATCTACTGATGAATTGGTATAGCTACCAACGAAATATATATCTAGATATTGCTAACCCGCAACAAATAAATAAAATTTTAAACATAAACACTTGAGTACATGCTCAAATAAAAGTAAAATTTTTTAAAAATATATTAAGAAAATATCTTCTTAACTGCTAAGAATTTTTTTCAAGAAAGTAGAATTATTATAACAATAAATCGTTTTAGGTATGCGAATTTGCTATGAGGTGTATGTCCAGGATAAATGGTAAAAATTAATAATAGATTTTACTCTTCTGTAAATGCAGTCCAAAATTAAAGAATCTATTTCTAAGATTTTAACGTCAAAACTAGTCAAAATCTTTTCTTCTTCTCTGATTTTTTTTCCAAAAATTTTAATACAACTTTTTTCAAATTTTACTAAAGATACCAAACTACTGCTAGGTTTTTGTATTTGCTAATAGAGGTAAAATCTAGCTTTACTACTTTTGAAGCGTATATTTTTGCAATTTAGTAACGAAATTTGGATAAATTTACTTAAAAGACATTAAAAAAAATAGATTTAAAACTAAATTCTATAAACTTTGTTCTTGTGTAAATAATAACGAATTAAAGCCATAATTTGCGATATATTATAGTGAGACCTAAAAATTAAAGGGTGTACTAAAGCGAGCAATAAAACAAGTTGAAATATTTAAAAACAAATATAAAGTAGTTGAAATTTACTTAAATATTTTCACTACAATTACATTACAATCTCAATTCTCTGACACTAAGTTCTGTTGCACTATTCATGTATGTACATATGTCTATTCCAATTAGTGATTAAAACAAATAGAGTGTCTGAGCAGCTAAAATCTTAAAATACAATCGTTCATACCCAGTATCTGTGGTGCATTAAATACAAGCAAAAAAGAACAAAATTTTGTCTCACAGTACATTTCCATAGAGAATAAATGAAAGATCGGTCGTCCACACAAAGTTTAAACATTACAAAAGGGATGTGGCGAAACAAAACAAACAACAGTGCAACACAAGACAGTAAGTTTATAATAACAAAAATGGCAGCATTTGAATGGCAAAAAATGCACAAAAAAATTTTAAAAATAAATGAAAATAATAAAATATACGTACAAAACATAAGAGTAAAAAAATATTTGTAATTGTATGACAAACTCTAGGCATGCTACTTTAAATTATAAAATGTATGTACGTCTTGTTTTTTTTTTTTTTTATTAAATTTCTAATTAAATCACACGAGGCACAAAAAGCTGTTCGACCTGCACTAAAAAAATTTTAATTAAACTCGATTTCGCTTTATGCCACTTTTGAAAATCTAAAGGAGAATTTTCAGACAGTATTTCATTAAGGATATTTTAAAAATTAGAGAATAAAGTTTTACTAAAAATCTTTTCATAAAAGAGAATAATTAGCACTGAACGTCAATCACACTATAGAATCAAACCTTTTTGAGTTTTTTTACCTTAAAGGGTACCGAAAATTGTATACAACCAAATTTTTAATGCTTATATTTTCTAAAATAGAAATATGTACAAAAAAATATAAACGAAAAAAAAACATATAGAAGAAAAAACGGCCAAAGAAGTCACAAACAAATATATTTTTAGTTTTCCACCAACTTTTAAATCCTGCTTGCGATGGTTTTCATCCTTTTTGGTGATTTTTGGCCACTAAAGCTCTAATGCTCGTATACATGATTACGAACATATACTATCCACTAAATAGTTTTTTTCTTTTTGCTCCAATACAATGGTTTGATGGTTGGTGGCTTGACTAACACTTTACTGGGTTTGACTTTGCGATAGTTGTGGTTTAGAGAAAACGAAAACAGCAGCAATAAAAAATGAACAAAACAACTAAAACTTTGTTTGTTACAAATAATATCACTTAAGTATTTTTTTGTTTTTTTTTTTTTTTTTTTTGTTTTGTACTTTACTAACAATTTACATTTAAAAAAACAATAGGGTGTTTTTTCAACATATAAGAATTTTTGAAGCGAAGTGAAGAGATTTTGAAATTAAGAGAGAGAGAGAGCATAATATTTTATTCCAACACAAGCACCAGAACAGAATAACGTGCCGCTTTGAGAAGTTAGCAGAAAATATTTCCTTTTTTCACTTCATATGGTTTGGTGATGTGCTAAAATGTTTGTTAAACTCAATAATTAATCAGCAAAAAATCACTCTTTTTATATATTTTATGAGTTTTTATCGGATATTTTTTTTTGCGAAAGATTTGTTTGTTTTTTCTTTTTTGTTGCACAACAAAAGATTATGCAAAAAGTTTTTCATGAATTTTTGGATTTTTTCGCGTGTAAAGCAGCAGCAGTTGCAGTAAAACTAAAGTTTGTCATTCTTGGTATTCCTGGAAGTTTTTATATGCTAGAGTTTTTTTTTCGTTCCTTGTAAAGCACCCTACTCTATGTAGTAGATTAGGAAATAGAAAAAAAAATTTGTTTATGGTGGTTAGGAAAAAATATATAAATAATAATAACATACTTATATTATTTATTGTTATAAATTATCTCTATTCTGACTATAATTTTATTGCTCAGAGGCAAATAATGAAATTAACTATTGACGGACAAATCTCAAAGTAGAATAAAAATGTTGAGGAAAAAGTTCATTATTTCTTTATATATTTAACGCAATTGGACTTTTTAAGCTTACTAATGCTTTCAAAGATATTATGAAAGTTCTTGTTAAATTTGATTTTTCATTAAAAAGATGCAAAAGACAAAGTTGACATTTTTTCCTTTTACACATGGAGTTTTTTTATCAAAATTTGCGAATCTATGTCTGTACGCTTTTCGCTGGTTTCATTCATAGCAAATATTTGATTGTGTTTAAAAGACGGCAAGAACTAGTAAACATAATACATAGAAAAAATCATAGGCTGTGATTCGTAGTGGATATAAAATTGAAATTATCAGAGCAGCTGTGGAAAGTACAACAACAAATCCTATAAGTGAAATAATTTTCAAAATAAAAGGGTGTCGCAAAATGTTATGCAATTTTAAAGTTTATCAATATTTTAGTCAATTATATATTTCCAATATTTTCATATTCAACAGAAACATATTCTTATGTAAACTAAACAAATTCTAAAAAGATAAAAGTAAATCGAGCTTTAAAGGGTGTTTCACCTAGCAATGTTAATTTAACATTAAGTTGTATTATAATGAAACTGAAATAAATTTTGTATTATTATGGGAACTTCGATATAACGTTCTTAAAATTATATAGATAAGAATTTCAAAGGGTGTACAAATACGTGGTGTTATTTGGATATTTTTTTACATTATCTGGTTAAAATTTTCAAAGCTATTTTATTAATATTGGTGCCATATTATCAACTACTAAATTAAAAAAAAAAAAAGCTTAAAATTAAACAAAGTCCAAATATGTATGTAATGCAATTTGTGATTAAATTGATTGTAATAAGTAGACACTTGAACTACTCTGTCTTTTCATAAGTTAATAATATTTCTGATGTCAATATTTACAACATTTTTTTAATGATTATTCGATTACTAAACATCGTAACTCTAGTGAAGCACTAAGTCCTCTACTATAAGAAAATTGCGGAGAATTCTGTGTTTCAATTGGAAAATATTTAATAAAATATATACGCTCACTATCACTTGAAAAGTGGACAAGTGATCAGCTTTGTGGCATTTAATTTTATTTTCGGTCAAGTGTAACATACTATTCGGTTCGAATTTCATCGTTGCTTTCTGTTGCTTAACTAATTTTTTTGTTCGAAAATTTTTTTTGCAATCAAAGAAGTTTATCTCTTTTGTTTTTTATTTCGTTCTCTCTTTTTTTTTTTTGTGTGTCACAATTTTAATTTTATTTTTAAAGCCATGGTATTATTATCCTTCTTTTTTTTCGAATGTGTAAAATCTTTTTTATTGCTTTTTTCCAATAACAAACTTTTTTATAGTTTTTGGGAATTTCTTTCTTCTGTTTACCTTACTTTTCCCATTTTTGTTTTGTGTGTTGGAAAAGTTTCTTAGTTTATTGTTCGAAAAGAATTTAAAATAGCAAAGGACTTTTTTCTGTGGAAATTTAAATAAAACAATGCTACGCAAAGACAACAAATGTTTATTTCAAATGTTGTTTTTTGTTGAACAAAAGAAAAATATGAAAGCAAGATTTTCAAAATTAAGTGAAATAATTGAAAAACTAAAGAAAGCGCGCATTGTGATAAATTTTAATATCACAATCTTATATTTCTCCCCTAAACGTATATTTAAATTAAAAGCACGATAAAATTCGAATTAAGTTATTGTTAAACTTTTTTAAACATTCGAATGCTCAAATATGTTGGATTAATATTTACTCTCTTCCTGTATTCTCTTAAATGATATAGACCAAGAATATATACATGTAGTACCCATATTCCATGATCCATCAACAGCATGCTGTTGTGTTCTGTCGGATAAGTAGGAATGAATCAACAAAGTCTTATCTTTCTCGTGGCAAAATTTTTTCTTATTTAATCATTTAAAAAAGTTGTCAATTTTTAATTGCCGTATTTTTATCCGACTTCGAAAAAAGAAGGAGGTTCTAAATTTAAGATTTATGTGTTATATAATGATTTTGAAAGTTTGTTTTTAAATAAGTTTCCATGCAATTTGATTCCATAAATCTGTTGGAAAATTGTTCTCTCAACCGACTTTCATAATTTTTTTTTTTTTGTGTTGACACAAGTTTGCTTGCAAAAAATTTTCTTGAAATATCGGAGCAAACTAAAACTAAACCCACCCTAACCCTTCCTTTCTTAGAATAATAATTTTGACTATCCAAAAATTTTTCAATTTATTGAGAGATTTAAAAAATACTTTTTTATTTTTTCTTTTATCGGAGAGGGAAGGCATCCCCACAAAATATTGGTCCCATAGAAACGCAATTGCCTCCACGCCTTTATTGTTTAATAAATCAAACAGCTATTTCTGTCTATTTATGTTGTTTTTGTCCAAAATAATTTTAAGTTTCTTTGAATGCTTTTTAATAACTTTCTGTAATAAATACATGAAGTGATGCTTTCAATAAGAAATGAGCGTCACTCAACTGATTATCTCGAGTCACTCGTAATCGTTAATGACGCTCGAGACCTCCAAGTGTGGGCATTTATTTTTAAACGAAATTTTTTTGTAAATCATAATTTTTTTCCATCGGTCGTACATGATCATGCATTCCTATTTGTTTGCTTCTTACTAGTGAACGTTTAAGAATAGTGAAACAAAAAAATGCTCATCACGTGTCCCTTTCTCATGTAAAAAATAAAACTTTAATAGAATAGAAAAAGATTGATAATTAAAATAAATTTATTGGTTCATTTCCTGGCATCTCTCTTATAACCTTCATATTCTTTTAATTGCTCAACAAGATTAAGTCTGTACGGTTTTTCTTTTTTAAGTCAAAGGAAAAGTGTTGTTGGTGTGATGGTCTTTTTTCCACTGATAGTTTTTCCAATATCCTCGGTCGTTTATGGCTTTAGCAATATTTCTTTAGTTATTGTCCTTCTCTGCATCGTTGCAACGTTTTTATTATTTTATAAGCTTTTTGTTCTAGTTGTTGCTTGTGTTATTTTTTTTTTTTTTTTGTTTTATCCAATATCATGGCTTTTATCTGACAACGTTTACAATATCCTGTTGTTCAATTTGAATTTTCCTGCATTTTGTGTTTCTCTCTGTCATACATTTTAATTGCATTTGTAATTCATTTCTATGCAATTATGATACAATTTTCTAAGTAAAAAAAAAAATATGGTGGCAACAGGAAAAGGGAGAAAAAATGTTGACGCTCGTCACTGAAACACATCTACAGTCGGTCAACTAGAGTAGAGTATACTGAATTCTATTTATGTATATTTTTTAAACTTTCTCGATGTTTTTTCCTTTCTCGTTTTTAATTGAATCTCGTGTTGCTTTTTTCGTATATATTGAAAAAAAAAAATCACTTGTGAATTTATTTTGCTGTTTGCCATTTTATTCGCTATGTAAAGTTTATAAATGTTGTGAAAAAAAATAATTATTAGAAATTTCTAATGAAAGAAGGTGTGGTCAATTTAGTGCTTTTTGGTGACTCATATTTGTTGTGCTTCTAAAATCCTTCCCTGAAAAATTCTAACCTTTAATTCGAACGATCATCCCAATGTATTAAGTTTTTTTTTTTTTTAATTTCATTCCTTCATTTGTTTCCAATGTTTTACCAATTTCTTCAACTCAGGTAAATTTAATTAAACAACTGACTCTATGAAAAAAAATCGGAACTTGCAATTTATTTTACATGCAGCTAATGTTTCGTTGTTTCTCTCTCTCTCTCTCTCTCTCTTCCTTTTTCCAATAAATTTGCCACCTCTTTTGAATTTGCCTAAATCACTTGATGCTCACCTTTTCAGCAGGTACTTAAGCCATGTAATGGCTTTTTGATTGTTTATTTTTTGTAACTTTATTTCAACAAACAAACAAATATAACGATACGTAATTGCTCTCTATCGTAATCATCCTGCTCATCAGCATGAGTCCCCGGATACATATTTATGTTTATTTGTTTTACAGCCCTCAAGAATCGTTATTTTTTTTCTTTTGCCGTACTTATGGTTCATATTAAGATGTTTTTAATGAGTATCTGTGTGTAAACATTGTCAGATTATAACCAAGTGTGAGTGAGAGTCTGTGTGTGTTTGGTGTTTGGCCCTGATTCTATTAAATACAGCACCTGCAAATGGGGATTGAATATTCAATTTCCAGCAAAAATACATGTGCAATTTGAAAGAGTCCATTCACGACAATTATGACACATTGGAGAGAAAGAGAGTAAAATAAAACTAGAAAGAAAAAACATATTTATTTAGAAATACTCGGTAGTTGTACTAAAAAAAAAAAAAAAAAAAAAAAAAAAACGCCAAGGTGTTGTGCGAGTATTTTTACCAATTTACAAAAATATTTTGAATTTTTTTCTAAAATTATCGTTGATGTTATTTAAGAAATGTTGTACAAATCGACCATATGCTGTTGCTTTTGCTGCTGCTGCTGCTGAAAATGCCAACAACCACAACAAGTATTGGCAATGGCAGTATTAAGGAACGAACGAACGACATCATAAAATGATGACATTCAACAAATTTGCCTTAAGGGACGTTTATATTAATGAAAATATTCAGTTGAATGGACAACTCAAACTGGCAGACAGACAGACAGACAGACAGACTTTCTAAAAATATTTTGTTAGCAAATTGAACAGACGGACTGATGGGCAACAAAATCGTTAGCCTTCTTTAAATTAAAATATAAAAAAAAATAATTTTTACGTATTTGTTGCTGTTATCACATCATGATCTTTATTTTTCTTAAAAGTTTAACATGACGGTGCCAAGCAACCAACGATGCTGGTGTTGACAATAATGTTAATGTTGTGTTGTGGTGTTGTTGCTGGCGATTATGTTTATTAAGAGGCCACTAAACAAATGTTAATGGTTTTAAATGAGAAATGTGTTGCTGTATAAAACTGCTGTATAAATATTTTTCAGAAATAAAGTTGTTTAACAAAATAAGGGGAGAAAGGTGAGAATAAAAACTTAGATAAACACTATATTTAGTTCATCTGATCTGAAATTTTTGATTAGTTGTTGCAAGTGTGCAATTTGCATTAAAATTGTATCCTTAAGAATGGGGTGATATTATATTGCAAAAACTTCCATTTTGTTAAAATATTATTCTGCAAAAGTCAGTTAATAAATTTCTACCTTTTTATATTATAAACAGAACAACATAAATTTGAATTTCGAAGCAATAAAAGGTACTTAATTAACTTCTTAAATAACTTCTTTCGTTCTTTAGTTCTTGACTAAGTTGAGTTATTGCACCAGAAAAGCATAAACTTTCAATTAATTAAGACAACATTTGTTTTTTTTTTAACTTGGCAGTCAAAAATGTATTGCTTACAACAGAGAAGTAAAAGAAAAAAATAGAGAATTTTATGATTAAGAAAATATTGAAGATTAATTTATAAGACAACTATATTAGAAAATAATTAAACAAGAGCGAATTTCACGGCAAGACAAAGGTATGGAGTTCCCACATGCATAACGCTCGTATATTTTTTTGAACCAAAAACAGTACATTTCACTGAAATTTTTTAAAAAGCAGTAAATCGATTTGGAAAAACAGTACTTTTCGCAGTATATATTTTATTCAATATATAAAAAAAAAAGTTAAAAATCATTTCCATCATCTGAATCATTTCCATCAAAATCAGCTTTTGTTGTTTTGGATTTGTCGTTTGAAGCAATTTGAATAAGCAATGCCGGCTTCGTTTTGAGGTAATTGCAGAAATCAAAGCATTTGTACTTCAAATTACATTTGACGGTCAGAATCGCCTTCAATGTTTGCACATCTAATCGGGTTTTGTCTGACGTCCAAGTTTTGTTCACTGCAGAGAAGATTCGTTCCACTGATGCTGAAGTTCCTGGCAAAAATAAAATATATTCAACGATCGTGGCTATTTCTTTGAATTCGCAATCGGCGTTATTGAGATGAAAAAATATCTCCACCCACCGATCCACAATCGAAACATTCTCGAGGAAAATGCTTATTTTTGAAGTTAAAAATATTATTGCATGTATTCGCTGTTCGCCGTTTTTATTTGTATTATGTATCGAAAAACAGTATTTTGAGGGAGAAAAGAAGTACGCAGTTTTTGATGTCGAAAAACAGTACAGATACGAACCTTACACATGCACGACAGAACATAAAAGCATGTTTTCATGCATGCATGAAAATGACACAGCTCTATAGTCACAGGTCGTTTTTACTTCACTTTTAAGGTTGTGTCGCGTCGTTAAAAAATTTTGGAACCCAGGGGCGAATTTATCGATTACAGAAGCAATGATGTGATGCACACGTAATGCAGACCATCTCAATTGCAACCTAGTATACTTTTTCGAAAGCATTGCCGCAGTCCGAGAGTGAATGCCTACCACTTGCACACAAAGCAAGCAGGAAAGTGAAATTTTCATTCGATAAATATAAACGCATTACTGTTTCACACACATTGTAAGTAGGCAGTAGACAACAGTCTATACACAATCTCGCTTACTTCGTGGGCAAGTAGAAGGAGTATAAGGTTATTTTATATAACAGCAAATCCCATAATGAATGGAAACTCCAAATAAGTATTCTGATATAGAAATTTTTTGTTTCAAAATAAAAGATTTATTCACTTTAATTTAGCTAGCTTTTTCCCGCGTCTTCGCTCGCCTTGAAGCCATACTATAGTAAATTGGATTGGATATTGACGTGACTGTAGGTAATACACTGCGATGGTATTAAAGCACTCAGGGTTGGAGCTTCATTACATTGAGCTATTTTACACTGGATTAATTATGCTGGCATAACATGACAGTTTTTAGGCGAGAGGGGGTGAAGAGAGCGGTTTTTCGTTCGCACAATTTTTCAACCTCAAACCCGCATTAGCAGCACAAAACTAGTACATACAAACCTACGAATACACAGGTTCTGTGGTTTCTTTTTTACAGAATTTCAAAGAAGAAGGTTGGTCGCGCCAACACTCTTTATGCATTTATTTTTTAATAAAATAGTATGAAACATTCTCAATTCATTTTTAATTTTTTATATAGGTATTTTATATTTTTTTTATTTTAGTACATATGAAAAGTAATATTATCAAGCACAAGTTCACTTTTATTGAATTAATGAAAATTCAAAATTACTAAGAGTTTTTTATGCTGAAAACTATTATTATACTAAAGTTAATGGGTATAATTGGAATGGTAATGAATATTAGGAATTTATGTATAAAGTATCCTATGTTACATCTAATAGCTCCACGAATATGTGTACAAAGTTTCATGACGATAGGTTCAGCAGTTTTTGCGTGAAAGCGCTAGAAACAAACTTACATTCACATTTATAATATTTGTATGATATGTACATACATATGTATGTATATGTAAAAAAACATAAAATATTATATATTTTATACAAATAATTGTAAGTAAATAAAAGAATTGTTACATTGACATGTCATGTAGATTTTTATTTTCTGATACTGATTTTAAATCTATCCGTTTTGAACAAAAGCCAACACACTTTTAATTTGCAACTGAAGAAAATTAAAAAATAAACTACTTTACAAGGTAGCAAATGAAACATTGAAGCGACGTGATGTGGTATGCAAAGTTCGCCGCTGGGAATATACAATTTAAAAATTAAAGAAAGTGAAACTTCTCTATCTTCAACTCTCTCTCTCTCTCTCTCTCAACTCTTTGTTTTTCTGTGCAAGATTGTTTTTTTTTTTACTTCAAAGAGGTTAGGAACTCCAGGAGTATTTTTATTTTTTTTTTTTTTTTTTTTTAAAGTGTTGCTTGCTTTTGGGTCCAATAATATTTTTGGAATAATTCTGGGGGCAATATGATCCCCTCAAATATTGATAATCGAATAAATCCTGTAGTTATACACCGATTTTACAAATTCTTCTTCTGTTTCATATGGTTTTCTTGCACTTTGGTCCCCCAAAATTTTGTTAAAAATCCCGCCTCGATTAATAATGAGGCGACTACCAACAACAACATTGTTGTTGTCTTTGGCATGATCTTGTATAATTCTTTTTTTCAAAATAACAAAATACAAACCTTAGCCTACTTAAACACTTTGGATTCAGTTGAAATTATTTTTAAAAATTTCTCTCCCTTTAATGAAAATATGTATTTTCTATTGGCCATAAAACTTTAGCAAAAGGAATGAAATGAAAATAAAATTCTTTATTACACTAAACTAATTAAAATCCAGGCCAAACATTTCCCCACATATGAAAATTAACTTTTTAACAAAAGGTACAGCGATTAGTTTAAAAAAAAATGTTGAATTATGTATTGTTTTTCTGTTATTTTCTAAACGAGATTTAAACAATAAAAAAAAACTTCTAAACCACATACGAATTTGTTGCTGGCTCATCCTAAAAAATATGCTTCGTTTAATGTTATTCATAAGCCTGGTAGACTACAAAAACCAAACAAATACAATTTGAGTTTAAAAAGTGCGTGCGGATTAAGGCCGTGCCGTACTATCCTACACAGTCGCGCGATTTGCAAAATATGACATGTGGGTTAAAAATGTATGGTAGTGTGGACTAAAATTTCAACTGTGTGACAGATTTTTTGGAAAGTCGTACGATTTGTAAAATTTTATGAAAATTTTCATAAAATGATAGTTTTCATGAGATCAGCGGAGTATCTATTGTCAACCAGATGTTTTGGCATCAGATTTGTATGATAGTGTGGCACCTACAACACCATTTTGAAACGATTTTTTAAAGTCGGTCAGATTTTTGCAAGATTTTCCTGTGAATGAATCGTACGATTGTGTAGGATAGTGAAGCACGGCCTTTAGTGGAAATGGAAATCATTATTCACATTTAACCCCTTAATAGCATCAACGTGTTTTTGCCAGCTGCAGCCATCATCAACATTTAGATTTCTATGAAAAAGCAATGTCTTAGATTGCTTTATTTTACCCCCTCTAATTTGTCTATTGTTTCTTTTCCTTGCAAACTATTCTGCGTGAATGGCTGTGTTTGTGCAACTGTTGTTGAGTGAATGAACAGCTTGCTTGGCTTGAACGTTTAAGAAAAGAAACGCTAAAAAAAAGGGAAAAATATATAAAAATTAATCGACATGAGTAATAATTTTTCATTTCATTGTGCGTAACGTTCAAGAATATCGTATTTATTTTTTCAATAACTACTTATACATGTGGTATTTCGAACACTATGGGAAGACATTAAGGTATCAGATATCGTAGAAAAATTAATCTTTCAAAAAAATTTTTTTTTTAAAAAAAAAAAAATAGGAAAGCAAATTAAAGCTTTTGGTCTTTAAACGTATTGAAACAAATTCGGTAATATAATTTCGAAGATAAACCGAATACCTTCTATCAAATAGTGATCAGAAAAGTTTGCATATTCTTCATTCATTTCAACGGTATAAGCTTTTGTATAAGATCCCATTGTGCACTAGCATGCCCATAACCGTCTTTTGAAATGCCAGTTTATATATTAAAACATGTGTACGTGTCTGTATATGCTTTCTTTCACGTTGCGTGTGCAATGAGTCAGGAAATTGCTTTTGCCATATACAAAACCAAATTGGAAAAAAATCATATCATTTTTCAGCAGAGGCCGTTTAAGGAAAGAACAGAAAAAAAGCAAACTTACAAGCAGCAAAGAGCACAATAACAAAAAAAAATACGTTTATGAATTTTTAATAGAGTAGAAAGTAAAAAAATTCAAGAAAAGAATGAAGAAAACTGTGAAATACCGGGTGGCGCAAAAGAGGCGAAATATTTTATAGCTTCATTATTTAAAAAGTTGCTTGAATTAGTTTTTAGATTTGGAAAGTACTGCATTGCAAAAAAAAAATCATTTCTTCAAGACTAACTTCAGTATCTGGTATTCGACCTAATAATGAGTCGATTATATTTACGGCCTTCCCCAGCAGTACTTGATACAGCTTCAGTTCTATTACCACAGTCAGAATACCTACTTCAATAATTAGGGGTCTTACAATAGTCCTTCGTAGATAAAGATGTGTTTCCCCCGGGAAAACCAAACAGACAAACCTGCACCCGTGAAAATAATGTCGCTGTTCTGGACATTTTAGGTAAAAATTCTGGGTCGGTTTGCCGGTTTTAGTTAACCACTTCGGAACATTTTCCTTCAAGGATTCTTTATAGACCGAGTGTTCATTAATAACAGTAAATAAATATTAAATTATGAGTTATTTTTTTTAGGTCTTCAAATCCAACAAACGAAAATATTATTTTTTTCTTTTATGCAAGTAAATGAAATAATCTTGAAGCCCATTATTGTCAGTTTTATAAAACTCTTGGCTTTATTTCTAATTTTGTTGAATTTTTTTACGCATGTGTTGTTATACTGAAGCCAATTGAGTTTTGGTTTACTGATATGGAATAGAAAGAGCTTGAAAATAGTTTTCTATACAAAAAAAATTACCCTACTCAGCATAATTTCCATGACTATATGTTTTTTCCTTAAATATAACAGAGAAACTTTGCAATAACAATTATTAGCATACTTGCCAGCTTGTTATTATAACAATAAACACTTGCCTACTTTAAGGCAGTAGAAAAAGTATTTTTGTATTTTATATTTCACAAACATGATATTAATAGTCATTGATAGTTATTAAAGAGTTCGTGTGAAATAATTATGTACATATGTACATGTATGTATGTATGTATATGCGAAATATTGTGCATAAATAGAGTTTATATTTTTACACAAATAAAAATCTACATTATCGGTGTTTTAGTAGAGAAGTGTTTAGTAGTTTTCAATTTTCATTTCTGTTTTTAATTTTTTTTTTTTTTTTTTTTTTTTTTTTGTTTAATCGAAATACAATTTCAAGGGATTGAGTCTTTCAGCTAAATCATTCATTTGTGTTGGTGTTTGTTTTTCTCCATGGAGAACGTTTTTTGTGATGCACGCATATGTATGTATGCGTTAGTAGCGTTTATTATTAAATGGTTGAGTTTAGATATTTACTATGATTTTCCGATTCGTATTTGAAGGTTTAATTAAAGCTTTTGGGAAAGCAATGATGCGAAAACAATGGAGATTGTGTTTTCTTTGTGTTTCCATCAAAATCGGTACTTAGTACACACAGCTAATTTTGCCAGCAAGTCATTCATGTAGACACAAGGCTTAAAGCATTGAACATTTCTGTAGTTATTGGATTTTATTGTTTGCCTAAATATTGATTGCAAATATTTCTAAATAATCGATTACGTATAGAAATGAGTATTTTAGAAATTTTATTGAAACGATTTATCGAGACAGTAATCGTAAATATTCCCCTTAGATCAAACATTCAAAACAGTTAAATAAAATCCATTTTTTTTTTTTAAATTTCTTAAAGAAAATATTATTTGCTAACTTTATTATCTCCATATTCCCTCCTCTTAATTTGAGTAGACCTCATTCACATCTTTTGCTGCAACTGGTGATCGATCTATAGTGTAATTAATAACATTAATATGTGCTGAAAATAAAATATTTGCAGAGTAATTTTGTTGCCGTCTTTAAACACTTGCTTTGTTAAATTGAATGGAAAGTCAGTTCTCGATTCTGATTCAATATTTGCACATTTCAACTTGACGATTTAGCCAACTACACGAGAGTTCACCCTTAAAATTTTATCTTAGACAATTTTTTTTTTTTCATCATCTTATGTTACGATTACACAAACTTTTTTAGTCTTTTTCACATTTTGTATCAAAAGCTTGAAAAAAAATATTTAATGTATTGTGAACAAAACCATAATTCCAATCACAAGTTACTAAAACAACAAGATTTTAGCAGAAAAAATTGATAAAAAAAAAAAAATAAAACGAAAAAATATAACAGAAAATTCAATGACACAAACATTTGTAACAAAATCAAAAATCTCCAAAGATTCTGCTACATTCGAGTGGCATAGTGAAAGTTTTATTTGTTGGGAGACAAATACATACGTAAACCACACACCACAGCAATTCCCTAAAGATGTTTCATTATTATTTCTATCCATGGCTTCGAGCTAAAGACAATATTTTCGCACACACATACACGAACACACTAACGTTAGACCACGAAGACGAAATATTGAAAAATGTTTCCAGTTACATCGGGATGAGATTTTTAAAGGATACAAATATTGGATATCTAAACTATTTAAGTCTAAAACAAAAAACAAAAACAAAAATAAGAAAAAACCCCCCATTAGGAACATTCATCAAATTATTTACCAGAAGTTTAAATCGTCACTTGTTTGCTGCGGGTGATAATATCGCCCCAGCTAATATACCATATTTTTCCTTTCTGATCTCTTTTTTTTTTACTAATTTCCTAGTGACCCTTAACATATATGAAATGTGTAGCAGGCAGGAACTATGATGTTGGCAAGCAAAGAAAAATACGAAAACTAAATAAAACTCATTGAAATGTTAACAGAAATTTTTCACATGACTTATGGCTAAATTGATTTGTGATTTTTTTTTTATTTTATCAAATTTTCCAATCACCTTCCCTCCACCACCCCCCTCACCGACATCATCCTTCATCATCTTAAAACAAATGTGTATCTTTGTCATCAGCATTAGTCCCTTTAGTGACTAAAAGGAAGCTAAACTTCATATTGTCGTCATCTTCTCGTTCGAGCCAAAGAAAAATTATAACAAGGCAACACATTATTTTTGTTGTTTCCAAAAGATCACGTAGCAATGGAAACCCAAACATTTTGCTTCAGTAAATTAAAGTGACAAAAATGTGAGAGAAAAACAAAATCACGATATGTGTTTAAGAAGCGAACAACCACACAAACACACACACACTCACTACTTACGATGTTCAGCATCAATGGCAGAAACAATTCTGCAGATGAATATCATGGATAAAATCTGAACAAAATCAAAATCTAAATGCAATTTGTTGATGAGCTGCTGTTAAGGCATTCCCATAATATTTTTGTAATTCAATTAATTGCATTACGTGTCATGAAATTAATTAAATCTGTGATACAACAAAATGATAAATTCTCAACTAATAAAATTAACAATTGTCATTATCGGCTATTGACAATATTTTTTTTTATTCCTTTATTTTGTTTGCCATCTTTATTTTCCCTTTCCCTCACACGAACAAACATACATACATACATGAAATTCATTCGTTCGTTCGTTCACATTTATTAGTTTTTGATTTGTTGTAAAGAATAAACTATAAACTATAACTTACCCCGTGCCGAAAGGACATGACCAGGATATGAACTGCAAAAAGGAATAGAAAAAAATATATGTATATTAAACAAAGAAATTGATTACGTGAACAAAACAGTTAAATTAATTTTATGCTTCTATAAATAAAATTGGATTATAATTATTAATTAATTAGGACAGAAATACGAGCAGCAAATGGAATCATGTTTAAACGAGGTATGCTATCCTTTTTTATGTATTTATATAATGTACATGTATGCGCAGGGTGTGGGAAATATAAAATTTATGTATAAATTATGTGTTTTTAGTTAAATAAATGATATTCCTAGTCAATAAACTTGATTAGTTGGTAGAACTAAACAAAAAGCACTGATGAGATCTTGAAGCGAATTAAAAATCAGTGCTCGACATGCATGGAAAGTTAGAGATCTTCTTAAATATATCATACCAGATTTTACGCGTGGCTTCGTTGACACTACTTGTTAATGTAGGCAATTAAGGAGAAAAAGTACAAAAGCACCAGAAGTAAATATACCAAATATTAAAAAGTACCAAAAATGAGAAAGTAGCAAAAGTAAAAAAGTACCAGAAGGAAAACAGTTTCAAAAGGGAAAAACAAACCAAAAGTACAAAAGCACTGGAAAAAAGTACCAAATATTAAAAAGTACAAAAAGGCTTAAAAGTATCATATATTAAAACATACCAAAAATTAGTAACTAGCAAAATTAAAAAAGTACCAGAAGGAAAAAAGTCCTAAAATTAAAGCGGTACCATAAGTAAGAAAGCACCAAAAGGAAAAATACCAATAGTAAAACAGTACCAAAAGGAAAAAAGCATCAATATTAGAAAAGTTGCAAAAATTGCAAAACTTCCAAGAGTAAAAAAGTACGATCATTTTTCTAGTTCTCCCCCCAAAAAGTGCAAAGTATTACAAATTTCTAACAAAAATAGAAATCAGAAAAAGAACCAATTCGTCCCATGTTTAACCTTGGAAAAGCACCATAAATTTTAAATCTGGATCATATGCTATCCGTCCGTCTATCGCGTTATCGTGCAGCAAACATACAATTTTTCTTATATATAAAATTAGTAGGCCAATACTCTTACTACCATTTGCATAAATTTAATAAAAACATTGAAAATTTTTACTATTAGCTAATTAATAAAAAAATATCAGATATATTCAAAACACGGAATACAATTAATTACCACGTTTAACCTTTTGATTCACTTAAAAATCCCATATTGTAGATTGTAAACTTAAAATCCCCAATTGAAACATAAATAATATGCCAACAGCCAAACAGAGTTAAAAAAACTAACAAAAAAAAAAACAAAACGGCTTCAAACTTCAAACTTAAAAAAACATGTAAATAAAATAACACATTTTACCACCGATCAACAGTAACAATTTTTATCCACTGATTTATAACCCATAACCTTGCAAACGTTACTCAAAACAAATACAGATCCTGGAAAACACAGACACACACACAAATACCGGCGAACTCAACACATTTAAATTTATATGCACTTCATAGCATTTTTATGTGTGCGTGTATGTATATTTGTAAGAGCACATATTATTGTATAACAAATAACACTGTGCAACACCTCGTTCATTGCTGTAAAACACAAGCATGAGTGACTACTGACTGGATACCAGGACTTGGTTCGTTGCCTGGTTGTTGGTTGGTTGGCTGACCACAGTATGACAACAACTTCATACCACCACCACCATCGACTTGCTTGTATCATACCGCTTTGCGGAACAAGCAATTCTGTAGACGTATTGGTTTAACGCACACAGTTGTTTCATGCATAAATGTGTGTTTGAAACAATAGTTAAAATATATTGCGTTTTGAAGAAAAAAAAAATAAAATTACTACGAATACTTACGATCTTGTGCCAGTATACGGAAAGGAATTGTGTGTTTTTTTTTTTTTTGTCCTTCTATTTTTTCTTTTTTCTTTTCGTATATTGATATAAACGTACCCCATGCTTGTATAAAAATGAGTCAGTGAGTGGAAATTTTAATCAACAAAAAAAAAACCAAAAAAAAGTTGACAAAATGCAACAGCGGATGCGAACATATGACAACATATTTTTATAATATTTATTTTTGTTTATATATTTTGTTTATATTTTATTTTATTTTTAAAAGCTACACCAAATAGCGGTATACAGCGACTTATTTGTAATGTTTGTCTCACAAAACACACTAAATTAGAAGAAACTAAAAATCAATATTAAATAAAACTTATTCATAAAGAATTTTTAAATTTAAGGCCGAAATATCTTAATAACTCGTCTATACCTAATGACATACATTAGATTTCTTTAATTTATTTTAAAGCATATTTTGAAGTTAACATTAACTATTTTTTAAAAACAAATTCTGAAAACCTAAAAATCGGACGAAAATTAAAATTGTCAGTACGTTTGGTCCTTCGAACCAAGTTGTGGTTACCAGATCAGTCATCACTCCCACCACAGTCATAAACTTGCAGCAAAGTTTAAGAAACTATCTTACAAATTAATTACAAACAAAGTACTCTTAGTTCGCTTTCAACCATAAAAAACTTTGCCAATTTCATCTTCCATAAAATTGTGATTTGTGGGCCGAATCCTGTAGAGGAAAACATATACAATAATGTTTTTTTTTTTTTACCAGGAACACACACATATCCACGTTTAAAAAATTTATATCACACAATTTATATATATTTTTTTTTGGTTCAGTAACAAAAATTTTTGGCAAAAGGAAAGAAAAAAAAACAATAACAAAGTTACGTTAACATACGTTACATGAAGTGCAACAGATTTATTGCAACAATGACCAGTAAATGCTGTTAAAAAAAAAATTAAAGAAGAGAGAAAACATAAGAAGAAAAAACCTTAAACGTACTCTGGCTATTATATCATTGTGCTAGAAGAGGAAGAGGAAGAAGAAAATATAATGGCAAATACACGCATTGATTTCATATACATATATGTATGTATGTTTTTCAATTTATATACGAGTACAAATATACTTTCTTTCACAATACATTTATTTGTATAATATCAGTACGTATTAGTTTGTGTATGTGTGTATGTGTTTTATTTTTTAAAAAATAGTAAGTGTATAAATGTGTAGACAGGAAGGAAATACAATCTTGTAATATTTAAACAGAAAAGAAAAATGCTTTGAGTAAATTGTATGTTTGCACTTGTGTGCGTGTATGCTTAACTTTTACAATAAAATGTGCAATGGACGGAGACATACCTTAACAATATTAATATGTTCATATGATCATAAGTAGATAGATTATATATATGAGTATTTATAATAGAGTGAAGCTTCTCTAACAGATGAATGTTCATAAGTTTTGCAGGCCAGTGCACGTTAAAATTGGTTTTGTCAATTTGACATTATAATAGATTTAGAAATTGCTCAACTACTCATACGATTAGTTAAACGCACACGTTGCTTGCTGACAATTTGGCAAAAATATATCCATCTATTCTTGAAGAGGGAAATAATGGATACTTAAGGCCGCATTTTACAAAAAACAAATATGAGAAGCAATATAATAAAAAGCTTTTTGATTTATTTAATTTATTTATTTTCTTTTTATTTTGGATTCAGCATCTTGTTTTCCCCAAAGTAATTTTATTAAATAATATTTTCTCTAGAATTGCGATTTTCAATCGATTATACCATGTTTTTTTTTTTTTTTTTTTTTTTTCAAAAAAAACATTAATGCTTCATTATATGGGAGCGTATGATTAATATTTTAGGACTATTTTATCAATATCAATCATACGTTAATTTAAATGGTCATTGGACAAAGCTATTGTTGCACAACTCAAAAATATCCTGTTGCTTATGATACACGAGTATGTAATTTAGATTTAATTCATCGTAAAATCGAGCGAAAATTCGAAGAAATATTTCATTGCTTCAGCGAATTGTTGATTAACTGCCTGGCCCACGATGTCGGACGAATTTTTCTTTCGTACAAATTACATTCGAAACAAAAACAAAATTTTTAAAATTGTTTTTGCTTTAAATGTAATTTGTACGAAAGAAAAATTTGTTCGACATCGTGGACCAGGCAGTTAGTCTCCTTTAATGTACTTATATGTTAAATCAATGATGTTGTTCATTAATTTTCGGAAAGAATAATCATAAAGGAAGCTTTAAATGAAACATTTGACATTGAACTTTAATGAATATTTTCGTTGAAACAATATATGTTTACATTGATGTATTATTGCCAACAATTTTTTATTAAAAATAAAATGTTTTTAAGACAATAAAGAATTTCGTTTTCCACTTTCCCTACTTTTCAGCCATACAATTGAAAATAGGAAAAAAAAGGTCTTTAGTGAGAGAGAAACTTATTTAATAACGTTCAAATGCAACCAAGCACACGGACACACACACACACACACACACACACGCCACTAATAAATAAACTTTCATAGATACACATCTACACACAATATTGGCCAGCAATGTCATTTTGCATCAAAACCAAACTAACCTTTTATATGCGTGTGACTGTGTGTGTCTCTGTAATAGCAACAACTAAGTCTAGGAATGTAATAACGTTTGACACAACATTTTCGAAAATTACATTTTATTGTCGTACATAGAGTACAACACACATTAATGCACATGAATTCATGAATATGTAATGAAAAAATAAAAAGAATTCATGTTAGCAGCCAGCTTAGATGCAGTCATAATCATGTCTACGAGTACCTGAATATTTAGTTTAATGGTTACGCACAGCTAAATGTTATGAGAGTTGAATGAAAAGTCAAAAATTCTATAATTCGGCAAGTAAAAAAAGGTAATCTTTCTACTTTATCTAATTATAGCTTTAAAGCTATTTTGTAATAATGCCAACTGGAAACTGTATTAATAGTATTGTTTATGGTCCTTCGAACCTTTGAAGATTTTTCAAACAAAAGTTATATTTAGATTATTAAAATTGTTTTAGTCATTTTTGAACTTTCCAAATAACTTTTCAAACTGTCTTCATTTACAACCTGAATTTATAAACTAAGGTATAGAGCCGTATATCCCAAATGCAGCTACTTAGAATCACTAGAGTCCATAGCAATAACAACAAGAACAGCACCAACAATGTGAAGTAACTGGCAATACTTTCATGCCTGTTCGTTCGTATATACAATAACTAATCTAGCTAGACTGCTGGAAGCCCCAAACTACATACAACTAATTATATACTCATAGCTTATCAAATAACTGTAGTACATACATAAAAACATATAGACACATAAATAGAACACAATGTACATGCATGTATGTATTTATCAGTTCCAAAACTTGATGTGCTCAATTGAGAATGAAATTGCTTGTATGTGTGGATGGAAGTATGTGCGTCCAGCAGTTACCAGTAAATATGCAACATGTTCCTTAATTCTTTCAATTTCTATTTCATTCTACTTCAAGTGAATGTTCAGTTGGCGACATATTATGTATGTATTTGTGTGTGTCTGAGTGTCCGTGTGTGTGTTAATGATTTTCTCCTTTCTCTTCCTCTTTATTTAGCTGCAAGGAGGTTCTTTAACATTTCCTTCGTCGTTCCTCTCAACCTTGTTAATTGTGCTAATTATTGGCATATTTGTTGTGGTCTTGGATCGTTTAGGACAATTGCTAAGATTTATTTTGATGTCCTTAGTGTTAACATTTGCTAAATTCTCATAAGGCTGAGTACATGTAGATGTATGTGAGTGTGTGTGTGTGTGTTTGTGTGCGTGCATTGGTGTATTCACAATGTAGTGTAATGTTATGCTATCAGTAAATGGAATTATAAGAAAATTTGCTGAATCTAGAGATTCATTTGATAACAAGCACAACACACAGACAGACAATACAAATTATCCTTTTAAACGTGCAATAGCAGCAACAACAACAAAAACAATATTAACAAATGAAACAACAAGTCATTTTAATCGAAACAAGTTGTTATATCTTCCAGCGCCTATACCCACACACACACAAATTAAGCTGATAACTTTAAATCCCCTTTACACGACGACTTCGTGATTGTGTTTAATAAACAAACGAGAACAGTAGCACGAAAAATATAGATAAGATGGCCAATGGCATCATATTATATTTGTGTGTTTCAGAATTGAGTTAATAATCTAAGGATGATTGTATTTGTTATTTGTTGTCCATACTTTGTTTAAAACACTTGTTGTCACAGTGCAAAGTTTGTGCGAAAAATTTAGCAACTTTTAAAGGTATTAAAATGTTTCAGTCTTTAAAGCTTTACACAAGTGATTTAAGTAAAATTAGGACATTTTATTATTTTTTTTTTTTCAATTGAATAAGAATGATTTGAAAAATATTTTTTTGTCAAAATATTTGATGACAAAAATTAGCCTCTTGTGGCATCTTTGCTGTGACCCATTTAAGAGAATATTTTATAATTATTAATAAAACTTAAAAATTGTAATACAAAAAAAAAAACTAATATTTTCCGATAGATGAACGAAACACCAGGACATACTGCTTTCGTTTCAAGAAAGGGGGTATTTTGTTTTTTCTCTATTAAAAATATGTGATAATTTTCAAAGCATCACCTAATTTTGGAAGTCCTTTTCAATAAAAAAACCTAATTCATCATCAGATGCTCAACTAAATGTAACTTTAGAAAATGTTGTTTTGGTCGGCCTGTGTAATACTTCATGTTTACCAAATTCTAAAGCTTTTGTATACTTTATAAGAGAAAGGAATAATAATAAAATTATACGAATATTACAATGAAGAAATTACTTATAACTAAACATGTAACCATTATTCCTGCAACAATAACAGCAACAAAAAAGGGATAACAAATACAATTTCTAGAGATTTCCTTTTGTAGAATTTTTTGCCTTAATCTCTAATACGTACGAGTATGTTACAAATTTCATGCTGGAAATAATATCAAATTCCCCGTAACTTAAACTTTCAGTCAGTCAGTTTTACTCATTAAACCCATAACAACAACAAATAGTCCAGGAAAATATTTCTGGTAAATATTTTGAGATTTTATTTATATTTCTTTTATTGCTTTTATATCTGCATGTATGTATGCATGTGTGTGAATGTATTTGATTGTGTGTGTTTTTTTAAGGATGTATAAAATCATGTTATTTATTTTATATGTTTTTCTTTCGAATTTTTATTTATTCTTTATTCGTATTGCAAAAGATTACCTGGTTAAGTTTGGTGAACAAAAAAAAAAACGAAATCACCCATAAAAGCTTTAAGAAAAATAACCACAAAATAATCCGCTTCTAACGAGACAAAGTAGTCACATCTTATTTTTTGTGGAAGCTGAAGCAAACAAGCGAATTTTTAAACGAAAAAACATGCATGACTTTACCAACAGCTTAAATTGAAGTATTTTCACAGGAAAGCGAATATTGATGGTCAGATGGAGCTGCACCAACAGTTACCAGAAGGAATTAAATCGAAACTTCAAAAGAGGATTGATAAGACGAAGTGAAATCCAATGTCACATTGAAACATTGAATCGATTAAAAGAGAAGAGAAATTTTGGGGATAAAAATGAACAATGAAAGCAATGACCAAATGAAGGTGTCTTAGGCAACAAAAATGACGTGCTAGTGAATTCTTCCAAACAACTTTTTTAGCAAAATAATGATTTCAGCTAAACTAAACTCGCAAAAGTTAAAAATTGTATTGTAATCGAAGCAATGATACAAATACGTATTACAGAATTTATAATTTCCATTGAAATAATCTTCACAAAGTAAATTCAATCTACCAACGATCTCAAAACTTACCCAATAACTTGTATAAGAAATTTTATATAAATCATAGCCTGGGAGCGAATACTGTGTATATAACCCTTTTAGAAAAATCGGCATTTCAGCTGAAGTAAGCATCAAAAAGTAAAAGAAACTTACAAAAGATTCGCAAAATATTTTCTTTAAATTTATGTAAAAAATTGTATTGAAATCAAAGCAAGATTACAGCTACCTTACATATATCCTTTTTATAAAAATTATAAATTCTGTTTAACTTCAAAACCCGAAAAAATTTACCATGATTTTCAAAGTATACAAAATTAGTAAAAGTTCGTATTGAAATTGTTAGCTGTATACGTCTCATATGTGTATCCATTTTTTCAAAATTTTAATTTCAGCAAAAATTGAGCCTCTAAAAGGGAAGAAAATTTACCAATGATCTTAATTTGTAAAAAAAGTTTAAGCGAAATCTAACACAAAAATATGGACGCTTCTTTTATATCCTTTTTAGCAAAATTATAATTTTAGCAAAATTATAATTTTAGCAAAATTATAATTTTAGCAAAAGTTGGCTTGTAAGAATAATGAAACTTCACCAAAAATCTCAAAATATACGTTTTGAATGTCCTACAAAATCGCATTGAAATTTAAGCAAGGACATGGGTACCTTCTATATATCCTTTTAAAAAAAATATATGATTTATGCTTCATTAAGCTTTTAAGAGTAAGGAAATTTTACCACAGAATTTAAATCATACATTTCTAATTTCCTAAAAAAATTAATTGAACTTCAAGCAAGGAAATGGGTACCGCCCATAAATACTTGCTAGAAAATTTAGGATTTCTACTAAATTAACTCTTCCAGAGTAACGAAACTTCACCGAAAATCTCAAAGCATATATTTTAAATTTCCTACAAAATTTTAACGAAAAAGAAACAATAAAATGGATTCCTCCTATATATCCTTTTTGGAAAAATTAGGATTTTAGCTAAAACATTACTTCAAGAGTAAAGAAACTTCTCCAAAAGTCTCAACGCATATATTTTAAATTTCCTACAAAATTTGAATAAAAAAGAAACAATGAAATGGGGACCTCCCATATATCCTTTTTGGAAAAATTAGGATTTCAGCTAAATTAAGCCTTCAAAAGTAACGAAACTGCATCAAAAGTCACAAAGCATACATTTTAAATTTCCTACAAAATCGCATTGAAATCTAAAAAAGGATATGGGTAAATCTTATATATCCTTTTAAAAAAAAATTATGATTTCAATTCAATTAACTCTTCCAGAGTAACGAAACTTCACCAAAAATCTCAAAGCACATATTTTAAATTTCCTACAAAATTTTAACGAAAAAGAAACAATAAAATGAATTCCTCCTATATATCCTTTTTGGAAAAATTATGATTTTAGCTAAAACATTCCTTCAAGAGTAAAGAAACTTCACCAAAAGTCTCAAAGCATATATTGTAAATTTCCTACAAAATTTGAATAAAAAAGAAACAATGAAATGGATACCTCCCATATATCCTTTTTGGAAAAATTAGGATATCGCCTAAAATATGCCTTCAAAAGTAACGAAACTGCACCAAAAGTCGCAAAGCATACATTTTAAATTTCCTACAAAATCGCATTGAAATCTAAGAAAGGATATGAGTACCTCTTATATATCCTTTTTAAAAAAATTATGATTTCAATTAAGTTAACTCTTTAAGATTAACGAAACTTCACCAAAAATATAAAAGCATACATTTCTAATTTGCTACAAAATTTCAATGAAAAATAAGCCATGAAATGGATTTGATTTCAACAAAATTAAAGTTACAAAAAAAGCATATATACAAAAGATTTCTGCTAAGCTCCAAAAATAAACAAGGAAACTTGCCAAAAACCATAAAATTTGGAATCAAGGACTTCGACTTCCATATTTTTTCACTTTATTCTTAGACATTGGCGATTGGATACCTTTAAATATTTTGATTTTTATCGAAAGCACAAAAAATATTGTATTTATTTTATCATACTCTTAAGTAACAAACAGACATACCAACTCTACTCTATTTCCGGATATTAAGGGTTAAAATCATGACGGAGCATGTCTAGCAAACAATTACACACATACATATATAAGACAACATTCAATAAAAATAAACCAAATTCTAATACACCTGCTGCAAGTTGTGCCTGCGAACACACTCATACCTCGAAGAAAACAATCTAAATATTTATCTAAACGATTTCTGTTTTCAATGTCAAGACTTATTGAAGCCAACAAAAAAAAAAAACAACTGAAACAGGTACAAACATAAAAATAAAATGGAAAAAATAATGAATGTGCATAACAAATGCAAGACAGAAGTCATAAATCTTCAGCAATAATAACCAACTGACAGAGATTAACAAACACACTGCTAAGCTGCATAGAATTCAATGTATGTGTGTGTGTGTGTTGCAGGGTTAAATCGATTTTTTTTTTGTTTTTTATGCGTGACTGACACATCAAATGTGCGGATTTGCATGTTTTTCACAATTGACTTGTTCAGCAAGCGATAGTAGTCATCTGTGACAACTAAAGCAAACATTTTGTTTAGGAAACGAAACCCAAACATATAGACTTTGAACCACATCGAACACATACAAACACAAACACATTATTTATCCGAATGAACAGCTTCATTCATCAAATAACGTTTTTGAGATGCAGATACTGCAACAACAATGACAGCAATAACAAAAATAATATAAATAAAAACGCCACAAAGAACTTGTACTACGAGTTTAAGTATTCTATCGCATTTGTAGTTGTTTCAGAAATTAATAAAATGTTTCAAAACATCCTGAACTCATGAACAACGACAGTACAGGATTAGTCAAATGTGGAAGTTAAAAGAAAAACATTGATCGTAAGGTAGAAAAATGAAGTACATATTAAATTTAACGCGATTGAATAAGATAAAAGTTTGGTGGTCGTTAGATAAATATGGCATCCTGTGGATTTAGATAAAATTCAAGCAAACAACTAAAATATATCTTAAATAGTTTAATTAATTATGAAAAACTCAAGACTGGACAATCTATGAAACATATTTCAATTACTGACATTCATTAGCGTAAATTCATTGATTTTATGCAAAAATACATCGATTTAATAAAAATATTCATTGAAAGTCAATGTAAAGTGATTCATTAAAATCATTAGTTGATGTTATTTGTTAACAAATTTAGGAATTCAGTTCAGATTGATTTAACGTACAAAAAAATAAGTTGAAAATTAATGAACCATTCATTGAATTAATGAATTATTGCCTGAAGCCCATTTAATTGAAATCCACTTATTACATAAAATGAAACCACAAAAAAAAAAAGAAAATACTCAAACATGAAGTTTTCAATGTTTTCTCAACTTTGCATTTCACCTGTTTTTCTGTCTGCCTGTCTACACAATGAAAGGATCTGCGGATTTAGCGATTGTCTGCAGTGTTTTATGGCTGTCATACAACTTTGACCAATGCCCACAATTGCATTGCCATTGAATTTAAGTCATCAATCATTCATACGATTTATGACTGAGAAACCATACAATTTAGTTTCAATATTTGTTCGATACCCTTTTGCAATAGTTTTTAGTTTTTTACTCAACAAATTTTTCTGTTTCTTTCTGGTTTTGTTTTGCGATTTGGTTTTTTGATTTTTTTTCTGCTTAGCCAGTAGCTGGTCGACATGTAGACATCAAAAGTGTGGTAAACTGTTTGTACTAGTAGTTGTGTTGGCAAAGATTTTTATTTGTTTTGTTTGTTTCAGGGGTAAGATTGCTGCCTCTCGCATTAAACACATGGCAGGCATGCAGGCAAGCAGGCAGGCTGGCCGGTTTTGTAACAGGAAAAGGTTAAAATAGCATGACAAAAAAAAAATATTGCAAAATGAAACGTATGAAATCTGTCAAAATATTTCAAGCATCATTATTGGCACGTTTGGTATTTGTCAAGTGAATTTTAGAGTTTGTTAGTCTTAAATATTGATATAAGGAAATTATTTAGTAGAGATGTGACTTGATCATGTGAAAACTAACATGTATGGCTGGCTGCCATAGAATATTTAAAATTTAAGTATTTTAATTGATTAAGGACATTTTAAAACGTTAGCAGTTTTATTAAGTTTTCCTAAGAATTTTTTTTTTAAATAAATTTCAAACTTACATTTCGATGGTTTCTGATTTAAAGTTGAAAGATTCGATTTATTTTATATTTATATTTTTCATTGACAAAGTATTTTATACCCAGGAGGGAGGCATTTTTGTTTAAATCGTTTTTATAGGCAAAGTCCATATTAAGCTTAGCAAATGCAAATTTAGTAAAAAAATATTTTTCTGGTGCTCCTAAAGGTATGCAAGTCTTGTTAAAATTTACTGCCAATTAAAATTGGTTTGATTACAAACTAAATTTTTGGCATTTTTTTGTTTCCTAAAAAACAAATTCGACCGGAATGATGTCATGTGACATGACTGAATGTAATAAGATAAATATCTAGAAATTTTCAATTTTGCAACTTTCTTTCGCTTAAATTTCAATATGAAAACACACATAATATTCTTCAATTACATTCATTTAAATGTGATGTTGACAAACCTTCTGTAACATTAATTTAATTATCTATAACAAATAAAATGAATTTTCTCATAATCCTTGAATATTGTCCTTCACAATTTATTAGATTGAAGATTTTAGTACCAACCATACATAGAAAATGTCTTTATTACGAACACATGCGAAGACCAAATGATGAAAAATAAAAAAAAAAACACTATTAATAATAAAATTTATGTTAAAATGTACGGCAGCAAACCATGAAGTATGAAATAATTCTCTCTTTGCAATGATATATATGTACAGATGTATGCACAGAACAAATCCAAATTTAAATAAATTCGCAGAAGGCAATAAATATTTATTTAACAACATTTTTCAATGCGCATTTAGTTTCTTGAGAATATAAATTTTACAACAATTTATAAATTAGCGTTCGATATATCATTGTAACAGCGAACAGTTAACGACCTTTAATTAAGTCCTTACACATGCACATCAAACAAAAACTTGATTAAATTCAAATTTAAGAACACAAAAACCGCTAGGCTTCCATTTCATAGGCAATTTAACTGTCAATATAGAAAGCTTTTTGTCATGCCGATTTGAGTGAAAAATAAATTCAATACATTTCAGTTATTCTCTGTCTCATTTTCCAGATCAATCATGTAAATGTGTAAATAAATAATATTAGTATTACAACAAAAACAACAACAGCAACAAAGCAGGTATTGTCACATCAGCTTAAGCACACGTGTCTGCTAGGGAAGACTAATAATTCTATTCAAAATATTAAAAGCTTACAAGCTAAACAGCTTTTACTCTATATTCTGAAATCACTTTTGAAAATTTAGTACGCGTTCTTATTATTTTTTTATCTGTGCACGCATGTATATGGTCCTTCGAGCCAGATTTTCTGTATTCAACTCAGTTATGCATATTCCGAACAATTGAATTATTTAACAAACTTTTGAAATATCACTCGTTGAAAAAAAAAACAAATAAAAAACCGGCCGAAAGAAATATAAAGAAACAAAATCAAAGCCTCCAGTAATTTTGAAATTATTCAACAGAGAGCACACAAACCCACACTCACACTCTTACTTACACTTACGTATATCCTTATAAACATTTGTTAAGAAAATAAAAACAAAATACTTTAAGACGTGACTAAAACGCAAAATACCTACGGACTAGAAGTATTTTATATGTTGCTTCTTTGCATTTAGTTTGATTTGCTTCAGCTCTTTCCATTTGCTGTCGATTTTCATTTAATTTTTTTTTTATAGTTCTTTTTCTTTTTTGTCATCATCCTTATAAAAGGCAAGAAGTTTGTATATATTTATTTCTTCTTTTTTTTTTATTCATATTTATGAAAACATGTATGCTTGCATGTGTGCCGCCATGGGCCCCAGCATGTATTTAATTTGGGTTCTTAATACTTTTTTATTCACTTTGGTTTGTGGAAAATATTCGTATTTAGATTTAAAAAAGAACAAGCTAAAAGAATGTGTTTGTTTGTTTGTTTGTGTGTATGCGGGCACAAGTTTTTCTACTCCGGATGTAGCCGGATGTGTGTTAGTTTCCCTCCAACTGCCTGACTGGCTGATTAGTTGTTGAGCCCTTTTTTTGTCATTTTATTTAATTCTTTATATTTTTGCTTGTGGTCGATTTTCTTAAATTCAATTATCGATGACAATGTATCGCTTGTAAGGAGATACCGAGTAATAATAAGTAGGTGATATTTTATTTAAATACAACATGAATAGAGTTTGGCAAAATTGTATGCTATAAATAAAATTGGATTGAAAGGATTTATGTTAATTAATATGGATAATGTTAATTCGTGTTTTATTTTGTTTCTTTTTTCTATACCCTTGTCTTAGTCAAATTAAGTTAAAGAAAAAATATAGGTTTCTTGAACTTTTTTCTAAATCATTTAAATACATATCAGTAAAAATAAGAACTTAAAATGACATCTTAGTTACTTTTGCATTTAAGAAACAATTTCGTTAAGCTCGTATCACAATGCAAACGGAATATTTTAGAATAAATATACATGCGAAAAGTATGGAAATATGTAAGCATGAGCCTATAAAACCAATATTAGTTAAAAATGGTAATAAAATTATTTAATTAAAACAACGAAAAATTTCACTAAAAAAAGGAATATCGAAAAATGTTCATTAGAGTAATTAAATAATTTTATTAAAAGTATTTTATTTAGAACCGGCACTGAGGGGTATGACCCCTATTTGTGCAATACATTGTGGCACAATTTAGGAAAAAAGAGATTGGGTCGAGAAAATAGATGTTGAATATGTAGAACGCTTACTTCTTTTACAACTCTGCTATTGCGAGTATTGTTAATTTTTACAACAGTGTTGCAGCGCGTCTTGTGTTAAATCAGTCATGAAATAATTTCATTAAAATAATGACAACATTTCGTTCGCTTTACGAAGTTATCATATTGGATTAAATGGATCATGTTGGATTAAAGGAAAAGTTTTCAATAAAATAATGAAATTTGTCTCAAAAAATAATTTCATTTGTTAAGTGTTGCCTAAAACACAATAGATAAATGTAAAATAATTTAAAATAAAACTGTAAAAATCTATATATATAAAACCGAATGTATGTCTGTTTATATGTTTGTTTGTTTGCTCCTTATAGGAGGCCAAACCCCTTGGACCGATCTTCCTGAAATTTTCACAGTTCCAGAGTTCCAGAACTCTCGGATGAATTATAGGCTACTTTTTTTTCAACCACACCCACTTTTACGCCCACTTTTTTAAATTATGTTACTCCTACCTCGTAGTTTTTAACAGATTTTATACTGTAAAGTGAGCATAACTTCGCCATTTGTGGATCAATTTTCAAAATTCTTTCAGCATATGGAAAAGGTGCATTAAATTTTTTTGTTTTTGAAAATTGTGCGTAGGGGCAGGGTGTCGCAAATGGCCCGCCACAATAATTGTTTATCAAATAACTTCGCCATTTTTGAGCCAATTTTCAAAATTCTTTTTGCATATGGAAAAGGTCCAAAATATTTTTTTGTTTTTAGAAATTGTTTGTTGGGTCGAACGGGGGGCGCGGTAGGGCGTTGCAAATGGCCCGCCACAATAATTGATTATCAAATAACTTCGCCATATTTTGGGCATTTTTTGACCTACGTCGATGATATTTGGTACATATGGTATTGGCATAATTTGGATTACGTACCAGCAGAAAAGTGGGTGAAACCACGCCCCTTTTTTAGGAAAACCAAACCCTTGGACCGATCTTCCTGAAATTTTCACAGCATGTTACTGTGACTCTGGAGGGAATAATAGGCTATATGAAGTTTTGATTGTACAAAGAGGCGTGGCACCGCCCATATAACACAAAAATCTAAATCGCCATATTTTGGGCATTTTTTGACCTACGTCGATGATATTTGGTACATATGGTATTGGCATAATTTTAAATACATACCAGGAGAAAAGTGGGTGGGACCACGTCCCTTTTTAGGAAAATTAAAAATCGTAATATAGTCTTAACTGCTGGACTGATCGTCATTAAATTTTCACAATAGGATATATAAATACTTTTAATTTTATTTTATAACGAGGGGGGGTAGCGAAGCACACCGGGATAGGCTAGTATCTTATATTTAAACTTTGCCATAAATCCAACGAAACTTGTCGTTGGTATAACAAAGTTTTTCATTAAAAGCAGGTAAAAATACACAGCGTTTATGGAGAAATTTCTTTCAGTGTAGTTTAGCTATAAGCAGGAGCTCTGATAAAAACTAAAATCCTAAATAAATATAAAAAAAATTGTTCAAAGTCAAGGTACGTTAAAACTTAAATTGATGTTAAGGGGCTATGCACATATTACGTAACGCTGTTTTGAGAGATTTTATGACCACCCACCCCCCCCCCCACCGTTACGCTTTTTAATAATTTTTCAGTTTAAAATTTTTAATCCGTAACAAATCTTTAACCCCCCACCCTTTGAGCATTACGTAATATATGCACAGCCCTTAAGCTCCCTCTTTTATCAAATCATAAAATATTTAATAATTTTATGGCAATAATCTGTGATGTAGACCTTGTACCTTAAAAGCTTTGTAAAAGCTGTATAGCCGCCAAATAAAACTTTGAACTTTGCTAAAAGCACACTTTGAAAAAATATTAAAAAGTTTTTTATCAAATAAATTTTGTTGTTTTTTGTCACAATGCTTTAACTTCTGTTAACAGTTAACATGGCGCTTTAAGAAACTTTCTCTTGTACATTACAAAATTTATTTCACAAGCTTACAGTAAAAGCTGTTATACAAACCAATAATATAACTTAATATTACATGTGTAAGAGAAAGTTATAAATCAAAGAGTATATAAGAAATTCTAACTGGGGGTAGTTAAAGAGAGCTCTCATTTTCTAACTAAATGTGAGATGTCATAATTACAAATGTCAAATAATATAACAATATCAGAGTTGCCATTGCGAATAAAACTATTATTATTTTATTTTAAATAATGTTACGAGTAACTATTCTAAAACTAGTAAAAATAAAATTATTTGTTATTCGTATTATAAAACTTTTATTATATATTTGTAATTAGGTATTTCTTCTATTATTTTTGATTTGCAATTTTTGCAAAATACAACTCTGCCATTAAGCTTTGTCACACGCACGTAAGAAATCGATTGTTCATTATATTTCTTTTTAGGCACATGCGTACTGGGTCATCTATGCAAAACAGGAATATCTGAAGCTTTTTTTTCAGTAGGACTATCATTGGCTTTATTACCTACAAACGCTTATGAACATCGACCGTGAACGTTATTATAAGAAACTAAATAAAATTTTTGCTGCATTGAACTGTTAAAAAAAAGGTGATTAAATTTGTTGTGAATCTTTCATTTATTCAGTGTTAAATGCCACAATTGAAAGTTATTAAACTGTAAATAAGAAAATTTACAGGTGCAAATAATTCCAGCTTAATAAGTTTAACGTTTATGAAAAATTAAATGAATAAAGTGAGAATAGTGTAATAAAAGTAAAAAAAAAATTGTGTATCAGCATTCAAAAGGCAACATTTTCTATATTCTTGGGATACATGCTAACGATTACCAAAAAATAAGAAAAAAATATATATGTATATGTATATAGAAACGGGGCCAAATAAAAGTAAAGGAATTTTTGTATCTTTTCGGTTAAATAACACCTGAGACCATCAACAATAAATAAAAAATAGCGACGTAAATTTATTTGGCGAAAATTCAAATAAGTGAAAATCAACTTAAAAATAATTAAATAAAATAAAATCTAAGCATAATTTCAATCAACTAATATTGATTTTTTTCACATAAAAATTTCATATCAAACTGGTAATGATATAACATGATATACATGTAATAAAATAAAATTGTAAAAACTAAGAAAAGTCTCTTCAACTAAATTATACCAGGCAAAGTTGAAACTCGTAAGAAATTTAAACAAAATTTTTTTTTTATATTTTAAAAACTTTTAAAAATGCATGCTAAGGTTTATTAGAAAACAAGCAAAAAAATATATTCAATTCAAAAGGTTAATAAAATTTAGCAAAGAATATTTTTTTTTTTTTTTTTTTTTTTGAATTGTTAATTTTCATTTAGGGTTTTTCTTTGAAAGGAAGAGTTATCCATTTTCCAAATAAAAATTACCAATATCTACAGGGTCTTACACACAGACGCTTGCACACTCAGTCCGAGAAGGTATAGGTTTTTTTTTTCATTTAATCCCAACATAAACACTTGAAACAAAATGAAAGCTTTTTTTGGCTTTACTCTCACACCTCGTATCGTATACTTTTCTTCAATAAAAAAAATACTAAATACTTCTGCTCTTTCTCTCAATATTTCTCCCACTCACTATATAACGGTATATATCTCTTTAAATCTGTGTTACTTACACTCTTGAAACATATACATACCAGCGTTGCCATTTTGGTGCTTTTCAGATATTTTTTGGTGCTTTTTTACTTAAGCAATACCCGAAATTTTGTTAAACATCCGTTTTTGAAAAGCGGTTATTTATAGTGCTTTTAAAAATTTCTCACAGTGCTTTTAAGTGAGTTTTAAATAATTAAAATTTTTGACATTGAACCATTTTCCTACTATTCTTTAAACACACCTAATACTTTTTTAACCAGCTGCTTATTATTTGCATTTCGTGCAGAAAATTTTATGATTTATTTGTTTAGCAATTATTTTACTTTCAACATATCCGTTGATTTGTTTGTTGTGCAAATTTAAGCAAGAAAGTGTATTGTTTATTATAAAGCTGAACAGTCATTGAAAGAAAGTTCTTCATTGATTTTATATGTGTTAAAGTTCATCATCTAACAATGGCTTTCCTTTAGATGGAAAAACAAATATATAGAAAACCTTGGGAGAATGATCCAGCTTTCAAAACATGACTTAGATCAGCAAAAGATAAACAAAAAGCATATTGCATTTGCTGTAATTGTGAAATAAATTCACGATAAAGCGATTTACTCCGACAAAGTCGCACAAAAAAAACATGAAAAAGCAATAGATCCAAATGCAAGTTCTTCAGTACAGCCAAAGCTGTCTTTTGATCTACCAGACCGAAAACAAAATTAGGTTAGTGCTTTTGTACCCGAATTTTTGTTTAATTTTTACCCTTTTTTACCCTATTTCCATGCTTTTGATGTTACAAGAGTTGGCATCACTGATACATACACATTTTTAAACTCACACAAAAAAAAATGAAAAAAATTACAACTAAAAACGAAAGAAGAGGAATGATTCCATGATATTTTAACAAATACTTCCTCTTTGCTTTTGTACAAACACACACACGCACACACATACAAACATAACATAGAAATCTAATAAAACTTAGAATCTTAGAAAATTGCTTAACAAAGAAAAAATACTTGATAAAGAAATTAGAAAATAAGATGTAGAAAATAAAAGAAAATTTCAATAGTTGCAAATAATAAGGAAATGATAAAACAGAGAGAGAATGAAAGATACAATAAAACAAATCACCGACACACAAACCTACACAACAAACTTAGTTGTAGTGTTGCGCGTGTGAATGTATGAACATATGTATGTATGTGTGTATGTAGGTCTTTTCTAGTTTCGTTTATTTGTATGTTATTCTTCTACCAATTGTATCGATTTCATGACGTTGCCATGTGTTGTTGTTATAATTATCACCAACAATCTCTCTGGCTCTGGTCACCTCACTTCGTACACCCCTTTTTATTTTCTTGAGACAAATTCAATGATAAAATACTGCTCTACTGCCTTGAGCATTTGTGGCCAAAACCAACATTTTAAGTTTTTATTAATAAGAAGAAAAAGTATATTAAAATTACACAAAACATTTGCTAAATCATGCATAATAATCGTTTACACTAATCTGCAAATATGAATATCATTTGTTCGTTTATCTTTCATTCAACTAAATCGTATTATTTTCATTGCGTTTCAAAAAAAATAACGTCCTTTTTTGTAACGAAGTAGTTTTATTGTCTCAAATTCGTGTATTCATTGAATTAAAAACGTGGGCGAAAAGATTTTTGGTCACAGAAATAGCCAGGAAGAAAGGATCATATTAATCGGAAAGGTCTACCAAAAATAAAAAGGGGTAACCAAAGATAATTTTCAAGGTACACTTCTTAAAAATTCTCTCCAGATTGTTATTTCAATTGATCCTTAGAAATCTAGTAATTCTTATATTTAGGATAAAAAATGTGCAAAACATTTGTATATAAAACAAGACAAGAAACAGTTTGGTGGAATATTTTAACCCTTCAACACTTCACAATATTTGTCATTTTGACATTTTCTTAGCGAAGAAATAAAAAACTACACTTTAATGACTTCAGTATCATTCAGATCTTCAAACGTGTTTAAGGGTTAATTTCGTTCGTACTAAAAGTACTCAAATATCCTACATTACAAAAGACATCTTATGTTGATCAGCTCCACAGAAAGATCGCTATAGCAGCAAGAAAAATACAACCACATTCTTTATGTTAAAATTATTTTAGAACTATATTTTAGTTTCCATGTTGCTTTAAGATGTAATCCTTTTATCCAACAACTACAAGACACAATCGAGCATAATCTTCTAATATATAAAAATCTCCTGTCATGATGTTTGTTATCGAACTTCTCCGAAACGGCTCGATCGACTGTAATGAAAATAAGTTTTAAGCATATTTGGTAGGTATGAGATTAGGTTTTAAAGTATATTTTAAACCGCTAGGGGCACGAGGAGGTGCTAAACTAAACTATTAACCTAATTCGTATTTCAAACAGAACAAAACAATTTTTGTTGTTGAAAGACAGATGGCGCTATGTCGGCCTCATTTACGAGAAGTGTCGCATTATATTGACAGAAAGACGGCGCTACGTCCGCCTCATTCACGAGAATGGTCATCATTTGTATTTCAAGTAGAAAAAAAATTATTTATATTGTTGAAGGACAGATGGTGCTACGTCTGCCTAATGTCGTCGTTCGATTTCAAATAGTCAAGCATAAAATAGGAGGTTGATGAGTGGGGAGAATGGTTCCCCCATTTAAGAAAATAGCTTCCGGGCGAAGCCGGCACAGTCATCTAGTAAAAATAGAATAAAATTTCATTTAGTAGCATTCAAGCGTTCAACAAAATAGATTTTGTGGCACTAGTTCAAAAACACAGCAACATATTTATAAGACAAGAGAAAAAAATATTTGCTTTTTAATGTAGAACGAATAACAACTCTAGAGAATTATCATATTAAGATCAGACCTCGTGCGCCAGGCCAAGTTCGGCCACACAGTGTTTATATTCAAACGAAACCATTCGAGCTGTTTTTACCCCCTCACAACTTTGCTCCTCTTGATCATAATATAATTAAACTTGAAACATAAGGTCTCCCCACAGAGGTGACCTCAAAGGCTAAATATGAAAGTTCTACCGTAAAAGCTTCCCGAGATATTAAGGTGTGAAAAGCCCATATTTTAGTACATATTCACTCACTACTCACTCACTGACTCATCAACATTATTGGGCACTTCCAGTATAGCTAGAGAGCTGAATCTCGGTACACAGGTAGCTCTTGGTGTGAAATTAAGCAGAAAAATCTGAAAACGGGCACTTTCCACCCGGGGGGACAAGAGGTCCCCTTCTTTGTATAGGGCACTTCCAGTATAGCTAGAAAGCTGAAATATAAATATTTATACAAAAACAACTTAAAAAAAGAAGTGAGATCCGCACAAAAACGCAAATGTAAAAATAAAGCCAAGATCCTATCCAAAATATTTCGGCCGTAAAACTTACTGAGATCAAAATAAGGACCAAGTTCTTGATAGGTACAATTTCATCTCATTTCTAAGCAATCTGTAAGCTTGTCAATATTTTTTTGCCTTTCTAATATGGGAAAGAATTCTTGGAAAAATATTGCCAAGCTTATAGGTGGCCTAGAAATGAGATGGAATTGTACCTATCAAGAACTTGGTCCTTATTTTGATCTCAGTACTTTTTACGGCCGAAATATTTTGGACAGGAACTTGGCCTTATTTTCACATTTGTGTTTTTGTGCGGATTTACAGATTATACGCCAACCATTGCGATCAAAGATAAACAAAAGATGAATTTTCTATAAGGTTAAGCTTCCAAATAATGACAGGACGATGTACAACAATATAATGGATGCAAGATTCAGTACGGAAACTTTTGTTTTCTTTCAAATTTTTTTATTAAATTTTTTACTTTTCACTTCTTGAAAATTAGTCAGTTTTGTTAGATATGTTAGTGCAAGTGGGTCAGGAGACCTCTTATGAATTATTTTCTTCACAATAATTTCAGTGGTTGCGATTGAACTTCGTTTCCTATAATCTACGTTTATTAGGGTTGTGTTATTTCAACAACTCTCATCCACGCACCCCAGTGTTCAAACACTGTTAAGAAAACATATGGAAATTTTAATAAAATAAATTTATTTTATCTGTGGAATTTTTTATGAGAAATCTAAGTCATATTTTTATATTCAAAAAATCATTGACTGACAAAATCGTCAATTTGTGCGTGTATGTTTCATGTGTTGTATTTATATGTAAAAACAAACACATACATACATACTTTTTGATTTATATAAAAAAGTCGTTTATCTAAAATATCCTGTTTAATAGTCAATAAACTAGAAAACATATACATAAAAAATTACTTAAGTATCGCTGCTATAAATCATTACGAAGACGAAACACAAATTGAATATAAAAGAAAGAAAAACAAAAGAAACGTAGTCGCTGCTATTCAATCAATAAAGATTAGTTCATCCTTTAATTACACGATTAAGAAAAAGGAAAGACAACTACAAGTTGTTTTCTTACATGTTAAGAAAACTAAAAATAAAAACACCAATTCTAAATTACAGCCAGTCTAATCGTTTCAGTTTGAATACAGTATTCTTTTGCAAGTATTTTCTTTAACAACTATTAAAGACAGAAAGTCTGTTGGGGCTTGAAATTATGTTTTAGCTTTAATCTATTAAATTTATAATTAAATTTCTTAAGGTTATTGCTTTTGTCTAAGGGTTGGTGATTGAGTATTAAATTCAATTTGAAATTTTTTATTAAATAACATGCCAGATAAGAAAATGATTGTTGGTAAAAATGTCCGTTAGTAAGAAATATATTTTTTTTTTTAATTTCGCACTTTTTAAAAATTTTTAATTCAAATTGTATTCAAAATTTGTTTAGATTAAAAGGTCTATATGACTTTTTATAGAAGAAACATATCGTCTATAGTAATTTATTTAGATGAGTGACATTTTAATTTCATTTAATAATTTCAATAAAATATTGCCTCAATATTCCGGGATTATCCCAAAGGAGATAATCAATTAACGATTAATATAATTAATTTGTAACACTGAAAAAATCTTAATTACTTTTATAATCTGATAATGTCATTTTCCATTTCTACTTTGGTGTTTAGCGTAAAAATATTTCCAATACAGTGTGTGAAAACAAAGTAAAATAATTTCAAATAATAAAACAAGAGATAAAGTAAAATTGAATACTTTTGGTTTTAATCTAATAAATTATTTTTTAGTAAGAAATAAAGGAGAACACCGAAAGCCCATAGCTTGTGGTGTTATAATGGGAGGCTATACACAGCCCATTTATTCAAAAAAAGTCTGTTATATAAACGAAAGAGTTTAGCTCTGCAGGAGCTTGACTACTAAGCAAAAAATAACTTGGGGCCTTGGTTCAAACCCTGGCCAGAGTAAGTCAATCAACGTCAATAATTTCTCTGATATGCTTTAATGTGGCATTGTATTAATTGTTATTGGACTGTGTTTAAGTGACTAAAAAACAGTTCCGACAGGCATTGATGCTGTTCCAAGCTAATGTACACAACATCGCCCTTCTTCGTCGGTTAGAAGAAACGTCGACGAATTAAAACAATTGATGAAGTGACTGCTAATTCTGCTTAACAAAGTTAATGCGTCTACTTAACACCTGAGGCGCTGCAACACTGCTATAAAAACTAACATAGCGTGCAAAGCACAGTTCTTAAAGAGTTGAGCTTTCTAAATTTTCAAAATCCATCTTGTACTTCTCTATCCTCTCCCTCTCTCTGAGTTCTAGGACAATGCATTGCATAAGTAGGTAGGGTTCATCCCCACAGTGCTGGTCCTCAAAAAAAAAAAAAAAAAAATATTACTATGGGGGGTGCTGACACCCTTGTAGATCTGTGTATCTACGCCAGTGGTTTTTAATGAAAATATTGAAACACCTACTTGCTTGAAGTATAACTTTGACAAAAGATATAAGAAAATGCAGATTCTTAGAAAATCATTTCATATCGGATACTAAGATCCGGCATAAAAAAACGAAAACGAAAATTATTTAAAACTAAAAGCGACGACACACAAACGCATATTGAATTCTACTGCTTAGTGCTGGACATTTATTTTGATGTGGGTACTCAAGTTTCTATTTTATTCCCCAGCGGCGAACTTTGCATACCACATTACATCTCTTCAATGAAGTTTGTCACACTCTGTATTCAATGAATTATAGCTTACAATGTGTGTGGAGTATTGAGCAATGCGCTTTCTACTTTCCCAAGAAGCAATCGATATTGTGTATAGACTAGAGTTGTCAATTATTCGCCTTTCAACTTTGTTCGAATATTTCAAATAATTGTTTTTGTTCGTTCGATCAAACTATTAAAGCTGAAAAATTATTCGATAAATCGATGAGAACGACGAGTAAAAAATGATTTAAAAAATTTATTGACAAAAAATAAACATTTCATACAAAACACTTAAAAATAAAATAGCTAATATTTTTATTAACAAAAAAAACATAAATCTTTTAACTCAAATAAACATGCTTCATTCAGTCAAAATATATCATATGTTTTTTTTTTTTTTTGTGAAATCAGACAATTTGGGTTGTTCTTAAGAAATAATCTTTTACATATAAAAGTTGACTCAATTTTTTAGCTTTCAAACGAGTTTGGGTTTTTGTTTTTATTAAATTAAATTTTGAAAAAACTCTTTCGCTAATTGTCGAGGTAGGTGATATTTTGAGAAGACCATAAAATAGTTTATCTAATTTTTCTGATCTTTTTTTAGATTTTTCCAAATATGTATACCAAATCGTCTAATATATCGCTGAAGTCTTTTTTATATTTTGAATTTTTAATACTTTTAAAATAATTATTTAATTCGCATAAAAGATTGTTATTTTCATTACTACGAGTAGTAACATCTTCTATACCATTACCTTCATCTGAATTATTTTGGTTACTTTCAACATAAAATAATCTGGAGTATAATTCATTTGGATATTCTTTAGTTTCGATTTTTGAAGAACATTTTAAAAACTTTAATTGCTCGGAAAATTTCCAGAATTTAAAAAATATTATTAACGTATTTAAAGATTTTATACGTCTCTCATTTATTCTTATTTTAATACGTTTTCGTAAATCTGTTGCAAAAGAAATATCTATTTGTTTTTTGTTCATCCAACAATTTTTTATACTTTAGGACACTTGTTGCATGTGACTTTGTTTTTTTTTTTCATTTTTGTTCTTGGTAAAATACTTCCAAACCGAGCTCAATTTTCTGGCTTTAGAGTATCTCGAACTTATTCAGAGTGAAAAAACCCCATTCTTGAAAATTTTTTAACGTTTAATTCAAAACATAGCACGGCTACTAGGTATGCGCAGTTCGACAACAACTACAAACATCCAAAATAACAAATTTAAAAAACTTTTACGTATGCATTTCAAACTGAAAAAAAATTGTAGCAGAGATTATCAGCACTAATACATTGGTGTGAAATCCGTACTATTTTGTCATTTGAGTTTTCTCATTTTATTGTTAATAAAATCAAAAGTTGTGCATGGATTTTTATGATGCGGCTTATTTTCCATAAAATAAATTTCGTTTAACCTTTATGTCATCAGATACATACCCGGGTATGTTTTGTGTTTTTAATTCGCTGCATCTCAGAAAATAATTACTGTATTAACCTGAATTTTCATGATATCCTCACTAGTGGTGTTTTCTACCTTATTCCTAGATTTTAGTAAAACTTGGGGATGGGGGCCGAGGATGTGGCAATTTTTTTATTCCTATCCCTTACGTCAACAGTTGCATACCTGGGTATGTATAATGAAATATATGAAAATATGATGATATTGCATGTTTATTGAATAAAATTTAAAAGTTTTTAATAAAAAAATAAAATTCAAATTCAATCAAATATAAGAAAAGATAATAAAAATATGAATTACTAATTTTTCTTAAATGAATTTGTTACATTGCGGCATATTAGTTGAATGTGCGGCACACACGGTCTTTTTGCATAACTTGCAGGATTTTCTGGTTGGCCATATGCAGCAATTACTTTTTGGTTTCATTCAACCAGTGCTATCACGTTCTACCACGCATTCATCTGCAGCATTTCTTTGTAACGTGTTTATTTTTTTGATCTGTTTTCTATTTCCGGCTTTGCCAGTTGTGCACAGAGGCTGTGCAGGAACATCCTACTGCGGCTTGTGGAAGCTTTTAAATGTGGCTTATTCTCAACGTAAATTATGTATGCTACAAGGGCAGAAACGTCTAGTATATTAAAGATGAAAGCCAAGGGCCATCTATTCTGCTAAAAGTTTGTCCATATTATCGACGCCAACTTTATATTTGTCGTAATCTAAAATCATGTGTGGCTTTTTCTATGGTCCTTGCACTTCGCATGTATAATGCATTCTGGAAAGAAGTTTAACCGACTTTTGGATGTAAGAGCATAAGGTAATATTGTTGTTGAAACCAAATGTGGTTGACTCTACTTCCCGTCCTTTCGGTAAAGGTAAATATTGTGGTACAAAAACTGTTCATTATTAAACTTTTCGCTAAATTATATGTAGTGAAGAAATTGTCACAAACAATATTGCGTTCACTTCCACAAAAAAAGATTGACGCACAAGTCGTTTACTACTCTCTCGCGTACGTTTTTTTCGCGTTCGCCGGATGCCGCCAATCCAGTATAAATTTGACCTTTCATTGTAAAACATAAGTAAAACTTAATCAACACAGAAATAAACTTAGCAACTAAAGAAATTCCATATAAAATGTATGAACATACCCGGGTATGTATCTGTTGACGTATGTATAAATTTTTATCTGTTGACATAAAGGTTAAGGAAATAAGAACAATATTTTTGTAATTTTTAATAATTATTTTATACGACTTTAAGATGACATTGTTGTCCAAAATTAATTAACGTTATATTATAAAAATACTATGATAAAAAAAGTAATCTAATCTAAATTTGTATTTTGCTAAGATAATCTAATTGTCATATGGGGCTAAAGTTGCGTGTGCAAGAAAAAAAACATTAAAAAGTAGATTTGGTATAAAATTCAATCGATTACCACAGATTTGGGTGATGTAATTTTTACACACATTTTACTTTTCGATGCCAAATTTCATGGATATCGAGAAAACATTTACATATATTGATGATATATTATACATATCTAGAATATATTCTATACATTAAAGTGAGAACAAATAAATATTAGAAAAGATTTACTTTAGTCATCCAGTAAATCAGTTGGATAAACTAAAATTTGCAAATAATTAAATTAATTCATTAAAAAACGGAAATATTAATCACTTATAAAACTTTTGCATTTCAAACGAAGTTAATAATTAAAAGGAAAAGAACTGGGAAAATATTTCATAGAAAACAATAATAAATTCAATTAACAGACATTTAGTTATCTTTTGCACCACATATGAAACAAGCACTAGAGAGATAAGATAATAAATAGTTACAATGGAATAAATATGTTTAAGCATAAAAAAAAACTATAAAACAAATTGACTAAAATTAGTTTTATATTTGCTACAGCAGTTTTACAGACAGCATACATACACTCATACACGTGTAGTGAAAGCAGCAAAGAGCACTACAGTTCTGCTCTACTACGAGCACATTTATATACTATGTGTGTGAGTGTGCGTTTGCAGTTGTGTTAGAACCCTTGTTGTCTTGTTCCGAAATTAGGTTAGCATTTGGTTGAAAACGTTTTCCTTTTAACTCATACGTTTAGTATTTTGCGAAAAAAAAAAATCATTCGAAAAATCAGTTTCTTTTTGTTTTTTGTAATTTAAGCAAGTGCGCAGAAGCTAGAAAATATTATCACAGTCACAGAATGGCAGAATGGCAGAACCAAAAAAAAAAAAAAAACATCTATTAAGTAAAGCAGAATAGATGACAACTGAAGTGTCAAAAAATAAATTCATGGACTAAAACTCGTTCCATATACATACATCCATACATACATCCATACATACATTAATACATAAATGACAGAAAACAAGCATGCGAACAACACAAGTGTAAGAAATTAAAATTACAACACGAAATTCCTTTTTGGTACAGATGACGATTGTAACTACAACAGAGTAGGCGTTCATAAGACCGTGTATACATGTCAATTCAAGTTGTATGTGTGTTAAGTCCCTCTGCGACGTATTTACGAGTAATTGCAAAAATACCGTAAATGACTTTTTACATGAAAAATAATGTAGCACACTTTTTTATACGTCGACCGTCATTCATTTTTAAGCAAGAAACAAGAAGAAACCACACAAGGTAAAATATTTTGAAAAAATATATACGTAGGTCATGACACACACACTTACACTCACTTATACATAGATTTACACCTGCTACTTTACATTTATTTTTAGGCAGTACAATTAGTTGCTAAAGAGGTGCTAACTTGAAACATAATCCAAAGCTAATTTATGTTAATAAATTTTGTATCTAAAATAATGCAGCAGAGGGAAAAACTTAACATGTTCTTTAAATGTTGACCGCTATTATTTTGTGATAAATTTTAGCCATCTACGGCCAACAGTATTGTAAATTTTTCATTCGCCGGCTTCAGAAAACACCTCCATTATACAAATATTCAAATAGAATTATGATCTTTTGCCAAATGGAAGAGTTTATTATAAAGATAATTTTCAAATAAATACTTATGGTGTACACACAAAATGGCTCCTTGTTGAAAAGTACATTTATAAAATGTCTTGCAACCCTGTAATAATGCAGCTTGTTATTTCACTAGAACAAAACACTACTTATGAAAAAGTGGAACACCCTGTTTTCAACAGCTGACAGCTAAGTTTTACAGGGCACTATAAACACTATCGATTTTTACGGTACATAAAGTGCAATGCCTTCCACCAATATTGAGGGCGATTCTTTTAGAATCGAACACACTGCCCTTTTAGAGAGCAAAACATTTTTAAGAAACGAACACCAAAGTACATTTTCTGCATGGAGATGAACCAATTTTTTTTGTAGAAAAGAAAGCACCATTACTGTGCTTGGAAGAATTTTTTTCATATTTTCTGTTATTAATTTTCAAAGTTAATTTTCCACAAAAATGTTTTGTTTTAAAAATATTTAAAAGCACTAAAACCCATTACTTAATAGTTTAGCTGTAGTAGCTTTTTATTTGAATAATTTTTCTGAACGATCTGCTCACGTTTTTTTAACAAATATGTATATCAAACACATTGACCTTTTCAATAAAAATTATTGAATTTTATTTTGTAAAAAAATTTCATTAGTTTTATTTAAGAATTAATATTTAAAAATGTTTTACGAAATTTGATACAAAAGTTAAATTAAACTGATATGTCGTGATTTGATGAAATGTTATCGTCCTTTTTCTTTGCTACCAAAAACAGTGATCGTTCACTTAACACTTTGGGTCATCCCTCAGTAATGAAAACGGTCAGCTGATTGCTTAACAATATTTTTGTAGCAAACTGTGTCTGCTGAACGCAGCAATTGTGTAGTAAAATTTATGATTTATGAATAATTAGATTCAGTCAGTTTTTAGTTCGATACAACATGTACAAATTCCCAAACAATTTTGGTAACAATCATGTACTATTCGGTTTAAAGAAACTTTCAAATAAATCGATACGGTTCTCAAATTTTTAATTGAAAATGAAATTTAATAATTTGTAAAAATATTTACAGAGGTTTTTCACAGTTGTATTTCTTTATTATTAATTTCGGCTGTCTTAATATATTCAATAAATATCCCAGCAATCATATTGTGCAGAATTCGGTGACGGTTTAGTAATAGAAGTCGATCCAAAAACTTTAACTTATAATTATATGAATTATAAGTCGATCTGAGCGATGTTTAATCAAAGAAATTTTAATTTAATTTGCGCAGTCTAATTTTTCTTTGTCGGTTCAATTATTACGAGCTTCTAGATTTTTTCTTTCTAATAAAAAAAATAATTTAATTTAAAAAAAATTTAATTTAGAGAAAATGAACTTAAGCCTGGCAAATTGAAATTTCTTTGATTAAAATTATATGATTAACAACTGTTCCTTTAAAATTCTGTACAGAACAGCTCACTTTATCGTCATTCGATGGGAAATTTGTTTGCTCTTTTTCTATAAAATCAGAACAACAACAAAAAGGTTGGAATGTTAAAAATTCTGCAAAATGTGTTTTACATTAAAAAAAATATATAACCGATGCAAAAGCGGTGAAATTTGTTTTCTTTATTTGATCGGATGTATTGACATGTTTATTACCCAGCCCTACTAAACGCCCATACAAAGTAAACAACAGTTGCTAACAAAAACATAGCACACATATTAAGTTATCGCGAAGGTACAAAATTATATTCCTTTAATTTTAGTTTGCTTTTCTTGCAGATTTTAATTGCATTTTGTTATTTTGTTTTCTATTACATCATCATCAGCCTTTCTTTAGTTTCAACATCGCAATAATTTGTAACCTTTTTGTTCTGAATTACTCAGCATTATGAGTAATTTTCCAGAAAACTCATTAGTTTCTTTAATCCCTGAAACAATACATTGGACTTAGAAGATTTATTGTAGTCGTATATAAAAAAACTGCTTTATGTTTTTAAATTTAGACAAACATACTATTAAAAATTTACATGAAAAGAATTTCAGATTAATTTTTCATAAGAATTTTGTTTGTTTTTTCATCATCATTTTTCACAGCGCAGAAAAAAATTTTTATTTGTTTATTTTTATAGAAAAATATAAATACAAAAAAAAAACTGGATTTGTTTTTACACAGCCTCTGTGCAGATTAATACCTGGTGTATATTTGTATATACGTTCCTGTGTGTGTAAGTATGTATGTTAAATATGCTTTTCACATAGAAATATATACATATTTTCTTTGTTCTTTTCAATATAAAATTTTCTCGGCCCTATTGCATGTACGCCGGAGACTACTTGTCTACTTTGGAAAAAAAGAAAACTTTGTTGTTGTTTTTATAATGAAATGGATACCTACTCACAAAAAAATCCTTGCCCATAAAAAGGAAAACCTCACATTCCAACTACAATGTTGGCGACACAGCGACTGTTAGCAATACATTGTGCAAGCGAAAAAAAATATTGCCAAATTCTATTTAAGTTATTTTTTCTCCAAATATTTTTATTAAACATCGTTGCAAACTATTTGAAATTAAATTGTTTAAAAACAAAGTAAACTTTTTATACGTTTAGGTTTTTTCTTAAATCATTCTAAAGTGTGTAAATAGTGGCATAAGTTTAATCTGTATTCTTGTTGTTCTTTATGTTTTATCGCCGGCAGCTTCAATTGTAATTTGTCTGTTATACGTAGAAAATATTTCATTTTCTTGATACTAGAAATAATTTTACAGGCCAACTAGAGTAAATACTCATACTCTGCTCAAATTTCGGTATAAACACAAACATACAGTGAATATTTCTTTGGCAGATGAACTAGAGAGATAACATTTGTCATATACGAGTACATCCAAAGCACAATGATGATGATGATGATGATGTTGTTGTTGTTTATGGTGTTGTTCGGTGTCCTCATATTGAAATGGAAAATGGTAACAACTTTTACAAATTGCCTTAATGTTGCCAACTGACACATTTATTAGGAAATAGTTTGTGTCCCTTTCTTTTTTCAAGTCATTAAATTAAAAGCATTTATTTCTGGACTTTAAAGTAGTACTTAAGTAATGTTTGCAACAACAACAACAACAAAATTAAAATAGAAAAATAAAAAGAATAAAATCTGTAACAATTTGTGCCTCAAAATGAAGTCTGTCTGGCAAATTTTATTTCTATTTAAACTCAATTGCAGTGGCAAAACAAACTTTTGCTACCACTACTCATCATCATTCAGGCAACTTTGATTTATAAACTTTTTTGTAAGAGTGTGTTTTTAAGCATCATTAAATTTATTTATGTGCTTTAGAAATGATTTAAAATTACAAAGAACTTAAGGGAATGCATGACACACATATAAACAAAAAATATAACATTAAACAATTGACAATATTATAAAGTTTTTCTATTACGAGTTTATTCAGGTTGTTAGTTTTTTTTTTCTATTATGCTAAAGAATCTAATGCGGTTGTCTGGTCATACAATGGAATTTATGAAGATTAATACATATTTGCTGTCTCTTTACAAGTGTGCAAATGTTTTTCAGTAGGAACCGTCGTCGTGATTTGTATTGATTATAAGAAATTTTTAGCATTTTTAGAAAAATTGTGAAACCTTAGATTTCAGTTCACTGTTTTTCAAGGTAATTGGAATGTGTTTAAAGTCCTGCCCATTTAGAGAGGAGATTGTAAAGTCCTCCAAATAACAGATGGATGATGCAAATTAACATTTTCATTGCAACTACTTTGTGTCGCATGTATATTTACTCTTTATATAAAATGTGTAAAGTATTTTTTAGTTCTATTTCGTTCTGTTCAAATTCTTGTATCTTGTGCTCTAAAGTGAATTCATTAAATAAATATCTTTTAAAATGTAATTGTGATGACGCAAATCCTATAACCGTTTTTAAATCTGTTTTATATTTTATATGTTTCTATTTTTATTCTTAAAGCTTTTATTTTTTTTTATTATATTCATTTTATTGAAAAGTTAAAGGATCATTAATCACTACTAAAGAATCGCTATAGTATGAATAAACAGAAGCATAAATATAAATATTTTTATGACACTTTTATAGGCGGTATATACGGATTGAAATATTTCACCTCTTTTCTAACTATAAAAAAATCAAAAAGAAAACAATTTTTTTGCAAAATAATAAAATAAATTTGTTTTAAATATCTGCATAAATACCAACTAACTTAGACTTTTTATGTACGTGATAAAATACATGAATAAAACTTGAAATTTAATACTTAAAGAATGAATAGTGCGTGATCTAAATAAATGTTGTTTGAATTTCAATTTATTCAGGCTTCCAACTCTCATTAGAAAGTTCATTTAAGTCAAGGTTGTTTGGCAAATAGTTTTTAAAAACACATGAAGAAAACACAGAAAGCTGAACAGCAGGAGCGAGCAGGCAAAAAGGAAAGAAACTAAAATTGTCGTACATGAATGAATGAATGAATGAATGGATGGAAGAAAAAAGTGACACAAAACTTTTGCCAACTCAATGGCGTATTACTTGAATGATTTAATTTATTTTCCATTTTTTTTTTCTTCATTGTTCTTTTTGTTGTGTGTTGCAATTGAAAAGTATATGGAGTGATATAGATCGTATAGAATGAGTACAACTGGCGTCTAAATAACAGCATATGGTGCTACCGCATTTACTCGCATCATGTTTGCAGTTTAAATGATTATAAACGTAAAGGTGATGATTTTGCTGCAGTTCAGTGGCTTCTTCCTTTATATGAAAATTATTTTAACTAAAAAGTATGTTTGTTATTCGTGGTGACAAAAAGAAAGGAAATCCTTCCTTTTTTCCAGTTTTTAAACGCAATTTTTAATCTATCAATTTTTAACTTCTTGGTGTACTTTAAAGAACGTGTAAGCAACAGTTTACAAACTGGGTTTCAGAAATTAATTAATTTAAAAATGGCTAAATCTCATATAGGTTTTTTTCATAATTTAAATTTTGTCTTAAAAATTTATGAAAAAATTATAATGCATTGAAAATATTTGTATAATTTGAGGCAACCTAAGCTAAGAGTAACATAATATTTTTAAATTGTATTGAAAATAATTCATTAAGTCCACTAAGACTACTTTACAAACTATTTATATTAAAATCCAATTTTTATATGATATTGTATTTATTTGCAAAACAACAGGAACATAATGTTATTAAATTTTTTATAAAGTCCAATCATACTATTATCAAAATAAATCCGATCTTTATATAATATCGTTGTCCCAACAATAGTATGAAGTAAAGTAACTTTATTACATTTATATACAAAAATAGTATGATTGCAAAAATTTATATTTGTGTTATTTTGTTAAACATATTTTGAATTAAAATAGAAAAAATAATCCATAATGTTTCTTCTAATTTTCTCGATCTTTTTTATATAAATTTATATATAAAAAACAACAACAATTATTAATTAAATTTAATCCAACTTTTACTTTTACTTGAGAAAACCGACAAAACAATATTCATTCATTGGTCCGTGTGTTGAAACTAAAATAAGGCATGCATTGTTCTGCATCTGCAGCAGGAAAACACATAATCAAATATTTATAAAATTCGAGACATGCAACTGTTTAACCTGTCCCGTTTCTTAAATAATGACCCACATAGTACAAAGCGAACCTTAGAAAGTAGATCTTCCAGGAGCCACCAGCCATTATTTTAAGAGACACACACAGTTATATTCTTACTGTAGTGTAAAGTATTCACTCACACACACACACACACACACACAAATGTAGTTTAGAATAATTTGTAAAGTTTCTATAGAAATAGTGCCATCAATGACAACATGATTGATTGAAATATTGCAAATATGATAGACAATCGTGCTCAGTCATCTCTAAGTGGCCTATTATTTTTCCAGCTGCCTTTTTATTTAAAAGTTATTTAAAAAATCTTCTCCTAACAATATATTACTACAAATTATTACATACCTATGTATGTATGTATGTTTGTGTTTTTATAAAAGAACCTCAAACAAATTAATTGGGACGTATGAGTATTATCTGTGTGTAGTGATTTAATTGCTCATACGTTTAGTAGCAAATTTGAATCAGCAGCAATATGTGGCATTCATATTATAGTGCATTTACATTGTCTCGAAATCTAGTACTTACGAGATTTCGAGCTAAATCTAGTTTTTTTTACTAGATTTCCCATACAAAATGAAATCTACTATGTCACTTGATTTGGACGAAATCTACCTAAATCTAGTAGTACTTATTGATGCAACTATGGTTTCTTTCCAAATTGTACCAAAAAATACTACGCTGTACAAAAAAAAAAGAAAAAACTGGATGTTATTGTCTATATGTACTTACATATACCCATTTCATTCTGCTGTTTAACAATTGTGTGTAGCAATACATTTTAATTGTTTTCTGAAATTTTATATTTAACAGATGCTCGCGCTTCTTTTTACGCAACAGCATAATTTCCGATTGGATTTTTTCGCTCTGGATGAACAAAATACTAATAAATGTTCTATATTTTTCATTGTTGTTTATTATCAAATACAATTTGAATATACATATGTATAACAATTTTTCTTTTACATTTTAGTCAGCTGTTTTTGTTAAGAATATAAAATCTAACTAATGTCAAAAACATGCAATGTAAACGAGCTAGATTTTGAGAGAGATTTAAAATCTAATCCACTAGATTTCGAGACAATGTAAATGCACTATTAATGAATTTAAGAATTAAAGAATTTAAAACTATTTTTAAAAATATAAGGTTTTCCAATAAGAGTGAGATGATTTCTTTCAGAATAAAAAATACACTTATTTTTAAGGAAATTCAAAAGTTTTTGTATTTAATGTGAAGAACAATCGATACAATTAAGTTCTAAATAAAACTTCATTCTTCTGCAGGCAGGAATTCGATTAACCCAATTTTCGTGCACTTTTTCCACTAAATCAAGTCGTATGTCATGAATGCCACGTTCAATATTGACTTGTAAAGCTTGAAGAGAATCTAGTTTATTTCGAAAGAACAATGACTTCAAATAACCCCACAAGAAAAAGTCTAATGGTGTTAAACCACAACTTCTTGGAGGCCATTCAATATCACAATTTCTTGAAATAATCGAATCTCCAAACTATTCTCGCAATAATTCAATTGTTGCATTTGCTGTGTGGCAATTCACGACTTTTACGTTGTTCTTGCGTATAAGTATCTCTCCATGATGAAATTGTAAACACTACTGAATACAATGAAAAAAAATGACAGATCAAGACATATTACAAATGGCCGAAACGTCACTTCAAAATCATATCATCTCTATTGGAAAACCCTTTATATTCATGAACAATACCTCATCTCTATCATCTACAAAAATGTGTTCTGCAATGTATGCAAAAGTAATTATAATTAAACATATTTTCCATAATGAAAACAACAATTACAATTTCTTTCATTATATAAAACGTACAAGGACAATAGATTTTTTTCCCCAAGAAAAAGTAGAAAAACTGCTCTTGCCATGTCAAAAGTAAAATTTTTAATAAAAATAAGTAAAAAAAAAAAAATACCAAATAACACATACAGTGATTAAGTGGTAATAAATATTTTTGCAAAAGTTCTTTATGAAGGACTAAATTTGGGACTTTAGTGAATTTTATATTATTTAAGGAAATTTTTCTATTGGGCTTAGCAATATCCCAATAGTATTTAAAAGCTTTTATAGGCAGCTAAAAATTATTACTTTTAAGTTACTCTATCGGCTTGAGTTCAATACATTTATTTGTTGTTAAAATGTAATGTTTTTTTTTTATTTCTTAAATGCCATTTTACAGTTCATTTAGACGTTTTATATGAATTTCCATTAAACCAAGCAGTTTTCAATGTTCAAATTAATGAAGCTAAAAAATCTATTTTACAGATCTTTTCATGTTTCATATGTATAAGGATATGAAAGCAGGGTTGGAACACTTTAATCCATAAAAAAATTTCTTTAAATTATATCTTTGATTTCAAGTAGAAAATTAATTATATGTGACCTTCGCCGAGAAAAGGGTCCTAGTGTGTGAAAATGAAGTATGAAGCATTATCACTGTGTACACACCTTCAGTTGGGAGATGCGATTTGGTATGGTTAGTTATAATTGGGAGCCGACTTTGGTGACGTCATGCCTACACCCTTTTAGGTACCAGAATCCACTCTTAAGTCCAAACCCGGTTTTTGACACACTAGGTACCTTTTCTCGGAGAAGGTCACATATGTATGTATATTCGTTAGAATAAATGAAAATTACATTTTATGCTTCGGCGTAACTAAAGATAAGTTTCAACTCTCCAACCCTGTGTGGGCTAAATACATACAGAGTGTCAAAATTTACAAGCAGGAATCTTAGTTGTTAAAATATGATGATATGAGATTAGAAAAAAATCCAAGTCTTGACCCGTAAGTTGTTAGAAACTCAAGAACAACCATAAATCTAAGAATGTAAAAGTCTAGCATTTCGTTGCAGAATAAGTTTTTAAAAATGTATTCCCCATTTAAATGCACATAATTAAACAAAATCTATTAAATATTTAATTCTTACATGTACATATATAAAATTTTATATTGTCTTTAAACGAAAATTTGATTTTGTTTTATTTATTTTATTGTATGGAAATGTTTGCTTAAAAAATATTTGTTGCAACTTTGTTATTTTATAATAAAAGTTGTAATCCCAAAAGACAAAAAATTGCAATATGTTGCACTTTATTTTACCTCATCAAAAAAGTACAAGATTTAATATAATTCCAAAAACAAAAATCAAGACATATTAACACCAGGTAGTCGCTAGTGAAATCAATTTTACGCTTACTAGTAGATAGAGCAAATCAGCATACAATCGACGATTTAAATAAAGAATTAGCGAAATTAGCTTTCAAAAACAACTGATATTACTTCGCTTTGAAAAGAACATTTCAGAAGATAAATGAGAAAAATTAATTTAACTCAAAAAGGTGTTCGTCGTGTAGGCTTCTAGTTATTTATTCCACAAATTGTAGTTTATGAAAGTGTATAAAATTCATGGAAGTTGAAATCCTTTCTAATCGAAAATCCCTACCTCGATTTCGTCGTCAGAATTGTTTGACTGTGTTCACAATTCACAAAAAAATAGAACAATAATGGGGATGGGGGTAGAGTTTTGTTTCATATAATTTAAACTTTACAATAGTTGCAAATTGAACCATTTTATTTAAATGCAATAATTTAAATAACAACATGCACAAGCAAAAGTCTCATTGTTTATAACAAATAAACTTTTTAATGCATTTCGTGCCACATTCATTCAACTCATCCTTTTTTATGGAATATCTAACAAATAAATTTTGTATGGAAAACTAAACTGTTTTACCCAGCAAATACGTGTTTGTTTGTTTATCTGACTGGTATTTATGAAATTCCACTTCATTTAACAATTAAATATCTTAAAATTAGCAAAAGTTTTAAAACTCTTGTTAAGAAACAAAATATTTTTTTAAAAATTGTTCCAATAAAATGCATTGAAATATAGAAAAACATGTAATCGATTTTAAAAATAAACTTTAAAATCTAATAATTAAAAGTTGAAAAATATTACATAATACTTATGATTATTTTACCATAATTAAGATAAACCTTTATTTTCTCTGAATGTTTTTCTAATAAAAACATCCCTCAAACAAGTACGTAAGCAAAAAAAAATTAAATTTGCTATTCAGCAAAATAACAAAAATATTTCCACCTTAAAGTGCTCGTTAAAAAACCAAGAAAGTGAAATGAATGTAGAGCGAGTGAAAGAGGGGGGAGGCTACAAGGCAGTGTAAACGAAGAAGGAAGGATATTAAAGTAAATTCTAAACATCTGATGAACACAATAATAAAACTAACAATTAAAATAATGCACTAGTATGGAAAACTATACATAAAGTATACATACATATACGAGTACATACAATCACAATTATACAAGAAGTACATATACATAAGCTTTCAGTTGCATACAAAGACCTAAACTCAACAGCCGTTTATGAACCACACACACACATATAAAATGGGCCATAAGGCATAAATAAATATATTTACATATAAAATAGTTTATAAAGATGCAAAATTTTCTTAAAAGAGATTTAGAAATTGAAGAAGAACTCCAAGAATGTAAATCTTTAAATTTTTAAAAATAAAAAAATTTTCCACTTGTGTTTGTGTTATTGTATTTTTATATATCGTTTTTATCGCTCCTATTGATGTACATCAGCAAAAGACTTTAACCACATTTATGAAAAGTTACAAGACCTTTTAGTTTATCTACCAAATTATACAAAACATTTGAGAATTACCGAAGAATATGTGTCGTAACCATTGAAACTTATTAAAAAACACAGCAAACAAATTTTATTTCATATGAATCATATTTTCATTTTCCCGACAATCTATTGAAAATATATTTTTTGCCTTGCTGGTACACACTACAGTTATTGCATAGTTCTCTTTATAATTAAAAGTTATCGAATTGTAAATTATTAAATTTTTTTCATATTTTTAATGTAAAAACTTAAGAAAATTACAAATTTTGCCTTTTATTTATAAAACTCATCAATAGTAAGCGATCATCATGCCACCAAGCGAAGTGACAGTCGATGAGGCAAAACCAGCGTCCGAAGTTGAATCAGCGACTGCAGAACTAGAAACAGCAGACCAAAAAGCCGAAGAAGCCACACAACATTCAGTGTTTCGAGAAAATGAACACCATCAAGTTGGTGAAGAACAAAAAATTATGCCCAACGTAGAAGAAATAAAAACGACAGCATCCTCAATAGGCACAACAGAAGGAGAACCAGGTTTGTTAGCCCCACACGTTTATTGTAGTCTAGAGTGGTCATTACAAATTGAATTTCCGTATTACTTTGTACACTTCTCTTTAAATATAATACTGAAATAAAATTATGTATTTCAATTGACACTATTTTGTATTAAAATCATATGGTAGGGTCTTAAGATATTCAAACTTCAATTAGCTAAATCTTTTTAAAAAAAGTGTGATTTGAAGATTTAATTTTCTAAGCTTAATAACAATGGATGGCTTCATCTGATTTTAATAGACATTAAAATGTTTAAAAGGTGACGATTTCATCTTTTTAAATCAATAATAAAATTTAAAAGTTTCTATTTTTTGCCTATTTCATGAGAAGTTAAAATAAAAGCAAAGTGACCAAAAAACCCAACTTAGAATGTCTTTGGATCAAAAGAAATTTCTAACATATTCTTCTCTTACGAGAACATTTTTTTGCACAATTTTATTTTTAACGACCAGTCACTCAGTCTAGTTGGTGAACCATCTCCTACCATTGCCCAAATTTTAAATATTTTCTTAACTTATAGAAGAGACTACTACTAAGACGTCAGTGTTACAAAAAGTCGAAAATGCTGGCGAACGTGTTACAATTGCAATTGCCGATAAAACCGGCATACCCACATGGGGTGTGGTGGCTATTATTATTTTGGTATTCCTGGTTGTCTTCGGCATCATATTCTTCTGTGTTCGAAGATTCTTAAAGAAGCGACGAACTAAAGATGGTAAGGGTAAGAAAGGTGTTGATATGAAATCAGTACAATTATTAGGATCTGCGTATAAAGAAAAAGTAAGTATCAAATGCGCTATTTAATCTTAATAGTTATTGGGTTCTGGTATGTCATAGGTTCAGCCTGATATGGAGGAACTCGCCGAAAATGCTGAAGAAGGCGAAGAGGATAAAGAAAGTGAACAGAAATTAGGCAGACTGAATTTTAAGGTAAGCTAAACATTTTAACAAGAGCATGAACAATAATATATTTAAATACGTTTCTCCACATCGATATAACGATACTGTTAAAAATACTGTAATGAATAACTTACAATAATATGACACTCGTTTACAAGTACAACAATTACCACAAACATTCAGTTTAAAATGTCAATGTTAAAAAGAGATGTTTATAATGCAACGAAAGGTTAAGAAGAAATGAATACAACACAAGGTTTTCTTCTAAATAAAATATCAATAATTCCATGGTTTACATTTAACTTAATAAGACATGCAATGCATACTTGGTCAATCATACATAATTCTAACACGATTGATTCAATTGGATTTTAAAATTAAACATATCATAGTTATCACAACCATCTTCACAGTAACATGTTCTACATTTTGATTTAAAATTTAAAAGTGTTTTGTTTTAAATCGTCTTAAATAATTACTCCACTGATCTAAGAAAAGAAAATTTGTCTCCTTATCTTTTTGAAGAGATCAGTTTTTATTACAAGAAGATATCAAAGTTTTACAGAGATTTATCTCTCACATTTCGAACTAAACGTTATATTTCAACATTTTATTCAGTCATTGTATTCATTTCATATAAACATTTTAATTCAAACATACATACAAACAAACAAGCAAACAAATAATATTTGATAAGCGAATATTAAAGTTAAACTTTATATTTCACTTTTTTCTAAATGCCTTTCCCGGGAACATTCAACGCAAATGGATCACAATATTATTCTATATTGTTTTGTATAAAATTTTGCTTGCTTTCATATTTCGTTCTCCCTGTCTTTCTCTCTCTCTCTCATTTTAATTTTACAACAAACACAGCTTGAATATGATTTTAATTCTAACAGTTTAGCCGTAACTGTTATACAAGCCGAAGAATTGCCAGCTTTAGATATGGGTGGTACCTCAGATCCCTACGTCAAAGTATATCTGTTGCCCGATAAGAAAAAGAAATTCGAAACAAAAGTTCATCGTAAGACACTGAGTCCAGTTTTTAATGAAACATTTACTTTTAAGGTTAGTAATGAAAAAAAACAAACAAACAACTGTTTATTATTATCAACATTATTTAAATTTATTGCATTTCGTTTCCAAAAAAACCAACAAACAGAGTTTACCCTATGCTGATGCCATGAATAAGACTTTAGTATTTGCCATCTTCGATTTTGATCGTTTTTCTAAGCACGATCAAATTGGTGAAGTCAAAGTGCCCTTGTGCACAATCGATTTAGCGCAAACAATTGAAGAGTGGCGTGATTTGATCAGCGTAGAAGGTGAAGGCGGTCAGGTAAGAAGAATTTTTTATTACAATAACCAAACTATGTCAAACACTGTCAAGCAAAACAAGTGTGATAATTTATTTATAATTTTTTACTTGAAGCGTTTTCTTTTCTGATAAAAATAAATAAAATATGTACTATGTTGCATAAAGTGCTCTTTAAAAAGAGTTTTAATCAATTTTTATATAAAATGAAAGTTTTGAAATTTTCTGTAACCTCTCCAGAACTCTCGTGGCAGTACTTTTTTTACTCAGAAAAGAAAACGTCATTTAAACACAAACAAGATTTTTTTTTTTGTCAGAAAATAAAAACGATTTTATGAATGTGTGAATGTTTTGTGTGTGTATTATGAATAATAAACTTGTATCGATAAAGCACTAGGGTGGCACCTATTTGTATGCTTATAAATTGTGTTAATCAATTGAACGTTTTCCGAGTAGTTTTTTAAGGCGTTTTATGTGTTATTTAATATTCACATTTTAAAATTGATTTATATTACAAACAAAAAGGCATCTTAGCTATTTTCCGCCCATGATGTCAACATCGTTGTCCTTTGCGCATAATCTGTTGTCAACTGTCTGTATGATCTTCCCTAAAACAATGCTAAGAAGGTCAACCAACAAAAAATTATCTCATCTGAAAGCTAGCTTGCTATGGAAAGACTTGAAGGAGACCATTTCCAAACGCTGAAATGGCGTCTAATACTTTTCAGTCAGTTGCCGCAATTGGCTTTATAATCGAAAAAAATATGTTCAGACTCGGATTTCTTTTCATGGACTTTCTCTTCACAGAAAAAAATAAAAATTGATTTCAATTACAAAATTTGTGATATCAATTAAAAATTTAATTAAATTTGTACCTGTAAACAAATTAATAGTATCAATAAATTTTTATACATTTGTTAACTAAAATTATTTATTACAATTAAAATTTTAATTAAATAAATAAATAAATTAAATATTTAATAAAATTTTTTTTACATTTTTAATTAAAGGGTTAATTGAAAAAAATTAAATATTTTTTTCTGTGTAGGATTGGGGATACAATGAAAAAGTTTCAAATTGTAACTATAATGAAAGGATTTCGCTAGATAATATACATTTAAAAATGTTAATCGCTTTTTAAACATACTTCATGAATTTGATGGAAAAGTTCATTATATATCTGAACGACCGATCAAATAGTTTAACGGCCTGGCCCACGACATCGAACCATGTCGATCGCTGGATTTTTAGACGTAAAACAACTAACTTGCGTTCCACAAACAACCGATTTTATTTAACTTGTTATTTGTTTAGTGGCACATAAGCTAAACAAATAAATAAAATGGGTGTTTAAAAGGTGGTAAATCAGTTGCTTTTCGTCTACAAATTCAGCATTATCGATCGATATCGTGGGGCGCGACGTAAGTTATTAAGGTCCTAATTGATTAAAAATAATACAGCGGCTTTATTAAAATATTGACATAATTTCATGGAAATAATTATATAATTTCGTTAGAATAATGAAAAATTTTTATTAAAATTATAAAAATTTTTTCATACATAAAATGAAAAAGTTTCATTAAAAATATATATACTCGTATGTATATATAAAAATTATAAAATAATTTCGTTCATTCAATGATATATTTTTATTATTTTAATGAAATTTAATGAATTATTTTCGTTATTTTACCAAAATTAACATTCGCTTTATTCATTATATTAATCAAAGAAATTTTTAATAAGAAACGCTAAAATAAAGCTCAACTTGAACAAGATAGACTTTGAAAAAGTATAGTAGAGTTCCAACCCATTAAAAAAAATGATAAAAGCTGTAGTGTAAAAACTTACATGTAATTCAGCAGATTCAATTAATGATAGAGGATCTTTAACTAATGTGATTGCAGCTGCCGTGGTGGCAGTGAGGTCTAAGCGGTACACAACTCTGATGATGAGACTGTGGTTAGTCTCGAAACATCGATGTCAGTTCAACCCTCCGCGCAGTCTAATTTTTCTTTATCTGTTCAAGTATTAAGAGCCACTAGATTTTTCTTTCTAATTTAAATAATAATTTAATTTACAACAAAATTATATTTAGACAAAACGAACTTAAGCCTGAAAAATTAAAAATTTCTTTGATTAAATATCACTCAGTTCGAATAAAAAATTCACAACTTCATTATATTAATTTTAACGTAACTTATTTGATAAATTAAACGAAGACTGTTCTATAAAGTTTTTTAAGAGATTTATATCGAAATTTATAGAGTTTAAGTATAAAAATATTTATAAATAAAAGTGGATTAGAAATCCACTCTATCAAGGAGCTTAACTTTCCTTCTCACATTACTTTAAATTGTGCTGGATTAAAAGATATCAAACGAAATTACTCGGAAATCGTTGTATTGAAAAACATTTATATGCTGCTATGCCACCCTAAAAAAATACATGTTAAATTCAAACTAAAATCATGTGTTAAATATACCAATCCAACAATACCAAAAAAAATAAAAAAAAAACAACAACAAATAAAATGATAACGAACTTTTGACACACCCAGTTCAAAATGTAACATTTATTCTTATACGAATAATACTTGAAAATTCTATAATTTTATGTGAATTTAAAACAAACAACAACAACAACAAGTTAATGAACAATTTCTCTAAGCAATTTTTTTTCAAAGAAACAAATTCCATGGAATTTCAAACAACAGCAACAACAACAATAACAAAAGAAAATTTTTACTATTATAAAGAAAAAAAAAAAACACAAAAGTTTTATTGTTCTGTTTAATTTATTCTTAATTTAAATTTTTATTTAAATTTTCTTTGGAATTTAAAACTTTTTTTTCTTTTCTAAACCAGACAGACCAAATACAAACATCAAATAATTCTATTTCAAATCTAATTTCTTTTCTGATTCTTAACTTCCTTTTCCCCTTAAAATTTATCAACAAAACAAAAAACTAAAATAAACAAATCCTTTGATTTTTCAACCTTTTTAGAAGGTAATTACAACAACAATAATATACAAAAATCAAACTCTTTTTAATTTTGCTCTTCATATTCAATATATACATACATTTAAATAGTTTATAATTTCTTTTGTTTTGTTTTGTTTTTGTCTTCAGAAAAATTTAATTATTTTGACCACCGTTTTGCATTTGCAATCAAACCAATAACTAACAAATATTTATTTTATTAACAAACATATAAAAGTTTTCTTATAATCCTCTAATAAAGAACAATAATTTTTTCTATCTCTAACCCACCACCACTTTACAGAATATTAATTTGTTTTTTGTTTAACTATTAAGTCACACTTTTAATTTGCGTTAATTTGTTTTTGTTTTTTTTTTCATTTTATATACTCGCTACATTGCTAATATTGTAGTTGAAAGTTTAATCATTAATTTTACAAAGGAAACTTAAGAGCTTTTGCCACTTTCTAGCTTATACAAGAAAATAAATGTACATCTCAGATGCTTTTAGGCAAGTTTGTATAACTTTGAGTAAGCGACTTCTTTAAGTAGATGAAGCAAACAAACCTAATAAAGGGTTTTCCAATAAGAGTGATATGATTTCCTTAAAAACACACTTATTGTTAAGGAAATTCAAAAGTTTTATATTTAATGTGAAGTACAATCGATACAATTAAGTTCTAAATAAAACGTCATTCAAATGGCCTCCACGACTTCTTATACAGGAATGAATTTGATGAACCCAATTTTCGAGTACTTTTTCCCCTAAATCAAGTCGTATATCATGAATGACACGTTCAATATTGACTTGTAAAGCTTGAAGAGAGTCTGGTTTATTTCCAAGGACCAATGACTTCAAATAACCCCACAAGATATAGTCTAATGGTGTTAAATCACAACTTCTTGGAGCCCATTCAATATCACAATTTTCTCGCAATAATACAATTGTTGCATTTGCTGTGTGGCAATTCAAGACGTTTACGGTGGTCCAATGGCTTCAGTTCTTGAGTGAGAACAATTTTATACGGATGCAAACCCAAATCCTTTCTCAAAATCCGCCAGGCTGTGGTTTGAGACAGTCCCAATTGTTGAGAACGTCTTGGAATCGACAAATTGTGGTCTTAAGCAGCACTTGCCTGAACGGCAGCAATATTTGCATTACTTCGAGCGGTTCTTTGCCTTATTGGCAGTTGAACATTATGTGAAGATAATAAAAGCTCAAAGTTGTCAACAATTTGACGAATAGCGTACTTGGACGATTATTACGACCATAAAATGACAAAAGCGCACGAAAAGTTGCAATTGCAGAACGATTATTTTGATAGTAAAACTGAATAATTTGTTAACGTTGTTCTTGCGTATATCTCTCCATGATTAAATTGTAAACACTACTGAATACAATGAAAAACAAATGACAGAATATTACAAATGTCCGAAATGTTACTTCAAAATCATATCATCCCTATTGAAAAACCTTTTATTTGATCAAACGAAAATATTAAATATCTATTGAAGATCACAATATTTTTAGAGGTGGCAAAAGTTTTAAAAACATTCATAAATATTTCTACTCATTCTTTTGTGTCTTTAATAAAGAGATTAAATATTATATTTTTTAGTAATGCTCATTTTTTAAAGTTAAAAAATTTTTAATAAATTTTTCCTACAATATTAGTTTGTGAGGATCAAAATAATACAAATTATATGTCAGTAGAAAACTATAAGCCTCTAATTGTTTTGATTTAACTCATTTTATAATTATAAAATCATCAATGATGCTCTACCAAAGGTTTTAACACTTTTCTAATACAACACTTACGGCCTATTTCCAAACGAAAAATATTAATTTACACCCAATTTACACGGTGATTTTTAGTCATGACTAAACATTTTCTTTGGTAGGCGAGCGGGGTAGAAATATAATCACATTTTCTGTTTTCCATGAATTTTTTATGTATTTCCTTTTACTTTTGTTTCGGTTTTTGTTATTATGTTTTATTCTTTTTCTACTTTCAAAGAAGATTGATCGATTATACGCTAAAAACTCAACACTTCAAGAGAAATTAAGCATGCTTAAAAATCATAGTATAAATGCAAGAGGATTTACGAAGATACTTTCAAAAATAAGATGAAAAAATTCATGAATTTTTAGTCACAGGGTAAATTGGGTGTTAGTCTTCACTTACAAATTAGTTTCCAAATGCTTGAAGTTTCAAAAGTCTTCGCTAAAAAGTCATTATCGTAAAGGATGCCCTTGGGAGCGAAGCGAAAGCCGTAATAATTGATTTATCCGATTTAATGTGCGGTTTCTGTAATACAAACAATTGGTTTGAGTAGACAATTTGTATGAAAACTACTCAGATTTTGAGTGATTCCCTTACAAAATTTCTACACAATTCATTTGTCTGTATTGTAAAAACAGCACCTAAATATTTAAAATTGATAAATTTTCTCCCTTAATCAGAATCGAAAACAAATTATTAAAACACTTGAACTGTACATGAAATTAATTACCTCTCTAACGGTGTACAATAACTTTATCGAGGTTATACACTGTACACATGGCCTTAAAAAGAAGACTGTACGTTAGAAGAAACAACTGAAAACGTGTTTATTAATTCAGAGTATAAAGGATTTATCATATTCAATATATTTTTATTTAAATGCGTGAAAAAAAGTATTATTTTGCAGGACCAGTTATTCATAATTGCTTCGGCTGGCATTCAATCAGTTTTTAGTATAGTTAAATTTCTACTGACGTTATAATAATTTTGCATATTTTCTTAAAGATTATTTACATATTTTTCTTTTATATTTTCTTTTCATTTCTCTTAAACTTTTGCACTTTTTTCATAAGAAATAAAAATATATATATAATTATTATAACAAATTCTTCAAAACATTCAATAAATTTTATTAAAGTAGTTTAAAAAAACTGTTATTGCACCACAAACTTTAAGATATTCCAATTCAAAATACATATAATCCCCAAACTGCCCCTCATGACAATAATAAACGTTGTATCATAGAAATCAAACACCACCTGGAACTCGAAAAAGTATTGAAGAAAACACACACACATACATGCAAAATCTGTCTATGAGAAAATACAAATCAATCACAAATCGTAGCACACAAACATACACTCACACAATCACACATTTCACAAACTATTTCAAAAGAAAAGAAAGCTTTCAAGCCTGAGAATGATTAAAACCAAAATAAATTTTAAAAACAATTGCTAACGAAGAATAAAAATAAAAATTTCTTTTTTCCAAATTTTAGTTAGAATGAATTGGAATAATTATTTAAATTTTTTTCTATAATCAATTAAAATATCATGCATGTCGTCAAGCTTAAAGATTTTTCAACTCACTTAACATAAACAAGTACATAAACAAATATTTAATATATTTTTGCTAAAAAAAAAAAAACAAACAAAAATCTTAGTTAAGAGAATTCAAAAATCATATACTTTATTTACAAAAAGAAAAACATTTTGAGAAACTAATAACAAATTCTATATAAAATTTTTGGTTCTTCATTATTTCAACATTTCTAAAAATTTTATAACAAAATCTCTTTATAAACATTCATAAAAAAAATTATAAATTTTTAATCTCTTTTATCTTCATATACTTTTTTTCTAATTTCGTAATGTACCGCTATAAATATCAAATAAAAACAAAACAAACAAACCAATCAACTTTAAATATTCGAATTACAAAAAAAAAAAAAAAATCAAAATAAATCATATCAAAATCACAAACAAATAAAATATTTCTAACCAAAAAAAATTCGATTCAAAATTCATCCTTCTAAAACAAATGTACAATAATAAATTCGAATGTCTTCTACGCTGTGTGTGTGTATGATGTGGTCCATTAAATAATCAAATTAATTACAAAATAAAAACGTAAGTATCAAATTCAGAATTTCATAATTCTATTATTTGTGTTCAATTTTATGTTGTTTTCGAAGCAATTATTATTAACTATTTATTAATTATAATTATTGTTGTGAAAATGAATTGGCATCTAAGAAATTGTAATCTATATCATAATTGATGTTGTAAAACTTGAGTAACAAAGCCTATTTATATTAAAAGTTATTTTATTTCAATACTCAGTTTTTATTCAAGGTCTATGTGCGTAAATATGCATAATTTCGAAATGCTTGTTTATTATTTAATTTTGTGTTAGAAAGCGTTTATTTACACTGCAAAAACTTGTAAATGTCCGATTGTACTTTTATTGGTCAGTTGTTCAGTTAAGAAAGCTGTGAAAGAAAGCATCAAATCGAATGGAAAGCTTTATTTTCCATTCTTAATCTACATTTACAGTTGGTTTATACATATACTCAACTTACTAATTATATGCTTGAAGTTTGTTAGATTTTTTTTAAATGGACACTACTCAAACGATATAACCGATTTTGGTCAAATTTACTGCAATTAGCTTCCCTAGTGTCAAAGGTAATATTCTGATCCTATACTATACTTATTCTTTGTAGAGTCTCTGCAATTCCACCATTTGATCCGTAACCGGATTTATTTGTAACCGGTTTTGTAACCGGTTTTGCAACCGGTTTTGTAACCGGTTTTGTAACCGGATTTCTTACCCAAAAAATAAAATATATTATGCACATCTAGAGAAAAATACATTTTAAAGCATATACATACATACTCGTATGTGTGTCATTCCATGTCAAACCGTACGATTTTTGCTAAAAATTGACTTTGATGTCTCCGATGTCTTTCAAAATTTGAGAACGAAGTCTTCATTAAAAAATATTTTACACGTGTTTCGGGAAAAAAATTAAAAATTTTTTTTTAAAAAGTTATTTGCATTTGAAAATCGTCAAAATCGTGAAAAATCTTCCGACATGACAACATTTAAACTAATGTTTTTATAAAACTAGTGAATGGATTTTGAAGTTCAATACCTTATTTTAAAGGTATTTGAACCTTCTTTTCAAAAAAAATATTATTTTTTATAAATTAATTTGTTTTTATTATTAAAATTTGGTTTTTTTACTTAATTTCTGTTTTCCACAATCTTCGAACAAGTCGAAAAATCTGAAAAAATTATTTTCTTAAAGGTTAATATATTCTTAACATTCCCTCAAAATTTCAGAGTGGAGGTCGAATGGATTCTATTTTTTTTACGATTTTTTTCCATTGCAGCACCACAAAAAAATTACATTTTGTATATAAAAATTTTATTTTCAAGCATGTTAACGAAAATGTCAACGCATGTACATATGTATGTGTGTATGTATTAGTGTATATATATATGTATATTAGTGTATATGTATAAAGCAAAACAAACAAATCTCCAGAACAATATGAATTTTGATTAAATATTTACTTAAGTATGAAATTTTGTGTGTTTTTGAATACATACACACATACATATGTACATGCGTTGACATTTTCGTTAAAATGCTTGAAAATAAAATTTTTATATACAAAATGTAATTTTTTTGTGGTGCTGCAATGGAAAAAAATCGTAAAAAAATAGAATCCATTCGACCTCCACTCTGAAATTTTGAGGGAATGTTAAGAATATATTAACCTTTAAGAAAATAATTTTTTCAGATTTTTCGACTTGTTCGAAGATTGTGGAAAACAGAAATTAAGTAAAAAAACCAAATTTTAATAATAAAAACAAATTAATTTATAAAAAATAATATTTTTTTTAAAAAGAAGGTTCAAATACCTTTAAAATAAGGTATTGAACTTCAAAATCCATTCACTAGTTTTATAAAAACATTAGTTTAAATGTTGTCATGTCGGAAGATTTTTCACGATTTTGACGATTTTCAAATGCAAATAACTTTTTAAAAAAAATTTTTTAATTTTTTTCCCGAAACACGTGTAAAATATTTTTTTGATGTTTAATACGTCTGGCAAATTTAAAGAAAATCGGAAGAGGTGGTGTAAAAAAGGTGTTCGGTCTGACATGGAATGACTCATGTATGTTTCATGAATATTGGTCGACAATAACATACTTTAAACTGTACAACAAAAAATTGTCTTAGAGAAATTGAAATTGAATTAGAGAAAATTTAATTAATTAATGTTGTTCAAAATGTGAATTGAATTGAAACACGAAAGCATTCCTCATGAATTAAAAATTCTTGAATGCTTAAACATTACTTGAATTAAAGTGCGATGGAATTCAACATGAAAAAATTTTAAATTCATTAATTTAATTCACAAAAAAGAATTGAATTAATATGTATATGAACGCATTATCGATGAATTAGGCGAAAGGAATTAATTATAAGTTATTTTTGATTTAGTGTTCATTTATACATTTATTGGGCATAATTAAATGCATTAAAAAAGTTTTAATTCAATCCTTGAATGATTCTCAGTTTCATTCAGAAAAGAATCATTCATTTACAGCTCTGATATTTATGGATTACAGTCAACTTTAAATACTTATATCTTCCAAAATTTTAAACAGAAGTTAATAAAATATAAATTGTGCACATCCTTCATATAATAAAATTTGTGTGTGTAATCCACAAAAGTGCTGCAAAAATATCATCTTTTAATAAGATTGATATGGCAACATTCCTTGCATTTTTCTATCAGTGTAAACGCTTTTCTATTAACCAAACAATAGTTTAAAAATTTTTTTGTTTTCTTTAAATGTTTATCTTACTTTTTAAACCTCCACCAGAAGTAATATATAAGGATAATTTTAATAATTTTATGTTTTTTGTTTTAAGTATTATTTCGCCTTGATCTAAAGCTGTATTGCAAAAGGAGCTTCGATAACTTTTTATCTTATCTTCCTTAATCTTTAAAAACTTGAATTTTTTGGATTATTGTTTTTTTTTATAATTTTATAATTTGAAACATTTAACATAACACTTGCAGTTATTAACTCGTTAGAAAAACAAAAGGGGTAAGTTGTGAAAAATAAAAATTTTTATAAACAATTTTTTTAAGTAGTTGGAGTTTTTTTCCACCAAATAACAGCATAAAAAACTAATTTCAATAAGTTCTTGGCAATGGTTATCTGACCTGAGAAGTTTTCTCAAGACACTGCTCTTTAATTGGCCTGTAGCACACCATTAATATAATTGTTTGGTAAAAATTTTGATGTTTTTAAAATTTTTAAAATAATGCCTGCCAAGAATTTAACACCATCTAAATTTTTTATCTTCTCTCTATTTCGTTTTAATAACTTTTTCTAATATATATAAACTTTATAACTCAATTAAATATAAATTTATTTTTAATTAAAAAGTTTAATGCTCTCTTTCAATTATTAATTAATACAATAAATAGTTTTGGTAACAATCCCATCAATTTTAAAAAATCATTTTATTATTTCATTAAAAATATTTCGTATAGTTTTTGTTCCAAATAATTTTATTATAATTTGAATTTATTTATTAAACATTGATACACAAAAGATAAGGATTTTTTTTACATCTGATTATATGAAAACTTGAACAAAATGTTTTCAAAAATGTGCTAAAATATTTTGAATTTTGCAAAAAGTTAAATTGCCGAATATAATAATTTATCTATTTTGAGCTGGGTGTTTTTTTTTATGATTATGTCTAATTACAGCATATTGTTTGGAAAACTCTATTAAGAGTAGTTTAATATCTAACAGTAAGTTTTAGTACGAAAAAAGAAAGCAAGAAAGGGTTAGAACTTAAACAACAATTCCACACAAAAACAAGTTCTATTTCTTATTGTTTATTATTTGATTTAATAAGTTTTTATGTTCATTTATTATTTGAAACCAAAATCGAAGCTCTCGGACTTGCAATGAATATCGAAAATTGATTTCTTTTTAAATGTGCTTGTGTTAAAAGTATTCATTATTGTATTTGTATAAATGACAATTAACTATTATTATTAATGGTTTGTTCTCTTTATTATTTTTAATTGAGTTAAATAACGATTTGATATGTTGTAATTTGTTTCATTTGTGTCTAATTTTGATTTCGAAATACTCTTAAATTAATGTTGTCATTGTTGTTGTAATAACTAAAATTGAATTGATTCCAAATGATATTCATAATCGGTAGTTAACTAACTACAGCAGTTTAACCAATTACATATCATATTAATGTGATTGGTTAAGCCATGGCCATGGGCATTAGTTGACTAAAGATTGTGATTTTGGGTGTAATTGATGTTCCTCTATCAGAAAATAATAGCAAAGGAGTTTGTAGTACTCTCTCTATATATTCCACGAACTTTATTTTCATTAAAAAAAAAATTAATTTTAAGTGGGAGTATCGATAAGTTTAATAAGAAAATTGTAGCAATTCGATCGATTTTATTTGGATTAAACGATTTATAGCTACTGAGTCTGTTTCAACCGATCATCATTCTTAAAACATTAAAAATGTCACCAGGTCTTTGATGGATGGGATCATGAGAATTTCCTAATAGACAGCAATGATGACTCTCAACCATCCATCAAACATATTTGACAAAAGAAATAATTAATCGAATTGATTGAACACTAACTCTTGCACTTCTGTCTTTTGATCAAGACTCTCCAGACACATATTATTTGTTTCACAAACTGTAGGAAATGTGCAATGCATTCGTACAGTTCTGTGCGATTTTTATAGTTTCCTTAAACTCTTGATGCATTCTATCTTGTATACAAGCTTGTCATCAAGAACCATCTCTTTCTATACGGATTGCAGCCATTTTCTTTATAGATACGTTTTACGTCAGTAATCACAGCATTGTCACAATTAGTTGTGTGAACAGTTCTGCGAATCTCCTTGATCGTTCTTTAACAAGAAAATGTTGGTCTCATCTTTCTATTATAGATACTCATTTTCAGTCTTAGGTATGATTCTTTATGAATAGCTGCTTAGCACTTTTCTTTCTTCCAATCAAACTTACTATTCCATATTCTATCTGCGATACATTAAGTTCCATTCCAAAAATATCTTAAACTTGGAAAACAAGTTCCAATGAATGTTTTTTAGAATTTTAGATCAGATGATTAAATTGAAGATTAAAATAATTAATATAATAAATATATTGCTTCAATTGATGTACTTTATTATTCATAGTATAGTATTAGAACACTATGAAATATTTAACCCAAAGATTAAAAATATCCGCTTTTAAATGTCTGTAAATTTTTATGTTTTATCCATTATTATGCGTAAGAAAAAAATATATGTTGGGTGTTATAATATTTAATAAATATTTAGCAAAAAATATTAGTTTAACTCAAACACACTGGTCTAATGAATAAATTGTAAAATATTTTGTATTGTTTATTTGAAAATTTTAAATACTTAACAATGTGATTGTAGTTTCAATGGAACAAAATAAGTGTTTTAAATATCTCTTATACACAATACAATATATAATTTGTGTACATTTATGTATAAACTAAATTTATTAAACATGTATTAAAGTGAGTTTTTCTTTTACTTTCTATTTCTTGGTAAACTTTAGGAAAAGCTGGGCGATATTTGCTTCTCATTGCGTTACGTACCGACAGCTGGAAAATTAACCGTCGTCATATTGGAAGCTAAAAACTTGAAAAAGATGGACGTTGGTGGATTGTCTGGTAATAAATTGGGAAACCGAAATATTGTGCAGATTAATGTGAAACTTTTTTGCAATGTTTTTTTGTTTTTGTGTTGACATTATCTAAACTATTTGTTGGTTTGTTTCGATTATTTGCTTATTTATGAATTTTTTTGTAAATGTTTTCATGGAATTATTTTTTTTGATAAATGTTGTTATTTTTTCTGTGTTAATTCTATTTTTGTTTTTTGCTATTTTGTAAATAAATTATTATATCCAATATGATTTATGTTCTGTCCGTCCGTTTCATGTGTAAATTGCTCATAAGATACTTAAATAAAATCATATAAGAGATAAAAACCTCCGATAAAGCACATGAACATTAATAGTTATCAACATTTAGAAATCAAAAGAGTTTAGTAACTAAACTTTAGTTATTTGAAAGATATTTCGATTGGAATGCTTACAAGGAAACTTCTAACGTTCTAATGTGGTCGTTTAAAGTCGGGAGTCTACAATCTCATAGAATTAAAATAGTTCAATTAATTTTCTTATCTTTCAATAGTTTAATTGCAACAAGAAAATACTGTGTGTGATCTTATGTATTTAATCACGCACCGTGATTGTTATTTATTATTCGTAATAATCTCTTTAAGCTTTCGGCCATTTATTTTTATTTCCAATTGAACAATGTTGATTCGAATTTTTTTTGGGATATTTATTGAGCAAAATAATTGATTGTCTGTTATATTGGATATAAATACATAAATCATCTACTTAAATTAATCGATTTATAATCGTTTGATTCTTATGTGTAATTTTTAGTTTTAAAGCTTTATAATGTAAGATTTGCTTTAATTTATTCCAATGTTATTTTTTCGTAATTATTTTTAGTAAATCATTTTTGAATCTTAAAATTTTTTTTTAGTAACAATAAGAAACGAAAGCTTTTAAAATGCCAATGATGATTATTCTTGAATCATACAAAACCAGCTACTTACTATTTATTAAATATCTTTCTTAACTAAAGCCTAAGATTTTTTTACTCTTATTTCATAATATTTTTCATAATAAAAATCAATTCAAATCAAATCAAAAGATATTTTTTGAGAGCAACTCACCAAATAAACTTGATGTTAATTTTTGCATTTGATTTTGCAGTTTTTGAGTTTGAATGTATTTATAAAATATCGATTTGCCTGCAAATATGCTCTGCACTAAGCAAAGTATAATTTTAGCTTATTCCGCAAGTTGTTTAAGTTGAACTTTAGTTTGTTTTAGTTTCATTTTGTTTTACAACAACTTTTGTAGATAATAAATGTAGTGTATGTATGTATTTAATTTGTTTGCCACATTTTCTGTTTGCCACAACAACAAGCAGAGTTGCCCCAAAAAATATCAAAAGTTCTTCTAGGCTTTTACAAACAAACAATTAAAAGAAAAATATATAAATGAAATATTTAATACCAAAAAAAAAAATATATTAAAAAATCTTGTTAAGATTTTGTTTAAATGTGTGATTTTTTGTTTTTGTTTTTTTATAGTTTATATTGTACTCCTTTATTTGAGTTATAAATTTTACTCTAACTATCCATATAACCGAAAAAAATTATATCAAAAATCAGTTCAATGTTTATATTTAAAGCGTATTTAAGTTGGAAAAAAATATCTATAAAAATAATCAAATTTGTTTTCAAAGAAAAAAAAAAAAAACAAAAAAAAAGTGAGAAAAAAACCGATATGAAAAATATGGAGAATTTTTTTATTTATTATTGTTCTTTCTTTCTTTTTTTATTTATTTCTATTTTCTTTTATAGATCCATATGTGAAAATTGCCATTATGCAAAATGGAAAACGTTTGAAAAAGAAGAAGACAAGTATCAAAAAATGCACCCTCAACCCCTATTATAATGAGTCGTTCTCATTTGAAGTACCATTTGAACAAATACAAGTATGCGAGAATGTATTATACTATCCTATTAACAAAAAAAAAAAAACAAATTACAAAATTACAAAACTACAAAACTACAGAAACAAAACAAACTTACTACTATCTACCCTTACCAACTACTTTTTGTTACATTAACGTCAACAATAACTCCTTCAGTTACTAAATCTTTACTTGCAACAACTAATGACTTTTTCAATTCCTCCCGCTCTCTTTCTCTCTCTCACTCACTCTGTCACAAAATCTTGAACATACACAACTTGTTATTGTTGTCTCTGTTTAGAACCTGCAGTGTTTTTATTTTATAATCTGACCGACTTTCCTTGTACTTCCTTATATATACATACTTATACATATATGTATGTATATAAATAATTTTTTTGAATGCGAAAGTATAGACTTAATAATATATAAATTATTCCCATTTTGCTTCTTGATACACAAACGACAAATCCCTTAAATAGATGTTTTGATGTTTAAATGTTGTGTTAAAATATATTATTTTTTTTTTTTTTTTATATGTTTTTGATAATTTGTTTTCATAAGTGATGTGTGGTGAAATACACTCAAATGTTTTGCATTTGTAATTAAAAAGCAAAATAAAAACTTACCAAAATAAAGTTTTTGGGTCTAACCAGTACTTAGCCATGGATATAAAGTTTACAGTCTGATAGCCGAATAGTGGCTTCTACCGAAAACAACGTTTGTTCTATTCAGCCGTGTAGTTGAAATCTAAAGTGATGTTTAGATATTAAATTGTTCCTTTATTGCGTAAAATATGTTAACAATGTCTGGTCTATAGTAATTTACGAACTTAAGCCTGCATGAATACTAACAAATATTAATAAAGATAACTGTTTGGCCAAAACGTCCTTCGGCTGTCATTTCATTATTCTGAAAAGTACTTTCATTAATAGAAGCATGATCAGCTGTTGCTTCATTATAAGTGTTCTTTTTTACATCATTCCACCAGCCCACAGAAAATAATATGGCCATTATTACCACCTGTAATATCCAACTGAGCCTTTTGGGATGAACAGGATTACAGGATTAATTAGAGATATTTAGTTTTCTCTGAGACTATTAAGTTACAATTTAAAATTTTGTACTTTCCGATATATGCAACAGTCTATCTTTAGACACAAATCTATGCCAAAATCTATTTAAATTACGTTTTGACTAAATCAAACTGCAGAATTAATAGTCAAATTTCTCTCAAAGAGTGGCTCTCTATGATTTATTCATGTGTTTAATATCGATTCCTAATCAATTTTGCATCATCAGTTGCAAAATCAAAAGATAAATATTTTTCCGAAAAATTATTTGTACACTTGGAGGTATTTTCAACACACAATACTTTTATCTTGATTTTTATTTAACCATAATATGATTACTGTAAATTTTGCAAAAGAAAATTTTGTGTGATTTTTTTTTTCTATTTCAAGAAAATAAATTATCAAAGTAGCTGCAATATCGATTGATGTGCTTTTATGTTTGACAGATTTTTGTATTTATTTTTAACTTTTATTTGCAAAATTAAGAAAATATTATAAAATAATGAAAAGGTTTTTATTTTGTTAAATTGGCAGTAATTATCAAATTGAAAAAAAAATAAAACAACAAAATTTACTACATAGTTCAAGTTTTACCTGCCCTCGCAACTTAATAATTTAAAAAAAAGCATTAGAAATATTGTACTGTAGTTAAAACAAACACTACTACACATTTAGATGTACAAAATAAAAAATCTAACGAATTCAACCATTTTGCTTTAAAATGCAACACTACCTTAAGCATACACTAAAAATAAAATTAACCAACTACTCCTTTTAACAAACAACAACAAAAATAACAAACAAACAAAAAACACTATACATGAACTACCTCAAAACTCGTTTGCTTAATTTTGAAGTCAAGTTAAGTTAAATAAGTGCCAACAAAACTACTTCAGAAATAATTTAACGAGCAAAATAGTAAGTTCTTTTTTTGGACGCTTTTTTGTCCTGGAAAGCTTACTACAGCGTCTTGAAATTAACAAGCCCTAGGGTTCGTTGTTTTGACACTGTCTTCTGATTTGATACTGAAAAAAGAAAACATGCAACAAAAACAACACCATATAAAGAAAAGAAAGTAACGCTAAAGAAGAAACACAACAATGAAACAAAACACCGTTAGTTGCCACTAAACAACTAAAACGTTAAGATCCCTGTCAAATTTTTTGTAAGAAATGGTTGGTGATTTGGGTTACATACTTTTATATACTACAAACATAGTACATAGTTACAGTTACAATTACAGCTTTTTGTAGACTTTAAACCTTTCTTAACTTTTAGGGTATAGAAAAACCAAAAGAATGAGAAATAAACTCTGCAAAACTAAAAAAAAAAATAATAAAACGTTGAAACTTAGGATTGAATATTATACATTTTCGTTTACCAGTGTATTTAATGAACATTTTTCTTTACTTCATCATTCAAGATAAAGCAAGTAAAAAAAATATTATCAAATTTTTAATATTATACAAAAAAGAAGTTAAAGAAATTTGTTCATTTTATTGAAAGAAAAAAAAAAATTTATAAACATTTTTCTTACCCCCGAATAAAAGCATCAAATTTTTTACTCCAAGACATTTTATAACATTCAACTCGCAGCTCATTCGATTTTAGTTCACTTTAAATCTTAAACACTCTAAACATAACAAAAATAAAACCAATAATTCAAATTCATTGAATGTCAAAACACTGAAAAAAATATACCAATTTTAATAATGTTGTACATACCCTACATGCATGTAAAGAAAATTTGCAAAATTATATTGCAAGCACCCACCCGCCCACAACCTGCCACCAGCCTAATATTTGTTAAAAATTCGGGATTCATGTTGTTCTTTTGCAATAAATATTTTTATGCTGAACACAAATTAATTCATTAATTAAGCTTTTAAAAATGTATGTATCATTCATCTCCACCCATTTCACACTTAGAGAACTTTATCAAATTATGTATCCACATAAATTTTAACTTTATAAAAATATGTATATGTATGTATGCGGCTATATTTAATAACGCTCTTCAGTAGTTAAAAAAATAGCTTTCTAACATTTCTTAAACATGTACTTACTTTTAATTTATTTACTAGTTTTTTATTTGTTTATTTACTATTTTATTTTTTTGAAATATCAATTTTTAAATGTGTTGGAAATAAAAAGTTTTCCAAAAGAATTCCTTGACCACTTGAGATATTATTAAAGCTATTAAAAGCTTTTAGCCGTGACTTCTTTGCTATCCCATGCTAATTGAGGAAAACTCAAAGCTGGTATACAGATAAGTAAATATATCGAGAAAAGAAGAAGTATGAAGATTTAAAACGATAATCACACCTATAGTGAATAAGAAGTGAAATTTTTGTTCACGCGAAAATTTTATTCCCCTCGAAGGGAAAAATAGTATCGTGAATCTCCCGTGAAGATTTATTCCCGCTATCAGTTCTCAGTGAATGTAAAAAGGGAAAGAAGATTAAAAAAATAAGAAATCATAGAAAGTTTTGTTCAAAAATATACACGGACATATTCTCCGTTTGTTAATTGTTTATAACTTTTATGTTGTAAAATAATTCGGTACTTTTTGGAAACCCAACAAAACGAAAAAAATTCCAACAAATTAAAGCTTCACAAATTTGCTGGCAATCGGCCTGTTGTTTTACATTTTGTTGAGCCATACATAAGTTTGTGCCTGATTATCAGATCTTTTCATTAAAATAAAATTTTTAAGCTTTAATATTCGAGTTATAAGAAGAAATACGTATGTATATGTTCTATTATGTTCCCCATCAAAAAGAAAGTGAACAAATTGAAGGGAAAAGTGGAAAAACTCATTCACTATTAGGGGAATTCTATTTTGACGTGAAATTATTCACGTAGAGTTGTTACACAACTGCATACAAAAAATCGTTCAAAGCACATCTTCCAAGAGCGATATATATAGATATAGACATACTTACCAATGCACCACTGCGCCTTACATTAATGTGGAATGTGAAAAAATTGCATGTGGAAAATTATTCACGATATCAAAAAGTTCCATCTTTTTAACCAACTTAAAAAAAAAGAAGTAGGTTACCAGTATGATTGTATTTATTTGAACCTTCACATATAAAACGATTTTTAGAATCCTTCTTTTTTTGAAAATCGGCGGCAAGTTGTTTTTCCTAAAATGGAGAATATTTACTAATTCTTCTATTTAAGAACCCATTTTCAAAAGATTTCCTTTGTTTGAACAAACAAAGTTTTACTGAAATTTAGTCCCAAAAATTTTTCTGCAAAACCGAGAAGATCATATCGGCGAATTATATCAGGTTTTAAACTTTTGCTGTACGATTGGCTTTTTGTATTGAAGACAGCATTTATTTTGCCAGAATTATTAGATATCATTTTACCAACTGTCTGCTACTTCGATTTAAAGCAAAAATATTTATATTTATTAGCAGCTAAACAGTAGTTAAGTCCTCGATTTTAATTAAACAATTGATTTTTCTTATAATTTTGAGTTTTATCAATATATTTTATTGTTCTTAAATAATTTAAAAAAAAACAAATATTTTAGTTCTGTTAAGTGTTTTTTGAGTTAACACAATATCCCCGAGTATGTATGTAAAATATTAATAACAATAACATTTTTAAAACCAACTCTTAACGAATAACAAATGAAACCTTTGAAAAATATATGTACTTATAAATGTAACTATATATTCAACAGACTCTTCAATATAATACCAGAACCACCACAACACTCTTAAACCAGTGAAAATCAAAATAATAAACCTTCAACAGAAAATAATAAAAATAATCTACAACAGAAATAACAAAAATAATAAAACTGATTTATAATTTTTGCTAAATTAATCCATTCACTTTGATAACTAACATTTTATTCTATTTAATTTTTTACAAAAAGAAAATCTGTTTGGTTATCACTGTCGTGGATTATGATCGTATCGGTACTTCTGAACCGATTGGACGCTGTATACTTGGCTGTATGGGTACCGGCACTGAATTGCGACATTGGTCAGATATGTTGGCCTCACCACGACGACCTATTGCACAGTGGCACACTCTGAAAGATCCCGAAGAAACCGATGAGATTCTTAAGAACATGAAGTAAATAGGTCAAGTTTAAATTTAAAAAACAGCAACAACAACAACAACAAATACAAAACACAAATCTTTATTCATGGAGAAGCAAAATGAAAATTGGAGTTGAGAAAAACTGAGAAGAAAAGTTGAGAAAAACAATGTTAAAAAAAAATTGATTGATATCGTTACGAAAAACAACCACAGCATTAAGAAAAAAGTAAGCTAGAATTTTAGCTGAAAGAAAGGTTTGTTATTTTAAAAAAAAACAACAACATCAACTGTGTTACAACTACTTACTTTTTTTACAATTTAAGGATATCAATCAATTTTTTTAATTCGTTTGTCTCATTCGTAAAAACTTTTCAAGCAAATGTTCAACACAACCAAACAGCAAAACTAACTATATAAATCACACATCAAAACCGTCATCAATAAACAACAGCAAAACAAACAAACAAACAGAAAATAGTACCAGCATCTTATAGTAGTTATATTTATTAATTATAAAATAAATTAAATTAAAATATACATATTTACATTACAAACATACATACAAACAAAGTATATGTTAATCATAAAAAAAACAATACATTTAGCATACAAAAAAAAGTTAAAGAAGAAATGGCCACCATTCATACATAAAAACATAAAAAACATTTAAGAAATAAAGAAATTAAAAAAAAAAATTAACGAAATACAATCAACTATACAAAATACTACATACAAAGCATACAACAGCAACCAAAAAAGAAGAATAAAAAACAAGAAACTGTAAAATATTTCTACTTAACTGCAATTCAAACTCAAAAGAAAAGTTTAAATATTTTGCAGTAGCGCTGCAAGAATTTACGAAATTCATTTTTCTATTTGAGTTATTCTTTGATTTTTATTTTTCAAATATTATCAATAAATTTCTAAAGACAATATAGTATTTTCAATATATTTTTTATTGAAATATTAACCAGTCGTCTTAAAAGTGAAGTCAAAAAGTCAAAAAGTTAAAAAGCTAAAAACAGCTTTTCTTTAACGATCTCTCTCTAACTTATTATCAATGAAAATCCAATGAAAAAAAAAACTATTTTAAACAAATTTAAATTATAATTATCTATCTTTATTGAAAATAAATTTCAAAGTTGTTAAATTTTTGAAAACAAAGAAGAATTAATAAACAAAAAAAAAAAAAAAAACAAACTTAACCTTTAAACCATCACAAACCAAAAAAAAATTGAAAAAAAAACTATATACAAAATGTTAAATATTATTGTAAAATTGTTTTGAAACTATTTAAACTTTAGTTCTTATTTAGTAAATTTCAGTTTTCTTTTTGTAAATTTCAGAATTTTTATTATTAAAATGGTTAAACAAACTAAACCGAACAATTGTAAATTTATGGAAGATCAAGAGACTCAGCCACAATTGAAATAAATAAAGTGTTTCTTCTTTCCTCTTTGCATTTTGGTATATAAAGGTAAACAAATTATTATGTTTAATTAATTTGATCTGTTGTATCTGAGACTTGCAAGTCTAGATAGACGGACAGAGTTCAATAGAAATTTTAATGAAAAAGACATTTTAGGAAATTATACACTCAGGTTCATATTTTGTATAAAAATCGGCTTGTACTTACTCACACTTACTAACCCGACTTCAATTGAATTGGGTAGGATGTATTTTTTTGTTACAACTTGGCTGACAGGATACTTTGTGAATCGATAGGGTGCGCAGCTATCCGGATTTACTGCCTGAACCATTAGTTACCTATCACATCTAGATAGAACATACATACATACATATATGGTTTAAAAGAATTTTTTTTGTCTAGAAATTAACAATATATTTTTTCCTAACAAATCCAGTTACAAACCCGGTTATAAACCCGGGTAGAAAACCGATTCCAAAACCGGTTACAAAACTGGCTACAAATAGAACCGATTACGGATCATGTGGTTAAATTTCAGCCACTGAGCGGATTTTTAGTAATACTCAATGCTTTGTGATTTTTGCTACAAATGTAAATATGAATATATATGAAAATATACTCGTAAGTGCTCTTTTCTTTACAAGCAACATCTAGCAAAGTTTATACAAATTTATATACAAAAAAAGGTGACTAAGCAAATCTCTGTTTCTATATCATATAAATACCAAAGCCAGACCACTTGGATCATAGTTGGTAGCGTTGTGTTACCTATTACCTGGTTCAGGTATTAAGTTTAGCACAGTGATGGAAAATTGAAAAATTGAAATGGTACTATCCGTCAACAAAAAGAGTACTTTTTTAAACATTGTGGTACTTTTTATGAAACATATATTTTTATATAAAAAAATAATATTAAAAATCCCTTTATACCATAAAAATAATTAAATAAAGAAAATTAAAATTGTTTTTTGTTATTAAAAAATAAATAATTAAAATACTTTACTCAAAAAAAAATTAATTTACTTATACAAAAACTTTCATTAGCAATTCTTGAGTTTGCGGTGAGGGGAATAAAAGTTGAAAAATAATCGCCGGTACCCGGCTATTTCAAGCATATCTCTTATTCGTTTTTTTTTTTTTTTTTTTTGAATATTTGACATTTTTTTTCGTTCGGTGTTTCGCTTCTTGGTGTGTAAATCATTTATAATTTCAATTAAACGCAAAAACTACACGTTTTAAATACGAAAAAAATAAATATTATTGAGTAAAAGTTTTTATTAAAAGCTTACTACATTTTGTTTATTTTATTGAAATTGTTTATTTAATGAAAGCTCAAATGTCAATTTGTAACAAAATAAAAGCTAAACAAAACAGAAGAATTGCCCAACTTAAATCGTCGTGTGTGAACATAAAAGCAAGTTCAAAAAGAATTCTGAAAAAGTTGGGCCTTCAAAATAGTCGTGTGTGACCTTAGTCTTGTATCTCGAATGCATATATTTAAAGTAAACAATTAATTCATATTACACAAAAGGACTTATGTAACTAAAAATTAATTAAGTTTAATATAAAAAATACAAAACTATTTTAGCAACAAACTAAAAATTAATTCATTTTGATATAAAAATATATGTTTCAAAAATTTTTATTTATGGTACTAAATATGATGTGGGGGTACTGTGGTATTTTTATTATGAAAAAGTACTAAAAATAGTACAAAAGTACTGAATTTTCCATCACTGGTTTAGCAGTTGACTATAGTTTGGCTAGTGTAGTACCGCACTCTCCTATTCTGCCAAGGACATTTACGAATTCCAATATACACTTTGATTATGAAACGAACGGTTTATTTGAAATCAATTATTACCCAACTTAATTTGAATGCATGATACTTATTAGCACACTGAAAATTACCATGAAAAGAGATTCTGCCCCAACATTTAGTACGTCTAAATTACTACAAAAAACGAAATCAAGTAAATACGAAATATTTCTATTGAATTTTGTCCGGTGTAAATTTTTGTTAATTTCTCTTCTCTTTTTTTTTAGTTACTTAATGCTTTAATTTTTCTGAAAACTGTTATTGTTAATGTTTAAAATAATACAAAAGATTTACACTAATACTAATAATAATAATCATAATAACGAAAGACATATTATGTAATACATAATAGAAAAAAAGCAAAAGAAATCGTCTAACCCCTTCCCATTATAATTCAACCACAAGAAAACTGCTATGTAAATTATTTAAATCTATTATAATTTTGACAAGTATTTACATAAATCTAATGTTATTCTATATAATTTTAAACATTTAAAGTCGGCTAGATCGACTATATAATACCCTACAGCGTAAATTTTAAGATTATTATGCATAATAGCTTTAAAAGAATGTGGTATACTAGCAGCCAGCAAATTTAAAAATATACTGTTTCTCCGTTAGCGCCTTAAATTATTGTGTGCCAGTTTGAAAGGATCACAGCAGTTGGTTATGAAATTAATATGTCACTTGTTGTCATTTGTTTACGTTAAGGATATGCATACACAACTAATCGACACCACTTTAATTATGGTGAAATGCTTTTTCGTCATATATGATATATATATAGTGTACATATTAGACTATCAGTCTGGGGCTCACAATTCCGTTTCTGATTCTTGGTACTGGGTGGGCACAGACGGCAATACGCAATGCTTTGCCATTTCTGTTGTTTGTTTAATGGCACGGTTCCGTTATAGAGCCAACATTATAGAGCACCCAGCTTCATTGTTGCCATTTGAAGAAAATCGAGCATAAATATTTTAACTTCTGTGTAGGGTCTTAAAATAATACTACGGTTAATAAAACAAAATAAATAAATATATAGAAAGAAATGATAATTAAATACTTAAAAGCAAATACTGAAAAGTTTAACTTTTACCTAAATACATACATACACACACATATATCATGAGTTTTACTTTCTTACAAGAAAATTAAATAAAAAAAATTATAGTTATTGTAATTAGTTTATAATAAATATGTACTCTTAAGTTTAAATAAATAATTTAATACAGGATCTCAAATGATATGTATGTAGGTATATTTATATGTATGTATATGATATCTCAATTTAATTTACCAGGTCTTTAATGGTATGGTTTCTCTTTAAAATTTGTATATAAAATGTTAAGTAAAAAATGTTTTGTTACCAAATCTATATTGACCACCTTTTGGGACATTTCGAAATATGTACTTAGATTCTCCTAGAATCCTGGTATAAAGCTTCCTTCAAACGTTCTAGTTTTTATTTTATTTTTTTATTTTGTTTTTTTTTTTTTATTAAGAACAACACAATGATTGCTTTTTAGGTTTTAGTTTATGTGTTTAAAAAAGAAAAGGTAAGTAGTATCTTATATAAAATTCTGTTTAATTATATTATTTGTAAACATATAAATACATACTTCTATATAAATATAAAAAGTAAAAGGAAACATTTAAAGAAATTATTAAGAACAATAATAGTTATTACTTACTTATTTATATTATATGCATATTAAAAAAAATGGAAAAAATATATGATAGTAATAATCAATTAACTAGCATACATATAAATATAATAAAACACAAAAAAAAACTATTGAAAATTCTTACAAACCACAAAACAAAAAAAAAAACTATATTATAAATGTGCATAATATTAATAATAAAATATAAATATAAATAATAAATTAGCTAAAAATTAAACAGAGAAAAAACAACCCTAAAAAGTTACTAAAACGACAAAAATAATTTCCAACTAAGCAAACAATAATTTTTCTTTTCTTTAAATTTAAATCAAAAAAAACTTAAATAATTTAAGAAAGAAATCCTTACAAAAAAAAAAGAAACAAATTCATATATAAATTTATTATTATGTAGATGTTTTTTGTCCTGTATAAAAACCATTGAATTGAAATGAAATATTTTAAATGGCCACACAGAAAATGCAACTAAATTAGGAACATGAAAAAATATGTAAGAAAACTTTAATTCCATTTGAATTACTTTTTTAGTTTGTTTTTTAAATGATTTCTTAATTTTTTTTTTTTTTTTTTTTTTTTTTTTTTTTTTTTTTTTTTATTAGAATGTTTGTTTAAGCAATAGGTCTTTTGATTTAATATATATATATATTGTTGTTTTATTTATATTTAGTTTCGATATTTCGCTAACAATTTGTTAGCATCTTCAGGAAAATTTTTTTTTAAATTTAAATTTAAAAAAAATTTTCCTGAAGATGCTAACAAATTGTTAGCGAAATATCGAAACTAAATATAAATAAAACAACAATATATATATATATTAAATCAAAAGACCTATTGCTTAAACAAACATTCTAATAAATATAAAGAAAAGGTCAAATAAAATAGAATATAAATGATTTCTTAATTTTAAAAAAAACAAACTATGTACTATAAATATATTTCAAGTGTTACAAAGCGGAATGCCAAAGAATTGCTAAAATTATCTTTAAAATATGCCAAGGAGAAGAATTCGGTTAAAATAAATTGAATAGACTTTTTCCATATTTCCTTAATAAATTACCAACTTTTTAGGCATTTAGGAAGATATTTTTAACAATTGTATGGCCAATATAAAACGGAAGCAAAACACACAAAACACATACATACATTATTACAAAGTAAAATACTATACACACATATACATAGACATTAATATATTTCTCCATTTAATCTAAAACTAAAAAAAAAAAAGAATACTTAAAAAACTAAAATAAAACTAAAACAATGTTGATGATTTAAACTGAATTATATATTATTATACATATAAAAATAAATTATTATGAAACAAAAATAAATGAACTTATATTAAACAAAAAATAAATAAAACAACAACAAACTTATTTCAATTATTTATGCTGTTTTTAGTTTCTTTTACAACAAATTTAAGTTCTCATATCATTATGAATTTTGAAAACAAACCAAAATTTACATCAAACCAAAACAAAGAAAAAAACTTAAGTACCTCTCTTCTCTCACCATTTATATATCTACCATCTTTAGGAAACAGTTTTAAATAAATATCCAACATTAGAAATTAGAGACAAAAATATATAAGAAAATCTATTTGCGTTCATATCTTTACAGCAACTGGTCAACAAACAACAACGGCTAAACATTTAAAGCTGTGCTATTTTCATTATAATTCCAGTTAGCAGTCATTTCACAATGAAAAAACATTTAATTTCGTTTGAAAGCTTAGTAGGCGGACGTACAATTTTTTTGTAAATCTTTAGTTTATTTATAAAAAAAGAAAGTGAGAAAAGGTCCTTCCATATAATTTTGACATCATTTTCTTTAAATACTATATTTCGTTTGCCAATTGAATGGAAACTAATTCTAAATTGTGGCCCATACACTTTGCAATTTAATTGAGCAATTTTCAATATTGCGCAAAAATATCGCCAATCTAAAAACAAATAAATAACATTATGTCGCATGATGGTCAGGTAACAGTATTTAGTTTTTCACTGCGACAAACAATTGTGCAATACTGCACGGCATAAGTCTATTATAGCAACATTTTGGCTGCTTACTATTTAATATACTATGGATACTTGATAAAATGTGATAAATGGAAAAAACTCATGCTTTGAAGCCCTTAAATGAGAAATGAATCGAAAATTTAAAACAATTCTCAATTATTGTTACATTATACACAGAAAGAAATAATACAGGAAAGGTATTCCACGGCACCAACATCAACTAAATATTTCTACATACACATCAGAACAGAACCACATTGCTTTCGTAAAGTGTATACATACATATTTACTCGATATCGATCGAAATTTCCATAAAATTTATATGTAAATATCAATCTATGTATAGCGAATGCCGTAATTTGGCACCTATTTGCGAAATTCGAATACTAGATATAATTCATCACTAAATTGTTGTTTGGCTGAACATAAATGTGAAAATAAGGCCAAGTTCTTATCCAAAAAATTTCGGCAGTAAAAAGTACTGAGATCAAAATAAGGACCAAGTTCTTGATAGGTACAATTCCATCTCATTTATAGGCAACCCATAAGCTTGGCAATATTTTTCCAAGAATTCTTTCCCACATTAGAAAGGCATTCTATTATGATCAAGAGGAGCAAAGTTATGAGGGGGGTAAAAACAGCTCGAATGGTTTCGTGTAAATATACGCACTGTGTGGCCGAACTTGGCTTGGCGCACTACCGTGCGCCTAGATTTATGACTACTTTGTGTGTCTGAAATAGTATCCTAATATATACTCGTATATAAGGATTTCTGTGCGCCAATTGATTTTTTATAAGAGAATTTCACAAGAAACACTTTTAAAATGTTACATATATTCTTTTTTAAATCGAATGTAAAATTTCAAAATACATGCGACTAAAAATATAAACATGTCCTTAACTCAATATATATTTAATGTAAAATGCAGTAACTCTTAACGAGTGATTAATAATATTGTGTCGCAATACATGCAAACTTCTTAGAAAATTAATTTCAAAACTACAAAGAGTAAATTATATAAATATACATACATATGTATGTATGTATTTATACGTTATAGGTGTCACACTTACAGTGAATTCACTCACGATTGCCTTGTTGCTATTACATACAGAAATGATAAAGTAATATCTTGTTTGCAGCCAAAGCGAAATAGTTTTGAATTCTTCAATTTTATGTACAAGATTTTAGACTTTCTTATATTAAAAATTTGTAGTACATTTGCACAAATATAAAAACAACTGTACGACTTGTAGTTAATTATAATTGTAAATGTTTTATTATGGTTTAAAGTACAACAACAATATGCATGGAATAAATGGAATAGAAAAAAAATGTTCACAACGCAAACAAACAAATATTCAATTGCCTTCTTAAATGCAAAAACCAAAAAATAAAAAAAAAAAACAACAACTACACATTCGTATAAAATCATTTATACATAATCATCAGCACTACATAGTATGAAAAATAAAACTAAAAATTAAATCACAAAAAAATGTCCTAAAGTAAGATAAAAATAAAATAGAATTGCACCAAGTTTCAAAACAATTATAATAATCATAAATCATAACCTCTAGGCTCTAGACAAACAATAAAAAACGAATCTAATCTAAGCATGTTAGGAAAACAATTTATACGTTTAAAATAGTTTAGTCTCAAAATAGATACAAATTTATATTCAGTTAATTGGGCTCTCATCATTATAAATTTCGTTAATATTTTCCATAGATTCCACAAACGAAAAAAAATCCATACTTTTCTAAATCACGCAAAATACAAATAAAAAAAATATTTGTAAAGTCTGTAATTTTATTGAATTAACTGTTTTAAATAACCACTCTCCACCCCCCTTTAAATAAGAACTTAATTCGATATTAAACACACAAAAAAACATACATATATTAAGGTTAAAACTATAAAATAGATTTTTGTTGTTCTTTGTGTAAATTTTACAAAAGTATATTTTTTAAGTATAACAAATGCAAGTCCCCGTATGTTCATTATATTGAATTATTTACTATAAATTTAAATAAAACAAGAACGAAATCTGTTAAATGTTAAAAGAAATTAACAAATATATATACAAACATATTATTCATATGTCTTAAATAAAAAAACGCAAAACTAAATAAATTGATTAATAAAACTATTAAAAGAAATATGAAATTGTATTTAATAAAATCGAGAACAACAAGAAGAACAACAGACATTTTATTTAAATGATTTAAAATAATTACTTCAAATGAATTTAAGTAAAATCATTAAATTAAACAAACAAAATTATATGAGAACTTAAAAAATAAAGACAACAAGAAGAAGAAACCAACAGACATCTGTAGTTAAATGAAATACAAAATTTATATAAGTTAAAATAAAAATATGTTTGAAACTAAATATTTCTGAAAAAAAAAAACATTGTGTATATCAAATGGCAATACACGCTTAGTACAGGTAAGAGCCGACAAATGAACTTACTACTGAACGATTTTAGGCTTAAATGTTACAATCCAAGGCAATTGCTCGGTTTAATTCGCTTTAAAAAACCTCTACTTACTTTGTCAAAAAATGTACCGAAAAATGTGTGAAGCATTTGAAAAAGTAAAAGTATAAACACATTCGCCGCAGCAGGCTACCGACTACCAGCTGTCAAAATTAGAATACATGTGTGCATATGAGAATGATTATATTGAAGACAGCAAGGCAACACTACAAAAGGTTTTTGTCCATGCTACTTTTGTCGTGTAGTCGAATTAAACTAATTTCTATTTCTGATGGCCACAAAACCAAAACTACATATGTTGACAATATAACAAAATTTGTAAAGCAAATTAGTGATTAGAAATATTTTTTATTGTAAAATAAAAAAGAAAATAACAAAATTTAAATGTTTTACAGCCGTATTCATAAAAATTTATTTCAGATTTATTGGCGGTTTATAAGCCAAAATTGTTAAAGTTGTATTCATAAACGAAAAAATTTTATTACACCTTTAGTAAGCCATCAGTAAAGTCAAAAAATTTATTGTTGGATTTGCCCTTCTTTAAACCAAATATAAACTGACATTTTGCATTATATTCAAGCAAATATAAAATATGTTAACATACATACATACATATATGTATGTATATAAGTATGTAGATATGTAGTACATGTATTAATAATATTTACCATGTTTTCCATTTCATTTTCTGAAAGTTCTTGTTTGTTATTAGTTGCATCCATTTTAATTACACAAATTATAAATACGTTTACTTGAGGCACAAATCAAAGAAATAAAATAAAATACTTAGGGCCAAATTTACAGTAATTAGTTAGCTATTAGTAAACTAAAATGATAACTATTGTTTAACTAATACTTCATATTCACAGTGTATTATTTAACCAACACTCTTAATATGAACAAAAAATTGTTAACCCTATCAAACTATCAACTTTCAGTACTGGCAGTTCCGTTATAGCATATGGTTTTTGTTTACATTTGATGTATTATTTCTTAAAAAATGGCGTATACACTCAAGAACTTGCCACGCCACCTACTTGCTAAGACGGAATCTTTCCATAAAATCTTTTTAGATTACGTTGGCGACGCTCAGCAACAATATTCCGCGTATTATCAGTATCAGTATCACTTTCAATATCGAACTCCGCGTTTTCAATTTCACATGCCATATCTAAAATTTTTCACAAAACAAAAATACTAATAATAAATTCCAAAGAATCAGCTGTTGTCTAACTATTAGTTAACCAATGACGTTTGATGGTTTAACTAATGTTAAACTAGAAGCTGTGAATCATATAATATTAGTTAAACTATTGCTATTAGCTAACTAATGACTGAGAATTTGGGCCTTACGAATTATAGCACTGATGTAAATTAAATGTCCTCATTTAACATCCTCATTATTCGGTTACCTTTGCTACCGTATATCACAAAAATTGATAAATGGTAACAGTTTCTTTATTGATTTTCATTTAAAATTGTTCGCGAACTCATTTTTTATGTTTCTTATTTTGCAAACATATATTGTTTATTAAATTTTTTAAATAATTTATAGAAAAACTGACATCTACTTGATTATCGGGTTTAGCAAACAGTGGTTTAAAGCATCACTAACAACTTAATGACAACGACATAAAAACAGAGTTGCCATACATATACATAAAGTCGCTAAAATCGTTCAACAGCTATAAAACTGATATTGTTCGTTTATGAATACAAATTTTTATTAGTCATTAATAAGACGAAAAGTCTACAATAGCTATTGTACTCTGTAAACCTACTATTAAATAAAGAACGCCAAATCAAAATAATCTATTTAGAACACAGAAATAATAGTTATAAACATATATTTTTTATCAAGGAACAAAGTAAAAATTCAAAACATACTAACAAAACATATTATTTATAAAATGAGCAAGTGTAAAAATAAAACAGATAGTATATTTTTAACACCTACAATAATATTTTTTTATGAATACGGCCAATAATATATATGCATCAAGAATTTTTATTAGCTTTATTGTTATATGTAATATTGACTTGAGTCAAAAATATCAACATTGTTAAACTTTTAAAAAAACTCACAGGGTAATAGTCCTTTTTTACCTAAAAAAAAATTTTTTCGGCGCTCTCTCTTGATTCCGCAGTTTCGGGGTTTAAAACTTTAATATATTATTGATCATAAGGCCTAGAATATAGAACGAATATAAACGACATTTCATTTCGAATGCTCTAAATAACTCTTAAAATCATCATTGAAGAAGCATAACTTACGTATTTCACCGGTGACAGCTTTCAAGTATACACAAAATAAAAGCATAGTAAGTTCTCTGTAAAAGTAAAAATTCAGATAAAAAAATTTTAAAATTGAATTTCACTCGCAATGTGTAAATTGTTTTAAAAAATTTGTATACCAGTATAAAGGTATTTTAGAGAAGGTTAGAGTGATATCCACATAGCTTATATCCGTTCCACAATCTAGCCCGTAACTCCGGAGCCAAAAGAGATCAATGAGATGAATTTTTTCGGTAAATGCGAATCCATACAAAGTGATGTGAGTGGCAAATTCAATTCGCCGTATTCAATTCGCCCTAGCAAACTTTAAAAAAGTAAAAGCGCTAAATATCCCGACTGTAATATACATAAATGTATCGTTGCAAAAATTCAGGATCAGCTGTTTACTCTGTATTTGTCGTTTCCAAAATAATTAAGTAGCTGGTTAATCGGCTACATCGGTAGCTAGCAGCATTTCTAGTCTTGTGTTCGTGTAGTCTGCTGTTGCGAATGTGTTTATTGCTTAACTGGCGCAGAAATGCAAGGGGCGAAACAAGGCGAAAATAATCACCTAGGCTATCGAGAATAGCTGTTATGAATTTGCCTTGGTTGCGATCTATAAAAAATAATAGTTGGCAACATTCGACCGTATTAATATAACTCTTTTTCAAAACAGTCAATTAACAACCACAAATACAATTAATTAATGGCACATTTGTATAAAGGCGAATTGACGTACCGCGTGGTGTAACTAACACAGCTGAGCTACATTTTTTCTTGCAAAATAGGAAAATATTTGCACATGCAAGCATAGGGAAAGGCGAATTTATTAATTCAATGCATTTGCCTTGGCATTGGGGTCGATATGTCATATGTTGATGTATTGTTGTAGCATTTTTAGTAGTAATACCAACTGTTTTCTGAATTCGCCTTGCTCTTTAAAATCTACATGTATATAACACATGAATGAGTAATACATACGTGGGGATGTAATAGTAGCATTTTTAAACGCTCCCAAAATACTGAACTGACAATAACCCACAATATATCGTTCACTTCTATAAAAAATATTTTTATTTTGGTAAAGTTTTGCCAAAATCAGTTGTATAATGTGTGCATAAAGTCCGTCGCAAAAAACTTATTGCCTATTATTTTTATGGACACTTTGTTTGAAAAATTTTTTGATCGTTCAATATGATAAACTTTTGACGATTTCGAAAATTATTTTGACGATTTTTCTTTAAAAACTTCAAAAATTTTACCCCTAGACGTTTGGCAACTATGAAAACACGCTCTACAATTTCCTTGCTAGAAGCGAGCAAAATTATGTCATTTGGTAGAATATAAATGTGTATAAACACTTGGGAATTTAGTGAAATTCTTGTTCCCTCCATAAGCAAATAAAAAATTATTCAGGTATGTGATGGAAAACGATCGTTTTAAAAAGTAAAATCAATCCTGAAAACGATTTAGATGTGATGAATTATGATTGATTTCATTTTCCATTTTTTGTTCTTATCCGTATCATCCTCCTAAAAAATACAACCTAAAATATGCAATTCTGTTTTTGTTTACAAAATTTAAATTAATGAAAATATATAAAAAATTCTTTAATATCTAAGTATATTAGTTTTAAAAAAAAATAAATTTGTAATGGCGTTTGTTGTAGCAGCAACTTTAGTTTTGTTGGAAGATGAACATATAAATGAAAATGTGAGAAGAAAGCAATTGCGGGATAAATGAAATCCATTGGACTTACCAGAATACATGTTTGTAAAAACCAATTTTCATTCATATTTTTAAATATAATTTTTACATGTACATATACTTCCACAGATTTTACACATCAATTCTGTCGCCTCGTGTAAAACCTCTAGCTAAATCCGTATGATTTTGCATAAAATCAATTAAAGCGTCCTCCTGGCATGAATTTTTGTGCATTCCCCTTAAATACGAAAGCTAAATTCTATTTTCAACAATTTTTTAACACAAAAAAAATTACTTACATATATTTTTTGCTCATTTCAAGTGAAAATCAGAAAATAAACGTTTGAAACAACCTTGTTTTAAAAACGATTTTAAACTGATATAATCGTTTTCCATCACATAACAAATCCTTAGCTTTGTACTCGAAACAAATTGGAAATCGAAATTAAAACGATGACAGAGAACACATCACACCTTCGGTTGTTTTTGAATCGTTTTTGTGTCTTAATCGTTTTCCATCACGTACATGATTATTACACTTTTCTCCAATATTAAAAAAGTAGGGGTTTGTGAACTTTCCATCGAAATTAACTCAAGCTTATTATGTAAATACAATTCACAATAAAATAATCTATTGGGAATGATTTTTTTCCTTCTGTGTAGTGACATTTTTTGTCTTTTCCCTTTTGTTTTGAACACATGTTCTATTTCACCACGAAAATAATAATACTATTTTAATAATAATTGTAAATATTAAGATCTTATTAAAAATTTTATCAAAATATGCCAGCAAGGAGAAAAACTGGAGGCGTGAGTAGCCCCACATCCGATGACTACGAAAAAGACTCCGAAGCTTACATGTTAAAACGAAAAAGGAACAATGATGTAAATATTAAGGAAACATTTCAAACAAGACATACCTAAAAAGTTTTATTTATATTTTAGGCAGTAAAAAAAACAAGAGAAAAATCCAAGCAAACAGCTCAAGTACGCAAGGAAAATGTTGAAAAATTGCGTGTGCTCAATAAACAAATGGAAGCGAAAATTGAAATAGTAAAGGCTCACGTGGAAGACTTGAAAAGTTTACTTCTGCACAAAGTAGATTCTGACAAACATGATGAAGTAATTAAAAATATACTTGAAGCAGAATCTGAAGAAGATGATGATTAATGCGAATTTTTGACCGGAAAGTCAAAAACGCTGGATTATTGCTCTTGAAAGTTTTAAACTCTTAATAAACTTTTGTGCCAAGTAAATGAACAACACAAGTAAACTAATAGAAGAAAGTTTCAAAGAATCGGAACTCGTCTAATTATAACTAGAATTTAAACCTACATACATACAAATTTAATTGAATAACATAATATTGAAAATTATTAAACGTTAGCAAAGTACATGTACGAGTGCGTATTTATCCTGCACTTTATGCAGCAAATGTTAAAAATCATCATTTATTTGGTTGATAAAACTTATTTTAATAAAAACAATTACTACAATGTTTGCATTTTTATATGGATGTTATATTTCAGACAGACATTTTAATTTCCAGACAGTGAGATCTCAAAAGTTTGCCCCGACTTTAAGTTTTCTTTCATGAAAGTGGTAGTTTCTTGGTGAGAGGGGAGAGAAGAATAGTACCCGACACAAACTACCCACTTTCATGAAAGAAAACTTGCACGTGTGAACCCAGACTTAGTTATTCCCATTTATCCTCTATTTGGCAAAATTAACTCACCTAAGTACATATGTACTCGATCTGGTCAACAATAGACTGCTGCCGGCAGACAGCCTCATACTTATCTCTATGGTTTAATGGATAACAGGCTATAAAAATTTGTCAATTGCTATGCATATACATACATATGTACATGCATACATAACTAACCTATTCTGACAATAGACTCAAATATTTAACCATATTTCTCAAGTTTAAAATTTATAATTAATACTTTACGCATTAATTTTGTATACTAGACAAATATCATTTGCACAATGAAATATGAATACATATATATTTATATATACGTTTTGCGTACATACCTTCAATTTATTTCCAAAAATCCATATTGGTGCATAAATAGTTTTAATTTACAACTTTTATATTCACACGCGACCGACATTTCACTTCATTTAAAACAAAGCTGCTGTGTCATTACAAATTGGAACTACTAAAAAAAACACATAACGGCCATTTTAATATCATGGCGGATATTAATAAGAAAATTTCAATATGCACACTTAGGATGACAGCAGCATACAATTGAACACTTTTGAAGCAAATATCATCTTTAATTTTATAAATTTCGCTAAGATTTAAGGGAATTTTATAAAGAACACTTTTATACATTTATTTTTTCACTATATTTATTTTATCTTTATTATTTATTAATTTTTATTGCATTCGAACGAACGGACAACCACTTGTAAGACGATTGAACTGTTACTGGCGTTATTACACAAAAACAATATGGCCTAGAATTTATCTTATTGTGATCTCACCAAAAAAGAAATAAAATAAATAATAGTGCTTTCTAATTGGCGGGTTAATTATACAAATTTACTAAATACATATTTATATTCATTTTTTTAGTTTTTATGTTAGTTAAAGTTCATAACCAAATTTTTCCACATTTTATTAATAATAATCGCAATATACATAACTACTAATAACACTATTAATACTTTCTTTTCTTATTTGCGTATGCCATTTAATAATAAAATTATGTACTATGTATTTTGCAAAATATAATTAAAATTATTAGTTCTGTGAACACTTTCCAATAGGATTTCTATAACGGTAACCGTTTTGTTCATGTTTTATCCCAAACATTAAATATTTTTTAAAATAGAGTAATCTGTTACTGATTGTTCTTACTTTTTGAGTAATCACGCCAGTAACAGATTAGTCGTCTTACAAGTATGTACATACATACATATGTAGGTAGTTGCCCGTTTGGTATAATAAAATTAATATTAATAAATAATAAAGATTAAATAAATATAGTGAATAAATAAATAGTGTAAGTGTTCTTATAAAATTTACATAAAATCTTAGCTAAATGTATAATATATATAATATATTTCTTTTAAAAATATGTAATATACCTATGTATCATCTTGAGTGTGGTTGCTGCACTTAATTTAAAATGGCCGTTATGCGAGTTTTTTAATAATTGTATTAATGCTTTTTAATAGTTTCTAGTGCAGCAGCAGTGTTGTTTTAAAATTTAAATGAAGTGAAATGTCGATCGCGAGTGAATATAAAAAAATTTTAATTTTCTTTTAAAACCAGTATGGACTGATAGCTTTTCTCCCGATAATATGAAGGTATGTATGCATTCATCTTTATGTTATTGTGATTATTTACCATAATATTGTGAATTGTTTTTGTAATGAAAACCTTTTAACATTTATACAATTGTTTTGCTTATACATACTACATACATACAAAAATATTTCGGCAAGCCTGATACGTAATTATTTTTGTCTGAAAAATAAATTCTTTATAAAATTATAAATAGATCTCTATCAATTGCTAGTGAACATTTGTGAGCATCTAAACGTGTAATGTCAGTTCTGCGCTCGAAAGTTGTACAATTATATAAACATGTAAGTTTTTATAAAAATAAACAATTGATTTCCACATGAGTCATGAGACTTGAAAATTGATTGTTTTTAATTTAATTTATATTCTTTTCAGTTGCAGTATTTGGGACGTGAATATCCTGGGGTAAATGGGCCCCAAAAGTTCCGTCAGCAAGTTAAAGATGCATTTTTAAAGAACAAAGATGAAACTGACCCCAAAAAAATAACAGCGCTTCTTGCTCAGGGTCGGTATGCAGCCAAAGAGGTAGAGGCTTTGGTTTCTTTAAAAAAATATCGTACATTAAAGCAGCGTTATTCTCAAGAATAAAGCATGCAATCGACTCAAATTCATGGCCATCGTTAATAATATTACATATGGTACTACATGGACATTTGTAAAGACTTTGTGGCAGCCACTCATTAGGCAAAAAAATGCATTTTATTCATCCATCATAGACTTATAAAAACACTCAAATATGTTTTTTTTTGTTAATTCACATACTTTTTAGACTTTTAGTGTTTTAAATATATGAAAACAATTCTTAGTTGCCAACATTAGACCATTAAAATCTTCCATTATGGAACTATACTAAAATATGCATTATAGTGTTTAATTTTAAAATTTTTATAGAATAGTACGTGCCACTGTTCTCATTTTAGGAGCATTACTGTGAATTGCGGTCCAGAAGAGACAAGAAAGATGCAATGCAAAATAAAAATCCCGACATGTGTTGAAAATCGCAGGAAATTTTGAAAACATGGTTGCGGTTTTACGCAACATTAATTTGTGACTCGAGTCCCAAAAAGTTCTTTCGAATTTCAGAGAAGATAATATTAACAGTTTTGTCTTTGCATCTAGAATATAATGTCTTCACAAACTCATCGTTGGGCTTATTTCTTTCAAGAAAGTTGAATGTTTCAGTTTTAATACAATACCAATTTTGAATTCGGTCCTTTATGATTTGAAAACTTGTTCGCTGAATGCTACCTCTCAGTTATATAAGAGCATTCATTCTAAGCAATTGAATAACTGAAACGGAAAAATTTAACAAAATCATATTTTTTTTTTTGGAATTTGAATAAATACGTTAGAGTACGTTTAGGCTGTTTCTTTGCTTTATTACCCTTTTCATCTAACTTGTACTTAAAATATACAATTATTTGTTTAATAATAGTTATAAAACACTTAAATTATGTAAAATTTTTTATATGCAATAAAGTACTTAAAATAAATCACAAGTGTCATAAAAATTTAAAACTTAGTATTATCCATAAGCGCATGCAAGTTGAACAAAATTAAATATATGTAGTTATATGTATGTATATATTTCCGTAGCACTTAATTAACCAAATTCAAAACCTAAAACATCTTCCAAGCCATAGTCGAATAATTTGAAATCATCGGCATAAACTTCGTATAAACGTCGAATGGCACTTATGGGTAGAGGATCAAAGTATTCTCGCAAGTGAGCACGAGTATTCGAGGGTTTATGTCCAGTGGGGAATGTTAAATTTTCAGCACCGCTTAAGTAGAGAGCCAAGGCAGAATCATCCAATAAAGTTTCGTATTTGCCTTGAAAAAAATAAAATAAAAAATTATATTTAATTTTTATGCCTTAGTTGAGTAATAAGCAAAATACAGAAAAAAAAATCATACCTATGACATTGTATTTAATGACGCAGGGATTGCATAATTTAGCGATGGGTTCCCAATGCTCATTGTACGATGATTGATTACTTAAACTTACTTCTGGTGTCAAAAGATATTGTACAAATTCAGCAAATGATACATCATCGCCGTATTCTAAGGAATGATTGCTGGAGTCTACACGAAACAATTTTACAATTTGTTTTCCTACTCTTCGTTGAAAGTAACGGGCACTTGCTGTGTCGCCTTCGAGTTTGTTGCGATACGCTGATAACAACCGTTCAAATGGATGACGTACAAAAACAAATCTCGTGTAGTCTAAAAGTACTTCTTGTTTTTCAGTTTCATTGAGTGAACTGAACTTGTCAAATATGCCAGTTGAATGTGCCAGAGAGCCGGGTATTTGTAAAGGATCTGTGCCGTTTCTCCACGTGCCATTGAGTATCATTAAAACTCGTTTCCAATTTGTGCAGGCAACCTAGTTTTCAAGACGAAAAAAGAAAACAAAATTTATTTCATTAGCAATTTGAAAAGGAAAGTGTCTATTGCACAGCATTTATTAGATTGTTTATTGTACATGTGTGTTTATTTCTGGTTTTTAAATTGTACATTAAAGCAAATACTTAGTTAGGAGTGTTTGAAATTTATGATTATCAAAAAAAGTTTTTGTTAGCCAATAAAAGTAAAATTTCATGCAGAGATTTTTATTTCTTCTAAAGCTGTCTGGCATTAAGAGGGAGTAAATTATTGAAAGAAGTATGTATGTATGTCTCTATATGTATTGGAAATAAAAAAGTAGAGTGCAGTTGTATTAGAAAAAAACATCCAAATTTTAAAACTTTTCTTTATATGTATTTTACTAGCTGAACCCGGTGTGCTTCGCCACCCCCTCGTTATAAAATAAAATTAAAAGTATTTATATATCCTATTGTGAAAATTTAATGACGATCGGTCCAGTAGTTAAGACTATATTGCGATTATTATTTTCCCAAAAAGGTGCGTGGTCCCACCCACTTTTCTCCTGGTACGTATTCCTTATTATGCCAATACCATATGTACCAAATATCATCGACGTAGGTAAAAAAAATTCCCAAAATATGGCGATTTAAATTTTTGTGGTATATGGGCGGTGCCACGCCCCTTTGTCCAATCAAAACTTCATATAGCCTATTATTCCTTCCAGAGTCACAGTAACATGCTGTGAAAATTTCATGAAGATTGGTCCAAGGGTTTGGCCTCCTATAAAGCACAAACAAACAAACAGACAGATCCACAACAAATATGTATGTAAAATTTTTGAAACATAAATTGTTGAGAATATCTGAATAAATTGTTAGCTAAAATTCATACGATCACTTTAAAACTGCATGTCTTTTTTTCTTTTCTAAATACAAAATACGTAAAAATGCGTATAGAGCGATAGAAAAGAGCCCGCAAGATAATTTTTAAAAATCTGACTTCGGTGGCATGTTTTGTAAAAGTTATTAAAATTAAAATATCATTTTGTAACTTTACGAAAAAAAAGGTTTAACATTTTTCATGTTTTTTACAAAAATAGTGATATAATACATTTATTGCCCACTGAAGGTAGACTAATTATATAAGTGAGGTGGTAAGGAAATCGAATTCATAACGTATACAAATTGTTCCTTGTGTTGCTTTTTAATTTTTTTAAGCCATTATGATTTTGTATTAGTAATGCTCATTTCTTGTTTGCGAGTTTGTCTGTAAGTATACGAGTTTAAAGACTTTATAAACGAAATGCTGGCATATAGTAGATTAACTAACCCCAAACCAAAAATTAATAAAATTTTCTTAACATAAAATAAAGACAATTTTAATCATAAACTCATGATAGGGATTAAATCATATGTTGTGATTCACCATAGCGAAACCACTTCAATATCGCCTTAATCCATCCATTGAATATTTATTTATAACATACATATGTATGTAAGTATGTATCACTTGTTGATTTGTTATCTGTACAATTATTTCGAAGCAATTCTGATATCTTTCAATTGATTTGATTTCAACTAAGAGGCTATTCACATATTACGTAGCGCTGCTTTTAAGCACACCTCGTAACGCTTAAAAAAAATAATTTTTATAATTTCTCTAATTCTTTACAAACTTTCCACCCTGTTTCCTAAGAGCGTTACATAATATGTGAACAGCCACAACAATTTAAAGGCACGCATAAAATTTTTAATTAATCGCTTGAAAGTAATAATTACTATTTTCAATTCATTCATTTCGTCATTATCACCGCAATAGTTTTTTTATGTACACACACGTGCGTCATACGATAAACATTTCAATAGAAATCCAAAGTAAATACATCGGACTTATTTGCTTGTAGCAATGAGAAAGCAGAAAAGAATTGTCATACACTACTCGTAAATCATATCCGCCTATTATTTTTGTAGGAAGACGGCAGAGAACAGACATTTATTGTTATAAACACCCGGCACTATAATAATTGTGATACAATTCACTTTAAATAATAAAGATAAATCGCTTAGCTATCTCATATCTTGAGCTTGATGTCTTGACATTTGTCTTAATATGCTGGATTAGTTATGATGGTGTACGAGTATGTTGATCATTTACTTCAAGACTGTCATAATTCCAAAAAAAAAAGTATGGATTACAGTTGACTTTGTTACTCATCACCGGAACTTTCCACATGGCATCTGCCCTCGCCTTTCAAGTTCAAAAGAACTATTCGAATCTTCAAAATTAATTTGACAAGAATTAAAATTTTGTAGTTAAAATAAAAAAAAAAGGTTATTTTCGAAATTTTGTCAACAACCAATTAACCGCATACATGTGATAGATCATCATAAAAATAGTCGGCCTCGATACGTCGAGATCGGATGAAAATTCGAGTTTTGGGTCAGATCAGCAACTTTTATTTTTGATAGCGGAAAATTAAAAATAAATTGGTTTTGAAATATTGAAAAAGAATTCTTCAAAGTTTTTCTCCCCATAATTTCATTGCATTTTAAACCATTTTCTATTGGTTCTCGATTTATGCGGGTCGAAAATTTAATTTTTAATTGAGATTGAGACCGCAATCTTAAAAACTGACAAATGGAAAAATGCAGAGATTTTAGTGATTCTCTTGATAAGAAATGTCAAACTTTATGGTCAGTGTTCGCATGATTTGCTTACAAAATATTTGTGTATGAAAGATATGAAACTAAACTTTTCAGCGTTAAGATAGTCTTGAAGTAAATGAACGGTATAATAAGTATGTATATTATAAACATATGTATGTATGTATGTGTATTTAAGCTTTCACCTTGCATTGGCTTTTTAAACATCATTCTCGTGAATTATTACACTTCTATTGTATCGCAATTATGGTTTGTTCTTTGAATAGAAAGAATTATTTCTAGACAGTAAATTTCTGACTGTTTTATGTTTGAATCAAAAGTTCGGGGTAAGAAAATGAAATCCGTCGTTAATGATATGTATGTATGTATGGATGGATGTACATATAAATGTACTTGCATAAATATTTACCAAATACTTTACTTTTGCAATTGAGTTGAGATGTTGAAATCGAATTAAAATAAAAAGCATTAAAAGTAAAACAACACATTTTTAGTGCTTTCAAATTGTCTGATTTAATTACACGTGTTTATATTCATTCATTCGCTCAAGTTTAGTTTTTAGTTTTGTTTTTATGACGGTTAAAGTTCATAAGCAAATTTTGTAATAATCGTACGAGATTTTCGTAACCAGTTTTTCATATTAATAATTTCTTGTTTTTTTCCTAAATTGTACGTCATATAACAAAAAAATAAAAACTACTATTTGTAAAAAAAAAGAATAATTAAAACTACAACTAGTTCTGTGGGGACTTTCCAATAGGAACGGTTAGAGGCCGATATAAATTAAGTTAGTCATGAGATTTTAATGATTTATTTTGTATAAAAGGGTGATCATTTCGACTCATTCATAGCTGATCCCGCGTGATTACACCAGAGTCTTAACAGCTAAACTTCGCAAAAACAAAAGTCTTATCTGATCGATTGATTATTTTGTCGACACAAGCAATTTTCGAATTAGTATGTAACAACTTTTTAAATCTTTTTTTCCAATTTCTGGATCAAGACGCCTTAAATAAAAAATTCCCGATTTAATGAAAGTTAAAAATTTTAGCACATTCAGTTAGAAAATTCTACCATTTTTAATGGGTTAACTAAATAAAAAACACACTTAGATTTAAATACTTGAGCTTTTGTATAAACATTAGATTTAAAGTGCCCACAACGGGGCACTTTATTCTCGTTTTGTTTTACTTAAGAACTTAAACATTATTTATAGTTTGTCTAAAAACCAACAAACGGTATTGATTGATCTTTAATATGTTTCTATTTATAATGTTTTCTTTTTTTTTTAATTTTGAAACTCAATTGACTCATAATTTCATATTTACACAATAAATATCAGAGAAAAATTCACTGAAAATCATATAATTTGAGAAAGCTAAAGTTTTGAGTTTCTGTTTATTTAAAACATTTTTATGTAAACGACAATTTGTGTGTTTTAATCTTATCAAATATTAAAAGGTTAATAATACAATCGCGCGTAGAGATTAACTGATAAATAACAAAAAATGTACCAACAATTTAATTAAAACACAACTAATTTAATTCGAATTCGGGGAATAATGCAGATTTTATTATTTTTGTAAATTCCACTCGTCAGTCAGCGTTATCATCATTTCAAATGATATTCACTCACAGCTTTGTTGTTGTGTCTTTAAAAGATTAATCTTTATTGCGATTTGCTTAATACATTAATAAAATTAAATTAAATATAAATTACAGACAACTTAAGTGCTTCCTGTTCTGTGTAAGTCAATCCAGGACCTTAAAAATTAAATAATAACTTTCTTTCAAAATTATAATAAAAAAAAAAAGTCGAGGGGAACTTATGAATTTAAACCAGAGTGTCATATCAGTTACATTATTTTTTTCATGCCCCAAATTTTCATTGGATAATTTTAAATAAAAAATTTTACACTAGAGTGGAAGAAACAGTGCCATTAAATTTAAGTTTTCGAAAGAAAAAGAATTGAAAATCTTTTTCGACCATAAATTGATATTAAAATTTTAAATAAGTGATAAATTAACAAAATAAATTAATTCTTGAAACCACAAATTCTCGAGTATTTCTCGATTATTACGTTAATACATATTTATTATAATAAAATTCAAGGCTTAAGCTTAGATGTGGTATTTTGTTTACAATTGAAAATGAAAGATATTCTAGCGTACTTTCAAATGATATTACTTTTATTAATATAGAATATATATTACGAAAGATTTGACCACTATGAAAAAAGTTCTGCGAGGGGAGGCCTCCTGATATTTTAGTGAAGTTATTGACAGAATATTGATTTTCGATTTGAAATGAGTTTTGTAACATTGTTTTTTTATTTTAAACATTTTTAATAAAAATTCCAGCATTCTTATCACAAATTCCCTGATTTTTTTAATTGAACTTTTAAAACGATTTCGTCGTTTTTTAATATGTGATTATTACATTATTACAATAATCGGTTTTTTTTTTGCTGTTGTGATAATCACATTGTTTTTCCAGTTTTTTTTAATCTTAGCTTGTTGGTGTTGCAATTGTTGTTGTTTATTTTCATGTCTTGCCAGTAAATGATTAAGAAGTGCTTATTAAATGCTAATTTTAGCATTTAATTGTTTTGCATTTTCTTCCATTAAACTAAAGATAAACTAAAGATTAAAAAAATTACAATTAATATACATATAAAGATCGCAAAGTTCATTGAAATTTTGTGTTATCTTATGAAAAATGTTGAGTAGTTTTTTTAATAATACCACATGCATATGCAGAAAGAGTCACCTGAAAATTTATAATAAAAGGATAAAACTTTCTTATATAACAAACAAGAAGTATGTATGTATATTCGTTACAAAATTAAGGAGTTGTTACTTTTAAATTTTTCTTAATATAATTTTAAAATTTAGCAGCAACTAATTTGAACAAAAATAAAGAGCATTTATATATTAAGCTAACGATATGTATGTACGTGTTTGAGAAAAATTAAAAAAAATACCAAAAATATTCTGAATTTTTTTTTAGATAACAAAAGAATTTTAGATAAATTAAAGTCATTGACAAGAAAAATCACTGAAAAGTATTCTTGTCCACATTTTGTTTATTTTTGGGCAAACGATTGATTTTTTTTTCTGTGAATTTGTTCAATTTCGTTAGGCAGGTGCGTAGTTTCTGGTAACACCGTTACTGTCAATGGAAAGCGGTATAGATCGATATAACCAACTTTTTATGCCCGAAATTGGAAGAAGTTGATCCTGAAAACATTTGGTTCCAACAAGACGGGACTACGTGCCACACAGTAAATGCAACAATTGAATTATTGTGAGAAAAGTTTGTGATATTGAATGGCATCTAAGAAGCTGTGATTTAACACCATTAGACAATTTCTTGTGAAGTTATTTAAAGCTATTGGTCTTTCGAAATAAACCTGACACTCTTCAAGCTTTACAAGTCAATATTGATTGTGCCATTCATGACGTACGACTTTATTTAGTGGAAAAAGTGCTCGTTCCTGTAGAAGAAGTCGTGGCGGCCATTTTAATGACGTTTTATTTAGAACTTAATTGTATCGATTGTAACATTAAATAAAAAAACTTTTAAATTTCCTTAACAATAAGTGTGATTTTTTTTTAAAGAATTCATATCACTCTTATTGGAAAACCTTATATTTCGTTGTTCTTATTCGTTCGTATTATTTGTTGTTTGTTTGTTATTATTTTGTTCGACACCGGCGTTTTGTTAATTTCATATTTTATTTCTGATGACGAAAGTTCGCAGTGAAAAATTCGCCATTCGTCGCAATTGTGTAAAATTAAATACCAAATTGCAAAAACGAAATTTAGACAGAAGAAGAAGTCAGTGACTGGTTGAAGCTGAACAATTTTTTTTGTTAATTTATTTATATTTTTATTTTGAAAGAATCGTTATTTCTGTGCGAAATTGCAACAGCTTTCACTTCCAAGTAAATTGAAGAACCTGCCCGATTGCCTTTGCGGTTGCAGATATTTGTTTCTTACATTTTATTTAATTTTATTTTCAGATTTTTCAAAAATAAAAAAAACAATACTAGAGGTTTTACGTTTTCAATGAATTATATGTTGTTTTTTTTCGCAAGACCGCAACGCAGCATAAGTATGTAGTACGTACTCCTATGCATGTATGTCTGTATGTATGTATGTCGTTAATACTAAATAAAGTAGTACATATTTCCAAAAATAAAATATGATACGACGACAAAATTAAAAAAAGTGACCACAAAGCCAAATTCTTTGAAACAAAAAATTACGTTGTAATTTCATCAGGCAGCCACAAGAAAAAAAAAAAAAAATTATTCTAAAAAACGAAACAGTGTCTAAAAGAAATACGATTTATCACTTTTTAGTCTTAAGTTCAATAAACTTTTTTTGTTAGTTATATAATTTATGTGTTTTAAGCTTGCTTTAAAGACACACACGCATACATCACCTTGACACTTCATAAATACATATGGGTACATACATACTATGTACGTACGTAGTTTGGTAGATTCAAACTTACCTTTGGGACATAACAATACAACATTTTATGCTCTTGATCTACAATCATATGATCCATTTGTTCTTCTGTTAAATCGTTTACGTCCAGCATACTATAGCCCAGAGTATTGCATTGTTTTTGCAAATACTCCTGCCTCTGGAGATTGAGAGTTTGTGTTAATTCTAAACTCTGTTTGGTAATTTTAACATTGTTGTTGTTGCCATCTTCGAATGCTCCACGAATGAGGTCAATTTGTAAAGTACACAAAAAGACTAAAGCAACCAAAGAAATTAACAATGATTGACGAATAAAAAACATTATTCTTGATGACGACGATGATGATGATGATGACGATGACGAAGACAATGGCAATGCTGTGAAAGCGGTAGTGGAAGTGTAAAACGTAGAAGTTGCTGTCAAAAGTTTATTGAAAATCATTATCTACATAAAATATCATCTGGGTTTGAAAGTGAATGATGATGGAATTTTTTTGTTGTTGGTTTTTTCGATTTTACTATTTAATAATAGTTGGTGCTGAGATACTTTTCTTTTTTTCGCTTTTGTTTTTAGAAAAATTATTATTAATTGGCACATGGAATGATTATTATATTCGATAGATTTCAATGGATATTTGAAAGTCATTGGATTAATTTTTACTTTGTTTTAATATATTAATTTGTAATTTAATTTAACAACAACACAATTTGTATTATTCATTGACGTTTTTTTCCAAAATATTTTTCACGCTTGTTAAATCTTAACGTTTGGGCATTTTCTATGCCACATTCTTTCAATAACTTGCGACCGTTTTCATCTTTGATTAATAATTTGGTTTCGGTATTAAATAAAATATAAACACGCCATAAAAAACGCCAGCTAACAGTTGGACGATGTTTATGCCCGTTGTGTGTTTCCGAACAAACTAACTCCCCAGTTGGGTACAGAGACTTTACATACTCTGATTTAGTTTTTGATTTATTATTAACTTGTTTATGTTTACGCTCATCACTTGTATCGATTGTGATCGTTTGGGAATCGTCATCAACTAAACCGCGACGTCGTATACGCTCTTCATAACGTTCTCTTAACTCTCTTGTTTGCTGTACACGTGCTTGTACTTCAATGGCTCTTTTCAATTGAGCTATTGTGGGGCTTTCTTGTGGCAGCTAAAACAAAATAAGTAATGAGAAATTTATTGTACAGTGGTATGATCTGATTAAAAATTTTAATATATTTTTAAACCATTCAAATTGTTTTTTTTTTTTTAATGAAGTTCAATTCATCATTAGGATAGAGGATATTTTTAAAATATCCGGAGTAAAACTTTGAAACTGTTATTTTTCATATGGGCATTTCCACAGAAATGTCTAGTTTTTGTCACGTAACGTCACCATGCAACTAAACTTGTACTTTAGAGCCATGCTGCTCGAATTTTCCCTACACTTACTAAATGTTGACGCAATTACTAGTGTATGCTAAAATACAAAAAAAAAAGAAGATAATATACAAAATTTTCTTCGAGAAACAAGCTTAATGGCTTGCTGACGTTACGTGACAAAAAGTAGACTTTTCTGTGGAAATGTCCATATGTGAATATTGAAACTATGAAAGATCAGATGATACCGCTTAACGATTTATCAACATCAATAGAGGTTTTTTTCTTCATTTCTATAGAAGTACTGAAGTCGTTTTCAAAATAAATAAGTCAGGACCTGTTTATATCAATCTAACAAATTTGTACTAATTAAAAAGAATCATCTTTTTTATTTTCAAGATAAAATATATACCACTGTGCAATAAGTGTGATTTGAAATTTTGTTTTTATTATCCAATTTTGCCAAATAAACGAAATATCTCAAAAAATTTTTCGTATGAAAAATTTATCGAAATAAAAAACATGATAATTTCTTAAAAAAAATATATATATTTCGAAAATTATAATTCTAATCATAACTATCAGCTAAATTGCATTTCATCTTTTTTATTATCTAAAATTTTTTCTAATAAACGTAATTTAAGCCAGACACCACAAAAAAATGTGATTTTTAATCATCCAAGCTATTTGATACTAAATACATGTATTGAATTACAAAATATTCCTTTTGTTATGAAAGCAGATTATAAATTCGCAACTTAACTTTGTTGAAAAAAACAATTATATTCAAATATTTTAATTACGCGCTTAAATTATTTTCCTATAGCAAATAAGAATGCAAGTTAATGTTTAATACGAAAGCGAATTCAATATTATTAACCCACTGACACAAATTAATAGAGAGATCTGTTACTTTTATTAAGCGACAACAAACAACAGTTAGCATGTTTTTGTAAAACAATTTGCAAAAATTTATATAATTAACAAATAAATAATATATTTAATAAATGGCAATAAATTGCTTGAGAAGTCTACGTCATAAATAAATAGCGGATAAAAAAAATCTGAGATTTTAAAACGAGTATTTTAAAAAATCAAATAAAAGATAATTAACTTTGCTTTTGAGAAGACGTATGTATGTATGCATACATGGTTGGCTTACAACTGATTTGAGTTATCTTAAAAGTAATTATTAATAACAATTAGCTAGTTCATTAAGTTGAACTTGCTGGAGCTTTTAAAAATTCATTATGTAAATTTTAATTGAAGTTATTTATATTGCTTTACTTTATAATACGATTTAATGTTGTTAATTGGGTAAACCCCAATTCATAAAAATTTCAAATGGATTTGAAATTTATTTTAAGAAAAATTTGTATTGAAATTTTGTATTAAAACACATTAGAAATCTGTTTTATTTTTTTATGAACACAACCATTAAAATTTAGTTAAAAATGGCGAAACGGCCATTTTAAAAAGGACATGTGGCACTCGGGGACTGCCGCGGTAAAGCTATTGCATAGCATTTTTTATCAACTTATGCAATTATATTATTACGTTTTGTTTAATAACTCGGTTGTTATTCTGGCAATACTGTATGTTAATGAAATCAAAATCAATAGCATACTTTAGCGGTTATATTTGGCGATTTAAATACTTAAAAAACAAAAGACATAAGAAACAAACTTAGTGTTAGGTTTTTTCGTTACGGAATTTTTTGATTTAGTCGCCAAAGCAATAGCTTAATACTTATTTTTTAAATTATTTGACTTAGAACTTTTCGTCATACGTGTGGGAATAACTACTTGTAGACATTTATTCTTTCTAGAAATCTAAGTTAAATTCTATTGTTTTAGTATTTTAAATAGGTACTTTTCAATCGAATTTTTTTCCTTTCTTCAGGATTATTGACATAAATATTATTTAACTAAATTTGTAGTTGAAATTTTGCAGATTCATTTATATACCTTCGGTGCTCTTCCTTACAAAAAAATTAAATTTTGAAATTTAACAGCTTTTACTTAAGAGGAGCACCAAAATGTTAAGATCGAAGAAATTAATTAACCATTTTTTATATTTTAAAGTTGATTTATTAAATATTTTTATGGTTGACTGAAGAACTACACTAGGATCTTCAATTAAAAAATGTTTAACTTCTACTTACCACTACGGTTAGTGTTGAGAGACCATCACGTTCTATATAAACGGTGGTGCCACCACCCTGCGCCAAAGCCAACTATAGAAAAAATCAAAATATTAAAAAAGCATAACAATATATTTTAAGTTAATACATAAATCAAATAAATGTATGTACTTAAAGCTCATATTTATTTAAATAACAATTGTTATAGTAGATATTTTTATTTTGTTATTTACGAAATCGCATTTACATACATTTAAATTGAAATGACATTATTTTATATTAATAATACAAACGTTTTAATAAAAACAAATTTAAACTTCACAGAAGAAAAATAAGACGGAATCATACGTATCCCTGCAATTAAGCCAAAAATATTATACAATTTGATGCATTTTACCTCGCCTTGTAATTCTTCAGGAGTAACATCATACGGTATATCAGACAATTGCTGCTCGTTTTCGAGTATGTCCTTCAAATGTTTTTCGGTAGCAGTTACCAAAGTTTTTAGTTCCTTTCGTTCAAAATCTAGTTTTCGTCTTCTTTTAAAACGTTTTCTTCTATTTCTCTTGCGATGCTTGCCAATGCCACCATTTCGTATACGCTGTTCTCTTTGGGCTTTACGTGCCAAGTTGATGGGAAGGTGTTTCTTTTTATGTTCTCGTTGCATTTTAATGTTGTAACACTATATGATTTATTTTAGTTATATGTGATATAAATTTTAATAACTTTTTAGTTGTGCTATCAACAATTTGAAATATTGTATTTTGAAACAAAATTGTAAACAAAATTGTTTTGATTTTATTAAAACTGCTGTCGATGGCAAATAATCATTCACAATAGTACTAGATCGCACTGAACGCATGGCATGAGGTGTTGCCATGACGTTATTTCTTTTATTATATACAGAAAACATTGATAATATATGTACAACGACAAAATTAGTAAAAGGATCCAAGGCGAATTTATTATGAATTTGCCTTGAAAGGATCGTTCAACATCAGACTTTTGGTGTTGCTTAGGAAAAATGTTTCACTCCAAGGAATTCTATTAGGTGTTGATGTTTTAATGTAAACATTTTTACGTTTGGAATGTAAAATAACGCGAGAGGATTTGCAGAAAACTATTGCGATTTTACCAGTAATATTTTATATAAAACAATTTTATTTGTAATTTTCTTCTACTTTCAATTGCTTCAGAAATTTAAAAAAAATTTACTTACATAAAAAAAATGGTGTAACATATTTACAGTCGGTAGATATGACCACTGGCACATCAATTTCTTGCAAAAAATTAAATTTTAAAAATTTTGAGTTAATACCCACTTGTTTATGAAGTGCGATATGTATGAAAGGTGATCATATATCTCGTTTACGATGGAACTAATCATCAGTTTATTGGAGTTTTAAATTTCAAAAATGTTGAATTTATTTCAGGTGAGGTTGGCCTTTTATAAGCGGGATGTCTTGTTAGAATCTATAATAGTGACAGTCTACACCAATGATTGTTATTTTAAACAGACTTGTAAGTAAAATTAATACTTAAAAAGCTCTACACTTCTTCCCAACTGGATCAGAGTACTCTAATTTAAATCGTAAAAGGTTTTTTTTTTCAATATTATATACATTAAAATAAGGGTCATGGATTTACTGGGTCACCTATGCACCTTCTATAGTCTTTCTGCGCATCTAAAAAAAAATACCAAAGCACAATTTTGAAACTCTCGTATCCATGCCTATAAGTACTTTCAATCTTCAATTGCCAAGTTTGGGGATCAAATCCTTCGAGAAATAAAATAAACACCCATGTTTTTTGTTTGGTTCCGCAGTGAGCTAAACAAGTTTTTATTTTTATTTAATTTTTTTCTTCTCTTACACATTTTTATAAGATATTTTTTCTTGATCCTATAATAATTGTTTTAAATTAGTTTATTTTTTTTTTAAAGATAATTTTTATAATAATATGCAATGATTATTTTATTTTAATTATGTATTAAGTTTTAATAATAAAATTCAATATTATTATTGTAATAATTAATATGTATTTTAAAAAAGAAAATTACTTTAAGATGTAAAAAATGTAAACTTTCTTTTAATAATCTTTTCTTTATTTTATTAATAATGTTGCTTGAAGGATGGTAAAAGCAAAGCAACATTAAGGCTACTAGAACTGCAATTATCTGTCTCTTTTATTATTATTAATTTTATTTAAACTAATTTTATTTGAAATAAAATCTACATTTTATGCTAAATATTAAAGAAAATAATAAATATGTTTATATAAGTTGTATATGTATGCATATGTATTTACATTATCTATTTAATGATTTATTTATTGGTGAAAACTTTGAAATACATAATTCTCTTCTTCTTTATATTTTTTTATTTGTATTATCATGATGTAAATAATCCTTGAAACATTGTAATTATTTTAAAAATAATCCTTTTCGCTTTGAAACAACAGCCTTTGTATATTTCAAGTGTCATTTAAACTGTTTTTTTTATATTTTCTTTTAAACAGCAACAGAAATCCTTGCCAACAAAATTCGCTTATTTTTTGTTAACTTTTAAATTAATTCATTTGTGTTTGGTCTGAAGTAGTTAAGGCTTGATTTCTATACAACTTAAATGTTATTGGTTGCTAGAAGTAAATCCTTTGTAGTATTTCAGACCAATGAAAAAACTGTTTTACATACATATTAAATGTGTTGCAGTCAAAAAGAAACCAATGGCAAAATAAAACACAATTCGCTTTTCTTTCAATGCCGTTCACGAAGGCGTATGAGTGTTATTGTTTGTTTAATTTGTTTTTGTTAAACAAACTTCCTTCCGTCTTGAATTTATTTCCTTTAGATATTCTCTATCTCTCTCATACATCGTAGGTAAACAGCATTGTTGGAGTGTTGCTTTTATTTTTGTGTGAGTGTCTGGATGAGTTGTTTGCAGTGCAGTGCATTTCCGGTGGTGGTTTGAGCTTTTATTCTCCTCTTCTCTTATTGGTTGGTCAGGCCAATAAATGAAGTTCTTGTATATAAACACACACACTTACACATAATATTATGTATACTTAATATACACATGTATGTGTGTGCATGTTGTATGTTTGAATAAATAAACTTTATGGAAACACGCCGCAAAACTATATGACGATTGGCAGGATTTATTAGTTTCTTTAGTATGGATGTGTTGGTGCCTCCTTTACCACTATGAGTAGGGGATGGATTTTGTTGCTGTTGATTATGTTTTCTGTTGTTGTTGTTGTTGTACTAGGACTGCAACGAAAGATAGAAAATAAATTAAAGAATTATTAGAGCATAAAGATTAATTTAACGCTAAAATAAATTTTAAACAAAATGTAATTTTACAATTTTTTCAAAAAAAAAAAAAAAAGAGCTGGATGGATGTAACTGTTTTTATTCAAAAAACGCTACAAGATTTTTATAAATTTTTCATAACTACTTTGTGTAGCATCCACAGGTTAGCCAAGTAATCAGCAAATATTTTAAGTACAAAATTTAACAGTAATTTATTTCAAGTTTTTTATATGGTTACATGAAACGCAGAACGATCTAACTAACAGAGCTACCTAACAAGTAAAGAAAACATTATACACATGAGTACTGAAGAGGATAAGTGACTTCTACCGAAAACTGCATTTGTTCTATTTCAACCGTGTGTGATGAAATCTAAGTGATGTTCGATATTAAATTTTTCCTTTATTGCTTGAAATATTAATAGTGCCTAATTTTATTTGATTATTACGATAGATCCCTAAGCCTGTTTGAATATCAAAAATAATTTTTGGATAGGTAAGAAACAAGCCTATTATTATTCTTTGTATTAATCAGTCTTAATCTTCTATTGTGCAATTGGTCTTTCGTAATTCAAAGTAGAAAATTAAAATATAAAAAAACAACCTGCTCAAAGATGTCAAACGATATTCGTTTAACAATAAATTTGTACACCTTTTAACCTTTTCAAGCAGGGTGTGGGAGGAGAATACTAACCTAGTTCTTAATTCAGTTGTTTGTTTCTCTAACAAAAAAAAACAAAAAACAAAAAACAAAACTATTTCAAAATCAGCCAATGAACCCATTTAATTCTTACGCAATAGTTGTTTTTATTGAGTTTTTTTTTTTTCCTTTTTTTTCATTTTGTTTCGCAATACACATTTTTCTTTTTGGCAAACTTACAAAATGTGTGAATAATGTGAACGAGCACACTCAGGTATATCCCCAATTATTATTATTATTTTTATAAAAATCTAGCAATAATTTTCTTGATTATTAAAATTGTGTTTACGTAAAATTTTTTAATGAAAACTTTTAGGAAACTCAGTTTTTTTTATATTAATTTCTTTAAATTTTGTATATTTAAATATTGTTGACGTATCACGTGATCGCCTCTTATGTAATAGAAATACAAAAAAAAAATAAATGAACAAACAAAAATAAACAAAATAAGGATAATTACAAGGGAATGATAAATTGGTCCTCGTGTGCTTATGACTTTTTGTTGATCACTTTCCTAGAATCTTTAAATAAAATCATATTGAAAAAGATCTTGAGAGACTTTGTATGGAAATTTCGTAAGTTGTATGAAAAGACCGTCAAATATTTGACAAGACTATAATGCTCTGCTTTAACCAAATTTACATTTCTGTTAGAAATGATCACCAGTCAATCACATGATAGGCATAGCATGATCACCCATGACCTTGAGTAAACTTTTTCTTACATTAAAATTATTTTGGGTGTACGAAACTTAACAGTTTAACGTGACGAAATATAAATCGTTTGTGTGTGTATATTTTTTTACTTTCCGCTATACAAAACTAGGAAGTTAATGTTTTCACCAGATCACTATGTTTCTAAGCCATGGGTATGTATTCTGACTATATTAACGTGGCCGTTAAGATGTGTATAATTCACGGCATTCTAAAGGAATTGAGCCTTGAACCGATTTGGTTTGATAGAATTTAAAAATTTTCCTAAATAAAGTTTTTGAAAAAATATTTATTTATTAAAAATTTTAAACTACTGAACCAATCAATTTCAAAATGGAATCAATATTTAAGCTAAAAAAACCACGTAGACTACAAAAGTTTTTTTTTTTTTTTAAATCGATAGGTTCGTTCGACTTATCTCGATGTCTGGAAAATTCTAAATAAGCTAATTTTAATTATAGCTTTAAAAGCGCTTTTGAAATTGATTTTCAAAATTTATTTAGTTTTTTGTGCTTCAAAAACTGCATCAAATCATCAAAAAAAAAAAATGGAAATAAAAGTTTTTACAAAACTTTTTGTGAAATAGATTTTCAAGATACGGCTAATTAAAAGACATCTGACGCTGGCCGCAAATTTTATAAAATTTTTGCACTTAGCGAGAAATTCCAGGGAGAGGCCACAAGATCAATCGTATTCCATATTTTTTTCCTTATTATAAAAACCTAAATCCATCATCCCTCCTTTTTCTCCTGTTTTACTATAATTTTTTTTTCTCATTGTTTATAAAAACTGTGCCAAAAGTAATTATACTCTATGATGTAAATATTTGTTCCTTCTACATACACTCAAAGAAATTCCTGCTCACGAAAGTATGTATTAAAAAAAAAAAGAAATCAGTGCTAAACACAACATTAATGTGACTCTTGTTGTGTTGCCTCCAATATTTATTGTAAATTTTCTTTTTTACACAAATTATATTCATTCATTCATAAAAATTTCTTTTGTTTGTTAATTGTAGTTGTAGATTTTGTAGTTTTTGTTGCTATTTTGAAAGAAGCAATAAAAGACAAAAAGAAAAAAAAAAACAAGAAGCCTGATGCCATTTTGGCTACCAATTCAAGCAAAGATGAGATTGCATAATTTATGATCATGGAGTTTTGCCAATAAATATTTTCTGGATATGTTCCCAAATCTTTTTGTTACTGTTGCTGTTGTTGTTCTTGTTATCGTTGTTTATCTTTCAGTTTCAGTTTATTTTGACGCACTGTAAACTACAATATTTCTTGGCTCATGATCACTTGTTTTCAAAAAATGCATTTTATTTTTCTGTTTACTTACAAACAAATCTTAAAGGTGGTTGTTAGTTGGTTGTTTCGTTCTATCCACTCGTATGCATTCGTTCAAAAAATGTTTCTCCATTTTTTTTTTTATTTTTTTTTTTGAAAAGGTGATAAATTAGGAATAAAAAAAACTTTAATCAAATTTTATTTGTTTTACCTGCACGTGCTCTTGTTTCGTTTCTTTGTTAAATAAGGTCAGTTTTGTTTTCATAGTTTGTGGTAGATTGAATAACACTAAGCAACACTTAAACATTTTAAAATTATTTTATAAAACAAACCGGAAGAGGCCTTGTAATTAAATTTTATGAAAATTTCCAGTTATTTCAGTCTGGAGCTCGTCGTCGAAGTGGGAATTTTTCCTGTTTTTAAAAGACTTCAAAAAAAATTCACAATGAAGGGGTATTTTTTTTAATACCCGAACCTCTGTAACTCTTCTATCATTTATAAACCGACTTTGCTTGCAGTTGTGTCCCAAAAAATTTGTTGAAAAATCGTGGTGCAAGTTGTTCCTCATAAATATTGATTATTGGACAACTTCTCCTTTTATGGACCGATTTTCAGGTTTGCCTGAAGCGCAGGCCCATAGAAAATTTATGAAAATCGTGGGGCAAGTTGTTCCCACCAACCCCTCCAAAATATTGATTATCACCTAACTTCTCAATATGTTGAACGTTTTGCATTTGAGTTGTTTTTCGTAATAGCGTTTGCTTACAATTTAGTCGCACTATTTTTTTTTATCGTTTGCAATTTTTGATCATCGTATAACTTTTTATTCTTAGACCGATTTTCAAAAAATGTTTTTTCGTTGTCTGAAATCGTTTGCTTACAGATTTTTCTATAGTTTTTATTTTGTAAATCAGCGGGCAATTTGCTTCCGTTTCCTCTTTTCTGATACCTTCTCTCAGGATCAGTTGTTATTAAACTGTAAATTTGTTTTATGTTGCACAGTGTTTTAAAATCCTGCTTATTAAAATTTTCGAAAGAAAACTTTTTCTACTTTTCACACACTCCGACAAATACAGTCTTACAAACAAACACACACACACATAAAACTTGTTTTTGCATTCTACTGCTGCTGCTGCTGTTGCTGTTGCTGTTGCTGCTACAAGTGTTAATTATGTGTGTTTAATGTGATTTACGTTTGTAAAAAGGACATCTTTGTTGGAAAATTATTACTCCTTGTGTATTTGGTTTAATATGTGGTATTAAAATGTTGTGTTTTAGCTAAAATTTATTACCAACGGATGTGAATAATTGATATTAGTTTAAGATTTTAAAGGATTTACTTTGAAATTTAGTAGGAGCCTGCTGCAGGAATTTTTGCTGCAAATGAATAATTGTTTTAGGCAGGCTGAAGTAAAACTAAGTGCATTTTATGTGTCACCACACAATTAAAAAACAAATATTGAAATTATTTACATCATTTATTAAATCAGTGCCTGGGCAGATAAATTTTAAAGTTTTACATCTTGATAAATTGATCCTTAGTGTTACTCCTTTGTGAGCAAAATTGTATTAAAAACATGTCCGCTTAAAATAATAATGCTAAAGTGAAAATTATTAATAGAAAACATTTCTTATTTGAAAACTTGTCTAAAAATATTCAAAACTTTTCCTTTTTCTTATTAAAGGAGACGGAAAACTTTTTTTTGTAATATTTGGTTCAAAACATTTTTTCTATTGAATCAATTACACCCATGTATTTTGAAAATAACATATACTATACACACAATTAATTAAAAGCATTATGGTAAACAACAAAAACTATGTATTCATTAATTCAACTGCCAGGCATAATTTGTTTTAATTAATTTTGCAAACAAACACATTTATATTAAGTCAACTAATGTGATGTTTAAAATAAAAATTAGATATTTTAGCAAACACTACCGATTAATTTAATTATTTCAAAAAAAATTTTTTAAATTGTTTTATTTCAAATGTATTTGCACGAATATGAGGGAAGATCATCTCCTTATTGCCACAGAATTAATTAAGTAATCATGATATGTATTTCTTTTCGTTTCTGTTTTCTTCTTCTTAGAAGTTACGTAGCTTTGCACATTATCTAACGAAATTCATATACGAGTACTACATACATACTTACTTTATTTTATTCGAATATTGTTATTCAAAAAATTTGTAGACGAATAATACTAGGGATGTATATTTCGGGATTTTTCGGGTTTTTTCGGTTTTTTTTCGGGATTATTCGAGATTTTTCGGGATCAGTCAAACCTGAAATATTCTTATGTGTTATAGGGGAAAGTTATGAAAGTTTGTTTTACTAATATCCCCCTTGTCCGCGGATACATTCCATAAGTCATTAGACCATTATGTACAAAGAAATTACCTATACTTGCTCGGCAATACACAGAGCCAAAACTGCCTAATAGAATCAAGATGATTTTCTCTATGAAAGGCTTTTAGGCTACGGGGTATCCCAGCAGAAAGAAGCGAAGGCTTTTTCGAAGAGATTCCTTATTGTTTTTATGTGGTAAATCTTATTAATTTTTTTAATAAGGAAACCACATAAAATCAAGAAGAAAATTTGTTATTTACATTTTTTTTTACCTAATTTCCGTTATTTTTGGCACCAAAAAACAATCCATAGAGAAAAACTTCATGATTCTATTAGGTTTTCATATGAATTGTAAATAAAAGGGATTTCTTATTGATTTCATTAGGTCGTCTTGTTGTTTTTTTTCGAAAAGGTTTTCTTCTTGATTTCATTAGGTCGTCTTATTGTTTTTTTCAATAAGGTTTTCTTCTTGATTTTATTAGGTTCCCGTATGATCATGTGTAAATCATCTTCTTAATTTTTTTAATAAGAATATCTTCTTGATTTCATTAGCTTGTTTGTTATTTCATACATATAAATCAACAAAGGAACAATTTTTTCATAATTTTTTTGTGCTACAATAAATCATCTTCTTAAACTGGCTGCTAACATGTATACTATAGTAAGGTGTAGTAGTGAGGTGGTTAGAGTGCCAATCTACTAAACCGAAGTTCCTTGGTTTAACTCCCTGAATACGTAAGTTTTATAAAAATGTTTTCATCACCCCTCCATCCAGATAATAATACAAATACATGTTGTAAATAAGCATTCGGGACGTAGCATGACGTTCTGATGACATCAAATTTGTATTTCCTAACATCACAACAGAGAAAACAGTGTCTAATAAATACCTAATGAAATAGAACAAAATTAATAAGATATCTCTACGAATTTTTTTCAAAAAGGAAGTCTTATTAGTTTAATAAGGAAAACCTTTTTGAAAAAATCAATAAAAAATCCCGAAATTGTCATCCCTAAATAATACATATTATATAAAAATATATTTTAGATCCATCTCATAATTTTAATTCGAATAATTTTTAATCGAATAATTTCTAATCGAATAATTTTTAATTGAATAATTTGTTTTCTAATAATATTTTTAGAATTAGCAATGAGTCAGATAAAATTAAATTTTTTTCCCGATATATGTACATATCGCTCCTTTATTGCAACATAGTCATATCTCAAAAAACAAACTTTTTTATTTACTGACGAAAAAGAGTTTCTCATTTTCTTCTTTAGTTGTAAAAAATTTTTCATAAACATATCTCTATCTAAACCCAATTTATAACCACTTGCATGCTCAAGCCGTCCATTACGTTATGAAAACTTTAAATGCATTACGCTACGTTTGAGGTATTTTGAGATATGACTAAGTTGCAATAAGGGAACAATATTTATATGCTCTACTATTATGTGGTTGTCACAGTAGTAACCCATATTGAGCTTATAGTACAGTGAAACTTCGATATATATATGTATATGTAGGAAAGTTGAAGGGGATCAAAAAATACTTTAAATAGACTTTTTAAGATTTTTTTCGATTTATGGACAATTTTATTGATTGAGATTCTACGTAGAGCTAAATTAATGGTATCTATATGTGTTCGTATGTATCTAGTAAGTTATTTACTTATCCATGTATTTACATACATTAATACGTATCATGCATGTAGCCTTATGTATGTATGTGTATGTGTTTGTATCTTCCCTGCAGGAAATGTCGTTAGTGAAATTATACTGACTCGCTTTTGACTTTGTCACCAGTACTACTCTCTATTACCCCCCATACAATGCCTTGTGCTATAGACATTTAGCATGTGCTTGTCATTGAAAATCTACTAGTAACATTGAGAGTGTTGACTAGGTAGAGGTACAATTTTAATCATTGCCTTACAATAGTGCTTTCTAGTATGCACTAGTGTAAGGGAGTATGTATAGAGATTATTTGCTTTAGTGTTATTTGTTTTTGTTTCTACATTTTACATTTTCTGCCATACGAGTACATTTCTGCATTTGTTAAGATCACGTTAAGAGCACGTTCTAAGGCAGAAAAAGTATGTACTGCTTCCAAAAACTTGATTATTTTTTGCTGGGAAACTAAAAAGTGTAGACGTATCGTTGACAATGTCATCAAGAAGTCAACACTAGTCGTCAAATTGGTGACCTGTCAGCAATAAGCCCAGTAAGAAGTCACCAAACAAGTAGACAAAAGTGGTGACTTGGAGACAATTGGCCCCGAGTTTACTACAGGGTTATTATACAAAAATTTGATGGGCATTAACGGCTGTTGCCTTTAAATTTAATTTGTTGTGTTGTTTTTATTTTTGCAATTTTCATTAAAATAGCAAAAACAAATACATACATACATTTTTTTTAGTTCATTATTTTGACGACTTTTCTAAATTCGTGAACAAAAATAAAAACTAAATACATATATATGTATGTATGTATATATGTGTGCATATACAATTTTATATCGAAAATAATTATGTATGTATATGGTCGCATAAGAAAACATACAAATAGATCGTAAAACCTTAAATAAATAGAGAATAAAAACAACAAGAAGAATTTAAACATTCGTTAAAAAAAAAGTGTTTTATAAATATAGATTTTTGAGCAAAATAAAGGAAAATAAGAAACCACAAACAACAACAACACGTACATATGTATATATATTACGTTAACGTTAATTTTGTGTCGATCACTCTAGACGATAAAAATAAAAAAAAAATTTTTCTTAAAAAACACGACGACAATCTGAGGAAAACACTTTCAGCATTTTGTCGTCTTTTAAAAAGTTATTTTTTCTTTCAAATTTTTGCGATTTGGACACATGTGGCACTCTACTGTATGTAACAACCGAACTACTGAATACATGAGATAATAAATTGAAAGGCAGAAAAGCTTTTTACAAAACTCTTTTGAACAGACATGATTACAGTTTAATGTCCTTCTTATAGGAGGGACATTTAAGTTATCTGCTTAGAAATATTTTTAGCCAAAGTATTTGATGTAGGCAAAATTTTTAAACATTTTATTGGAAAAAAAATGGTCATGAAACAATATTCCAATAAAAATGGCAAGAGCTAATTATTTCCCACCTACACGCGAAATATAACAGCGATCATTTCGGACCCTTTTATCACTCTTCATTTGGGTGGGTCTAAAATGACCCAACCAAATATTGTACAGCTTTAAGTTTTCCAAAATAAAAATTTTTTTTTCTGGACCTCCATATCATTTCTTTTATTTATGAACCGATTTTGAACATTTTCAGAATTTTCATTAGTATCTCATATCTAATTTCCAATTTCTGTGTCGTTCCAACTAACCAAGGGCTAATTTCCAAAAAAATATATGTTTCAGCATTAAATTTATGATCTCTAGTAGAGCATATTAATGTTTCCCCCCAGTCACAAGTCCAATTTTTGTTAAATGAATGTATTTTTAAATTTATTTTTATATGTTTCGCCTAAAGTCAATTGCGCGTCATCGGTTTGGATTTATAAGGCAGACTTTGTGCTAGTGAGGCATACATACATGTATCTGTGTGAGTATCTGTATGTGTGTATTTCTTGCATCTTTTATTTTATTTAGAACTAAATAAAATAAGATTATATAAAACTGTAATACGACAAACATGCATACAAACATACATACTTACATATGTATGTACATATAGATGTTGTATGCAGATTTTTTTAAATAAAATTAAACTGCAAAATACAAAAAGAGACTAATGCAAATACTCATCCATTTATTTGTAATTTTTTTAAAGACTTTTTTATGTTTGTGTGAATATTAACAACTTCTGCGCAATTTTTTTTTTTCCTTTATTTCTTATTTATTTATTTTTACTTGTTCATTATTGTGTAGTTTTGTCTGTCCATTTTTCTTTTGCTTATTTTTTTCTTCTATTTTTGATATTTGTTTGAATGTCTATATAATATGTTATTGTCGTTGCTGTTGTTTTAATTCCCACAAGATCGTTTTGTAAGTGTTGTGTTGTTGTTATTGTTGTTGTTGCTTTTGTGAATATTTTCTTAATTTAGTACGGTTGTTAATTTTTCATTCGTTTTTGGTTTCTGTTAATTTCCTAATGTATCTTCTAGTGATGTCTTTTGTGTCATGTCTCTTCAAGCAATTTCTTTTTTTTAAGTGTCAATTTATACATACATACTAATGTACATTTATACATACATACATATGTATGTATATATACATTTTTATATGTATGAATATATTCTTCTTAATTTAAAATAATATTCAGCAAAAATGTCCTATTATTTCTTTAGTCTTGATGGAAATAAATTTTGAAATGATGACAAAAATACTTACTTATATTTTCGGTTAATAATTTTCGTCCAAAAACCCCACTTCGCAAACGCTAAAAACAAAATTACTCGAATTAATAATTATTGATTGGTCCCCCAGTGACTTGTTTTTGGACCAAATTTATTTCTAATCCATACCTGTCGGTCCTGGTTCCATTTTATGCCGATTTAAAAATTGATATATGAGGTAATGCGCCTAACAAATCTTTCAAAATCAGATGACGTGATCTAAAGTTATTTAAACTTGAATAGTGCTGATTTTCAAAAATAAAAAAAGTTACTGCCTGGCTCACGATGTCGACCGATCGATAATGCTCAAATTGTAAACGAAAAACAAATGATTTGTGACCTTCAAACCATCCATCTTATTTATTTGTTTCGCTTTTCTCCCAGTAAACAATTAATAAGTTAAATAAAATCGGTTGTTAGTAGAACGCAAGCTAGATTTTTAACGTCTAAAAATCAAGCGATCGACATCGTTCGATATCGTGAGCCAGGCACTTATTGTCACATAACGAACTTTTTTTTAAATTTCAAAATGGAATTGATAATGAATATTATTATATGAATAGGAGCGTCGGTAAAATAAGCTTTGCATGTTAACATAAAAAAGCTTTATATGAGTTTTAATAGTAAAAACAATTTAAACAAACGCCTATTTGTATAAAACACATTATCATTTTATAGTAGAAATTAATAAAAACCGGAATCTGAAGATTGTAAATCAAAAACAATCGACATACAATTAAGGAATTGAAAGCATTCCGATTGAAAAGTGTAATATGGCCGATATTCTATATATTATCACAGTACCAGCAACAATTTTTTAAGAAATGGACTTATGTCAATTTCACATATAAAGGCTGATTTGAAAATGTCTTTAAAAATCAACCTTGCTTGATTAATCGATTATTTAAATGGAATTGACTACAATTAATTTTTTTGATTCGATTGGGTGCCGCAGTGGCTGATAGGTAGCAATGCAAGCCTAGTAGTCCGGAGGTTGTCGGTTCGATTTCGGTCAGAGATCCTGGGTTTTTTCTGCAGACAAGCTAATCGCTTTGGCGGAACTGTGAGAAGTTTTCTGGGTGTAAGTCTTACAGTAAATTATGGCAATCAATGTAGATGAAAATGTATAGGAAATCTATGAAACTAAGGATCGGTTTAAAACTCAGCTTAATTTTTGTATTTTTATTCTTAAATACTTCCTTCTCTGCCATAAAATTATACGAGCCCCCATTGTAGTTAGTTCACTATTAACATTTTCACAACCTCATCTCGATTTTAGTTTAATACAATCATTTTTCTTAACTTTACTTTAACTCTGAAGAAAAATGTTTCTAGCCTAAAAAATTCAAATTTAAATAACATATGAATGCATCAGCATCGTCAACATAAACATCATTGTCATCATCATGATCATTTCCTGTAACTAAGAGTTTTGTGCACCTGTTTTTGCTCTTCAAGTAACATTTCTCCAGCGAAAATATTTTCTGATCAATTCCGTCATTTAATTAAAAAATGTGCAAGATATTATTTTTATATTTTCCACATGCATAAAAAACTGCTAATACATTTTCTAAGAAGAATTTTTCTTCCTTTTTATTTATATTTGATACTCTAGTTTGGGAAAAAAGAAACTCTTCTTGTTTTCTATTCTCATCTAAATTTCAAGTGAAATTTTAAATTAAACTAAATACTTTGAAAAACATACACTTGTTTGTCATACAATTTTAATTTTTCGTTATTCGTAATTTGTAATTTGAAAATTTCGCATTCTACTGCACATGATCAATTTTAGATTTTGTCAGAGCTGGGCAGTGGGTAAAAATAGATATAATATTTGGGTGAAACAAATACATATATTGTGGATGCCTGCATGTCGTTTACTAGTAAATCATCTTGAAATTATTTTTTTTTAAGTTTCCAAACTAGTATGTTTATCTACCAACTCTCAAAGAGGAAATGAGAATTACAAAATTAAAATGGAGTTTCAAAAAGATCTTTGGTGGCATTCCGAAAAATTAATAAAGATAAAAATTAAGTTTAATTTTTAGAAAATAGCAACAAAAACCTTTAGTAGTTATTTTAAGAGAGATCAGTGTATGTTTCATGGGTACCCAAAACAAAAACCTAGACTGTTAACAGCAGCGGTTATAAGCATTTGCTGTTGTTATTCTTCAACAAAATTAATGAAACATTTCATAGCGAAATTTTTCATTGAAATTTGATTATTATCAGTGAAATGTACAAACACATCTTATTATTCTACTCGTATTATACATAATTCACAGCTCTGATTATTAATATTTATTTATTTGCATACATTTTTTTGTTAAGCAAAAATACAAAAACTTTTATTAAAATGTGCATCTGTTTTATCATATTTCTTTCATGTTCAGATGATTTCAATAACCAGAAAATATATAAATAAAATTATTTTCTCTTGCAATTAAAATTCTTTATCCGCTATACAGTTCAGTGCAAATATATAGCAAATAATTTGTAATTCGTAGTAATCGTAAATTCAATGAACCTGCATCACAATTTGTGATTGTTATTGTACAAAAGTTTCACTACATTCGTAAATGCAGAACTGAGCAGTACAGAATCACTTCAAATGTTTTTACATTTAAACATCTATTAAAATAGAGAGACAATCAAAGTTAAAGCGACATAAGAAGGAGGCCTCATAAGAATCAGTGTTCATCGTAATTTTGTGTTGCCTTCTAGTACTTCATGACGAATGAAAGGACGGCCTTCACACGCCAAAATTAATCTTGTTATTTGTTTTGCCCTACACTGTACGTAAATAGAGATACAAGAACAATTATCAAAAAATTGTTCTACTTTATCTTGAAAAGAAAGGAAACGTATATTTTATCATTTTGCGTAAGTTCCTCAATTACAATTTTTGAATGTATGTCATCAATTGAAAAGGAAACATCATCAAGTTTTTAAATTATTTTCTTTATTTTTTTTTTTTTTTTTTTGAGGTTTAAGTGCAGCAAAAAATCCAGAATTCATTGAAATCTTTTCATATTTTTTACTGCAGTAATAGTTTTTGCTGTTGTTGCTGTTGTCGTTGTATAAACTGACACACAAAATGCTTTTGTCTGTTACTGAAATCAATACAATTTTAGTTATAATTTATTATTTTTTTTTTTTGCTTTTCCTCAACAAAGTGATTAACATACAAAAGGCATTAAATACTGCATTAGTAAATCATTAAATCATACTGTTGTTGTTGTTGCTGTTTTTTGTTTTTTTTTTTTTTTTTTTTTTTTGTGAAAATAGGAAAAATACAGCAAAGAAACCAAAAACACAAAGTAAAATGTCTTTAGTACTTAAAAGCCGAAAATGAAAATGGAAAAAAACGGAAGAGTGAAAAAATTATGTTTATTATACGCCACGATAATTGCAATGGACATTTGTTTTATGGCCTGCAAAAACAAGAAAAAAAAAATAAATAAAGTTTGTGTTGGGCGATTTGTGACGCCTAAAAAGTTTTGCCGAAAAGTCAACAAATATGAAATATAAAATGGAAATCATAAGCAACAGCGAATTAAGAATGCACTACAATATTTGTTTGAGTTAAAAGCAGGAATGATTCTAATTTAACAAATAATTTTGTGGAAAGTTTCATTATTATCAAAATTACACTTTACAGCTACAAATTGGTAATTTTTTCAAATGAAATAAAGTTCTAATAAAGAAATTTCATGTAACAAATAATTTGTTAAATACGATTCTATAAGATATTTTGGTAGTAAATAAGAAATTAACCCTTAAACGAATTTTAAATTGTTAAGTGATATCTGGCGTTTAACTTGAGTGTCTTTTAAGACCGATAATACACTACATCACCGCTGAATGGTAGTTTTTCTCTCTTTTTTTTCAGAAAAGGTCTATAAAATTCACAGAAATATATCCACGGAGGCCTTTATATAAAAGGGCTGAACATGTCTTATACCTAAAATGGAACACAAACAAAATTTCCATTGAAGATTCAATATAAAAATTTGAAAAAGGGCCGCAACTTCAACTCTGCCTGACATGAAGAACAAACGTAAACTTTCAAAACCTCTATACCTTTCTTTATTTATTTTGGTGCCTGGTATACATCATCAGAATCTTGCGTTTTGCTGCATAAAATCCGATTAAATGAGGCATTTTACAACTAATTGTGATAAAGCACGAAATTACCCCTTAAACGTGTTACAAGTTGTGAATGATTTCGGTCGTTCGAGGTCAACTTTGCTGAATTTTAAGACCTTTAGTAAAATTTTATGGCATAAATTTTCATGGGATATTTTAGCCCGCTATATTGCCCTTAAAGGCATTTTGCCATCTTTTTTAAGAAAGGCTCAAAAAGTTCCACAAAGTGCCAGTGGAATGAAATGTTGGACAAAAATATTTCTACTGGTGTTTTAAAGTTTTCCTACTTAAACTTTAATAAAATGTTATTTATTTGTTGTGGGCTAGCAAATCTTTATGCATGTCGTTGGGTGCTAAATACCAACTCATCCGTAGATCTTTACCATTTATGTTTGAAAAGTTCCAAAACTCATCTACTCATACATAAACTCGCAAATACATTTTGCGAATTACAAAGCACAAGCAAAATAGCTTTTCAAAAACTTTACAAACATTACAACCAATAATTTTATTCATTTCATTATGAATGTGTTTACTTTTCTACACCTATACACAATTAGACAAACGTTGGTATAATTGTATATAGGTATGGATGTACTATAATATTCCAAACAATATCCTGAACTTTTATTACACGTAGAGTGCAAGCAACCAACAAATCTTTAATCATGCACACACACACACGCTGTTGTAATGATTTAGTTTATTTGCATTTTTCGGCCGTTAAATATAAGAAATTTTAAAGAAAATAAATAAAAAGGAAACTGCAAAAAATATATGGCGGGTGATGAATTAAAAATAAACAAAAAACAAATTATAAATTTAATAAAGAAAAACTTTACAAAATAACAATAAAAGAAAAAATTTTATATAAAATTTTAGAGAAATATTTGTATTTTAGACAAGAAAAAAACCTTTTTACTTAGTCGATGTGATTAATTAATTATAACCAATATTTTATCTTGTTGAACACCGTGGCTACCGTAGAAACTACAAAAACTATATAAACAAATTAACTAATTTTACAATTTTATTAATACAAAACTAATCTAAACTTAAAGTTCTTCAAAATAATTTTAACAATTAGCATTTAGAGGAAATCCGAAAATGTTTGAAATTAATCGCGTTTATGCATGCACCCACCACCCTCTCAATAACTTGAAAATACGGCTTACAGGCGTATGAGTATTTTTAATTTACTACATTCAAATTCAAATCACTCATACTCCAAGATGTCTTGTAAAGATTTCTTACCGCGCGTGTGTGTGTTTGAGTGTGTATATATTGTTATGTGTATTTTTATATGATACCACGAAGCTTGCGGAAAGCAAGAATACTAAATTGAAGATTATGCCGCATTAAAAATCTGCAATTTAAAGCGTCTAAATGTCTGCTGCATTGTATACAAAATACAAGAGATGTTAAAATGAAAAATATCGCCAACACATAACAATTTTCTTCTGCTTTTTTTCTTTTTGTTTTTTGAAGCGATTTTCAGTTTTCTTCTTTTGCCTCTAATGTTCCCCAGCCCATTGCCTGCAACTTTAAAAGTTGCAAAAGACTATTCAATTTCGTATGAGATGAGATGAGTTGAGCTGAGATAGATGTTTATTGTTGCTTAATGTCTGTTTGTTAGTTTGGTATTAAGCCAAATAAAATGTTGTAAATTTAATAAAATACGAGTACAAAAATAAAATAAGATTTTTATTCCTTTATGTGAAAAAACAAAACAAAAGGATAAAAAGACATGTTTGTGTGACGGTTATAATTGCAATTTTATGAAGAAGTTTGAAAATGGCTTGAGTCTTGACGTTCTATGCTTGCGCAAGCTAAGTGGCTTTTGCTGAGTACGTTTGTTTTGATTTCTAGATTGTTGTGCCTCTTGGGAAAATTTGAATTGTGTGTTTTTTTTTTTTTTTTGTTCTGCTGCTATTTTCAATCTCATGTGGCTGCGTGCCATATACTGACCTGGTCGTGCTCGTGTGCCATTGTAGCCAAACAAAATTTCCTCTTTTTTTCCTGGCAATCAAACTTATGATTGTATTTGTTGTAAATTTGCTGTTTTGTATCATTTTGTTAATTGGTGACGCACATTTTTGATGTTTTGCCCAGACTTTAATTGTTGTTGCTGTTGTTAAATTTTCTTGGCATAAGCTGCTGCGCCCACTATTCGTAAATGTCTTGATATGTATTTCATGTTCTCGCAGTGGCTCATCAAAATTGTTTACGGTGTTTTTTTGCCTTCATTTTGGCCAGCATTCTGGGGTATTTCCTATTTGGCTCTTGAATGGACATTATTTTTTCATCTGGCTCTTCAGCATTTTTCATTCATTCATAACATGGTGATCCTCGTTAAATATACATACATACATTTACAAACAGGTGGTTGCTTGATTCTTGCTTGACATTCCTTATTTAGTTTATTTTAGGTTTTTTTTTCTGTTTTTGCTAATTTTGTTAAATGGCAAAATTATTGTTTGATAATTTCAAGTTTGATTAGTTTGGCAAGTCTATCATTTATATGAGCTCTTTGGCAGGAGGTCAATAAACTTTTTATGTCTATATTGGCACCTTAGAATTTGTTTGTTTGGACGGGGTATTCGAAAAGTGGGCTTGTTTAAATTTTCACTCACACAACTATTGGCTGGCAGTTAGTGGTGAGTGAAACAAAAATGAAATCGAAATAAAAATGAATAAATACATATTGTAGTTCTGTTTTTTTTTGTTTGTTTATTATTTGATTAAATCTTGGCATTAGTTAATATTTTTTTAGGTTCATTTCATTGCCAGAATTTTCACTTTTATTTAAATTTTTATTTTAACTATTGATAATTTTAACACTTGTTCGATTGTCATGCTATTGGTTGTGGCCGAAGAAGTTGTGTTTCGGAATTTATAAAAAGAAAATTTTTGAGTTCGTCTTTCACTTGGAGAGTTGAGGTGAAAATAATTTGTGCGTCAAATGGACAAAGAAAAACTTTTTGTCGTTTGGGCTGAAAATAATGTGCGAAAATTTCTTCACTAGAAAATGTTGCATGCAGTCAGAACCATTTTCAGATTTTTTTTTTGGTAGTTTTATTATTTAATGAATCTTCAATTATAAATTGAAACGTCAAAAGTTATTCAAATCTTATATTTAAAAATGTTAAATATATGTTTAGCCAATGCTAAACAAAATTTTTAATTTCCAAGGTTGATTTTTGTTGTTTTACATCTCTCGTGTACGGCTGAGAGAAAGAGTAGCCCTCCTTCTAAACCGGCTGTGGTCTCTATAATTTAGAATATTGCACGCGAATGCATTTGGGTGCAACTCTAGTTTTTCAATATATTTTTTTGCGTGTTTTGAAAATACTGTCTTCATCAACCGTAACATCAAGATCTTTGTGAATTCGCTGATTTCGGATATACCAGGGGGCTGCAGTAATTGTACGTAGAATTTTGTGTTGTCGCCTTTGAATTTTTTCTACACTCGATGCTGAGGCAGTGCCCCATAACTGGATTCCATAGGACCATACTGGTTTCAAGATCGCAACTGTATAATAAAAGTTTACAGTCAAGACTTAGTATGGAATTTCTTCCAATAAGCCAATTCATTTGGGCTGCTTTTAATTTCATTTGTGTCAACTTTGCGTCTATATGCGATTTCCATGTTAAACGGCGATCAAGGTGAACGCCTAGATATTTGACTTCGGTGAGTTGCGGTATGGTCTCGGTGTTAATTTGTATAGGCGGGTATGTTTCCCTTCGCAACGTAAAAGTGACGTGTACACATTTCTGCTCATTCACTTTTATCCGCCATTGTTTTAGCCATGTTTCCAGTTTTGAGATGTACCCTTGTAAGTTGATGGAAGCTTCTACAGGGTTTTCATGAACGCTTAGAAAAGCCGTATCATCAGCAAATGTTGACGTGTGAATATTACTGCTTAACGGTAAATCAGAGGCACATATTAAGTAAAGTAAAGGACCCAAGATACTGCTTGAGGGACTCCGGCTTCAATCGACTGCGGAGGGCTTAAAAAATTGCCTTCCCTAACTACAAATTTTCGTTCCTTTAAATAGCTTTTTAATAGCCTGACGATGTTTGTGGGTAGATTTTGCGTTAATTTGTGTATAAGACCTTCGTGTCATACTTTATCAAAAGCTTGTGCGACATCAGTAAAAAGCGCTGAACAAAATTTCTTTTTTTCAAAACTTTCTCTATCTGCATTCACAAGTCTGTGAGTTTGTTCAACAGTGCTATGTTGTCTGCGAAAACCGAATTGATGATCTGGAATACATCCACTGCTAGTCACTATAGGAGTCAGCTTGCTCATATACAGCTTTTCAAAAATATGTCGATATTTTGGGCAATAAACTGATAGGCCGATAGGATTCAACCTTTTTCATCGTAAAATACTATTAAAGATGAATAGTATTATTCGTTGTGCAACATAAGGCAATTCCTGGGGCTTTTTTTGTGTTTAGACTAGTTTAGAATAGCCTTTTCAATCTCCACAATATTAAATCTTAGCGGAATTTCTGGTAAAGCGACGACTGGTGGCAGCTCAATAATATCAGCAGAAATATTAGGAGTAAATACTTTTTCTAAGTGTTTAACAAAAAGAGCACCTTTTTCAGCATCAGTTCTTGCCCAGTCACCATTTGAAGCTCGTAATGGAGGTTTGCATATCTATTTATTTATTTATTTATTCATTTATTCTGCCGAGCCCATAATGGGCCATATATGGCTAAAAGATTTATAGCAAAATGTGCAAAATAAGATTTTACTAAATAAATTAATAGAAATAACAAAGAAAAGTACATACGAGAATATTAATTACGAGTATATTAAAATATCATATATGGGGCTGAGCACATATTACGTAACGCTGTTTTTAGAGATTTTATACCCCCTTAACGCTTTTTACTACTTTTTCTGTGCAAAATTCACAATTTCCGATCCGTAACAAACCCCCCCCCCCCCCCCTCCTGGAGCGTTACGTAATATGTGCACAGCCCCTATACCAATAATTCAAAAAAATAAGGCATTCTTATAGGTATATGCATAAACACATACATTACGTACATATGTACGTGCAAATTTAATACAGCAGCACATCGCTACGACGTCGAACAATGAGTCACTAAAAATTTACTAAATTCAGACTTAGCACTTGGTACCGATATTGAGAAAGTCTTGATGTAACTGGGGAAAGAATTCCAGATCCTAGCAATCCTGACAACAAAGGAGTTTTCAAAAGCAGATCGACGGATCAGAGTAATGACAATTTGTGTAGCCCGCATAGAGAGTGAAAAATTAAAGCTGTCACATAAACTTCTAAGGTTGCATAGAACGTATTACCCTGTAGAAAAGCAATATTAATCTGAGTTCAATATATTTTTTAAAAGACATCTCTAGAAAACGCTCCACGTGAGAAGATATATGAATATGAACTTGCAGCCCGAAAACATACCTAACAAACCTATTTAAGACTTTCAACGGGTCTCTAAAAATAGTAGAGTTAGCAGCCGAGTATACCACCAAACCATAAGTGACAATAGTAAGGAGCAGAGACTTAGCCACCATGATTCTAATTCTGGTAGGTAACACACAGCCCAAACTTTATAGTCCTTTGAGAACAAAACAAACCTTAGATTTAATGAATTGACATGATTAATAAAACTCAAGTTCTCATCTAAACTAACGCCGCATTACACACTTGTAAGTTCAGTAACGATCTATAAGAGAGGCCAAAGCACAAAGCCTTAGTTTTGCTCACATTGATAACAAAGTAGTTACGTTTCATCCAATCCACAGCAATATTCAATGAACTATTAACACGATCTTCCAAGGACTCACGAGACTCCAGAGCTCCCAAAAATATTAAAAGCATATCATCGGCATACAAAAACCCCTCAGAGGTTGGCAAGCCGATAAAGTCAACAAAATCATTCTTATAAAGCATGAACAGCAGAGGTCCCAAGATGGATCCCTGCGGGACACCACTGTGGCACTTCAGCAAAGAAGAGCAAGAGTCCCCAAGCGAAACATACTGCAGCCTATCTGCCAAGTACGACAAAAATAACCTACAAGTGGAACTGCTAAATTTGAATTGTAGAAAAAGTTTATTAATCAAATTATTATGGTTTATTGTGTCAAAGGCCTTAGATATATCCAAGGCTACCAACATAGCAAGACCACGACTATTAAGGCAATGCCTAACCCTATCTGTCAAGGAAAGTAACAGCGTAGTGGTACAATGACTCTTACGAATGCCAAAGTGGCAGTCACTGATCAAACGGTTCCCAAACAAATACCTGTTCATTTGGTTTACCAAAAGACGCTCAAAAATTTTAGACAGGCAGGGAAAGATGCTTATGGGGCGAAAACAATCAGGACTAGTCCCTACAGAATTCCTGACGGGAATTATTCTAGCCGTCTGCCATGCCTTGGGGAAAGTTGACGTCATGACAATGGTGTTAAAAATAAGTAGGAGATAAGGTTCTATAGAAGGGTATATGATTCTAAGGAATTTAATTGGTATACCGTCAACATCCACAGCGTTCGATTTAACAGAAGAATTAGATTCAAAAAGGTCGGCAGAATTAAGTCCTCTGGCTGCACGCCACAGCGAATAATCTGTTTGTGGTGTTGCATCTAGTTCTTGAAGAAATTTTTTAAGGGAAGCTGTTTTTTTGTGTTTGTAAAACTTTTCCAAGCTGCTTGGTACACTCCTTAAGCCTTAATTTTAGCTGAGGCGATCTGTAACGTTGCCATTCTCGTCGTGCTCTCCTTTTTTCAGATAAAAGCCTTTCTATATCAACAGAAAAAATATTGTTTAGTCTCACTGGTTGATTCATTTTATTTGAGGTAGCATTAAGAGCAGCTTGTTTAACGTGTGCTTGAAACAACCTAATAGAGTCATCTATGTCAGAAGGTGTTCTCAACGGCATATTGTCCGAGTAATGAGCACTCAGGTATTTTTTGTATTTCAACCAGTTAATACGTGCTGATGTCATTGGTAAGTCACATGTAGGTGATGAAGCTGTATGTGACAATTGTAGGCGAGTGGTCTGAAGATAAATCCAAAGATGATGCAACTGCAATCATTATGGTGGGCACACCTTTAACAATTCCAAAGTCGATAACATCAGGAATTTTTTGTCGATCTGTTGGCCAATATGTTGGCTGACCACTTGAAACTACATTCAAACCCATTTTTGATATTGTGTCGAACAAAACACGACCCTTAGGAGTGATTAAACTTGAACCCCAGAATGTGTGTTTAGCATTGTAGTCGCCAGCTGCTAGAAAACGAGGGCCCAGTGATTTATAAAAATCCGTATATTGACTCTCTGAAATTGAAAACCTGGGAGGAGAATAAACGGATGATATCACAAACTTTTGATAATAATTTTCAATGCAGATGTTCGTGGCTTGAAGATAATGTACACAAAAATCATTTAATAGTTAGTATTTTATTAGTGTTTTTATTAGAATTCCCGAGCCACATCAAGCTTTACCTCTAGGAACCTTGGTGTCGTAGAAATTATATCCACTAATTCTAAAATAGCTTCGAGACGTTAAATGAGTTTCTGAGATAAGCATAACATCGATTTGTTTATCCAGAAGGAAATATTTTTAGATTGGAAAAATTATTTAATTAATTTTTTTCGTCATGAAAATCAGGATCGGTACTGGGAGAAATTAGAGAGTAAAATATTTCCCTAAATTAAAAATTTTAATCATAAAACTGCATTGCACATTTCTGCCTTGATTTTGTAGGAGAGAACAGTAAATATATTTAAGGTTTCTTTTAGTCTGTAAAGGTGCTAAAATGCTAAAATAAATTAAACCAATCAATCTTAACTAATGGAATTTCAAATAACACATCTAAATTTTCCAACAAAATTTATTATTTCAATTAACATTGAATTTGTCTGTGTTATTTACACGATTAAATTCTTTCTTCTTAATAAATTTGTTTAATATATTTTTTTCCGAAATTTATTCTAAAATCTATAATAACATCAATAAAATATTGTTTTGCATTTGAAAACACAACAATGAGAGGACAATGAAAAATAGCGAGAATAAAATGACTTTAAACGTTTGGGAAGTCATAAATCTTTTTTAACACACAAAAAAAAAAAAACAAAATTACAGCGACATTTTTAAACAAACAAGAAAAAAGAATAAGAACTTAGTGGAAATGATAAAAAACTAGTGAGAACAAAATAATTTTAAGCTTCAGCTGACCAGCAATTTCCTGTGACCAAGAGCCGACAAACAAAAAAACTCCTAAGAAAAATAAGTATAAAATAACAAAAGGACATGCATATGCAAGCATTCAAGAGAAAATAATTGCCAAATGGATGAAAAACAGAAACAGTTCATAGTGAAAAAAAAGAATTGACTTTAACAATAAGATATTTGCCAATTTCCGTTACAAAATTCTTAGGAAAAAAAAATGACAAAATATTTCCATAGATTTATTTGTCCTGTTTGCCAAAAAAAAAAAAAACGTAACATTTTTGTTTAAGTGTCCAAAACATTGTTGTTTGTGTCAAAAGCATTTAAATTTTTAGTTTTATTTTCTCGTTCTCTCTCCTTCTCTCTTTAACTGCAGCCTCTTCTTTGCCAAAAATTCCACTTCATTACAAATAAATTTTCATTTTGTGAATGTGAAAATATTCTATTGTTTTCTTTAACAGGCGAAAATTGCTTTTCGTTTAATTCGAAATGAATTGGAAACATGAGAGGAGTAGACAACAAAATATCATTCACTTTTCGTGCCCCATTAAATCTTCTGTTGTAATGACTTTTAGGTAATTTGTCTTATTACTTTAGCAGCCTGTCCTTTTTTTGAAACACATACTTACAAAAAAGGATGCTAATTTTTTCTTTGTTAATTAGTTCATTTATTTGTTGTTTTTTACTGTTTTTTCAAACTTTTTCCTTGTTTTAAAACTTGATGACTGGGGAGGGGGTGGAGATTAAATGTACTTCAATATTTAAATTGTTAATTGTTTTAATGGCGGCTATAAATTTTAATTTCATAGCATGTTTTTGCAAGAATTAAATCAGTTCCATTTATGCATTGCACGTGATGTTGTTTGTTTTGTGTTTAAATAGATACAAACATGAATTTATTTAACAGTTTTTAGTTTAACAACAAGCTATTATGTTAATTAAAATGTTAAAACAAGTTAAATATAAAGACAAGAAGAAACGGATGAAAAGAAGGCAATTGAAAGACACACAGCAGAAATGCACAACAACACAACGTTGGTTTGCGAAATCGCCATCCTCAGTGCTCACGTTTAAAGTTGTGCACAAAATTTCTTATAAAATTTAAATACGAGAATTGCTTGACTCTACTACAGATGGCTTGATGGCTTTGTTTTCTCTCACACTGTATGATTTTTTTCAAGAACGGTTATATTTCTTCTTTACGAATTATCCGATAAAAATTCCTTTTGTCAAATATTTGTTTTCTTTTCATGCAATATTAGAATTTATAGAATAAGAAAGTAAATAAAATTTTATGAATTTTCATAAATTATTGGATCTGTCTTTCGTTTTCACAAAAATTTATGCACAAATGCATATTTTTTTTTTTAATTTTTCAAAGATTCTCACAAATACACACACTAAATACTGAGTGAAATATATCATAGATATTTGTTTTTATTAATTTTGAAGGGCAGAAGGGTTCGTTCGTTCGTTCGGATGGATGTTGTTAAATTTATATTCCTCCATATTCATATAGAAAATAAATATTCATCTTGTAAATAATTTTTTGTTGTTATTTTTGTCGGCGGCTTTCTTTCTTTTTATGTTATTGTTGTTGCTGTTGCTCGTATTTTATTTGTTTGTGTTGTGAAATTGTTGTTTGTTTTATTGTAAATTTTGTTGAAATTGGAAAATATTTATGTGGCGCCAAATTGTCGTGACATGAGCTTAGAATTACATATTACGTTTTTTTTTTTTCACAAGAAAAATTTAAATATACTTCTTGTACAAAAGAAATGTATTTAAATGTAGATGCCAACATCATACGTGTATGAGTTCAAACAGATAAATCATAACATCATAAATAAATTCATAAAAATTAATAACGCCTTACAAACGCATTTAAGGTTGAAATAAACTGACCTGGTGCTAATTTTTCAAAACGATATGAAAGAGACATCTGCACAAGAAACAACTACAAGAATTTTTATAAAAGTTTTACATTAATTTTACAAAATTCTTTCTTAATTTCTTATTTTAGCTTTGTTTTTTGTGGAAAATGAGGCCATGATCTCAATTAATTATTATCCAACAAAATAAGTTTCTGATTTTTTTTTTTTTTTCGCAAAAAATAATTATTATTTCCGAATGAAAATATTTTTATAAATTCTTAGACATTGTTTTACTGACAATATCATGCCATTACTCAAAGAGATTAAGTTAAAGTTTAATTTTTTTTTAATTAGACCAGGGGATGACCCCTACGTATGCAGTACATAGTGTCGGAAGTCAGGGAGAGGAATAGGGTAGAGAATATGGATTGTTGAAAATTTAGAAGGCTTAACTCTTTTACAACTCTGATTTGCGCGTTATGTTAATTTTTGTAGCAGTTTCGGGGTGCCTCCGGTGTTAAGTAGATGCATTAAGTTTGGTGTTAAGCTGTATTAGAAGGCATTTTATTAATTGTTTTACTTCGCCGATATTTCTACTAACCGACGAAGGAGGGCGATGTTGTGTACAGTAGCTTGGAACAGCTTCATCACTTAAACACAGTCCAACAACAATTAACACAATGAAACGACAAAGGAGGGCGATGTTGTTTACATTAGCTTAGAACAGCATCAATCGCTGTCGGAACAGTTTTTTTGTGGCCAGTGCAATGAATTCATCACTAAATAGTGCGACAACAATTCATAACAATGTCTCACTAATGTACATTAGAGAAATTAATGATGTTGATTTACTTACTCTGACCAGGGTTTGAATCCAGGCCCCAAGTCATTGTTTGCTTGTAGTCAACGCTCTAACCACTTCAGCCAACTCTTATCAGCTTTAGAGATCATATCACAAAAATACTTACAGAATCAGAGCGAATTGACTTACCAGGTAGTTTCACTAAAACAGCTGAGCTACATTTTTCTTGCATAATGGACCTCCAAGTAAGTCAATTCGCCTTGCACTGAATCTAAAACTTTATACGAGAGACACTCCAATTTTATATGACATTGCCAAATAATGCCAAATCGACACATTTGTGTCGAACATCATTCGGCTTTTTATATGTAGATTCTCTTTTATTCCCCTTTTGGCCGAGATTGATCTAATTGTTTAAAAGTGTGTATGATCGGTCATGCTTCATATTTCTACAGGGAGAAAAAAAGGTTCATCTGCCATTTTCTCATGATAATTTTAACAAACTGACTTTTAACGGAAAAAAAAATCGAAATTTTCTGTCCGTCTGTCAAAGGCTTTATGCTCGAGAGTTATTAAACAGGTAAAAACTTTAAACTTTCACAAAATATGTGTTAATTACAATATATGGAAAAGTTCTTTAAAGTGGCTTAGAAACTTATTTAACTTTTGGCTTTGGGGACTTGTTTTATGACGCAATTTGACACATTTTAAATGGCTAGATTTCAAAAATACCCGACATATAGAAGCGGAAGATTTGTAAAATTTTCAAAGTAAAGCCTTTTAAATGACTTCAATTCAATGGGTGTTTTTTATGAACTGACTTTTAATTTGTTTTTTTTTTTTTTGGAAAATTCGGGGCCTAACTGTTCCCCTAAAATACTGATTATCGAATATCTGTCCCATTTATTGACCGATTTTTAAACTTATCTTTGTGTTTATTAGGATTTGCAACAGGGGGAAAATTTGTTCCGCTAAGCTATTGATCTTTTAAAAACCCCTCCATTCATATACCAATTTTTAGAATTTCTTTTTTTGGTTCCAACTAGTGTGCTTGCAGCTTGGTCCCATAACTGTTTGTTAAATCTTTGCAAAAAGTTATTAACGCCCCCCCCCCAATTTTAGTGACCGATTTTCAAAATTCTTTCTTGTTTGATTGGGTTTTTTGCACTTTGGTTGGTGGGCTCCTAAAATATTAATTTACTAAACAGCTATTAATGGGACGATTTTGTATATGATATTTTTGGTTCAACAAAGTACATACTTAAATTTCCGGGGGAGTGAAAAAAGCATTAATTAGAATTAGGCTTGTTTGAGCTATTTGGAAAATACTTCCTTTTCACAACGAATTTTTTTAAAATTTTGAAGAAACGTATTGAATTTTAAATTTTGGTTTTTGAATTAATATTTTATTGAGATGATTCTTATAAAAATTTTATACACTTACCAAATTTTCTTTTTTTAACATTTTTTTTTTTCAGAATATAACCCACTTCCACTGGGTGGTCTTAGAAATTTTGGCTGTTGGTTGCGAAATTTCCGAAGTATTGCAGAATTATTTACGTGACGATAGAATTGATTATATAAGTACGTGTTTTAAAACTATAGAGCAGCATTAAGGTGAGTGATATTTATTTTGTTTTAACTACAATATTTGGCCATGAGTTTTTTATTTTTAATCCACTATTAAAGAGCTTTTTTTTTATCAAATTGATTATTATATTATTTTGTTCAAGCAATAATTTTCAAGAGAAACTTTTTTACTTTTAAATAATTTTTTTTTATGTAAAATGTACGACTATTATGTAATTTTTTTTATTATTTCTTTAGCACTTGGATAATTAATTAATTGTATACTTTTATATTGTTTGGTTTTTTTTTAAGATTAATTCTACGTTTTATATATTTTTTTATTTATTTTTTTTCTATTTCTTGTGTTTTTTTTTATTTTGATTAAATTTTATAGTTGTTTTTTATTTTTATTTTGAATGTCACTTCACTGTTCTTTTTTTATTGTGAACAAATAAATCGCGTATAATCCCATTATTTGCGATACAAGCCCAAATATACTAGAAGATGTTGTAGTTTTCCTAAGTATTTTGTCCACTGTTTTTTTTTATTTATTTTATTAATCCTGATTGAAGCTGTATGATCGAGACGAGTTGGACGTTGGCTGTTGGTTAGTTTATTAGCGTTGAACTTCTATCCAAATACTGGTTTATACCCGAAAATATTTTCAATAGCTGACCTTTATTTCCTTCATATATTTGAAATATTTTTATTTTATTTTTCTTTTTTGTGTTTCGTGTGTCAGCTTGTTGAACGTGGTGTATCTTTTGTTTGTTTCATAAATGATATTTTGATTTGGCACTCCAAAATATTGGCTTCTATTTGATTTGGCTAATCTTATACTTCATCGTTGGACAATGACATTTGTTTTTAAAAAACAAAAAAGAAGACGAAATCATTATAATGTTTTGGCCAAAAACAAAGATGGCAAATGGCAAAATTTTCGTTTCATATGAAATGGTTTAAATATTTTACTTCTGATGAATCCTTTCTTTTTTTCCTTTGGTAGCTGGGGCATTTGTTTGTTACACATCTTGGACCATCAGCACCACCATCACTTGATGACAACGTTAAGTTGACCAGAAGAAGAATTTTCTTTTTCAAATCGTTTTTCATCGTTCTTTGGATGTTGTTTTCTTGGCTGGCTGTTTGTTGATTGTTTGGCATATGGCGAATTTCTTGGGTGCGTCTCAGTCATAAAAAATAAAACGATGATGATGGTTTGCCGTAGGGCACACAATTTTCGTTGCCAGCCGCCAGTCAGTCAGCCAACAAATATTAAGTTTTCTCGTACACAGCATTTATGTTGGCTCGCGCTTTAGCTGGCTGCCTGCCTTATTGTTAGCCAACTGACTGACGACTAACGTAGCTGGCTATCAACTACATTACGGTGTGCCAGCAAAACATGCAAGCAGGCCAGCAGTTAGTTTGTCTACTAGTGTCGCTAATGTTTTCATCGTTGTCGTTGTCGTAGACTCAGTCGTCATCATCATCATCAGCAACAACAACAACTGGAACATGTACATGAATATCCACAACATCCATTCTTATGACTTTGGGAGAAGAGTTAAAATGCGTTCAAAGAGCATCACATCACATCCAAAAGAAACACATGTGAGTTCGACACACACATACTCTGTTTGGTATTGTTATTGTGAGCCACCATCACCCGTGCTGCGTTAGTTTCGCTTTAACTGCAGCAATGTGCACATTGTGGCAAACATTTTGCAAATCCAACTGGCTCTGCTCCAAACTCTTTTGTTTGTTTTTGCTTTTTTATACAATTTTTTTTCTATTATTCTGGTTGCTCTTGTTTTCTCATTTCTCGTTTCTCGTTTTATAAGATTTTTGTTCTTGTCTTAATTGCAATTCGTTCATCTTGGGGAGAATTTCGTTGCTCGTTTGCATTCGTTTGATTTCATTTAGTTTGTGTTGGGTCTAGTACATGTTTGACTTTGTCACACACTTGCATGCAGCTGAACGACGATAATGTCGGGAAAAATTTTGACGACTCTTTTTATCGGTCTCTCTTTCATGAACTTGAGGGACTATTATTGGTTGCTTGTGTTTGGTTGAGGAATAGAAATTTACGTGTGTGTGTGTGACTGTGTGTGGGGTCTATTTTTAGTGCAGTTTTTGTGACAGTCTATGGTTTATACTGATTTTAAGGTATAGATTTAAATTAAAGATGAGGATCTTTGCTCCCATTTATTTTATTCGTTTGGCAGATACACAGAGCGAAATTTTTGTATTGTCTTAGAGCTTACAAAATTGGCCGAATTTTCTAAGATTTGCAGTTATAGTATTTTTGAAATTGTCTTTTTCTTCAGAGAGTGACTTCTTCAATGTAATAAGCAAATAATATGGAAGATTCAACTATCATCTTACTATTTCAGATTGTGTTTTGATTACAATTAAATGAGTGAACTCAAATAATAAAAATCATGATTTTCATACATGATTAACTTTATACTTTTTGTATGAAAAAAAAAACAATTTCATTTAATACACTTAAACAAAATTTTTAATTGAACTAATTATTTTCATCGTCAACAACGAAATTAATTGAGTCTGCAAATTTTCGTAATTAAAATCGGCAAAATGTTATGTTCAAAATGTTTAATTAAATATTTTGTTTAACAAACTTTTCTTCCTAAAACAAACTTAAAAAATAAATTAATTTTCGCCAAAAAAATTTTTCTCTGTATTGTGGCACTTTGGTAATTTCTTTTGTATTGCTTATAAAAAGGCTTTAATTTTATTTATTTATATTTAGTTTGCAATTTTTTTTCGTGTTACACTCTTGCCAATCATGAATGTGTGTTGCCCACAACCACTCAATATATACCGAAAGAAATTCTACGTGCTTGGGTTCCTTAAAGATCTGTTATCCAAACAATCTTTTGGATTGCTTCTGTTTACACTGACAATAAGTCTGCCCATTTTTTATTTTTTTATTTTTTGCACCAGTTTTTGAGTGTATAAGTGTTTGGGTGTGTGTGTTTCTGTGTGCATTTGTTATTTGTATATTTAAGTCATTATTCTTCAAAAGTACAACAAGACAGACAAGTCTAAAATAAATTGTAATATTTGGGTATATTTCCTCGTACTACGATATTTTGTTGTCTAATATTTTTTTATTCCTTTTACTAAAGTGGACGTCTAGTATTTGTTGTGCCAATTGAGTCATTTATTGTTGTTACTTGAAATCTTTACCAAACGGAACCACATCATGTGTATAATATGCGTAGCATTATGGGTAGGTCGGTTGGTGGTAGTTTGCTATTCATTTAAAACCATAAATAATAATGTGATTTTCAAATGTACTTTATACATCGTGGTAACAGGACAATATATTCGGTTAACAAGTGGAGCAAGAGTATAGAGGACATTTGCTATCGTTGTTATGTACAGCTCGTTCGGTAAATTTGTGCATAATGAGAAAGTTAAATGTTTTTCGCATACAAAACTGCATTACATGAAATTGCCCATGCTCTGTAAAAGTGAATTAAATCAAAAAAATAGTTGTGCAGAAATTTAAATTTTCAAGTTACACTTTTTTAATTTTAATTTATTTTTGTCGCATTTTTTGTTGCATAGTGTAATCACAAAATATGTATATTATTTATATTATTAGTTATATGTATATTTTAATATGTATTTAATTTTATTGTGTAACCATTTACTTGACAAACTGTCAATGTAACTTTGTGGGGGTAGTTGTGTCTCTATTATGGTTCTTTTTGTCATCTGGACCACGTGTTGTTGTTTACAACACGTTGCTGACTTAAAAGCTTTGCATGGTTGTGTATCTTTTTTGCCGTTTTGCTAAATTTCAACAAAACACCCACAAAACACGTGGTTTTTATTGTAACAAATATAAACATGGAAAATTAGACTAAACAATTTTAAATGACTCTAATTTTAGAGTTAATCAATGTTTTATGTATGTTTTTATATGGCTTTGGTGGTTCCGCCACACACACATTGTCACATTAATAACGCATAATTTGTACAATAATTACATAATTTGTTTCGTTGTGTTGTTTTAAATGTTTTCTCATATTTCTTTTTTTTTTTGTGCTTTCCACATTTTAACCACATGTTTACTATAAAATATTTTTACATTTACTTGTAAACCAATAAACTTTAATAGTTAGTTTATTGTTTGTGTAAATTTTTTTCTAATTTTTTTTATTATGTTCTTAGAAATTTTGTTGTGTTAGTGGCGCCTTTTCTAAACATAAGTCAAATGAATATGTTTTCTGTTTTGCTTATTTTTGTTTGTTTTTAGAGCATTTGAATGACCATAAAAAACTTTGTGATACCAATGTTATCTGGTACGGCTGTTTTCCTTTTTCTCTTCTGTGTGTGTCTTCTATTTAAATGACCTGTTGACAATTTGTATTCATTAGAAATGTATCTTCAAGTACTAAAATTTTCCTACAATTGTATGGAATATATTTCTTTTGTTATTACTTAACTAAGCTTAAGATTTTTTCTTTCAGTAAAACATGTTTATTAAGAAAAATAAAATCAGATGCAGAGTGCATTTTTTTCAAAATACATTCTTACGTACATATACTTTTGAAATATTAAGGGAGTTCTTATTAAACGAAAAGCTTGCACATTGAGATAATTAATTTATAAACAAGTTAAACACAAATCTTTAATTAAATACGCAAAATTTTAAATTTAAACAATACGAGTAACGTTCAAGACATTAACTTCACCATATTGTTTCACTGGTGTGGGCTTCTTTTTAATATTCTCAAATTCAAAGTTAATTTTTTCAAGTAATGTTCAATACATTTTTATTTACGCTCTTCCTATACTTCCTATTTTTAATGCAATTTCAGCAATTTAAACTTCTAATGGGATGCCTAGGAAATGAAGAAATAAATTTATACTGCAATGAATTGCACTATAAAAAAACAACGTTTAATACTAACATTGGTCGCGTTCATAAGGCGTAACTGTTGTGCAACCGTTGAGTGTTTGTCTTAGAAACGCATAGTTGAGCAGTTCCGCTCAGCTCAACAGTTGAGTATAGGCGGCCATTTTTTTCCATCATAAAAGTTTTTAGCTACCTAAACTCAACATGTTGTGCTCAGCCTCAACAGCTGATCCAAGAAAGTTACGAGTATGGCGTTTATATCAAAATTCAGCGCCGCTTTGTTAGGTGGCGGCTGCAAACTAAACTGTTCAATTTAACATGACAAATGTGATAAATAACAAAATAAAGAAATGCAATTAAAATAATAATAATTTCACTAAATACGTGTTTTGTTATATTTATACCACATACTTAATTCACTATAACGTTGAATGATTTTTGAACACGGTGGCGGCTCAGCGTTGAGTTAGAAATGCTATCGGCACAGCTTTCTCATTTTATTGCACTGTTTCTTGTCTTGTTGTGCAAATTCAATAAATTTTAAATACAATTTTGAAATAAAATAAAAATGGAAAAGCGGTGGGCTGCTGACTATTGCATTCTATGACTATCCATACTTTTCAGCTAAACTATTAAATTTTGTTAATTTAAATTTCATATTTCTTTTGCCCCTCTTTTATTTCTATTCAATTGTTTACATTTATCAGCTGTTCATTTTGCAGTTTTCATCAAGGTGTTTCTAAGACGTAACTACTGAGCTCAACAGTTACGCCTTATGAACGCGACCATTGTAGACAGCAAACAGTTTTTTCTTAAAATATGAGATATTTACCTTTTAGTGAATCACCCTTGTAGACTGTAGCATACTCTGCCACTGGAAAGAAAACAATGCTCAGGTATAATGAAACTGATTCCAAAAGTTATTTATCAACTTTGATTTTAGATTTAATCTTTTATAATGTTTAGAACACATGTATTTTATTAGAAAACAGAGAGAAGTAAAATTCAAAAAAAAATTAACAAATAAAAATTTAATTTTTTTAAAGAAATAACTTCAAATTTAAGAGTTTTTTGAAAAAAAAAATTCATAAGTTTTTTATACCTCATGGTACAATTAAGGAAACAACCATATTTCTCACCAAAAAAATTGTCCCTAAATATTAAGACATACAAGCAGACTATAAAATACAGACCTGGCGAAAAATAAAAAAAAATGTGCCTTCCATTAAAAATTATAAATTTGATATAAGAAGAATTTGTAATTCGATGTTTGATGAATTTATTATTTATTTCCAAAATTTAAGGACATAAGAAATTAATGCATTAAATTTCTAAGAAAGATGTTGCTAACTACTCAGATTTTCCATAATGATCATGGTGTGTATAAAAAAATGTATTGAACGTTACCAATAGTTTTCGTAATGAATGTCTAAATCTCCTCCGAAGATTTGTAGAGAGTGTTTGAGCTAAATATGAAATTCTTTGAAAAAATGTAATGAACGTTACTTTGAAAAAATTCTTAAATAAAATTAAGTATTGATTTTTAACAAGAAAAAGTTAAACTGAACTTTGGTAACATAAACTAAACAGCATTTAGGAAAGATGAGTAACGTTCAATACAAAAATATACATTCGTTTAGGTTAAGCGTTTAATGTTAAAAATTTCAGGGTCCATTGAATATTAGAAAAATATAAATATTAATTTAAAATGTTCTTATACATCATATATAGAACTTTAAAAATTCATATACACAAACTCGTAATAAGAATTACACATACAAACATACATACATGAAATATGTAAATATATTGCCTCAAATTGTGCCCTCAGCCGTTATGGTGTGTGTAGCTGAATGTAATACGTTCTTTGATACACACATACGCACCGCTTAAGTATTTAAAGGAAGAACAAGGAATAACAGTTTGAACTTGTAGACAGACGCCAAAGGTCCTCGAAAGAATGCGAAATAAAAAATTGAAATGCCCACACGTCGTCAAAAACAAATGTAGCCAAATAATATGAATGTCATTTAGTTTAGTTTAAACAGTTTCACCACTTACTACCGTCATCCCTTTTTTTTTTTTTTGTCAAAATAAACTAAAATAAATATACAAAACATATATCCTGAAATCCTGTTTTTAGCTGTTCTACACATTCTACAAAGATGTAAAATACGGTCTAGTTAGTGAGTAAGTGTGTGTGTGTGTAGTTTGGCAATTGCATTCAACCATGTAAAAATAGTTAAACGTTGCTACTTGCTTGACTTTCCTTAAAATAAAATTTTTCCAAAAAAAAAAAAACATTGTGCATAAAAGATTCAATATCTTTTGTTTTACTTAAAAAAAAAAATAAAATAAGGAAGAAAATTATAAAAACAAAATGCCAACACAAAATGTATGGAACCATATTTTTATAACTGTCATCCCGCCAGGATGCTCGAAACGAAAGATATTTTTGTGGCAGCTAACCATTCCTCTCTAAATCAAATCATAAAAACGCAAAAAATACTTTAATTTTAAGTACTAAATTTAAATTTGTTAAATTTTCCCATTTTTGTTGGAGTTTATTTTCTATGTTTCAACACTTCTTTAAGCTTTATAAATTAGTGAAGTTTTTCCTTTGAGTTTGTTGAAATATTTTTGGTTTTGTGTTCACACATATTTGTACTTTGCCAAACTTAATGACCTGTTAACTTTTCGATAATAGACATGTTTTGGGCAAATTCTAACACTCCAACACCAAAAACAAATCTAACGAATATTACTACAGCGCTCTATTATAGTCTGTTCTTTTTATTTTTTGCTAAACTCCCACTATCTTTTTGAGACAGTCTCGAAAAAAAATAGAATTGCAAAAAAGAAAACAAGAACTACACCATAAGGTCTACTCTATACCTACGTTAACACCCTTTCAATGTTTCTGTTGGCTCATTATGTGAAAGGATTAGCTAAACTGTTTGCAATTATCAGTTAAATGGAGGATTTCACTTCAAGAGACATCGATAACGAAGCATTTTAAGTAAATTAGACAAAATTAAATTCGTCGTACAGTTAAATGTGGAAGCAGATTGAATTTATGAAACTGTTTGATACAAAAAAAAAAAAAAAAAATAGAGAGCGTGAAATAAAATTACGATTCATACAACGTAATTTCGAGTATTGTTTCCAGTAGATTTACAAAAAAAAAAAAGCTGCCTATTTTTCAAAATTTATTTCCATCCACCAAAAATACCTGCTTATAAAAAGTACATCTTTATACTTTATCTCTTTAAAAAAAATCCCTCTATTAAAATAGTACTTTTCAAAAAAAAAATTCTCCAAAAAAGTACCTTGTTAAAAAAGTTAGTTGCTCGTTTAACAAAGAACTCGATAAAATAATGCCCATAAAAAGTACCACCATAGAAAAGTACCTCCGGAAAAAATGATTTAAAAAAGTACCACCATAAGAAAGTACATCCCAAAAAAAATTATTTAAAAAAGTACCACCATAGAGAAGTACCTGCTGAGAAAAATTCTTTAAAAAAGTACCTCCATAAAAAAGTTCCCCTTCTAAATGTAATTCTTTAAAATAAAGTGTCTGTAAAAACAATAAGAGCTCTACAAAAAAAAGTACATCAATTCAATAAAAATAAGTACCTTTAAAGTTCCTCTTTAAACAATAAAGTTAACAGCATAAAAATAGTTTTTTTAACATGATTTTTATTCAAAAAGTAAAGGTTTCTTTAAAGAGGTAAATACCTTTTGAAATAATCCCAACAACAACCCAAATGATATTGACAACAAAGTATATTTTTATTTCGTTCACTTTACAAACATACAATTACTTTTGTGTATTAGTAACTTTCAGCAATTGTCCTTTACATAAAAAATTTGTATGCAAATGTCCTCTTGTTTATTTGTCAATTTATTTAAGTTTGTTTGTTAAACAACAAAAAGTACAAGTTTGTCGTTATCTTAACTAAAGATTTTATTCTTTGGCAATATATTGTCAAGTAGATTATGTGGTATATAGTTTTGTGGTTTAACATATGTTTTTATGCAAATTTTCCACTCACACTCACGCAGTTTTTGTAAAAACTTTTCCATTTCTTTTCAATACATTTTCAATTCTTGGTAGTTGAAAAGTTATCTCAACACATTTTCAGGCAACACAAAAATGAACAAAATTATCAAGAAAAGAAATTCTATTAATAGTAATTATCTGTGGAACAGGATCTCTTTTTTATATTAAGTGATTGCGAATTATTAAAACAAGGCACGTTAGTCGATTTTCCCCCACTCATTTACGTTTCTTTTTTTTTTTTTTGCTGTTGTTATTTCTGTTTTCTTTTTTATTAAATACTAGAAATCGCTTGATGGTTGTTAAACTAAAACTTTCACAATAATATTTTTCATAACCTGATTTAATTTGCAAACTAACAATTTGCACATACTCGCACTACTACAACGCTGAAGACACTTACACGTACAGTCATACATACATACGGCTACCATAAATAAATATGTATGTATGTAGTTTTTCTACTTAAATGTTTTTTTCTTTAAATTTACGCAAAATACTTATTTTGCATAGTAATTGTGGCAATTTTAGTCAAATACTGCAACTGTTTGTAAATTAAAGTTAGACAGACAGTCTGGAAAATAATGCATTTGTGAGATTTTCAAAAAGTATTTCCTAAAAAGTTATTTTAAAATTCCGGGTTTTTCGAAGCAAATTCTGTCTGAACCAAAAAATACTTTTCGTAAGAACTCAATCATATTTACCGTAAAAATTAAGCCAAGCTTGGTACCAAGTACTTTTACTGTTCTTCTATGAAAATTACTTTTTAAAATAGGACTACATATAAAATATATTTTTTCCAAACGTTTTTTTTTTATAATGAAATTTTATTTTTAGAAAAGGTACTTTGTACAAAAGATATTTTCTACAATAGGTTCTTTTTACAATAAGTACTTTAAATAATATCTATCTTTCATTAAATCTACTTCTTATAAAATTTACTTTTTACAAAAGGTACTTTTTGCAAAAGGTACTTTTTATAAAAGGCACTTTAAATAATATCTATCTTTCATTAAATCTACTTCTTATAAAATTTACTTTTTACACAAAAGATACTTTTTATAGAGGGTAAAGTTGTATTAATAGTACTCTCTATAAAATTTGATATTTAACTCTGGTACTTTTAATAGAAGGTACTTTTTATCTTCTTCTTTTAATGAAAGGTACTTTTGGTAGAAGGTACTTTTTATAAAGACTATTGTTTACAAAAAGTACTTTTTATAGAGATAGTTTTTATAAAATCGACTTTTAACGTACATATTACATAATATATTTTCCTTAAAGGTATCTTTAGTCAAAAGTACACTTTTTATTGAAGGTACCTTTTAAGAGTGGTACTTTTTTTAAAGGTACATTTTCTAAAAAGTGCCTAATTAATAAAAATGATCTTGTGGTATTTGCATTGGATTGTAATAAAAAAAATTATCTGCAAAGAAAGCATTCTTTTTAATATTTTCTTTAACAAATTTGTACACATCGCATACTCGTATATTGTAAGTAGCCTCTTCTTATCTTTTAGCTAATGACCAAATGTATTTGAAATGCTGTCACTCATTCGAAACTATTGCTGTTAAATTGTTGTAGACGTTGTTGTTATTGTTTTTGTTGCTTATATTGCAATGTTTATTTGATTGCTTAACCATGGAAAGTCATCATCATCGTGTGTTTTGTTATTGAAGAACAAATTACGCCGTTTGTTTGGTTGCAAAAAGTTTTGAAACAAAATTTGTATGCAACACATTAAACTGTTGCAGTAAAAGCGGCATTTTTATTTATTTAGTTTTTATTTATTATTATTTTTATTTATTAACTGTGTATGGCCGAGATTTTATTCTACTCAAATTAAATGGAATTTTGTTTAAAACAATTTAAAATATAAAATTCATAAAAATTTTTAAGCGCTTAAATCTAAATGAAAATAGAATAGTTTCGTTTTAGGACAGGTTAAACTATAGTGGAATTTCATTGTGTTGTGGTGATAGAATTGTATGGGTTTTGTTGGGATCTTTCCCATGAATGCTACGGATTTACAAATTTACCAGATTTAAAGGAGAAGTTAAGTAATTCGAATTATTTGCCTATATTACAAGTTCGTACATCTTTGCAATGTACAAAAGCTCTGATTAAACACTGGCTTAACGATTTTCCAAGCCGGAAATTAGCTGTACAGAGGATTTTTTTAATCAAAAATTATCATTGATATCCAAAAGATTTCTGCTAATTGAAATTGATTAAGTTTCGCACTTTAATAATTTGGTATACAATTATCTCATATTGCGGTATTAACCCTTGTATGCCACAATTAACCTGTCTTAAACAATTTTAATATCTTATATATCTTTACTAGGAAGCCCTGTACATGGAATTTAAGTTAATTAAGTAATTAAAGAGATGTTAATTAAAAACATTTATTACAAAATAAAATTCTAATATGAATGACAAGCAGCCCATCATAATAATATTTGTTTAAAATTTTACCAGCTTTCGTTGCATCATATCGCTCTTAAAACAAAACAAAAATCTTTTTAAATAAATCTGTGCATCTCTCCCCGCCCGTGTCTTTAAAAATATACAAACGTTTCCCATTGTCTATAACACGAACCAAACCTGGGTTATAACTTATTTTCATATTTCCATATTGACTTTTATTAGTTTTGAGATTTGACTATAATAGTCGGCTAAATGGCTTTTTATGATTTTTAAACCTTGATATTTTGCAACAATTTAGTTTTTATATTTTGCCATTTTTCACTCTTCACCAGCATTTAGACCATTTAGATGATGTTGCAGTTGTATTTGAATGCCAACAACACACAATATAATACGCTGAAGTATTAAGTCAATTTTTATGGTTTTATTGCCTGAAGGTTGTCGTTTGGCTAAAGCCATTTAGTGTTCCATACAGCAAGTTTAACAGGTGGCTCTTTGTAGATTTTCTAGTCGTTTATAAAAAACAAATGCACTTCTTATCCTTTCAAGGCATAGAGAGCAAGGGCGAGGAGAATAAATTCGTTTGTTTGCAAAAATAAAAAAGAATATGTTAGCCATTTATATGTGATTACGATATGATTTTATTGCCAAAGTTTTACAAACTTTTGTTTAAAGTTAACTTGATTTTTTTCCTCACATTCAGTTTATGAGTTATAAAAATTATATATATATTAAAAAGTTTGTTTTTATTTTTGCGGTGGTTTTGGTATCTCATAATAATTAAATAAAGATAATTTTTTTTGTATTTGTCTTGAAAATTTTAAAGTTGCATTGAAACTTTAGTTAATTTTTTTTCCTAAAATATATTTTGAAAATTTATTAAAGAGATGCTTTTAAAATTAAGGCTTCAAAAGATTTCGAGTAGGTAGAAAATCCTTAAGACTGGCCGAAGGTTGGCTATGCAGGAAATCCTCAGTAAGCAGCGCCAATATTAATTTTTGGTTTAAGACTATTTTTTATAGTTAAGTTTTTGGTAATTTTTCATTATTGATTTAGGGGCCATTTTATCGCACGCTTAAAAGGAACCATGGCTCACAGTTTTGTATTGAAAATAATTGTAATGTTAAAAAAATTAAAATGTTGAGTACTTGTACCAAATCATCAGTAGACTTCAACCAACATATTAAAAAAAAAACATAATAGCAGCCTTAGCTTATGCACTAACTTTCAAACATCATTTGAGAATTACTGAAGAAATTTATTTCATATGATTCATATGATATAAAAAATTATGTTTCAAAAATCCTAAAATCGCTACACTTCGGTTTTGATAATTTTTAAGTTTTGATTTCATGTCCAATATACTGCATATAAGAGAAAAAAATATTATTTCCATCATCATAACAATGAATCGAGTCCCCAAAGAAGAACACAAACACAAGTCAATGCCTTAAGGAAGAGGGATGCGTTGACTCCTTTAGAAAGTAGTTTTATATTAGAACTGTTCCGCGAAATACATTTTATATACAGTAAAATCTTGATTGCAGACCCCAATCCGGATTATCAAATTATCCGGATTACCGAATTTTAAAACATTCAGGGTAATCACTCTTGCTTGAAAACAATACTAAGAGTAATTTCCCCTATTGTTTTGCTTTTAAAACACATATCGAATGATATATTGTATTCAAAAGAGATACAATTTTGAGTGGTTTCTTTACTGAAGGCATCTTGCACAAGCAGTGAAGTTCAAAAGAAAAAACAAGAAAAGAATTAGTAAAAGCAAAAAAAAAAAAAAAAAATTTCGCTCATATGTAAATACAACGGTACTTTTATATGTATTGGGAAAAAAACAAGGAACTGCGTAGCAAAATAGTTTGTTTTTACAGCAAAAAAATAGAGAAAAACTATATTTTTGGAGTAACAATTAATAGAGATTAACACTACACAAGAGTTTGTATACAATCCGGATTATAGAGCACACAATTTATTGAAAAACGATGTTCGGATTACCGAATAATTCGGACTAGCGAGGGTCCGGATTATCAAGGTTTTACTGTATTTTTTTGTGTCATTGAATAACTGCACATATACTATCACTTTTTAGTTACCCTTTATCTTTATATATGTACAGGAAAATATAATTAATATATTTTTTTATCAGCCATAGCACAGAACTCAATTCCGATCAAAAGTAGTTTCAATTCCGAAAGTTGAGTCTTTAGAAAACGAATAACAAAAGTTTGTTTGTAATCAAACCACTTTTAAAATTCAAATGGAAAATGACAATGAATTTTTCTCTCAACTTTATTTGTAGTAAATAATAAAAAACATGCATACTTTTCGGAACATCAATAAAATAAAACTCTCATGTATTTAAAATTTTAATTAAAAAACAATTAATTAAAACAATTAATCGTGACTTAACCATAATGCCATAGGCAAACAGCTGTTTACGTAATCAAACCACTTTTAAAATTCAAATGGAAAATGACAATGAATTTTTCTCTCAACTTTATTTGTAGTAAATAATAAAAAACATGCATACTTTTCGGAACATCAATAAAATAAAACTCTCATGTATTTAAAATTTTAATTAAAAAACAATTAATTAAAACAATTAATCGTGACTTAACCATAATGCCATAGGCAAACAGCTGTTTACGGTTATGGCGAAAAACCAAAATTCAATTGGTTTATATTAGCGGCGCCCACAAGTTCCTTATGGAAGAGCAAACACCAATACATTTAAAGAAAAACAAATTTTTATTCAAAATTTTTTGTTGTAAAAACAAATACATGAAAAGAAAACACAAAAAATATATTTCATATATTTATTTCATATCATACGTTAAGCAAAAACAATATGTACATTGATGATGGGTGTCGTCAATGTTTACCAGCAAAGCATACGAAAGTGTTGTTGCTTTGCTCTTGTGTGTATACAGTGCAGAACGACAAAAAAAACTAATAAGACAAAGTTGTTTGTGTATTTCGTATTGCTAGTGTTGAGTGCTGTATGAGTATATGAAAACACACAGCCTATAGCTAAGAGTATTACAAAAACAAATGAGCATGAAGAGCATGGGGCCTGGGCACCGCTGGTTTATATGGTTATGGTTATGGCGTTATGGTAAGTCACGTATAACAAAATACATTGTTTTTCATAAGTTTGGTTTGAGCAGCTGTTTTCCATGGTTGTATGGCATTATGGTTAAGTCACGACTAATTTGAATTTAAACAATTAACGATTATTTTATTTTATTTCGATATTTCGCTTTCTCAATGGAAAGCTTCTTCAGGAAATTTTATGTTTTTTCAATAATAAGAAAATCTTATACCCATTGAGAAAGCGAAATATCGAAATAAAATAAAATAATCGTTTATTGTTTGTTGTTGACCTTAAGCTTGTTTTTTAATTAAAATTTTAAATAATAATAAAAAGGTCGAAAAATTAGAATAATCATTTAAAACTCTCATGTTAATAAGAAAATCTTAATGTGTGTTTTCCTAGTACAAACCATTTAAAAAAACGTCTATGGGTATAGAAAACTTTATCAGTGTCAAATCAAAATAAAAAAAAAGGGTTCTGAAGACTGCAAATTATAAACGATCAGCATACACTTACGGAATTACAAGCATTCCGATCGAAATGTGTGACTTGCCCTTATATTTCTCATTAAAGTCAGACTAAAGAATACAAATTTATATATTAAAATATCTTTTATTACCTTTAAGTGTTCACTGTTCAATACTCACATCACAATGAAAGCAAAAAGCAACCGAAAAAAAGTCTCTACGCTAATAAAACAATCCGCCCTAATGCAGTAAATAGGCTTTTAACCAACTCAAAATAATAAAAATCCTTGCAAATTGTATTGTACTTAAACATTGGCGACAAACGCCAAAAAAAAAAAAAAAAAAAGAAATAAGCCTGGGAAAAGGGAAATTGCAAAGGAACAAACAAGTCATGTTCATATTTGAAAATTGTTTCACTTAAAACCCCAACTCCTCGTAACTCTATTAGACACGACAATAACAATTTTACCACAAAAAACATAAATCCATGTTAATGCGAGGATATGTGTATGTGTGTGTGTGTGTGTGGAAAGAGAGTGAAAAAGAATTTGTTTTAACTAAAACAATTTGTATGCAGAACCATGTGTCATTTTTATATTTCCTACAACTATTTCAATTCAAGACCAAAACGGAAAATGGTACTTCGTCGCAGTGAAATCAGAAGAAAAATCATATAAAAAATTTTACGCTTTTCTAACTTAAATATACAATTTGAAGACAATAAAAATGAAGTAAAATTATATTGAGACAAAACAAAACATAAGGAAAAGATTTGTAATTGTAATATAAAAGCCAAATGAATAAATGAATGAATGAATGATCGACTCGTTATGAAACAAATATTTGCCTTTTGAAAACAGCAAAGAAAGAAAGCAATGAATTTTTATTGTCCCTTAAAAGAAAACGTAATTCAAATATGTTGACATGTAATGAAGCTAAACAATTCTTTCTTTAATATAAATTTAAGTAATGCAATTGCTTAAATTTAATAAAAAAAAAAATCTGCTGATTCCAAACAGAAAATCGTTTTTTATTAAAGTGTGGTAGTCATGTACATGAGTACATGTTAGTGGTTCCGTTGCGATGTGTATGTAAATGTTTAAAAACTGCGGGCGGAAGTTTTAAAATACGTATGTATGTTTGTATGTATGTGTGTATAAATAATATGCCTGCTTTTATGCTTAAAAAGCAATTAAAATGGCTTAAGAAAACTTTTCATTATCGAATGACTAAAACTATGCTAGAAAATATAAATTTTAAAAAATTTACTAATTAATTGTCTGTTAAGCTTTTCGGTTGTTATACAAAAATAAATGTTGACTACTACAATTCCAGTGTATGTATGTTTGATTGCAGACTTTTAGGAAATTGTTTCTACTGTGGGACACAGTGCAAAATATTTTGTTGAAAATTTCTGATGAAATGGTCTCGAAACATCACGATGTCAGTTCAACCTTCCACGCAGTCAAAATTGTCTTTGTCTGTTCAATTATTACAAGCTTGTGATGTTCTCTTTCTAATAATGAAATATATTTGGCCACAAACTCTAACTAAAGCATTTTGTGTTGTTCTAATTTTAAACAATTTCCAGATATTTGGAATAATTTTTTTTAGATTTTTATGTCACAATCCCATTGTGCGCTTATAACCAATAAGAACGTATATGACTTTGGTTATACTGTAGTTTATGGCTTTTAACAAAAATTGAAATATATGCGGTTTTATTCTTTAGTCGCACATTTAACTTAATTACATTTCGTTATTCTTTTTTACGATTTGATTTAACACCAGCATAAAAAATCGAAAAAAAAAACAAATAGAAAAATCCTTATGAATAAATGTGGTCTCTAGAAAACACACAAAATCTTATGCATGCTATTTTTTAAATTATCCCTAAAATATGTATATTTCCTTTTCCATGCTGCAATAACTTTCTAAGTTTTTATCAATCCATTCTCTAAAAATATCTCCTTGAAAGTTTTAGATTGTGTGTGCATGTGTGTAAACGTTGAGAGTCATATTAAGTTCATTTCACAGCATCACGCCATATAACTTTTTGTTTGTCTTATTATTTTAAAGTTGTTTGTTTTTTATACAAAATTTTTCTTTTAAACATGAAATATTTATGTGTGCTTGTCCTTTCTTTTTGTTCGCTTCATGGAGGATATCCGCCTAATTCATTATATCCTTTTAGGACATTGTTGTAATACGTAAAAGTGAATAGAGAAAAAATTACTTAATTAAAGTGAAAAATTTTAAGTTAATGGTTCATTAATTCTTGTACACCTTGCAGCTTTTGTTTTCATTTATTGAAATTGTTTTAATAAAACCATTGTCTTTTTCTACAGCAAAAGTGGTAAATATACAGAATAAATCTATTCGAACAATTTAATATTTTTGTTAATTTGTTCAATAATTTTTCAAATTTTAAATTAAACATTTCAAATTAAGGAAACTAATATTTAGGGATCAGTAGTATTTTTCAGTTATCTTTAAAATGTCATGATCAGAATTCTGTAATCAATTTTTTAAATTGTCAAGGTGAATGCTATTGAGTGAAAACTTCAACTATTTCTTTAACGTCATAGAATACGAGAGTTTTAAGCAATAATTTTAAGGTGTAAGAATGAAGGGGAGCAGTATATGGGAAATGCTGCTTGGTGATGAAGCGGCCAAAGCAAAACTCTATTAAACATTTTTATATAAAAATGATGCAGAAACGACATTTCCTATACACTGTGTTATTGGTTTGGTGATTTTATTGTTATTATGTATTATTCATAATTTAATCTCTAGACTTTTTCACTTCTACTAAATTATCAACTAGCTATCTTCAAATTTTTATAAGCACGTACGCTTTCAAGCGATAATGTAAAATATTCCAAACTGCAATCTAAAATTGAGAAATTAAGAAAAATTAATTTTGGAAATTAAATAAATTTTAAGAATATTTTTTTATAAAATGCTTAGGAAAGCAAAAACGTTAAAATTTCAATAATTAAAATTAAATTTCTCAAGATACTCCGCGATTATGAAAAACATTTTTGGAGTTAATGGAAATAAAATTTTAACTTGCCTGCCGGACACGTTATTTTCCATTGTAGCTTAAGGAAATCTATATAAAATTACACTTGTACCATGTTCAGACATATGCTTTAATTGTACAATTAAGAAATTAATTCAATTCGCTGAAAGAAATATTTAAATTTATATATATGTTTTCTTAGCATTTCTCTAACTTACCAGCCCATGTTCCATATTTCTCCATCAATTGTATTTGTTGTGGCCGTTGACGTTGAACCCATTTATTGTATAATAAATATATCGAACTTCTTAGGTTATCATATAAATAATGCAATAATGTATAAATACCCAATCCGAATAAGAATTCGCGCAACATTTATTTTATACTTTTGCCAATTGCATTCAATATGCAACTGAAACTTGTTTTGATTTCGATAATAAAGTTCATCCATAGCTAAATGTTTAAATCAATTGAAATTAATGGAAATTTTTTAATTACACTTTTACCATCTTGTACGTTGTATGTTGTATTAACAGATATACACTCGAAATATTATGTGAGTAAGTAAAATGAAACTTATTTTAGTTATTTGAATCAATTAAGTTTTTTAATTATTTTTTAAATCTTATTTTTTAAACTACTGAAATTGCAATTAACTAATATTTTTTATTTCTTTTAAGTTACTAAGAAATGGCTACATATCCATTATAAACTACTGCTTTATCGTTTGAAATAACGGCTAAGCCTCCTCAACTTTGCACGCAGTACTAACAACAATGTTTTTGCAATTACTTTAACTCAGTTTATTTGTATTATTATAAATTTTGTTTAGTTATTTTTATTTGAATGTACGATAAGGTACAATGTTCCAAACTGATGAGTTGGTATTCAGCAACCAACGAAATGCATATTGATTTGCTAACCCACAACAATATTTGTAGTAAATATAGAACAACCTAAAATGTAAAATCATAGAATAAGCTTAAAGGCAAATAGATTTATAATTATGATTGTAAAAAGATTACATTCGTTATAGTTTTGTAAGCTTAGGAATATAAATTGTGTAAGTAAAAAAGTTTTATTCATATGTACTAGTATTTTTTTTATATCAAAAACAACTTACCAATACGATAGCGAGCACAATTGTATGTATGTATGTATGTATTAAATTGTTATACACTTAACAATTGTTATTGTAAAATGTATGAATTTTGAAAATTACAAGAAATTAATAAAAACTAGGTTTTGCTGGTGAAATACACAAGGATATCCCAGGATTACTTAAATAACATGTACGAGTACATGTACTTTTTAAAATAATTACATTTCTTCTTTCTAAATCCGCTTAGAAACTCGATTGTCATTCAACTAAGTTGTTGGTGTATCCATCAGGAAAAAAGTAATATCACTCAGCTGAACAATTTTAAGTTTCCTTTTTTTAAGTTGTTGACACAATTTCTATTTAAAGTTGCAAAAATCTTTGAAGGTACATTTAACTGAATTTACTTACCGAAAATCATATAATGATTTTTGATCTAAAAGTGAGTGAAGTGTCTGTAAATTCAAAATTTACGGTTCGTACTCATTCACAGTAAAACATGTTTGCAAGTGAAGAACATTTAAGAAAACACAGTGATTTAATTAGAAATACAAAAAACAAATATAACAACAACACCTTCCAATTATCTACTTATTAATTAAAAAAAATCATTTATAATTCGAGTAAATTAAAATATTTCCTTCTCATATTAAAAGTTGAAATTTTTTTCAGAGTTTTTTTGCTTCAGCTAAATTATCACAAACTAATCTTATAAATGATACAATTATGTTTCCTTTCACACGATAAGGGACAATATTAAGAATCGTATTCTGAAATAAAAAAGATCAAATGTTAATATCGAACTGCCTAAGAAATAGTTGTTCACTTTTAAACAAAAACAAAAGTTAAACTTACCACTACACCATGCCAAAAATAACCAGTAGTTTCATCCACTTTCCCCAAAGTACCAATAGCCCATTTTGCAAAGACATCCGGTGGTGGTACAAAAATATTACCTTGCATTATTTTCTTCGAATAACTATTGATATTGGTGACAACAAAATGTGGTGCAACTAATTGCACAGATATACCCAAATGTTTAGTTTCCTCTTGTAGAGCCTTGGTAAAGCTACTTATGTACGCCTTACTGGCACCATATACCGAAGCAAATGGACACGGCATTTGAGCAGTGCCAGAAGATATATTAACGATGAGACCTCTATCGCCAGCTCTATGCCATTTATTTATGAAATGTCGTGATAATAGTGTTGCAGCTCCAATATTAATGTTTATCATATTCCATATTAGCTCTGGCGAGAAATTGCTTATGGTACCGAGAGGATTTGGAGCAACACCAACATTATTTACTAAAACACCAGTTAAAGTTAGATTATAATTTAATAAACTTTTAATTCAATCAATGAATGATAGTATTTGTTAATTGACAAAGTATATGTATATCATCAAGTTACCAACCTAAAATTCCTATTGGCTGCTCCGCTAGTTTATCCAAGAGAGTGTTGTAAATTTTGGCCCCTTTGGAGAAATCACATTCTATTGGAATAGTTTTAACCCCAAACTCTGTTTCTAAAATTAAAACAATTATTAAGATCATCATTTACTATAAAACTTTGGTTAGAAGTCAACTCTTACCGATCTCATGTGCAACTTCTTTAGTTTTAATGTTTGATATTAAAACAATATTGAAACCCAGACGGGCTAATTCTCTGGCATAGGCTTTGCCAATACCAGCAGTCGAACCTGTTACAGCTTGAAAAAAAAAACAAATATTCAAACTTTAAATTTTTTTTCTCATCATTAATCCAAATTACCAGCCCATTTTCCATATTTCTCCATCAAATATATTTGTTGTGTATTGTGACGTTGCAACCATGTGTTGTAGAGTAAATATACCGGAGTTCTTAGATTATCGTACAAATAGCATAACAATGCATAAAGTCCTACTATTGTTAAAAATTCACTAAACATTTTGTTTAAACACAAACCAAACTCTATTTGAAATTGATTTTCTATAACAAGATTCTTTCGAATTCTGATTTTCAAGTCGAAACAAATTAATAGTTGTTGAAAGCAATCTAAAGGTTCAAAGACTAATAATGACTATTTGTTTTAAGATCTGTAAGTATTGCAACAATTAAAGCTTGACTGGTATTTGTATACTCTTCATCAAAAATGGTATGGGAATTTATAGGTTTGTCATTCGATGTGTAACTGTATTTTTATAAACATATAGGGAAGTTGATTTTCCAAAGCTACCAAAAGAGTTGGAGACCTGGGTCTTGTTGTAATATACTATGAGGACTTGTCTTAACACAATTGTTCAATACCAAAATAAAATATCGGTTCTGATATTTGAGTAAATATGCACATATATGTTTGCATGTATGTATATATATACATATATAATTACTCCGAAAGAAAATTTCGTTGGAACATGGTCGACCAAAAATAAACATAAAAATTAATTTACATACATATAACTTGGCGAAGGGTATATAAGATTCGTTACAGGGGAATATAACACTTTTACTTGTTTATTTTTTTGTTCTCTTGCGTTTTAATTATTAACATATTAACAATAATAACAATCATACAAGATCAAGTTTCGCAACTTTAAAATTATATTGACGTACAATATACAAGTTTAACCTAAATACATTAAACACTTAATTTTCGCGACTTCGTATAAAATGCATATGGCATTTTATATAAGCCACTTGCCGCTGTAAATCGCTGCTTTGCCGATCTCCGCTTTGTCGCTCATTGCGTGGCCTCTGCCTTAGACAACTCAGTCAGTTTAAAATCGAAAAACAAACGACATATGTAAATATAAAATTTTTCTTCTAATATTTTTTTTGTTCATATCACGAATTGAATAGAGGCAGCTTAAGAAGTGTTTAATCCCGTTTTGGTATTGCTTCAATTACTCGTACTAAAAGTAAATAATGCTAAAATAAATGAATTTTCTACGAGCTTATTCATACAGACGCACAAAACTATAGAAATGTTTCTAAATACTTCTGCTAATCGCTTGAAGTTTTTTGCAAAAAGGGTTTTCCTTGCGTTATAATGAAATGAAAAATGCTAATTTGACTAAAATGGCGTGTATTGGATAAATAAATAAATAGTTTTGAGTCACCTTATGTAAGTCATAGCAAAAAGCTAAAAATTAAAAAGTATTTTTCTTTGCTAAATTTGAATTGGCTAAAAGAGTATATGAAGCGTAAAGCTTTATATAATCAGAGCTGCCACTCTGATTTTATTAAGAAAAAAATGTTTGCCCATTTTATATCCAAAACCAAAATTTGTAACGGTCAATATAAAGAGATTTGTCATTCCGTAGTGTACGAGTAGAATGTGCGTAAGCTGCACAATATTCATATGAGAGTCATGATTACCGGTTATTATACAATTGCATGTAAAAATGTTAGTTTTGATACTATTGCTGTAAATTTTTGTGACAACGTATTTGTTAGTGTGATATGTATTGAAATCACTAAATAAGTAAATTTCACAAAGAAATGTGTGACAGGCCCTTTCTACTCATGGACTTATGGGCATAAAGGTTACAATAATCGAAATATATTAAATATGCGATTTGCAAAAATAAATAATGAATTAGAGCCTTTACATAATATGGTAACGATATATACATACATATATATACGACTATATTTGTATGTAGTATATATGAAAAATTCCCTCCCCACGAAAATCTGTCCTAAATAGCAGCTAAAATCCCCACATCTTCACAGCACCCTACTGTATATTGACGACTACATCAAAACGTCGACTAAGTTATTCAAAAACGGCAAATCAGCAGTTTAATGAGTTCTAAGAACTTGAAACCACTTTGATAAATCATCAAATCTGGCAACAGTAATTTTATTTCAGTGATAAGGAAACTAGGAACCACAACAAAAACACCAACTATTTGTCGAACACAAACAAATATTTTATTGATAAGATTTCAATAGTAAACAGCATGTATAATGTGTATTTAGTAAATACCTACAAGTTAAAATAGAATATTTTGTAAAGTGCAAATAAATAAATAAAAAAACAGACTAAAAATATTATAAATAAATGTTGTTCTTATGAAGTTTTTCTTAATAAGATTGAGAAGAAAATACTAATTTGTGAATGAAATAATTAAGGAACCTGCAACAGCTGTTTTCTATTCATTTTGGGTTTGCACACACACGTACATACACACACATCTTTACTCAACACATTCACACAGACATAACATTAACGATTTTTTACGATTTTTTGCCTGAAATTTTCTATAATGATTGGCTAAAATGTTTTTTTTTTTATCATTAATTGTTTTTTGTATGTAATTTTATTTGGTCATAATATTACACAGACATTTTTTGTTTGTTTTTCTATTTATTGCAATAAATTTTATCTAGTATGTACGTTTGTATGTGTTGCTGATTTAATTAATAAATAATAAATAAGAGTCCTTGTACATGACTACAGAAATAGATTTATGAGCTTTTAAGTCGACATATTTACCATTAAGTGCAAGGAAATCGTAACGCACACCGCATAAAATTACCTTTGCTTTATTATTTATTAAAGGGTGTTTTTTTTAGCTGCATTAGAACTATCGATATCTAGGGCTGGAAAGTCATCATGAATCGTTTAACGCGAGAACAACAATTCCCAATTGTGGAAATTTACTTAAAAAAAAAGCTTTTTGCGAAGCTCATTAAAGTCATTTAAAAAAAAAATTTTTATTTAAATAAAATATTACTTAGAAATAAATTGTCAACTGAGCAAAAAGTTAAGTTTGAGAAAAAATATTCAACATCAATTTATTCTGCACAAACACAATTAAGAAACACAATTTATATTGTAGTTTTTGTACAAAAACCTGCAATTGTTTCTTTCGAAGCTAAACTTGAAAGAAACGACGTCTTAAAATACCTCTTGTGTATCAAAACAGTCTGCAGTGCATGTGTAGAAGAAAAACCGATGAACAAGATTAGTTGCAATGCAATGAAGTAAATGTTACTTACAGAAAGTTTTAAACACAATTTAAGAAAAAACAAAAAATAAATAAAAATACAAACTTTATTTAAAAGCACCATCATGACTTGAAGCAAAAAAAAAAAAAAAAAACAACTATACGAGTATACAAAACCCAAACATGTAAAACAAAAAATAACTAAATAAAAAATCAGTCAGTGCGTGTTAAAGCAAGCTGGTGTACGGTTCGAAATTTAAATAAATTTCAAATCATATAAAACTATTTTAAAAGAAACTCTTTCAATTAATTTAAATTAAAATCACATCGAGTGCATTCTGGTTAACAAAATATATAAAAATACAGTGAGGAGTTGCAGCTGATTGTGTTTCGAAAGCATAAAGTTTTACAAAATCTGTACCAAAACTGATAAGACCTTAAATAAATTACAAAAAAAAAAAAAAAAAACAAACCAAACAAAAAAAAATTAACTAAACTAAAAAATAAATAATAATTTAAAGCAATCATGTTGCTGCAAACAGCCGAAGATATATCATTTATATCGTACGCGTTTAGTGTGACATGTGTTTGCCAGATATTTTCAGCGGCCATATATTTTATTGGACTGACAACTGTATTGCTTTTCGTATACGATAATTTCAAATCTGTAATATCGATAATTAAATCTATTTTGGAACCGTATTTTCAACCGCAGCTACCACAAAATCTAGTGGACAAATATGGAAAGTGGGCAGGTGAGTGCTAATGTATTTGTATGTAAATTAGTTTACTTTCAAGTAATTTCGTAAAATAATCAATTGTTTAAAGTTCATTATCAACATGCAATTAAGAAACAATTTTTAGAGTGTAAACACAACGGTTACGATTGCGGCAGCGAGGAACAAATGCAAAAGAAATTTTAGATAAAAATAATACTATTTATTTTTGGAGTCGTTAACGTCTTTTTAATCAGTTCATCCATAAACTTTAATAAATCAAGTAAAGAGTGAAACTTGGCCCGATTTTCCAAAAATAAGAAAAAATACCGCTTGAATTGATAACCACCTTTTTTTTTTAAATCAGTTTAAAAAAGAAGAGAAAAGATCATCAGTTCATCTTGTATATATTTTCTCTATGTTTGGGACATTATTTTATTTAAAATTACACCCACTTAAAGAAAATTTATATTATTTTTCTAGCAACTTTTATTTCATCCATTCTTATGAAACAATACACACACATTGATTTCGCAGAAGTGGGCAGTGCCATGCCCATGCGAAATAAATATTCTTTTCAGCTATTTTCATTAAGTTAATTCTTAGAAAGCTTTGACTATATTCAACTCTCGCTAAATTCTGAATTATAATACAATAAAGTGGGCTGTGCCACGTCCAAAATAATCTATATATATAAAACAGGATGTGTGTATGTATGTAACGTATGGAGTCTAAAACGGCTGGGCCGATTTTGATGGAATTTTCAGGGAATCTTCAGAATATTCAGGCGGGTGACACATGAAGCTTTGATTGGACAAAGAGGCGTGGCACCGCCCATATAACCCAAAAATTTAAAACGCCATATTTTGGGCATTTTTGACCTACGTCGATGATATTTGGTACATATGGTATTGGCCTAATTTGGAATACGTACCAGGAGAAAAGTGGGTGGGACCACGCCCCTTTTTAGGAAATTTAAAAATCGTAATATAGTCTTAACTACTGGACCGATCGTCATTAAATTTTCACAATAGGATATTCTTACGAAATAATAAATTCTTGACTATATAAAGTGAATGGGGGGGGGGGGGTGTAGCGAAGCACACCGGGTTCATCTAGTTGAATATATTTAACATTTCTTTAGAAACTTTGCAGACATACCAAATTCTTAAGATAAAGCAACATCCATGTTGGAAAAGTGGGCAGTGCCACGCCTGTTTTTTAATTTATTTGTTTTGCCAAAAATTATTTGCTTTTTTTTTTTAATCGTTTTTTTTTTTTTCAAATTATTTTTAATAAGAATTTTCAACTTGAAAGTCATTTTGAAAATACATAGGAAAGAAGTGAAAACGATTTTAATTACGAAAATTGCCAATGCAATTAATTTCGTTGTTGAATTTTAACGTTAAACATTTTATATTCTCTTAATAAAGTTAACATTTTCAATTACAATCTCAAATGTTTTAAAATTTTGTTAGAATAATTTTGATTCGATTTTATTAGAGAATTAATTAAAACTTGTTTTATATTTTGATTAAAAGTTTTAATCGAAAGTTTTTAAGGAATATTTCTTTCAATGTATTACAATTAAGTTTTAAAGCTAAAACTCAAATAGTTGATTAATATATTCCAATTTAATATGTGAAATCTTTCTGATTTTAAAATTTAGATATGTGACCTTCTCCGAGAAAAGGGACCTAGTGTGTCAAAAAACGGGTTTGGTCTTAAGAGTGGATTCTGGTACTTAAAAGGGTGTAGAATAAGATTAAATGAGTTTTTCTCAAAACTTCATTTTCACACACTAGGTCCCTTTTCTCGGAGAAGGTCACATATATGGAAATTTTTGCAAACATGATTAACATACATACATACATATGTACGTACATATTTATGTGGAAATTTTTTTGTTCTTAATTTTTTGCTTTTTATATATATATATTTTTTTTTAACCTGATTTTACCATTTGGCAAAATATTTTAGACAACAAATCAAATTCAATTGATCTCAATAACGTATTTTTTCATGATTTATTTTCCAAAATACACGAGCAGCTCAAAATAAATGAATAATTTCGAATGAAATGCCCATTCAAAAAGTGTTTAATATATTGAAAAATATTTTTAAAATTTTACCAATGATGGTAGTTTTTTCGTTAAACTAATTGGGGAGTAATTTTGGACTTATATTTAAAATGTTTCCATTACGCCTGATATTTTTCCTAATACACTTAAAATTTGTTACTTATTTTATAAAAAAATTTTTAATAAATCTGGCACAAATCCAAAATATTCTTTAATAGACAAAACAATTAGTATCCGTGCAAACCAGATCATTTCACAAAAAAAAAAAGAAAAAAAAAAAACACACGCATGTAAAAATTAAACGGAAATTTCAAGCAATTAGATCATTTAAAGAAAAATTAGATTAAAATTTAAAATTATTTTTTCAATAGCTTAAATTATATTTAAATTTCCACATCTACGAATATATTTTATTGAAAAATCTATCGAAATCATACGCTTTAATATTTGAATACCAACTTTTTATTTAAATTCACATGTAAGAAATGACCAACAGAAAATATAAATATTTCCATTTCACAATAATTATTGTGCAAAACTCTGTGGATTTACTGCAGTTTCTTTCTCTGTTCACTTTTTGTATTTAATTGTAAAGAAAAAATAAAACAAAATACTTTCAAGCTTGAAGCAAATATTGGCAAAGCAATAAGCAACTACTGTTGGGCAAATATTTACTTGAGTTTGTAAATTACGGAAGGACAAGTATTTCATTCAATTCAAAGTCTATATAAGATGCTAATCATTGGAATGCATGCATAAATATTCAAAATAGTCGTATTAATGAAATAAAGCTGTTATATACAACGCATCGATTTTAGAGAGGAGAAGGTCACAGATTTAATACAAATTAATACAGATTTTATATTGAAATGTGTTAGAAAACTTTTAGAAAGGGGTGTAGTTCGAAAATATTGTATATATTGTGAAGAAATATGTGAACAGCCCATTATAATAATCTTGTAAGTATAAACTAAAGTTTTTTAACAAAACTTTGTTGAGAAAACTATATTTGATGAATGATTTCCAGCCCTGCTTGTAATAACGATCGAAAAAATATGTATGTATGTTTTACATGGAAATTTCTGTCAACATCCGATGCCGTAATTAATGGCATAACATAACATTTTACATGGATATCAATAATAGAATCGCAAGGGCGGACCCACATGGATTTTAAAAAAAATTAAATTCCACTTTAATTACTATCATAAATCATAAACTAATGATTAAGAGAAATTACATATAGAAATTGTTACAGTCATTCACCCATTGTAGAGGAAAAACGAAAAACAAAAAACCACCCAGCAAACATTTACGAACAGCAATTTTTTATTACATTAAAATCTAGACAATACAAATGTTGAGCTCTAAACTCTGTTAGAAACTTTGTGATCATCCGGAACTTTCTTTTATTCTTTTGCATTGTTCTTTGAACTAATAAGAGTAGCTCGGCCGCTAAGCGGCTTCTTAAACGGCTTCACCGATTTTAATCATTACAAAACTTTACGCTCTTTATAAATCAAAAAAACATAAATGAATTTCAAAAATCAATTTTAAATGCTCTCTTGATTTTTTGAATATAAAGCGATTTTTTCGCAATTTGTCCAACGAATCGATCGATTTTAAGCAAACTTTTTGAAATCGTTGTTGGTTTTGAGCTTAAGAATTCATTAGATTTTGGACATGATCGCTGCGGTGCTTTAAAATTTATTTAAAAATGTTATATTTGAAAATTCCTAAAATCCTATGAACTGAATCGGATCATTGTTTCAAGGACATCCAATGCCTTTCGAATGTCTTGAATTTACTTCGGATGGGTTAAGACATTTTTAAGTTATATGGAGTTACATGCATAAATACAAAGAAAAACACATGCATACACACATCCGCACGGACATCATCGTAAAAACTGTCACAATTGAATCCTTTGGCATCAAAATGTCCAGATTTCATAAAAACCCAATTGTCGAAAATTGGTGCGAAATTCGTGACTTATTATTTTTTATAGCGAGAAGTTACAAAAGTTTTTGTTAAATTTTATAAAAAAATTTATTAAAAAATTAGCTCTGGTTTTACCAGAGGGTATCAAACGGTGGTGAAAGAGCTGATCTGAGCTGATCTGTTGATCTGTACCATATAAAGAATTAGAGGACTTTGTTCTCGTTTACGGTTCTATGAAATCAACATCAACATACCTCTGGCGCCGTAAAGTTATTTTTTTCACGATTTGATTCATTAAATGCTCAGGAATGAGGGCTCTATACTGTGTAGACTGAAGCAGTGGATGACTACTCCCAGCGGAGAAGCATTTGTTTTCCAAAAGCATAATGAAAGGCAGGATAATTTTACAATTTTCAAGATGATCACAAAATATCTAGTGTCTAGATTTGAAGGAATTAGAAAATTAAATACAGAAAGAGAATAAAACGATCACATGACAAGTCTTGAATAAAATTGTTTGTTGGGCAGCGGCTTTAATGTATTTGTATCAATCATATCGATCGTTTTTTTTTTTTTTCAAAATAGTTTTAACCGGCTTTTCACGCTTGTTTTGCGTTAGCTGCATGTTGATCGTTTAGCGGTTATAAGTTATTTCTCATGCGTCTGTTGGCTTTGTTTATTGTTTTCTTAATGTAATTTAAAATTTGTTTTTTCTTTTTGTTAATCTTTACAAAAAATTATGTATTCTCTTTTTTTTTTTTTTGTTTAAAATATCTTGTCGGTATCGTAATTGTTTGTTGCAGCTGCCAGCTCAAGCCAATGAATGCTGATGACCTTGTTTTCTTGGTCGATTTGTACTTGTACTTGTTTATTGTCAAAGTTTATGGACTTAAATTGTATGTAATTGTTTCATTTAAAAAAGTTAAGGTTTTACTACTCCATGCGTAATTAAATGTCAGATATTAGTACACTGCAATTAAATTTTGTAAAAATAAAGAATAGTAAAAAAATGCAAAAAGAAAAAAAAAACAAAATAAGAAACACGCCAAAAATAAAGTCAAGTTCAAGATGATAAAACGTATAATAAATGTAATTTTAATGTTAATTATAATTTAATAATACAAACTTGCTGAGATAAACTACGAAATAAAATATTGGGCAGCAGCGCAACAATATCAAAGTTCGTTACAGTTTAACTTTGGTTTTTGTTGAAAAAACAATATGATTTTTTATTTGTAATTAGTTTTAATGATGATGTGAAGCGGGTAGTAAACGATACAATTACGTGCATTAGTAGTATTTTTAAACGCTTATATCTGTTGAAATTTTGAACTAATATCCTGCATAAGTACAAGTTTTAAGTTTTAATTCACAGCTTAATGTGGATGTAAAAAGGATCACAAATATCGCTTGGCTTTTTACACATTACCACGCATTATTTAACTTTCTATCAATAGTTTAAATTTTAGGGCCTTTATATATCGTTTATATTTGTATGTACAATTAAATACTCGTATATAACAATTTATTGCGTTATTACATGTTATGTACAGTTTCATATATGTTTTTTTTTTTCTTCTTTCTTTCTTTCTCTAATCTAACAAATAGTGTAGTTAATATTTATTTAACCAATTAACATAAAAGCGTTAATTACTTTATTATGTCTTGCATTTAGAGTTGCGGTATTTAGCTTTTTTAATGTATTTCACGATGCTGCTTACAATGATTACGATGATTATTATGATGATGATGACAATGATGGTAATGTTTGTGGTAGCAAACTTTTTAACTTTTTCTATTGTTATTTGTTTCCTCAACAGTTATTACCGGAGCTACTGATGGTATTGGCAAAGAATATGCTAAACAGTTGGCTCAACAAGGACTTAATGTTGTGCTCATTTCACGTACAAAGGAGAAATTAATAGCAGTATCAAATGAAATGGGTTCGAATTAAAAGAAAGCGCTGTAACACAGCCACAAAATGTATTAAACTTTTTTTTGTTGTTTTGCAGAAGCCGACTATAAAGTAAAGACGAAATGGATTGCAGTGGATTTTTCCCAGGGAAAAGAAATCTACAAACATATAGAACAAGAATTGGCGGGTATACCAGTGGGTATATTAAGTAAGTTAGATAAAAAAAGAAAACAGATTAGTGCAATAGTCGGTACCTACTCTATACTGGCAAGACTAAGCCCGACTGTCCCAAATTTAATATAAGAGTCTGAAGACAATATTTGCCGTGCAGTGCGATTTCTAGTTGCGGGAGAGAAAAATAAACATAATACAACGGAAGACGACGACGGCAATAATTGTCATTGTTTGTTTACATTTTTATTAATGGGTGCGTTCAGCCGACACAGTTTGATACACAACTGTTGCTCAACAATCTGCTGAACGCTGTGATTACTGAGCGATGAGCGAGCATGTTGAGTGAGCGGTCACTGTTTTAGGTAGCAAAGAAAAAGTACGCTACATTTCATCAAATTACGGTAATTCAGTTCAGTTTGACTTTTGAATCAAATTTCATAATATATTTTTAAATTTTAATTCTTTTAAATTTACAAATAAATATTCTGAAATCTTTTTACAAAATAAAATTCATTAATTTAAATTGAAAAATCAAATTTTTTGATCAGATCAGTCAGAAAAATTAATCAAATCAAAAGCTGCTACATATAAACTGTTTAGTAGCAGGTTTTTCTGCTGAACGCGCCCAATTTATTTGTGCATACCTCAAAATCGTATGAAAAACCGCACCGCAATAAATTATCGTTACATTGTGTTCAGACTCTAAGTCGGTTAAATGTCGTCAGTTCAGACTTAGGAGATTGTGTGAAAGCAAATGAGTTCGAAAACTTTTTTTAAAACGGTTAAAAAGATCTAGTGATGAATTGACATGATCAAACAAACGAAATGCAGCATAACCCTTAAAGTCATCTTCGTTAAGGTAATTTGTACTTGATTTCGAAGAATTTCGTAGTCAGCCTCTTGATACATGGATAAAATATTCACTATTTCATGCAATTAATTAGAGTGAGTTTTTAGATGGCCGATCAGAGATTTACACAACTTTAATCTGGATTAACTGTTTTTAGGATGACAATTAACTACACTTACTTGAAGGCTTAAACGGCCAATATTGGTGGGTTAAACTTACTGAAATATGGTAACACAACAACATGTATAAAAATCCAGCTATCAAAGTATTATAAACAAACAAAATAAAAGAACATAATTAAAAGATTTTCTTTTTAAATTTTATTATTGTTTTTTAATAACAAACTTAATAAAATTCAAAAGGCTGGTATTTCATCTTCTTTTGAATAAAATTCAGTGTAGCTTTGAAAAAAAAAACATTGCCATCTGATGTATAGTGTTGCCAATTTTTAGTCTTCAGTATGGCCATTTTGCACGGTAAAAACAGCAAACACAATTAAACTCGATTAAATTTATATTCAGATTAACAATAACAGATTAGCGTATTTTGAAACTACGTTTATCCTAAAAACTCACTCTTAGTTTTTTTTTTTTTTTTTTTTTGTAAATAACTCGCACGATAAAGTACTGATTATGTTTTGTGACATGGCGAAAGCTTTTCTTTTTCAATTTCAAAATATTTTAAAAGATAATTGGCTGAGATTTTTTTTATATATTCTTTAAAAAATTCGCTACCCCTCTAGTCAATAATGTTGGCAAAATGTACGATTATCCCGATGAATTGGAAAATATACCCGAAAATACATTATGGGATTTAATAAATATAAATGTTGGTGCTGTCACAATAATGACACGTATGTTAATACCGCACATGAAGAAGCAGGGCAAGGGAGCAATTGTAAATCTTTCTTCGGGCAGTGAACTTCAGCCCATACCTTTAATGGCTGTTTATGCGGCCACCAAACGTTACATTCGATCCTTTTCGTTGGCCATCGAACGAGAATTGTCGCCATATAATATCGATGTGCAGTGTGTAACACCCTTATTTGTGGTCACAAAAATGAATCAGTATTCGGATACTGTAATGCGGGGCAATATTTTAATACCGCATGTTAAGTCCTATACTCGCTCGTTAGCCTTTACTCTGGGCAAAACTATTGAAACGACTGGCTATTGGAGCCATGGCTTGCAGGTAAGATAATTTTCATTTTATTTTTGTAGTTTAAAAAATTGCTTTTATATATTTTTTAGTATTTCGTTATGAAACTATCACCCGAATGGTTTAGAACGCGTGTTAGCCATCGAATGACCAGACAGCTGAGGGACGAATATTTTAGTACGCACGGGTTAAACTAAGGGTGGCATAAACATAAGACAATTTTTTTAAGTTTCATTAGGTTTTATTCACATGAGTTCATAATTGTAAATATTTTTGTTCATAAATTTAATAAAATTCAATAAAGATATTTTACCGATTAATTTTTTTTAAAAAGAAGCAGTTGTGCTAATTGTAAGAAAATTACATTATAATTTTGTACCTCGTTATTCTCATTTCTTTTTTGAGAGATATTATTTGCATGGTCTACTGAAGAGCAACAATTAACATGGCATATATTCGTAACATATTCAAACCGTTATAACTTGTAAAATACTAAACTGATTTTAATGAAACAAAAATTGTGACTATCTGTAAGCAAACAGCTTTCAACGTGGTTTAGTTTCTACTTAATCGGCTTGACGACATGAAAGCAAAAGGGGACGAGCTTAATCACCTTTCCCACAAAAATTTCGATTGAAAAGTAATGAGGAAAAAATTCTAATAAATAAACCTTTCATATGACAAGTTAAAGTTTAATTGAGACAGTTTAATTTTGTTCATTAACGTGTTATTCATTCCTTAATACAAAGGCTCTCACAAGAGCACTATAAACACTTTTATTACTGCAAAAAATTAGGTCAAGTTTTTATATAATTCCTACTTTTGCCACAGATAAACACCTAAAAAAAGTTTTCATGTAAAGACTTCTTTTGATTCTTCTTTCGATTTTTAAGGTTTCAAAGCAAAAACAAAACAGTATTAAAAACAAACCTGAATGGCTTGCGGAAAAATTGCATAATACTTGCAACACAATTGCAGTTTTACTTTCGTCCGTAACTCGTTTTCAATGGTTTAATATAATGTGTACAACATGCAACAAACAACTATAAGCTTTTATATTTAATCACAAACCAAGTCGTTGACTTTTAATTGTAAATTAAAAAAAAAATTATTAACGACTAGACGGTTGATTAAACTTTTAATAAAATTTGTTTACAATTATATTGAAGATATGCAAATTTAAAGAAATATATTTGTTAATTCAATTAATTGTTCATTTTGTTATTGAAGAGTTAAAATAAAAAGCAATAGTTTCTTTAATAATTACTGTCATTAAAACAACTTTTCTTATAACAGCGACATTGGCCAAATTTGTGTTTGTACATGTGTGCATTCTGTGAGAAACAACCAACAAGTTTTTGCATGATACGTTCGATGGCGCGACTAATTAAAAAGTTAATGTATTTTTGGTTTTCCTTAAAAGTTTCACTTTTATGTGTGTGTGTTTTTTTTTTGCCTTGTTTTAATGCAACATTAAGAAATATTTTTCAAGCCACTGCCAAAATTTTGGTAATCTGTGTTTTTGTTGTTTGTTGAGGCTTTAAACATGTTTAACAGTTCCATAATTACAACTTGCATGGACTGTACGAGTAGTATGCAGTAAGACGTTTAAGCACTGACCTTGTTTTTTTGGTACAAATAGTATGTAATTTTTTTTAACGAAATATGATGTACTTTATCATTTATTATTGTTTTTGCTTTTGGTTTTTTGTTGCCTTCAAGTGCAGTTTTTAAGCCATAAATTCATATCAAGAAATTAAATTTATGACGTTTAAATTTTAATTTATTATTTATAGTTGAAGTGATTTTTTCTTAAGTTATTGTTAAGCTTTTAAATTTCTATGCCGTAAATTTTGATAAAAAAAAGTATTTCAAATATAAAAAAATTGCACTTGGCATTTAATTGTTATGAAATCTGCATGTATAGATAATTGGTTGATTAATATTCTGAAATTATGACCCCGAAATACGGGTAACATGTTTATTTATTTATCCCTCTATTATGATTCACAACCCAACTAAATTGGTTATTCAATTGATTTTATATTCATTAGAAAAATTTTCAAGTGCATAAAATATGTTAAAGTTGTTAGAAAATTTTGAGTTTTGATCACATGTGTAATTGATGCAATTACGACAGTAATTGAAAATAGTTTCAGTTTTTTAATTAAGAATATTAATTGAATTTATCATTTTACCCTAGAATTCAAAAAGAGTTTACACATTTATATAAATTTTTTCAAGTTGTCAAATTCTTTCTCTGATCTGTTTTAAGTGCGAACGGGCGGGATCGTGTGATATAATAAAAAACTTAAATAAAAAACACTTTTTTTTTTTTAATTTTATTTTGTTTTACATGAAATCGATTTCAAGAAATTTTCAGATGTTGTTATTTTACAGATACCATTTTTTGCAAAAATATTTCTTTCTATATGATGTTCTTTTGCTTTCGTTTTCTTTTTATAAAACAAAACTTAATTTAATTTTAAATTGTTTTGATGTATTTCATAAATATAAACTATTTACTAATACTATTAAAGAACAAATTTATAAATCCTGTGTACACAGGGTCATTTAATTTAAATTAACATACTAAAGATTCTGTTTAAATTTATAAAAATAAAGAGATTTAAAAAAAAAAAATATTACACTAGAGTATTAAAGGCAAAGTGTTGGGCATCAGGCAAAAGAAGTTAAGCTGAAAATATTCATAAAAAGACAAAGAAACATGCATTAAATTTTATTAATAAAAATGTAAATTTGGCATTTTGATACCAACCTTTTAGTTTGAGCAATAAATGATCGCCTTAAAATGTAAAATCTTAATACCAAGAACATGACGTCAACTGGAAAGATTTGCAAACAAATAAAATGGATTGTTTTTATAATCGAAATCAATAACGAAAGACTATTTATGTACATGCACATTTTGTATTGAATTATTTGTTTATTGTAAAAACAAAAAATGTTTAAAAAAATATTTGTGTTTATAAAACAAAAAATAAACACGTCTGTTTTCATTGGCAATTTACAAATACAGTAGAGGTCACAACTTTTTGGAATTGAGATTACAAATGCATTCATGTGCATGTTTATAAAAGAATATAAGTGATTTTCATTTATTTATTTTTTTTAAACTTCTTTGGATTTTTTCGTTTTTTTTTTATAATTCAGAAAGTGATCATGAGATAAATTATAGTCATTAATTAACGAAAGGCTGTGTCTTTTGTACTTGGATCTTATAACCTAACATTCTGGCATATATCTTAATTTAGCCCCAGTGGTGTTGGCTGAAGTGGTTAGCGCGTTGACTACTAAGCAAACAATGACTTGGGGCCTGGGTTCAAACCCTGGCCAGAGCAAGTCAATCAACATCATTAAAATCTCTAATGTACATTAGTGAGACATTGTATTAATTGTTGTCGGACTATTTAAGCGATGAAGGCATAGCACTGGTCACTAAAACCTGTTCCGACAGCGATTGATGCTTTTCCAAGCTAATGTACACAACATCGCCCTCCTTCGTCGGTTAGCAGACACATCGGCGAAGTAAAACAATTAATAAAATGCCTGCCAATACAGCTTAACAAAGTTAATGCGTCTACGTAACACCGGGGGCGCCTCAAAACTGCTATACATTTTCCACATCTATCTTCTCTGCCCTATCCCTCTCACTGAGTTCCGGCACAATGCACTGCATACGTAGGGGTCATCCCCTGAGTGCTGGTCCTAAATAAAAAAAAAAAATTTGATCCGTAACCGGGTTTGTTCGTAACCGGTTTTGTAACCGTGTTTTTTTTTTAGCCAAACAAATATATTGTGCATATCTAGAGAATAATGTCTTGTAAATCATATACGTTTTTTAGATAATGGTAACTAAAAGTGTATAACAAAAAATTGCCTACTTAGCATTTAAGAGCCAGCAATCTTTTAATTTTGTTTGTAAAGAATTGGTGTTTGAGAATTTGTAAAAATTGCGAGAAATTCTACTTGAAAAGAATTTTTCTAGTTTATACGATACTAAAAATTTCGAATGCCTCCAGTCAATACGTTCAAGTTGTGACTGCAAACTGGCTTTACATAAAAATTAATGCCCCAATTATTATGATACACAACTAAGTTGATAGTTTAGTTAACTCACATATCAATCAGCTTTTCACTTGGTTGTTGTCTTCAATAATTTTTTACTAGTATTATGATTAACTGCAAATTGGTTTTGAATCACGATAACAAAAAAAAAATAGTTGAGTTGACTTTTCTTTCATATTGACAACTCAACTACTTTGGGTTCTGAATCAACTACAAATGATATTCGTTTTTCTCCTCCATTAATAATACAAAATATTAAATCATAAAAATTTGTTTTTAGCCGAAACATTCTGTTTTATGAATCGAGTTATATGATATTACAACGATCATAATCTATAGATTCATTTAAGGATCAGTTGCGCCTTAAGCAATGATTTGATGCAACTTGAGCTGCACATATCGCGGGTACTAGAGTTGGAAAATAGGAAATCAACGTAATATTCGTACAATTACCATTACGATCTGATCATTGATAATATGACAACAATTATTGCTTTATTCTATTTTGAAAATTTTTAAGTTAACTCTTTTGACCATCACTGTAATAATATTGTTATTATTGGGCAAGCTGTAAAAACCTGCCTGGATAAATTTTTCAAAATTTTTTTATGCCAACAATCTATTAAATTGAAATTGAAAAAGATTTAAAGAAATATCGAGTCTTTGTTGCAATGGAATAATAACAAAAAAAATGCAGTTTTACAGAAAACGTCGTTAAAGTTTTGAATATGAATAATGGTTAAGGTATTTTTTATTCTTTTCCAATCTCTGCAACTACAGTTTTATACAAAAAAAATTAATAAAACGTTTCCAAAAGTTGCGCACGTTTCACTCAATTTCATTTAAAATATTAAGATGACAAATTTTATATTTACTGTATCCAAGGAATGATATTATCTTAAAAAAAGAAAATTATATTTTTATACATATGTATGTATGTATATATAGGTACATATTTATATATGTACATAAATATTCAAATAAAAAAAGAAAATATTTTCGCCTGTTTTTAATTATCGAAAATTGGCTTGCTAAATATTTGAGATGAAAAGTAATTTTTAAAAATTAAAAAAAAAATCACAAATACCCACACATATTTTTGTACCGAACATACGTACGTACGAACATACATAAGTATGTATGTATGTAAGTACGTATATATATACTGATACACGCCCCTAAACAGTTGGCTGTTTGGAATTGTTTTTTTCCAAATTAATTATTTGATATTGATGCCAAAAAATAAAAATATCCAGATAATTTTTAGAGCATTGAAAATTCAATTATTTATTTTTTAATTTGTATATTTTAGCTTGTGGCTAAATGCATGAAAATTTATACATTTTTAAACTTTGCTGATAGTTATGTATGTACATATGTGAATAATTTGATTTAATCTTTTAAATATACTTATCAAAATAATTAATTAAAACCGATTTGCTTTTCACTAACAATCCCTTTTTTAAAACTCCATTTATTTTTCGTTTTGAAGTTAACTGCCTCCATATTTTTTCAACTCGTTATATAGGGTTTTCCAACTTGACAACTTTTTTTTTTAAATAAAACGCAAACCATTTTAGATATTTCCAAAACTTTATGATCGACTTGAAATACAATTTTATGAATTTTATTATTATAAAAGGAAATTAACATTTAGATGATCAGTGAAATAGTGCGTTCACAAATAAAATTCAAAGTTGTCAACTACCTATTTATATACACATAATAGTGATGTTACGAATATCAATTTTTAGTATTCGCGAATACGAATACGAATACGAATATTTAAAACAGTATTCGCCGAATACGAATGCGAATACGAATATTTCTTTTGAGGTTTATATTTCAAATTTAATTGGAAAAAATCCCTGCCTTTGCGTTAGTAACTATAAATGAAAAAAAAAAAAAAATTAACATTATTATTGCATTAAGATGCCGAATTTGAAAACCTCTACAGAACATTTTTTAATTATTTTACTTACATACTTTCAGATTTCGTTTTTCTTACTCTGCGTGAAATACAATGGGTTTTTTTAATAAAAATTAATATATTTTTTTACATTTTATGTACTTTTTTTAAACTTTTGTATGATTTTTTTTTTGGAAAATGTATGGGAAAATTATTCGAAAAATATTCGCTTGAATTTGGCGAATACGAATACGAATATCTTAAAACAGGCGAATAGTCGAATAGTCGAATACGAATACGAGTATTCGTAACATCACTAACATATAATTACCTTAATATTGAAAGAACCTAAATCATTGTTTTTCACATTTCGATACGAAACCCTCTAAGTTATCGATATAAACAAAAAAATATAAATGAGTTAGGGCCATTTCATTCCTTTCCAATCATCAGCTGTTGATTGAACCCCACCTGTCAAACTGCAATTCAAATAAAATTTAAAACTTTACTACAACTTAAGTTCTCATATTAAAGACAAAAAAAAAACAAAGACCATCTCAAAAGAGCTAAAACTGTTCTTATTCCAAAAATCCAGAGAAGATATATTGCATAAATATACATCAAAAAGTTCGTTTGCCGAAATTTTAGTATGCAAATTTAAAAAAAAGAATATATAATAATTTCCAAATTCTTTGCCATTAAAAATTTTGTAATTTTTAAGTACTTTTAGAAATGATGAAAATCATACAAAAATAAGCAAATAAAGAATTTAAAGATAATAAGAAATATTAACAAAATATGTGACGAAATCGTAATAATTTACCAGGCCCCCTTTTTCTGTGCCAGTTTTTGTACAAGAGATGGGCATAGTGGCCATCAAGTATGATCATGAGTAAATGTTGTGTACATGAGCAGAATTTTCAGAGGAATTGTTTTTTTTTTTTAATAAGGCCATTACTGCCAAAGGGTCTCTAAAAACATGTTTTTTTTATCTATTAAGCTCCCGATCTTCCCGTCGATCTCTGACATAAGCTAAGAAGTTGCACAACAAACGAGGAAATAATGACGAGGGTCACTTTGCTTTTTGTATGTACATGTATCTAGTATATGTGTCCAGGTATGTAAATAAACAAACATTCTCGAAAACAAATTAGAAACTAAAAAAAAGTAACTGCATGGTTGCGATCTGCGTGATCAAGTGTCATCATTTGCACATATTGCTTTGAAAATGTAAGGTAAAATACCGCCATAGTGGCATGAGAAATAACAGTTTTTAATAACTAGAATCCTGCAGTGACCGAAATTTTTACCACTTGATGCGTAACCGGGTTTGTTTGTAACCGGTTTCATAACCGGGTTTTTAGGCAAAAATTATATTGTGTATATTTATAGAAAAATAGCTTTTAAATTGTTCATTTTTCGTCATTATTATTTTTTTTTTTTTTATTAGGACCAGCTCTCAGGGGATGACCCCGACATAAGCAGTGCATTGTGCCGGATCTCAAGAAGAGGTATAGAGTAGAGAAGATAGATTGTTGAAAATTTAGAAGGCTTAAATCTTTTACAACTCTGCTTTGCGCGTCATGTTAATTTTTATAGCAGTGTTGAGTCGCCCCCGGTGTTGAGTAGATGCATTAACTTTGTTAAGCTGTATTAGCAGAGATTTTATTAATTGTTTTACTTCGCCGATGTTTCCTTCCTCGGTTAGGAGGGCGATGTTGTGTACAGTAGCATGGAAGAGCATCAATCGCTGTCGGAACAGTTTTTTAGTGACCAGCGGCTATGCCTTCATCACTTAAATAGTCCGACAATAATTAATACAATGCCACACTAACGCACATCAGAGAAATTAATGATGTTGATTGACTTACTCTGGCCAGGGTTTGAAGCCAGCCCCCCAAATTAATTATTTGTTTAGTAGTCAACGCGATAACCACTTCAGCCAACACCAGCCTCAAATGATGCACAATAACATACCTTTTTATTTTTATTTAAGATAGAAGATAGCGGAAAATTTCATGTAATTATCTTCACCGGTGTGGTTATTTTTGACACCCTGTATTTCTAAAGCAACTCTTTTCTAAGAGATTTTTTATGATAATTTCTCCATGAACCTTAAAAAACAATTTTTTACATCTAGAATACGGTCGATTATGTCGTCCGTTGGTTATTCTAGTATTTGCTTAAAGTACTGACTTTGTATTACTCTCTCTTTCATCGAGATCAGTAACATAGGAAATGTCGTTATAAATAATTAAACCATTTAATTTAAACGACAACTCTGAAACTTTTTTAACCAGATAATCGCAATAATATTTAAATAATGAAATTTTGAATTTAGCCAGATTCACAGTTGAAATTACGTAATACATTTAGATAATTCAATATAACAAAAAATCACAACTATTAAAGAACTGAGCAAAAAATTAATTCACTAAAAATACATTTTTAATTGAATTTCTTTTCGTTGTGTGTTGTATTTTATGTGAAAAGTTTCAATTAAAATTCATATCACAAGAACAGATTTCAGTTTTAATTACTAAACATTTCATTTGACTTACCTTTGAAATCCTTATAAAACTATTAGTAGTTGTTGTTGTTGTTGTTGTTGATTTGGGTTAGAAAATAAATCCACTACGATCTAGCTGCTTAGTTTCCTTAATTATTTTACGGCAATATTTGGAATATTTTCTTTTCTCCTAAATAAAGGCAACGGTTACATTTTCATTGATTTTTTTTTAGTTTTTTTTTTAATTATGTATGAAAAATAATTAATCATTTAATTAAAATTAACATTAGAAAACTTTTAGAAGATAATTTCGTAGAAAATGTACAATAATGTCAAAAGAAGAGCCAAGATGAAAAAGGTGGTGAACAAACTTTTGGCTTCATTCATTTTGATTAGTTTGAAAGGGATTTTTCTAAAACAAAAAAAAAATAATAAGAAATTGATTAAAAAATATTTTCTAATAGTAAAAGTTTTATATACAGTTTTAAAAATATTTAACACAAATTTTTTTTTTAATAAGTTCCAAAATTACTTTTTTATAGAATTGTTTTTTTTTTTCGCAAAAAATACCGTTCGAAGCGATTGACACGTTCAAACTGAATTATTTTTCTTTTCGCTGGGCAAGTTGAGAAAAATCCATTTGTATCCAAAATTAATTTATAGAAATTCCAAATTTATTACTACAACAATAACACATGCGGCTGGCTAATGCTTGAAGAACACAACAAAGAAAATTATATATTATAAAAAAAATAATGTATATTTCTATAGCCATTCTTGTTGTTGTTCTAGCTTAAGCTCGTGTGCGTATGCGATTGAGAAATAAAAAGATGAAAAACAAAAAAATGTTAGGTGGGTGGGGTAGCATCAACATATTTTTATTTTATTTTCTGAATTTACTGAATCTACTGAATTTTCTGCAAAAAAGTCACTATTGTTCTTATGAATCTAATAAATTATATATTATGCATAAGCGTGTCTATAGGCATCTGTGACTCGTTGTACGCGTATTTTATATGACAAAATTACTTCAGCGATTTTGATGTAATTTGCAACAAATCAACTGAGAATTACTAAAACTCATATGCAAAAGATCTAAACAAAATCAGTTAATTAAACTTTAATTAACGGCCTATTTTACTATGTCGAAAAAATTGTCCGTATGTTCATTCTTATAATTTTACATTTGAAGCAAAAACAAATTCAAAAATTTCGTTTTTATATTTGTACGCATCAAAACAAAAATTCAAAATTCTTTCAACATCGTGAAATCGGCAGTTAATTTATTTTTTATTTCCAGAAATTTTCGAAAACTTTACTTATGTAGTTTTGTCAAAAGCTTAAATTTTCTGCCATGTCCCACAGAACTGAATTCCGATTGAAAGCGGTAGCAATTCCGAAAGTTGAGTATTTCGAAAAAGAAATACGAAAATATTGTTTGTATCAAACCACTTTTAAAATTCAAAATGGAATTGACAATCAATTTTTTTACCAACTGCATTTGTAGTAAACAATAAAAAAAAACCAAGCATTCTTTTAGGAGCGTCCATAAAATAAGTTTTTGCATGTTGCACTTTGCCCCTCTTTTGTGGCAAACGTAAAATCGAAATACAAAATAAACGGAATCTGAAGACTGTAAATCAAAAACGATAGGAATCCAATTACGGTATTGAAATCATTCCGAATGGAATGTGTGACTTGCCCCGCTTATTTATTAGCAATCATAAATTATAGAGTCAGCTCATTTTGTCAAAAAATTAATATGTTTGAGGTTAGCGCTTAGAAAAGCTCTCAAAAACCCATTAAGTTTACCGTGATGCCCAGTGTTCTAACTGCACCCTACACAACGCAACGAAATTAGGATCTATATTTGAGACGTTTATTTTGAATGTGGCATAAGTCACTTTGTTTGTAAGTCGTTTAAAAATATGGATGCTAACTTTCGAGAAGATTTTCTTGTATTTGTTATCTCTTGATACTGATATTTTTCTCAGTATTTCTCCATATTTTTAAACGTTTTTAAATGCAAACAAAGTGACTTATGCCACTTTTAAAATAAACGGCTCATTGGATTAATTTCTAATAATTCAAATTTTTACTCTAAAAAAGAAATTTTTGAATTAATTTGCATTAAGGACGATCCAAAAATCAAACTTTTCTACCGACAAGAATGAAAATTAGTACATATATGTCGTTTTACTGGTTTTTTTTTGTGGTGTGCCGCTAGTGAATACCATTAATGTTTTTAAGCATGTTTTTTAATTGAAAACCATTAAAAGTTTTTTTTTTTTTTGCTTTATTTTTGAATACATTTTTAAAAGCATTTAAAACTGCTAATTTTTGTTTTCAATTTAATTGACTTTAATTTGTTTTTAAATAAGAACGAACATATTTTTACTTACCACATTGTTATTATTTACTCGTACTTAAGAACATCCAAAATTTCTTAATGGATTTGTTGTTATCATTGGAAATTTTTTAAAATATTTATGTACTTCATGTCTAGAAAATTGCATATAAAATATACAAACAGGCCAACAGAAAAGCCAGGATAAAGAAGGTGGACAATAAACTTTTGCCTTCAGTCATCTTAAGAGCTAAAAAAGGGAAAAAATTTTACAAAAATTAATGTGTTATTTAGATGAAATCAAAACAATAGAGATTTTTGTTTAAATTATGACTTCTTGCTAATTTTTTTATAATATTTATATATCTTTAGTACAGTCCGTAGCCGGAAAATAGTAACACTAAAAGTGAAAGAAGTCGCCTAGTTTTCGCTACACTATCCGTCCGCCCGTCCGTCTTTCGGCAGAAGTAAAACTTTTTTGTGCTCCATTTTAAAGAAAATTATTAAAGAATACTGACAAAATAAATCGTTAAACCTTAAACAAACAAATCGCCAAGTAAATATTAAATAAATAAACGACAAAATGGAAAACTTAGACAAAAAAACACCGCGAAAAAACGCTAAAACCAACAAAACGGACAAAACTTAAAATGAAAAAAAAAAAACACCACAGCAAAATAAGTCGCAAGAAATATTAGAAGCTGTGAAAAAATGTTACATATGAAATAAGTAGAGTTAAATATTTGATATTCTTATGCACATACATACATATCGCTACCGTAATATTAAAGGCCCTAACTCATAATTTTTTAAAAAGCTCGTTATTATTAAAAATAAAAGAAATACTTTTGGAATTTTCACAAATCAGTATAGAAATTGCATCCCAAAAATTAAAACCATAAAATTCCGAAATGTTTTCGACATAAATAATAATTCGACATGTTAACAATAACTTTACTCAATTGTAGAATGTTGCAATGAAGGCTTATTTTTATTTATGTACTTAATATTTCGTTTCAAAATTATCATTAGAATAGTTTTGACACTCTGGACATTTAATTAGAAAAGTTATAATTTATTAACAGAACTTATAAAGAAGCAAATGGGTCTTGTAATTTTAAATTTATTAATCGTAACGAATTTTTTTTTTTAAATAAATTTTATAAAAAATTATGGAATGTTTTTTTTCCTTTAAATAGAGCAGAACAATGTTATTAATAAGTTGGCCTAAAGCCAAATATTATTTACTTGTTTTTCTATATAAAAAAATACAATAGAAGAACTGCATAAAAATTTTTTTTTTGTTTTTTTTTAAATCTATTTATTTATTATATTGGGCACGTAACACAGATTTTAATATTATTTTGACATTTATATAACATTTTTATCCCACCAACTTTTTTTTTTTTGAAGACTGTGTTATTAACTGTTGCAAGTATAAGACTTTACTAAATATTTCAGTTCAAGTTGTTTATTAAATAAGTCCAAAACCACCACTTTATTTCTAAATATATTTAGAATTAAAAATATATTTATTTTAAAGAGAAAAATAAAACATTAAATTGTGAAAAAATCTACTTAAAAATTGTATGGGAGATTCTTACAAACAAACACATCTCAAATGTATAATAAAATATTTGACATAAAAATTGCAAAAAAAGAACAACAACAAAAAATGAAAAGAAAATAAAAATTCAATAAATTCATCGTATGTAAGTATATGTTTCTACGTTCATGGATACCGGGTGATCTTTCCGAAGCACAGAACTTTAAGCTGTTACCACTTTCAAGTTTTTTGATCTTCATTATTGTTAAGCTCCCGCCGAAGAAATGTTTTGAAAAATCTACCAATTTATTTGTAAAACGATGCTTCCATTCGAGACTTTCAGAGCCATTGTCTTAAGATCATTAAATAAATGAAAAATTATAAAAATGTAGCTGTCATTGGTGACTTCGTTTACATGTTTTAATTAAGTCATAAACTGTCTGTTTACCAAATTAATCGAAAAACCAAAAAGTACCATAAGCTGAAAGTACTTAAAGTACCAGCTTTTCTTTATTTAAGCCTCAGAAATTAAACGTATGTTAATGTAAAAAAATATTTGTAAAAATATAGATATTATAAGTAAATGTTCTGAAAATGTACCCTTTATTTCAAATCTGGGTCATTTGCCACCCGAGTACCAAATTTCATCCAGATCAATTAAGTGGTTTTTGAGTCGAAGAGTTATTTGATCTGATCCAAACTTTTTTATAGGCGCATTGACTACGTAAGTAAGGAGGCTACTTAGCTCACACCAAAGATCAAAGCTCCTTGACTTTTTTAGAGCTGTCGCACGTGGAATATAGTTCGATAGTTTGTAAGTTATTTTTAAAATGCAAAACAAATTTCGAAAATTTTATCTTAATTTCGTTTGTTCAAACTTTCACAAAGCTTTTTTGTAGACATTGACTAAGAATGCAGGAAACATAATAAACAATTAAGCTGTTTATTTTAGAGCTGGCGCACGAGAAGTAATGTTTCGAAATTAAGTTCCAATTGGTGAGAATATCCCAAATTAAATACATATTTGATTAGTTGTAAACTTAAAATCATCTGTAAAAAACAGGCGACCTACTAACTTTTTCATCTCTGATTTATACGCTTCAAAACGTTCCTTTCTTTGACTTGGGCATAAAAGACTTCAAAACAAAGTGACACAAATGTCACACCATTTAACATTTTTCTTTTTTATTTAAATTAACATTTAAAACATAAATATATTTAAAGAGATGTACATATGTATGCATGCACACATATGTCCTTTTTAAAATATTTTTATGCGAAATTCAAGAAACAATTGGTTTTTTTATTTCCATTTCTTCTTCAACTTATAAAAAAAAGTTATTCTGTAACCATTGATCATTTTCTTAGGATTGTATCATTAAAATTATCTTTTTATTTTTTTTCATTATAAAAGAAAAAACAACTTTGAATTTGTAAATTTAATTCTAACGAATTGTGCGGTGAAATAATCAAATTCAATTCAATATTTTTATACAAAACGGTCTCAAGTTTTAAATAAATATTAAACAATCATCAAAAGGTCATGCGAATTAGAAAATCATACAATTCATACTCACAATTTCTCAATTCCGTAAAATATTACTAAAACTTAGGGCCTGTTCGTAAATTCATCACTGCGCTGCATAATATGATTATTTTGCACTGCCACTGCTAATTATTTATTAAAGATTAAATTAATTATTGAGTGGTAAAAGATTCCGGAAGAGAATTTTTTTATTTATTTATTTTCACAGATTTAAAATTAATTTCGAAAAATCTGAACTATACTAAACTTTTCTATACGGTCATCGATTGGCAACTCATGAGACTTAAATATTTAAAAAATAATGTTTGCCATTTAATAAAAATTAAAAAAAACTCCTTAAAAGTGCAATTGCGGTTTAATACATTTCTGGTGTAAAAATTATGGAAAAAGTTAAATTCGAATAACACTTTCGTTGCAAAAGCACCATAAAATATATAAACAGCCCCCAGGTAGAATAGAAAAATTTCCCAGCATACTTAGGGAACTCCTTAATAAACCTTAAATAATTTATTCCTATTTCTATGTTTGTTCTGAAGAAAAATCAAGGACAGTTTCGTATACAATTCATGTTTGAGTATACCTTTATTATATTAATAGATCCTAGTCCAAAACAGAACTACATTAGAGAAATTATTTGAATTAATTCATCTAAGACTACAAAAAGTAATTATAGGATAAATTTAATTTGTTGTATTTATTAATGAACGAAAGAGAAAAAATATTAATGGAGAGCATTGCTATTAACAAAGCATATTGCAAAGATTTACGCATTATCGTAATTGTCTTTGCCAAACACTGCCTTACATACAAAATTATTGTTTTTTAATGCTGATTAATCTAAATAATAATACACAAATTTTTCTTAAAAAACATATGTGGCAGGTGCGGTTTTGGAAAGAGTTGGTTTAACAGTTTTTTTTTTCCTTTTTCGTCATTAATTAAAATTAAGACGATATAGTTATTATAACATATACTTTACAGTTTAATAATTATGTATTTATTCTTCATTATCCGAATACCAAGAGAGGCGTTCTTCATAGAATTTAATGACCATTTGCGGAATTTTAGCATGGGCCACGGGTGCAGCAACCATTTCAGCTTGATCGACGCCCTTGAATTGGATAAGGAAGTAAAGACCACCATTCGAATCTGAGGCTCCTAATATCTTTTCTGCCTCTAGACCTTTATCGAATCCTGTCAATTCAGAATGCTTTGTAGAACCATCCGAGACAGATTCCGTATCAGTTTCTTCTTTACCAGAGACCGGACTCTTCTTTTTGCTGCCTAAATATTTATAATATAATTATTATTTGCATGTTAATTTTACAAGAAAAAAATAATTTACCTGAAGCCTTAGAGTCGTCATTTTTGCGCTTATTACTCGCCGAGCTTGTTCTTCCGCTGGTTTCCTTTTCTTTTTTTGACTTCTCTGGTTTTGCTGCTGCTGTACTGGTGCTGCTGGTTGAGGCCTACAAAATATGCAAAGAATATGTTTTTTTGTGTTTACTATATCATTTATATCAATTAGCCAATAATACAGTTTTAAATGGGCATCGGTACTAATTAAGAATTCTTGGCTAAAACTTAAAATTTTGGAAAGATTTCAATATTTTTATTGAAAATTATAATAGCGCTATCCCTGAAGAATCTAGCCATTACAATAATAAAATCTAATACTTTAAAAAAGTAAAAATTTACAATTCCTTATACAGACGGATCTTATAGTAACGGGTGGACTTCGTACGCGATAGTTAAAGAAATATCCCGTTCTGTTTAGGTAAATGTTCTTCAAGCACGACTCCCAAATCAAACCGGAATTTTCATTGCAGAGATTGCAGCAATAAACTATGCTATAAAATACTCGGTACAGCACGGAGGTAAGACTTTAATTTGTACAGACCCTCAAAAATAATAGAAATGGTTCTTATAATCAAATGCTTCATCACAATAGATTTAGTAATATTATATTACTCTGGATTCCATCCACATCGGGATTCAGGGGAATGAATATACAGACAAGGCAGTAAAGAATCCACTAAGCTTGCATGATTTCAATGAAACATCATGTTTTCCGAAAGCTATATCTAACCCTTTTAACGCAATTTTAATTCAACAAAACCCACCACCAAGTAGACCCAGATACAATGCAAACTTTAGCAGAAGTCAATGTATTATGCTAGCTAGGTTGAGAGTAGGCAAGGCCGTTTTTAATACCAAACATTATTACGAAAGGACAGATCTACCAAGATGCGACTTATGTGGTGTTAATTTAACCATTTGCCGAACCTTTGGAGAAGATTCTAGACTGTGAGGTCACTAAAAACTTATCCAAAATTCAGAAAAGTTTCCAAAAACAAAAGATCCAGGGGATTTAGGCCAAATCTCATAACTAATAAATAAAATTAGTTTAATAGGTATTTAAAAAAAAAAAAAAAAATCTAAAACTATTGTAAACATTATTCATATGTAATTTTTGTTTTTGTTTATTATTCCTTTAGTTCTTTACGAGCGCATATGGTCTAGTAACCCGGCGCCTTATTAAATATATTTTGCAAATTTATTTTGTATAGTATATACTTATAAATAAATAAATAAAAATTGACACTTAATTCTACACCAAGGTAAGCATTTTTATATTTTTTCACTATCGGAATTTCTGTACGGTGCATAGCTGTTGTAGTGTGTCATTATGAAATCTTAGTATTAAAATACTAAATAAAAGCCTGTGATCTGCGATCTGCTATTCAGATTTTACCGTACTCTGCGATTATTGCGATCTATTAATATTGCATGCTACACGTTCAACAAATATCGCGAAAATTGGTCTCATTAACATTTTTGGTGAAATTCTTAAAAAATTAAACTGGGCCCAAATTACGGCACTCGATATCGATCGAAATTCCAATACAATTTAAATGTAAATTTCGATCGATATCGAATGCCGTAATTTGCCCCCTGATCGAGTAAACACATTAAACATACATATTATATATGTAGATCTAAATTCGTAGTTTCCTATGAATATTTCAGGTAGTTTTAAATTTTTCAGCACTTTCCCAATATCAGCATCTGTGATATTTTGTTTAGCTGAAGCACCCTGTAAACAAATTTACTATACCGCCAAAATCAACAAGCATCTTCCCCATTTATATGGCCAAGACGAAGCAATTAATTCAACGCAAATAAAGCAACCAGTACAATTTTTAACAAAATAAATCTAGAACTAGGCAATTATTAGCATACCTCATCTTTCAATCTCTGTTCTTCAAACTGTTGGATTAGATCTTGGCAATCCAAGTTCTCTTCGGGTTCCCATGTGTTATCTGATTCAGGATAACCTTTCCATTTTAAAAAGTATTCAACCTAGAAGTTAAAAATTTTTTACAACTTAATAATGTGTAAGCAATTAGCAGGAGGGATGAATTTATTCATGTTTGTGTGTGTGTGTGTCAGTTTTCAGCAATTAGAAAATCATTTTACTTACCTTTCCTTTTCGTACACGTCTAGAACAAATCTTTTCGACAACGTACTCTGCATCCTCGTCGGAAGAACCACTTCCGGAGGCATCAGTATCATTCTTCTTTGATTTCATTGTTCAAACGATGATCGTTAGCTGAATAGATCTGCTAGTGAAAATAAAAATGGATGACTCTTCAGGTATGTGAAAATTTTTCGTTAAGTCTAAAGCCGCATAATGCTTGTCTTACGGGACGACGCAGTGTTTTATAAAACCAAAAAACATTCAAAATAATAATTTACAACAGTGCACACTTACGTTTAACTTAAAGAATTCTCTAAATTCTTTTTACTCAATTGTAATTTTTATTATTAAATCACAAAGTAATTGGTCAGTTTCACAAATACACCATTTAACTGACGCGTGCAATGAAATATCCTATTGATTTTTCGATGTTTGTGGAATGCAAAAGCCAAGCAAAAAACGTCCGATAGAAGAGTTGTATTCGGTGATGCCAGATAGTTACCTGTTAAAATCTAAAAAATATGGTTACGCAGAGTCATGATCCAATTACAAGGTCTGTGTAAATCGCCAGAAATTTTGACCGCCAAAAAATCGTCAAGAATATGGTAGAGATGTCAAAACTTGTTTACAATTTTGGCCGCCATCATGTATATATTTGTTTGTACTATGTTCACACGACAAGATGAAGCACTTGCTTCGCTTTCTGAAGCATGTTTATAAATCTAGCTGTTCACACGACTTATGTACTTGCTTCGATTTGACAGTTCTCTTTTTAATAACAAATAAAATCTAAAATGGACAAAAAAATATAAGTTAAAATTATTACGCATTTTTTAAAATGCACAAACTAATTTTTTGTTTCCATTGTTATTTTATCTTTATAGTTTTAATTCAATTTTTCACTTTTAATCAAAGTTTTTGTTGTGTTTTTTGCATCTAGTTCAGAGAAACTTCCGATAAATTACGATAAAATTTAGAGAAGACAGCAATTTTTCATGCTTCGCAAGTACATTCAATATGAATCTACATGCTTCGCTCTCAAAATTTTGTATGGCGAAGCATGTTGCTTCGCTCATGATTGGGGTGTGAAGCATGAATAGGGAGCGAAGCATGTTACGTGTGAACGTAGTATTACGTTGTGCTCTTTAATTCAGCATATCGATTAAATACACATTTTTCTGTTTTTGGCATCACCACCATGTATTTACATAAACAAAATGCATGAAGAATTTTATTGCTGCACTAGTGCACAGACCGCAGAGTAGAAAGTTGTTTTTGAATATCTCTATTAGAAAATCTGCAATTTATATATATTAGTTTGAAAACATTTATATTATTGATTAATTATATATAAACTAACTTCCAAGCATAAGCAATTTTTGACAGTTAAGTTTTGTGCAGCTGATGATAACATACTTTTTTTTTCGTAAAGACGCTTCGTTAAATATTTTCAAGGGTAGCATTGCCAGCACAAAAGAACATCATTGTATGTTGTAATCAGCGTTACCATTTGTCAAGTTTTCCCATTTTTTGCAGGTTTTTTGAGATCCAAAAAGTTTTAAATTTATTGGGTAAAAAGACAAGTTTTTTGAAAATATATAAAGTTTTGTAAAGATTTTTATAAATTTCTAAATTTATTTGTTTTTTATAAATTCATACATAATTTAACTTTTGCAGTATATTGTATGAAAATATTAAGTGATGTTTGTATGCGATGAAACCATGTTATATTTTCTCACCACCTAGTTTTTTTTCCAGATGGTTGTAATCATAGACTAATATTCAAGCATTTCATAATTCATATTCTGTGGTTGTAATGATTTTGTTAGGTACTTTTAGTAGGTGATGTTGATTGTCAAATTAAGTACATATACTGTCAGCTATTATATGAAAAACATAATATTAGTACTCCAGCTGTCAAAATCAGTCTTAAATGTATCAGACGAGAGTTATTTTACATATTTTTGTATTTTATTTGATAAGCCCATGTACATAGGGGAAGCATAGCTTATTAAAAGATCAAAAATTGCAAGCACATACTAATGATGTCACGAATACTCGCATTCGTATTCGCCTATTTTAAGATATTCGTATTCGTATTCACCAAATTCAAGCGAATATTTATCAAATAATTTGCACACACATTTTCCCAAAAATAAAAAAATTCATACAAAAAGTTTAAAAAAGTACATAAAATATACGAAAATATATTAATTAATATAATTTTTATTTAAATAAAGAAATCCCTTTCTCTTTGTCGCAAGATTTTAATCTTCTTAAAACACAAACGAAAATTATATTTCGTAATTATCATTTAAAAGTTAAAGTCTTATATGTAAATTCATATCATATTAAGTTAGTAATCAATTCTCAGTAGAGGAATGTTGGACTTCAAAAATGGTAGAAGAAAAATTTAATATGTGAAAGTCCACCGAGACATGTGGCTGCGCAATCTGCGAAAATATGTTCTCCCAAACAACACTGATTAAAAGTGCAAACAGAGTAAGAAAAACGAAATCTGAAAGTATGTACATATGTACATAGTTGAAATAATTTAAAAATTATCATTAGTGGTCTTCAAATTCGGCATCTCAATGTCATAATAATGGTAAATACCTAAAGTACTGACACAAAGGGAGGGATTTTTCCAATTAAATTTGAAATATTCAGGTATGTGATGAAAATCGTATTCGAATTTAAATCGATACAAAAACGTATAAAGTTGTGATGCTCACTTCAATATCGATTTCACATATACAGGTATGTGATAAAAATCGATTTCGAACCAAAACAGGTGTAAAATCCAAACGAGTTGTGATGGCATCATTTATTTCTGTTTAGTGTTGTTTTTCTTGTTTGTTTGTCAAATCGAATTCGATTTAATTTCCATTTTGTTCTATGAAAATATGAAGACAAAACGATTGTGATGGAAAACGAAAATTTACTGTTTTAACCGTTTTAAAATCGAGCTCACTTCTGTACACGATTTAATAAAAGAATATATAAAATTTATATTGTTAAAATATTTAATCGAAAATGTAAGTGTTTATGTATGTACATAGTATGTACCCAAAGCTTGTATGTGGTTTCAAATTAATATATATTGAAATGGAATTTTTAGGGGAAAACACACAAATAGTGCCCAAGAAGAATACATGGTGATCTTAATGTGGCTGCTAACTCGATTACCATTGGAATTAATTAGGATTCTACATGTGTTTCAATTTCTTTTAATATTCAAGCAAAGCCTTCTTTATTTAAACGAAAGTATTCCTTAAAACTAAAAATATTTGTAAAAGAACAGGTCAAAATATTCATTCTATTATGCTATGCTCTTACCTATTTTCCGGCATGTTTAATGGATTTGAAGCATCCCTCAACCTTTTTCGTTCAATATTTTCTACTCGATTTGAATAATTAATTATTAAACTTGATGCCGAAATAAGAAATGCTATTTTAAGTGCTATTAAAATCCAAAAAAATGTTTACTTTTTAAAACAAAAAGTTGCAGTTTGACATGAAACTATTTAAAATTAAACGAAAAATGGAAAGTAAAACCGTTTGTTTTTCTTCACATCTTATAGCAAAAAAGGGTATAAACACTTTCGCCACAGCAGACTACACGAACACACGAACACAAATGCTGCTAGCTACCGTTGTAGCCGTTAAGCCAGCTACTTAATTATTTTGGAAACGACAGATACACAATAAACAGCTGATCCTGATTTGTTGGAACGATTCATTTATGTATATTACAGTGGTGCATATTCAGCGCTTTTACTTTTTTAAAGTTCTCTGGGGCGAATTGATTTCGCCACTCTCATCACCTTGTATGGATTTTTTGATCTGACTTTTCACTTGAAAAATTCTAGAATTCAAACTCTTAACAGTTTGCGAGTTCTAATCAAAATATAGATGCAAATTATACGTAGTTGGTTAAAAAAGTATTAGGTGGGTTTAAAGAATAGTAGGAAAATGGTTCAGTGTAAAAAATGTTGATTATTTAAAACGCACCTAAAATCACTGTGAGAAATTCTTAAAAGCACTATAAATACCCGCTTTTCAAAAACGGGTATTTAGCAAACTTTCGGGTATTGATTAAGTAAAAAAGCACCAAAAAATACCTGAAAAGCACCAAAATGGCAACGCTGTACCTGATATTTTACTTCAAATCGTATTCGATTTCATTATTCATTTTGTTCTATGAAAACATCAACAAAAAAAGGTGTGATGGAAAACGAAACTTGAATTTTTTTAACTACATATTTCAAATCGAGCGTATTATGGCTGCCGTTTTAAAAACTTTTTAAGTATTTATTTTTTGTTTGCAATAAATTGCGTTAAAATGTAAGTAAAATCCTTTCATGGCATAAAAAAATGTTTTCCTTTTTGTTTTTCTTTTTCGATAAAATGTTCAATTGTATGCGTTTTTTTAACAATTTTAACAAAAAACTATATCGCTAAACTGAAAATCTGAAAAATTTCAATATTTTAAATAAGCCATAATCTCGATCAAAAATCGATAAAAGTTTAATATGTTCAAAACATCCAAAACAAGTGAAATGGCACAAATTAAAAAAAATTACACTGTCGCGAGAATTCGCTAAAAATTGCAAATTTTTATACAACCCAAAATTTTTATTTCAAATCTGCAAAATATGAACCAATGCAAAACATTAGTTAAAAATGGCTAAAATTTATCGTTTTGGGAAAAAATCACAAAATTTATGAGAGTGCAAAATCTTGCTAAAATTTTAATTTATGTTTGATTAAAAGTCCGTAAAGATGTAAGACTGCCAAAAACTTTGCAAAAATTAGGGACATTGCAAAAAACTGCAAAAATTTTAAAGATATCATAATTATGATTAAAAATCGCTAAAACTTTAACGAATATAAAACAAATTGTAGAAATCACGAAAATGGTGAAAAATCACAAAATCTATAAATGTAAATGTAAAAGATTATAGAACGCAATACTGATTAAAAGTTCCGAAAAATCTAATAAAACCAAAAACTTCGGCAAACTTACACCATACGCCATAATTTTGATTAAAAATTGCCAAAAATTTGAGAAATGCAAAAAAAGGCATTGAAAATCGCCAAAATGGAAAAACTTGCTTAAATTTAAAAGATTTGAGAGCAAATGGAAGAAAGTAAAATCTTTGATAAAATTAATCCTGTCGCAAAAAAAAAACTGAAATTAGCAGGAATCTTCCAATATTTATGTAAATAGATTCCTGCAACAGAGTTAGATAAAATTTTAAAACTGCAAAAAATTAATAATTTTCCGTCAAATATTTATTTAATTTGTAAAAAAGAAAAAAATGAATTTTTTCCAAGAGACATGTGTGGTATTGAAACAAAAATGAATAATGAAATCGATCCGATTTCCATCATACCTAAAAGTATTTGATACGATTTAAGTCTTCGATTTCATTTCAAATCGAATCGATTTCTATCACATACCTGATGATGTGGCTCTAAACCTTAAAAGTAATATTCGTTTTCGTATTCGGCGAATATTGTTTCAAATATTCGTATTCGCGAATACTAAAAATTGATATTCGTAACATCACTAGTATGTACATATGTGTATGTACATTTAAAAAAATTTAACAAACATATGTATGTATAAATAAACTCCAGTGAACTACAATCTTTTTTTTATTTTTCAAAATTTTTATTTTCAAAATATATATTCTAAAATTATGTGCGTAAAGTGCTTATTGTGTGCATGATTTTTAACTATTTTAGCAAAAACAAAAATAATACAAACAACAAATTAAAATTTAAATATATATGTATGTATGTATCTAAGTTTCTTCTATTATTTTTTTTCCTATTATATAAAATATGAAAATTTTCAAATTTTGATTTTTTTCTGCTTTGTTTCTTTTTTTAATTATTTAGAGTTAGAGTCGTATTTGCACCAATTTTAATTTTTGTTTTTTTTTTTAAATGCTACTTGTTTTTAACAATATATATATGGAAATATTTGTACATTTATTATTTTTCAAATTTATTTTAAGTTTGTCATTAATTTATTTCTTATTTATCAATAAAATTATGGCCCCGCTATTCCACAAGTGTTTTATATATTTAAGTTCACTTCTTAAATTAAGTTATTTTATATTTATTTGTTAAATATAATTTATTCAAATAAAAATTCAATAATTTACAAGCCAAAGTTGTTAGTTAGAGTTTTCTTTTAAAGCTAAATTTTCATTCTGAAATCCATTGTTTTTGAATTGCCTTTAATTAAATAAAATGAAATCGAAAATAAAAATATGACAGTTTTCGGAGCTTGACTATTGAATTCTAATCGAAAAATAAAATGTAATCGAATTACACGCGAATTCGAACAATTTTAATTAAATACTTTTTCATTTTCGAATCGTGCTTCAGGATAAACTTCCTGTACTGCAAAATCCAATATTCCCTTAATTTTGTGTAAATAAATTAAAACTAATTTAGTAGTTTGCTTAAAGATTAGTGTAATTATTATAAAAATTGGAATTTTATTATAAATATGTCAAGGTGGGAGAATTCATACAATTTAAATTAAATATTTTGCAGGAAAAACTAAAAATTAAATTATAAAATGTGAGCTTAGAGAAGAAGAAAAAAAATCCAACTTTAACTTGTAAATTTATAGTAAATTAATAAAAAATTATCTAAAACTTGCATATACATATGTATGTATGTATTTTTATATAAAATATATATGTAGTGTTTATATAAGCTAGTTTTTGTTTATTTGTTTTTATTCAAAACTTGTACATACATCCATATTTATAAATATAACAGCGGTATTCAGTGTTTGCAGCAAAAATGGTCTTAATAAAATTTAGCAAAAAACATGCAGAGCTGCATTTTGCATTTCCACTTTTGCAAGACCATTTGCACCAAAAAACACTCAATACCCGCAAATACATTTTACATATGGTGTGTACTTTTAATAAAAATAAATGACTATTTTGCTACTCATTTTCTTTGTTTTTTTTTTTAGAAATGTTCAAAATGTTTAAAGCATAATATTACGGAAAACAATTTTGCACACCGATTCTAAATAATTTCTTAATTTTAAAAAATTTTTTACGATTCCACTTTTTTAGTATATTTATTTTAAGTTGTTTTATTTTAGAACTTGTCACATGGAGATTTAGCATTTAATTTCGAACCCGGACGAACTCTGAATTGGAAATAATATCGAATTACAATCGATGTTCAATATAAACATACGAACAGTTGTACTTTTGTCTCTATTTAACAACAAGGTAAGTGTGATGTGATGAAAGTCGATCAATTTCAAAATCTATCTATTGCTATCCCTCATTATTATTCATTTTCGAAATTTTTTTGATACAGTTTTAATTCACTTGGCAGAAAGACAATGAAAGAAATACATATTTCTATGCATCTCTCTCTTTCTCTCCTCTGAAATAAGAAGACAAGAGAATTTAATATATATCTAATTTTCTTTAAAACATATTTGTTTCAAAATTAAAATCAATGCAATGGGACTTTAAAAATATCTGAAAATCACTGAATCGGTTTTTAGTCGAAAAGTAGACAAATTAAAAAAAAAAATAATTCATTGAAAAATGTTTCAGAAGTAAACAATTTGCAAAATCGTATAATAAAATATTGGAACGAACCGTCTTTGATGCAAAAATTACCAAAAATAAAAAGATATTAAGGAAAATAAAGAAAAAAAAAAACACCAAAAAAACTAACTGTTGATGAAGTCTTACAACTGAAATCAATTAAAAAAAATTGCGATTATTATTCGTTATTTGTTTTAATAAGTAAAGAATCTTTTCTATCAATTTGAAATTTGTTAAAAATTTTGAAAACTTTTGGGCTTTTTGCATTAATTTAGCTCGGAAAACTTTTATCTTATATTCCATTTTGTAAAAATTTTGTATTCTTTTCACGGATTTAGCGATTTTAAAGTTATTTCTAAATTTATTTTGCGAGAACTGTTTTTTTGCGTTTTTCGCGAAACTAATTTTTCAATTTTAAATTATTTTTTTAATGGTTTTTTGAACTGCTTTGAAAAAAACGAAAGTGAATTTTAATTTTTGAAATATAATTTGAAGAAATTTGGAGCTCAAACTTAATGAAAATTTCAGTTTTTCTTTCACTTAAACGGTAAGCAAAAGTAAGTATAACTCTGTTTGAAGTATAACGAAAATTTGTACAGTGCTGCCAACTTATCATATAAACTTGGCAGTCATCGAATGCAATTCCTTGTAACGATCTTACGGTCTGTTTCCACAAGACGGACAAATAATTTGAGTGTAAAGTTTATATGAAAAGCACTCAGCTTTTTTAATGATTTCCTTATAAGTTTTATGTACGTTTCTATAATACAAATAATTGCTTTGAGTAGAAAATTTTTATGAAAACAACTCGGTTTTTTTGAGTGATTGCGAAACAAAATTTCTACACAAGTCATTTGTCTGTATTGTGGACACATCACCTTAACCTTCAATTATTCGTTCCTCATGTGGAAATAGAACTTTTATTTTATATTTTAAATCGATTTTCATCACATATGTTCGAATATAATTTTATTGTTTTAAAAATTCAAACCAAAACATGTTCTAAAATTTATTCGAATATATATTTGTAAAAATTTGGCAAATCAAATTAATTTAACATCATGTAGCAACTTATAATTCAACTTTAAGCCACTTTAATAGATCAGTCCAATTATGAATAGTAATTTCTGGGGAATTTTTTTCTTTTTTCATTCCTCCTAATAATGGTGATTTCCATAAGAAAATAGTAAGACGTTGCCACGCCTAGTAAAATTAGTTCGACTTGTTTCTTACAACGTTTAAAACAATAAAATTTATGTGCTTTAGTTTGAATCGAAAAGAAACTTCTACACTAAAATGATCTATGAAATATTAATTCAACATTTGGCATATTAAGTGCTTTTTGAAAAAAAAACCGTTTTTTTGTTTTAGTTAAAAGAAATACATACTTATGAAAATTGTTATTACGAATGAAATCAACTTAAATAAAAATAAATGTTGTGTAAGAATTTAACCAAAACTAGACAAATAACGTTTGAATTAAAATGCAAATGTAACAACAGTTTCTTTTTTTAGGTGCAGCAGAAGTCCTAATTTGTATAATTTTGATTTTTTGTTGTTGTTTAATACAATTTTATAACTAATTTTTAGATATTTTATTTTAAATAAATTTAGATTTTCTTTCTTTTTCTTTTTCTTTTTTGAACATCACAGTGTATTTTTTTTTACATAAATTATTTTTGTTTTTGTTGTATACTTCCTCTAACTATAATAAATTTATTATTAATATTTTAATATTTTAATTTTTTTTTTTTTTTTTTAATTGTTAAACCAATTTGCTGCCCCTGCCTGATGATTTTCTATTCTACAAAAATAAAAAAAAAAAAACTTAAAAATTATTCAAACGTAAATTATTTTAACAAAAAGGGGGGAACAGAGAATGCAATTAATAATAAAACGTTAGTAACAAACAAAAAGAAAACAATTAGAACTAAGCTAATGTTAATTAATAATAAAAAAAATAAACAAATTTAACAATTAAAATATAATTAATTAATTAAAGATAAATCTAAACGAAACGTGACTTAATGCTCGCATAAAAAACCAACTAAACTTCTGTGTAGTTTTTTTTTTTTTTTTTTTTTTTGTTTGAATGTTAAAGCATTTTAAAATGACAAAAAAAAGAACAAGGAAATTATCCGCAAGTTTAATTTAAAGAAAAAAAAGTTTATATTAAAATTTCTAGCATAATAATTAATATGTAATATTTAATTCCTGCTGATAACTTGACCAGTTTTGGCATTAACTAGTATGGTTTTATGGCTTGTAGCAGATGTTGATGTTGAAGTCAACGGTTGCTCTTCATTGTTTGTTGCACAGAGCTGATTGGCGGCACCTCCGCCTTGACGACTTATACGCCTACGCAAGCGATCGCTTATGTTCTCGGCAACTGGGCTAGTTTGCTGTTGCTGGCTTTGCGACGGCTGTGTCTCATTTGTTTCCTTTTTGATCGTTAGACAACCATCATTTTTATATAAAATTATTTTAGCACATTTTGGTTGTTTCTCCTCTGTAGCTTTTAAAGCTTCTGCTGTGGAATCCTTTAAGTTCTCATTAACTCTATTTTCCTCATTGTTATTATTATTGTTGTTGTTGTTGTTGCAGTTTTGCAACTCCTTTTTAATATCCAAATTGCCACTATTGTCATCTGATTCCTCCTGTTGTTCCATGCTTAATTCCAACTTATCGTAACGTGTAAAGAAACTAACATCCTTTAGCCTTTCAATGCCATTGAAATGTACTCGGGTATGCTCTTCAATTTGTTCTTGTTCCTCAGCTGAATAGTCGCAATGATCACAGGTGTATGCTGATTTTTGTTGCGACACACAAATGTGTTGATGCAAATGTGTTTTAAATTCTTCAGCGTTTGAACTTTCAAATGGACAATGTTCACATTTTTCTTTAGTCTCACTGTTTACAGATGAAGACTTGTCCTGCTGTAATGGTTCTGGTGTTGTTGCAGGCTGGTTTTCATTGGCATGAGCCAGATCCGCAGTTGCCACAGATGCCAAAGTGGAAGTAGTGTTGGAATCTTCAACTTCGCCGGAAGTTGATTTACAGCGCATCTCCTCATTTACTGCGGATGATGTTGCTGTCACTTGTCTGGACTCTAATTGTTTTTTCAGCAGTGAATTTCCCGTTTCATAGGAATTGTTTTGTGAACTGGAGGTTATAATTGAGTTTTGATTATGTTGTTTTGTTTGACTATGGCTGTGGTGTTGATGGCCTTCGTTTAGCTCATGATCCACCACCCATATTGTCTCGTGCATATAAGGCTTTTTAGTGGCCGTTATATGCATGAGCTTTGGTGCTCTATACACAGAGTCTTCCTTGCAATTTTTGTACAACTCGTTGCATTTCTCTTGATATTGTGTGGTGTGCACGTATCTATGCGTTTGTAAAATGGATTCATGCAGCGCTCTATAGTCACAGTAATCACAGTGATATTTTCGTTTACCGTCATCATGGCTTTCATGCTGTCTTATATGATCATCTAGATCTTTTTGGGCCGTTAAGGGATCGTTATGCTTTTGGGCATAACGTGCTGGACATTTGTTGCAATAATAGATCATACGATATTGATATTCGGGCGGTAACTGGTTTTGATGAGTTTGTTGATTGTGCGATAACGTGGAAGTACTACGTGGCACGGGTGACGCTGATAAATCAATAGCCAGTGATGTCGAGAAGTTGGTGGAATCCTGTTGAAGGTTTATGGTAAAAAAAATTAATTGCTTTTTGTTTTTTAAAATAATATGGGTTTTACATTATGCAACTTTGTTGCATGAAATTTTCATTTCAAAAGAGAATGTTGAAATAGAAGTGTATACATTTTATATTTCCTCTGGGTTTCTCACTTTGAAAAAAGGGAGTTTCATGCAACAAAGTGGCAGAGAATAAATAGGGTATAAAATATCTGTTAAATGATCGTTCCAAATGTCTGTGCTGTCTGTCTGTCTTTATTTACAGCTGCTGCACGAGGATTGAATTGAGAAATTTAAATTTCGCTTGAGCGAGAAAATAAAAACTCAATCTTTAGTAGGTTAAATTAACTAAAAAAATTCTATTGCCAAATTCGTATCGATTAATTTCTTGATGATCGAATCAATTATTTACTTAATTAATTAATTAATCGAAAATAACATTAAGAAAGAATTTAAAATGTGGGCATACTAAAATTTTACATTTCAATTATTTAAAAACAAAAATTCTTGTTGATCACATCAGTAATTGAAGCAATTGCTGAATTAATTGAACACAATTTAATTTGACATAAATTTAATTTACCTGATTTTGAGCCGCCGAAGCCATTTGTAAGGCCAAACTGAAATCCCTGTTGATATTGTGTGCACTCGTATTGGCATTCGTTGAATTGCCAGTGGCTAAAACTTGATGAACAGTGCGCATGTGTGAGCTCAAGTGCTGTTTCTTGGCACAGACAAACGTACACATGCGGCACTCATACTGAGTTGGTTTGTGCAACGAAATGTGATAATTCATTTGAGATTTGCTATCGCAAATGTACGTGCACAGCGGACATTTTTGCTGTTTCGATTTGGAATTGTTTTGCGTTGAGGAGATTCGACTTAATTGTGAATTTAAATTTGACTCCAATAATTGGGCCAAGTTTGAATTGTTGACAGCAGATGGTTGTGATGATAAAATATTATTATTGCTATTACTGTTCATGTTGTTGTTGTTGTTGATGGTGCTGCTGCTATTTTTATTATTATTATTACTCTTGTTGTTGTTGTTGTTGTTGTTGTTGTTGTTGTTGTTGTTGAGATGGTTTGTAGATGAAACTCTGGTGATTTCAATTTGATCGTTTTGCTGCAATTGCTGCTGTAAAATCAGTTCTTCAGTCATGGAATTGATAGCTTTTAAATTATTATTTTGATTTGCAACTGCTGCTGCAGCTGCTGCTAAATATGCTACAGCAGCTGCTTGTAAATCCTGTGAGGCATTGGCAGCACTTAGAGCCGATGCAGCTGTTTGAATGTTTGAATGCAATAAATTATTTGTTGGCTCTGTTTTTATTGCACTGTTAACGGTCTTTAGATGATTATTGCTGTTGATAAGTACATTATTGTGATTAATATTTTGATGTTGTTGTTGCTGTTGCTGCTGCTGCTGTAATGCCTTTAATGTCAAGTTAAAATGACTATTAACATTATTGCTATTGCTGTTGTTGTTGTTGTTGTTGTTATTGTTATTATTACTATTTGTTTCATTTGTTGCCCCATTTACTAAAGGCTTATAAATTGGGGCCGCATGACGATCACCCAAAGCAGTGCGATCAAGGGTTTCGATGTTGATTACGCCAGCGTGTTTCAAGCGACAGTGACGCTGTAAATGTTATTTAGAATAAAAATTTGTTAATACAAGAAAATCAACAAACATATGGATATACATAGCTCAGATTCTTTTTTTTTTTATTTGTCTAAAATGACTCACATAAAAAATATACTTAATTATATAAAATGTATGCACACCACACCAAAAACAGAAACCCCTTAAAATGATGCTTTTTATATTTTCTTTGCAACACAGAATGTATAAAAAAATATATTTCTTAAACAAAAACTCACACCATATTTAAAAAAAGAATACACAAAATATATCACCATACACCTTAATACTTAAAATTGCATAAACAAAGATTTTTGAAAATATTCCTGCATTTGTGAATGATGTGCTGCACTGCAATAGTAAATTGAAATTTTAATATTAAAGCAGATACATAGTTTCCAAAAAAAAAAGAAATATTCAAAAGCGGCATTAAAGTTGTTTGCTTTTGTAATGTGTACTGCACTGCATTTACGCATGTAGAAGGTGTACATATATGTTTATTGCAGTATGAAACACAAAAGCCTATACACAACCTTTACCGGCAATATCCTGCTAAAGAATAAAAGAGAAGTTAAAAAATTTTATTAAAATTCCATAACTGACTTTTTCAGACAATTATTTTGTTTTGTAGCGATTTATAGTTTTGTGAAATTTTAGAAAACATTTTCTATCAGCTTTAATTGACGATATATGTATGTATGCATGTGTATATTTTTTATTAATCTCTGTTTTTCTTTGATATTTTATCCTATTTTTCATTTCACATTCAAAAACAAAATTTTCCATTCTTGTTCAAAACTCACTACCATCCCTGAACAAAATGGGAGTCTAAAACCAAAGTTTCCTTACTCTTCATTTGGCTTCGGAAAAGTGATTTCATGTACCGACAAACGGACATGGCGCATTCAACTTCCCTACCTATAAAGATCCAGAATCTATATACTTAATGGGTCTCATATGAATATTTTGAAAATTATACCATTAAAATTTTTGATAGAAGGGTGTAAAAATTCGACACTTAAGCAAACTCTCCCTATTAATTCTAACAAACACACATACACAACAACATTTCATACACAAGACATGAAAGGAGACACATTCAATTTGAAAATAATACCTGAATAACATGCTTCCAATTTGATACTTGATGACAATGACCACAACGATATGGCGATGGATCACGCCTATCGGCGGTTGTTGTATCGTGCGTTAATAAATTATTGTTATTGTTGTTACCATTACCAATACCGTTATTATTGTTACTGTTATTATTATTATTGTTTGATACACCATTACCAGATAAATTACCCAAATTATTTTTGTTATAACTAGAAGATGAATGATTTTGATTTTGAATATAATTTTGATTAGACAATGACAATAATGATGTTGAACAAGATGATGCAGCGGATATAGAAGTCGCCATATTGTTGTTACTATTATTATTATTATTGTTAGTACTGTTTATAACAGTACTACTAGTTGGTATGTGATCGGATGAGGCAGTAAATGTAGTACCCATAACCAGATTATGATGATCTTGAATACCACCGATAATATCACCAGTTAGTAATAAACCACCATCACTATGGTGCAGTGAGAATGGCGATTGTTTAAGTTGATATGCATGATTTGGAGTTGAAAGAGGAGTAGTTGTGGTAGTTACAATTGTATTCGGTGTTGCTGATGGCGATGATGGTGACATTTCTGTCATTAGTCCAGATTTATTTTTAAGAAGAAGTGTCGAACCCACAACCTTTTTATCATTATTATTGTTAATTAAAACTTCATTTTGATTTAGATTTAAGGGTGCTTGTGAGAAGGAGCCTCGCGGTGAAGTTAATAAATGCTGTAAAGATGGTGAACTTGTCAACCCAACACCTGTTACTGACAATGAGGACGTCGCATGTGTCTGTTTTTGTTGTTGTTCGTTTTTCGAACTATTTAGGGTTAATTGATTTGGCGACGTCATAGTGTTTTGGGCACTTGCCTCGTTTAGACTCGCTTTCTGCTCACCATGCTCAATAATATTAGCGGCTGCATTTAAATGTGTTGCCTTTACCGGTGATTTGCCAGCTAGAGCTAATGCAAGTCCGCTTAGTTGCGAGTTGTTAGCTTGCTCTAAGAGTCCAGCTGCCATTAAATTGCTTAACTGACTGCTTGTATTGGAATTATGTTGCTGTTGTTGCTGCGAAAGGCACATGGCGGCCAAAACTTTATTCATATATAGATTTGAATTGACCGGCACTTGCATTGAACCATTGGTGTTCGCTGCTGCTTGTTGTCCCATTTTCGATGAATTGAAACCTTGATTTGTATCTGGAAAATGCACTTTAACATGGGCTAACACTGCATCACGATTAACATGCCTAAAAATAGTAAATGTTTTATAATTATCAGTATATTTCATGTTGAAAATAGGCTCCATGAGAAACTGGCCCCAAGTTCAAAACCAAAAAAAAAATATATTTTTGGGAGTAATTTTTCCATTGAAAACAAAAGAAATTGGATCCATTTTTGCTATTTTGTGTCCAAATTTTCCTCAAGCTAAAATGAAAAATGGCGCTAAAGATTTGTACTAAAAACAACACTAACTTTTTCATTTTGGGTTTGAGGCAATTTCAAAAGGAATAGTTTCAAATGAAGCAACTTGAGAAATTAAAAACACTTTCGATCGGAATAGTATTCAATATTTTTTCGTATTTCGTATGGTGTATTAAATCTTACCTAAAGTTACATTTACGACATTTGTAGTTGGTAATTTTCTCATTGCCTTCTTGACGGATTTCCAAAGTGATTTCATCACTCGGCTTGAAATTTTGATTAGATGGTGGAGATTTTTTAACAGCCGATATGGTCACTGAAGGCGTTATTAATGTGGCCGGCCCATTTGGTTCATTATCATTTTGATTATGCTGTTGCTGTTGAGCAATGGCGGCATTCATCATGGAAGCCAGTAACGGCAAACGTATAAAATTGTCCGACAACTGATCATCAACATTTGCAACCGCCGATTTAGGTGGTATAGGCTCCAAAGTGATATCTTCTCTTACACCGTTCAAAATATTGTTAACATTTGAATTGTTTGTAGAAGTGGAACCAGACGTTTGTTTGCTATTAAAGTCGTTGATGAAGGCCAACGAAGCCACTTGATTCGGTGTCATTTCACCCGATTTCATAAGTTTTGGATCACCATCTTCTTCGGTGACTTTCATTAATGTAATATATTTATTGTATTTTGTATAATTACGTCTGCCCGTTTCATCATTCATCAATACACGAGCATTTTTATGACTAGGATCTCTGATCGTCTTTAGTCGGATGTGTTTAGTAATATCCCAACGCCAGTTAGAACGATATGAACACAAGGAGCATTCAAATGGTTTCTTATTTAAATGACCGACAATGTGTACATGAAATCTGGAGGCAGTTGAAGCCCAAAATGAACAGTGCGGACACTTGTAGACCTTTTTTAAGGATGAGTTGGCTGCCTCTTCTTCGGGTGTCATCTTTTTTGTTACCTGGAAATAGTGAAAGTTTCAAATTTCATTGGATAATAGTAATTCGTTAGTAACGATAGTATGATCTTATTTTACTCGAGACTGTATTAGAATATAAAATAGCGACTTGTTAAAGTTAAAAAGTTCATTTCATTTTGACACGAACAAGAATATTATTTTTGAACATACCTCGCCATATCCTGGAGCTGTTTCAACACCATAATAACTGTTCTCATCATTATTAACACTTATTGAACTGCCGCCAGCATTAGATGAGGAATTCCCACTGCCTTGCTGCTGGCGATTACCTTCAGAGCTTTGGGAACCACTACCAACACCACTTTCCTGTTGATTGCGAGGTAATTTATTCCAAATAAATACACGATTTTCCATGGGATGATGCATTTCGTTTGCAGTCGTATCTCCCATCATTACACGACTACCGGCACAACTTTCGCCAGACATCGAATCACAGCGACTATTTGCCTCAGAGCAGATTTTTAAATGATTCAACAAATCCACTGAAGATTTGCAGCGATGACGACAATGCTGACAGCGTGTAGAGCCCGATACACTGAGATTTAGAGCCGAGTGTGACTGTTTGTCACATTCATCGTCTTCGGTAAAATCAATTTCTAAACGACCCTCTTCTCCATCCTCATCGTGCTCATCATCGTCCAAGTCCATATCGTCATGGGCAGAAAGAGGTAAGAACGTACATGTTTTACGGTGTATTATCGATTCCGATAAACATTTGGCCATATGACCACAGGAGCAAATCAAATTTTCATTTGTGGCAGAGGAAGACTTGATCTTTTCGAAAAACGAACCAGATTTGCGATTCAACAGACTTCTGCTACTGGCCGAAGACGAGGTAACAGTAGTGGTGGGCGATAATTGAGATGCTGTTGCAACTGTTGTACCATCCACTTTATCTGTGGGTTGCATCATTTCTGAAATTTGTTTTTCATTGAAAAACATCGAAGCGATTTCAGAAAGTGAAGAACGTGAAGCAAAATCTGCGGAAAGATTTAAAATATTCTCACTTTCTTTGGTTATGGGTATTAGATTCGGTAGGGGTTTCTTTGCTTTTGGTATGCTCAAGTTGGAATTATGCACGGAAGATGTGTCCGAAGAGCCTCCCTTTTGCGACAAATCCGTAGGCTCATCATCGTCATAACGCAATCTTTTCGAATCGTACACACCGATTGGACCAGCTGTCATTAACATTTCATCGTATTCATCCATGTTATTGTTATTGAAATGATCCTCCAACATTTCTGCGGAATCACTAAAAAAGTCTTCATTCAGATCGGTACCACCGACCTTATTGCGGCGACGGGCCAAAGTCATGCCAGCTGCATGACCAACAGGCGGTACATGGTGATTCATTTCGTGCACAGTCAGTGATTGTTTAATATCGGCGGTAAAATCACAAGCTGCACATTTGAACGGTCCCGCACCGCCATGATTTTTCATATGACGGTCCAGATTCCATTTGTATGGCGTGCGAAAATCGCAAGTGACACACTTGATCATCGGCATTGAATGATATTTGACGTGTTTGCTAAAACGCGCCTTAATATGGGTGACATACGAACATTTTTCACAACGATAGAATTTCGCATTGCAATGATCTTCGATTTCATGTTCCAGCAGAAGATTACGATACAGGGTTGTAAAATCACATAGACTACATTTCATTAAACGATTATTGGAAGGCTCATCGCTGCCGCCACTCAAAACATCTAATTGCTGTTGACCATGTGACGTTGGCAGTGGTAGTGATGGTGACGGCGTTGAATTACTACCGGATGGTGAGGGTGTCAACTCCAGACTTGATCGTTGAGGTGGCAATTGGATGGGTGTTGATTGTTGTTTGTGGGCAGGTGTGGCATTGTCAAAAGTTTTATTTTGTGAAGGACTGCCTTCATGATTTTGTATAGGTGATGATTGCTGTTGCTGTTGCTGTGGTTGTCGATAGTTGGAATGGACAGCTGCCGACTTAAGAGATTCTCTATTATCAAAATCCATTTGGACCTTCAATTGTTGCTCGAAGGCGGCTGCTGCAAAAATAGCTTCATTAAATTTTTGCTGTTGAGATTTTTGATGTTCCTCTTGTTGTTTCTTATATGCCTCAATGTCACGTTGAAGTTTCTGCTGGTCGCGTTCCATATCGGTTTTAGCCTAAACAACAAAACGAAAGTGGTGGTGGAGGAAGGAAAAGAAACATGAAATTTTGTAACGAATATAGTTTGAATACACTTACATGCTCTGCATTTATTGCCTCCACGCTCATTGCACTTATAACACCTGCAGTGGTAGGAGCACTGTCTTCTAGTTTCCTTTTTCTGGCATCACGGTTCATGCCGCGCTTACCGCGAGCCTGACCATTACCGCTGGCTATGCCATCGGTACAACCGTGCACCATTTTCATATGACGCACCAATTTCTGATAGTGGCGGGAAGCATACAGGCACAATTTGCATTTGTTTATAACTATTTTCTCACCATGGACATCACGCAGATGCGTCAGGTGATAGCGAGGATTCTGTGTAAAATATGTACAATAGTTGCAGCTGTAGTTTCTTTTAATTTTGCACTGTGGCAAACCCTCTTCCTTAAGTTCCATAGCGGCTGCTTGTAAACGTTGATGTTCTTGTACAATACATTGTTGTTGCTGTTGCATAAGATGTTCTTGGGCCCGTTTCAATTCCTCCAAATGTTCTCCAAACATAAAAGAGTTTTGATTGTCACCAACACGCACTCGTATTGGTGTTTTGTTACTCTTTTTATCATCTTCCATAGATTCGTCCGTGAAAATGGGAATACCACTAACAACACTGCGCACAATCAATGTGCCACCGGATTTTTGAACCATTGATGGCAGTTCCATGTTAAGGAGAGGAAGGTATATTCTATATAATATACAAAAATATTAAGATGATTTATTGGTCCTTTTGTGTTACACCGTTTGCCGCAGTTAGTCTGCAAAAACAAAATAAGAGTTTTTATTTAATTGTTTTCTAAAACAAAAGTTGAAGTATTCCTTTTTTAGTAAATTTCTGCTGTTAAATTCATTGCTTTGGTTTATAATTTTTTTTTTCTTAATTTCAAGAAGTGTTTTAACCAGCAAGTGTTTTTGGTTTACGGCGGGTTGAACAAATCAAATTTTTTTTTAAAAAATAACTTAAAATTTCTATTTTTTCTTTTTGGAAAAAGTAACAATTTTTGAAGAAGTTTATGTGAACAAAAATAAATTTTTAAAAGAAAGTAAATATGTACATACTTTTAAAAAAATTACATACATATGTATGTATGTTTTAAAATTTAAGCGCTTTTTAACACAAGTACATACGAGTATGTACACATGCACATATGTATGTACCTCTTTCTCAAAGTACTTTTTCAAACAAATAGTTTTATTAAGAAAGTACCTTTTTGAACGTTTTTTTTTTAAAGAATCAATTTTTAAAACAATTATCTACTTTTTTAATCAAGTACCTTTTTTTAAATGTGTATGCATCTTGTTTTGAAAAAATTACCTTTTTATAATAAGTACCTTTGAAAAATTATCATTAAGAGAAAAAGATTTTGTATAAAAATACATTAAAAATAAAAGTTCCTATTGCAAATTACATAATTTTTTTTTGTTTGTAGCAAAAATAAGCGATTTAAAAAATTTTAAACGTCTTCTGTAAACACGCAGTTAATCTGTTTAACCTTGAATCATTTCTATAGTTTTAGACAATAAAATGCTAAAAGTTCATTGAAAGATAGTGGATAATTTATTTATTAGTTTAGCTGCCATCTATCGTATCTACCATTTTATGTGAGGTCACCATAACATCCTACATTCAAATGTCTTTCTTTCTTTTTGGTGTTTTGACATTTAAGCTGATGACTCCCTTGTTATTTATGCTGACCCTTTAATCTATAATTAGGCCAATGCTACTACACACATATATGTATGCACATACAAGCGCTCATACTTCGAATTGTCGAAAGAATAACATTTACCAGAAAGAAACTAAAGAATATTACTTTGCGAAAACTATTAAAAATGCAATGACTTGATAATAATAAAAATAATAAAAACATGTAAAAGATTTTCATGCAAGTACATACATACATGTATATACAGTAGGGTGGGTAAATTTGTTCGGGACCGAAAAACATGACAAAACGTATAGCAAAATCGTAATCTACGGGAAATTCTAAGAACTTTTCCCAAAGAAACCTTGGTTCTAAAATCAAAATCGAGCTTCCGGTTTTTTAAGAGAAAATTTGGTGCTCAGGACTATTGTTATTTTAACATAAACCTCCAAAACCATTATTTGGGTAAATAATTTTCTATAAATGAGGACAGATATAGAAAGCTGAGAAAATTTCCATTAAAATAAGCTCTCTTCCAGCGTTACAGGTCAACTATTCACCAATTGCAATGAATATTTCCAAAAAATAGCATTATTTTCAGATTTTTTTGGAAATATTCAACCATGGTTTCTTTGGGAAAAGTTCTTAGAATTTCCCGTAGATTACGATTTTGCTATACGCTTAGTAGGCAAAAAAATTTACCCACCCTAATATACATATATATTTTTTTTATATGAGTATCCTTCAGCTACATACATATGTATATCAATGGCTTACATACGATTCTTAAATACACAAAATAGTTTGTAATTAAAAATTTCATGGTAAAGTTAGATTTTTATTAGAAAACGATTATAAGAATATTTAATCATTGAACTAGCAGAACGGGTCAGTTCCACTACACCACCTCGACAGCATTCTTGGTTAAATTAACACACTTTTCAAGGACGATACTAGTGAATATCAGCTATTTAACCAATTTGTTAAACAGTTAGCGTTTTATTGTTTTTCACTCTTTAATTTGTCACTAAAATTTCACACTGACCTCAAAAAACTTCAGCTTAATTTTACCTTTAATATGGCCAAACCTCAAGTAAATTGCTGTTACACTCCACTCTACTCCTCTAGGGAGCCTAGTTAAGAAAAACAAATGCATACTCATACATTATAATAAAAGGTGTTTATGGTCGCCAGTGTATAATAAATATTTCAATGAAAATACTCATTCGTCCCCCACTACTGCTGCTAGTTGGAGAATCGCTACGTGCGTATACGTGTCGGTGTACGCTGTTTACTTGTAAATGGCTTAAACAAATTACATTTAAAGGTATGTACTCGTACTATTTATAAAATTTAATGGTAACTGAGTAACTTGTTGTTTTTATTAAAAACAAATCAAGTGCTTGGTGCCAGTACTCGTAATGAATTAATTTATTCATTCTACTGCTCGGTATACCAAAAAAAATTTGTATAAATTCTTGTAATTACGCACATATTATGCAAATATTTATGATGCGTTTTTTGAAAATTTCAAAATAATCTCACTTGAAAGCCTATTTAATAAAAAACAATAATAAATTTACTTTTGCTTGATTAGTTACTGACGGTTACGTTCTTAATTCATCATTTTGGCAGTCTGTCAAATCGCTTGGAAGAAAACCATATGGTTAATCAATTAAGTTAATAAAGATGCTGTTAAGAAGTATTAGAGTATAAAATATATTCAAAATTGTATTTTCCATGCAGTATGTATGCATCTATTTATTTATGTGCATATGTATTCATGTATGTAAAGAGCCTCAAAATAAACGTCTAAAATAATTTTTTTTTTTCGTTAGCAGACATAAGTGAAACCCGCTCTACAGTATTAAGATTCGTGGTGCTTGTCTACTTGTGTGTGCTCAATGCACAGGAAAATGTTAAGCCAATAACAAAGAAAAGACAAACAAGTATTTTCGGATAATACCACAAATACATACATAAATAAATAAATCCTTATAAATAAAAGACAATAACCCTTTGAAGAATTTTAACAAACAAACACTCACGCACACATACGGATAAATGCACACAAGTATCCAGCCATCTACATATGTACCCACAAACAATATTCGAAATGTTAGGCAGGAGATATCAGCAACAACAAAAAGTGTGAATAAAAGTTCTTGTGATGCTGTTCAGTGACTCTGTAAATTTATAATAAAGTCTATATAAAAACAAAAGCTAAAACTACTCATACTAAAATCAAAAAGAAAGCAGAACACTCACTGTGTACACAAGCCTTAAAATATATGTATTTACCAACAACATATACTCGTACTCTCTTTAACACTTACTTGTATACATAAGGAAATCAAACAATTCACTTATACACACCAACATATTATATGTATGTATGTGTCATAATAACAGTAGAAAAATTAACGGTTTTTCGTGCAAATTAAATATGTGTGTTTAATTTATGTACTCTCGCACTGTTGAATATTAGTAACACTCACACATACGAGTATGTAAATCAACAGAGTTTTTACACATGCAAGTGTTGCTACTTTTTTTATTATTGCTAACGCGTAAAATAAAAGCAATCAGTACAAAAAAAAGAGATAACATAGCAAATACCGAAAATTGTGCCGACTGTTGCCTTTTTATTGCACTATTTTTTTTTTTTTTAATTTATACACATACACGTATGAGACATTTGTATCACATATGTAACTAAAACTCTTTTTATACTATATTATCTCTTCTATAGTTTTATGTTGTATTTATGTATGGATGTGTGGGTTTGTAGTATAAAAATGGAGTTTTATTTTTTTTTCATTATTTCAACCGTTAAACACAACTTAACGCTCTTGCTGTCTAATGATAACTGACTTTAGTATTCCAACATCATCATTGAAAAATGTTGTGCTCATAACTGTTGTACATACATACTATTGGTGTTAAAATTATACCATGGTGCTCTTGCACATCCATTTCTCTTAATTTGGTCTTTAATGCAGCTTCACAGACACAAAAATGAGAAGCGAGGGTTTTTTTTTTTTGGCAACAGTTACCAAATTAAAAAGTTTTTATAAAAGGAAACAAATAAAAAGAAAATTAAAAACTTTTTCTACGATGAAAGAAATAAAAAAAGGACCCTCATACAGATATAAGTATTTACGTATGTATGTATCTAGTACGTACGTGCAAGTATTTGTGTGTGTTAGAGAAAATTCTTTTAAAATATATATGTATGTATGTATGTATGTATCTATTGATATCATGAGAATCTGGTGGTGATACCGCACATCACAAGCTTTTGTTAGTAATAATTTTAAATTTTTTCCTTTTTGTTCAATATAATTAATACCTACATACATATATGTATGCTTGACATTTATGATCTGTATAAACATTTTAAAAGGTCAATATAAAATCATTCCTTTTTTATTGATATTTTGATGATACAAATTATTTTTTTATATGAAAAATAGCATAATTACTGTAGAAAAGAAAAAATTTAAAGCTTTTATTATAACTATTTTTTTTATAAAAATTACATATCCTGCGCCGTTTACATAAATGTAATAAAATGCTGTTTAACGGAGCCCGCATCAACGTTTTATCAGAGTTCATAATATAAACACGGCATGTTCGTTTTTAACCATTTCTTAACTTGCTTGGAATAACAATCAATAGTAAAATTGAAATTTATTGTCATAACATATAAACAAAAATAAGTACTATTCCAAATTATTTAACGCTTAGAAGAGGTTTAGTTGCATACTTTACGGCAAAAATTTCTTTAAAATAAAATGTGTCGTAATAAAATGTTAAGTAAATGTTTATGTATTTATTTTTAACTTGTACAACGTGTCAACGTTTCCTCAACATCCTGCACAACTTAAATCCGAACTATATACGTATCCACATACACACATACAAATATTCATATGAGCACTGCACAAACAAAAATAAAAAAAAACTTTTACGAACACTTCAACGTAACAATAATGAAACAAAGCAAATACTGTTATGAAAAATATGAGAAATATGGAGGCGAAGTGAAAACTAGTTAGTGCGAGAGAAAAATAAAAGGAAACTCTATAAGGCGCCAAAAACTTATACACAATTTTGGGATATAATTTGTTTTAGTCTTTTATTTTCACCGATGTACGTACGGATATTGCGGCATTTTGTCTTGAACTTAACAACATCTCTGATACCAATAAAAAAAAATATCATGTCAATATCAACTCGTTAGCAATAAAAAGTCATATTTGAGAATCATGCAAAATGATTAAAAGCGAAAGGTACTTTTACGTTAATGTTTCATATAAAAAAAATGCTATGCAAAAAGATTCCTGTATTTAGAAATATTTTTATTGCGGGAAGTTATTTGAAACTTTTATTTTCATGATGAAATTCAATAAAATTTTTAAATGAAGCCGATAAAAATATTCCGAAATTCCCTTGAGTGGTCAGTTTCCCATTAAAAAACTAACCAAGGCCTAACATTAACATAAAAAGATTCCGATTTGTGTTAAAAAAAAACGATAGAACAATGTTGATCCTTAGTCAAAAATTTTAAAAATACAGCACTTTTGACTTCTTTTCAAACTGGAATTTGAAACTTGGGAAAATTATTATTTGGAGTTTTTGCTTTACTCTTTTGATTAACATTTTCCTATTTTGAAATTTTTCATACCTTCATTCGTTCCATTTTATATTTTATCTCATAATCCAAAATATGCCATCCTGAATCAAACAACAAGAAGTGGTTTGTTTACATTTTCGCACTTTATTTTTACAAAATTAATTTAATGATATTACGAATTGTTTACAGGCTTGATGTGTCAGTTGTGTTGGTATGCTTAGGAATAACCTTGATGAAAATAATAAAATAAAATTGCGAAAACACAGATACATACCTACATACTTTCATATTGGCAGTGACTTTAGAAAAGTATTTACAAGAAATTATTTAAAAAAAAAATATTTTTGCAGAAAAACTAATTTCGAATTAGCAATTTATTGTACAAATAGTTAATTGTTCAAAATGACTAACTCTGTTTTTTTTATATATTAAATAAACAGATTGTATTATATTTACGCATTTATTTGCCTCAGGGACAAGGTTGCAAAATATTCTCGATGCCACAAATGCTAAAATTCATGCATATACGAGTATACTTACAAGCACATACATACTTGCTCATGCTTGTTCATTCAGCACACACCATCATACCGTCCGTTGTTGCCGATTTATTTTCTTATTTGTTGTTTTAGATATCAAATCTCATTTGTGGTACAATCTGTGTATCAATAGTTATTTAATTATACTGCTGCTGGCAACTGATCTTGAACCAATTTACTTTAATATGCTTAGAATATACTATATATAGTATAGTCATAGCAGAAATATTGATTGCAATTAAATAGAAAAAAAGAATGCTTTTCTATTGTTGTCGAGGTTTTATAATAAACAAATTTATGATTCGATATATTTTCATTTGCGAAAAAAAAAACATGGCTGAAATATTAACAAACAAATCAGAAGATTAATAGGCGGCGGCCATTACATTTCAAAATGGTGTGTTTAAATTAACTAAAATGAATATCATTATTGTTTAACTTTATAATAGTGTGAAATAGACTTTATTGTTGTTTGATTTTAAGTTTGAACAAAATTTCATACACTTAAATTCAATTAAATTTATTGGTAAAAATTTGGAAATAGTCAAATTAAAAAGACGATGTCCCTTAAAGCTAAATTTCAATGCTAATACAACTTGATAAACAAGAGGGTATTAACTCAAAATTTTAAAATTTTCAGTAGAGGCAAAAAAAAAACAGAATTTGGGGTTTATTTCATATTTTGTGGGTCTTATTTCGTAAATTTTGTTTGGAGCTTATTTCATTTTTTTGGGGTTTATTTCATAAAATTTTTTGGGGCTTAATTCATTTTTCGATTTGGGGCTTATTTCATTGGGGCTTATTTCGTGGTCCCCTACTCTTCTATCATAAAAAGAGATACAACCCTATTTTTTTTTTGGTAAAAGGATGGATAAAATAGTGTAAAATTTTTACAGTGGGTTGATATGGCCACTGTACATCGATTTCTTGCAAAAAACGAAATTTTAAAAATTTCGAGTTAATACCTTCTTGTTGATCAAGTGCGATATCTACTTTAGAAATTCAAAACTAGGACTAAACTCTCCTATTCACGAAATTATATCGTCAGGGGAATTCCTATTTACAATTTAATACACAAAAGATCAGCATTGCAAAAAAAAAAACAATGCTATTCTTTGTTCCACATACGGCTACCATAACTTGATAAAGCAAAATCATTTATGTATGTATATACAAACACTATATTAGTACATACTTAGTAAGTACATGCATACTTTTGTACATACGGCTAAATTCTTACTCACTCTCAGTAATTACACGCATGAATTTTGATGATCTTATTACAAGTACGACTGACTGCCTGCAAGTGTGGAAGAAAATGTGGTTGCACTTGATACGGCAAATAAAAACACACAGAGAAAAAAAGTGCATCACAAAAACAACCACATGAACAAATCTACAGTAAATATATACATATGAACGAAAAAAAAATAAACTTAAAACCAAAATGACAATGATTTTATTTTAACATGGTTAAAGCAACTATTTCTGTAGAGGCAACAAAAACAACAATAACAAAATCATACTCACTAACATCTGTTGCATGAAAATTTTGTTTGATATTTATTTTGTGCATGTGTTTTTTCTACTTCTTCTTCTTCTCCTCTAACTATGCAAGTGTTTGTGACATTGTTTTTGATTGCAATTGTACAAATGATTTGGTATTTGTGACTATGTTTAGAAGAATCAGGGTTATTGAAAGATTGCAAAAAAAAAAACAACAAAGAAATGAAATATGTAGAAAAAAAAATGTATTATTGACTTTGAAAATAATTTTATTGATTTTCTACAAATCAATAATAAAAAAAAGTGCCATGAATTTAAAATAAATTTATAAAAAATTTAATATACATATGAAAATTTAAGAGAAAAGTTATGAGAAATATCTAGTGGCAGTGTTAGTCTTTACGGGGGATCAATTATTTCGTGGACTTCAGCAATCTACACAATATATATGTGAAAATATAAAACAACTGGTGTTCAATTCAATGACTTTAGTTAAGCATTCAGAGAGCTTGAAAAAGCTGCATATAAGCCACCTTTAATCCCAATGAGTTTTGAAAGTTACTTTGAAAAAAATCCCTAAATATGAATTGTTTGTGAGCTTTAAGATGTTAAAATAAAGAAACTAGCTACATGGGCAAATCCTGCGTTACGAACGCTACATTCGTACGCGTTTTCGAATTGAAATATAACAATTTTTTGGTCTTTCAAAAGACATACCTTCAAGTTATACACAGTGTTTAGTGGGATTTGAGTGTACTTTCGAATGTCATCAAAATATTTTTTTAACAGGTATAAGTTGCGAAAAATTTGATCTTAAAGTATTGTTACGCACGCTACAAAAAATGGACGTAGCTTTGAAAGCTGAGCTATGTTTTCGTAATTTTTAGCAAATTTTGCATAATAAATCAGAAAAATTAAATACCTAAAAGAAATATGAATATAAGAGAATTCTAAAATAACTTCTATACAGCCAAAAAATGTTGTAGTTTTTTATCAATGGCCGTGAACTCAACGTTACGCACGCTACATTAGGCACGCTACATTACGCACGCTACATTTTTATAAAAATAAAAACAATTGTAACAAAACAATTTATATTCTTTTTTAATAACATTATTTAATAATTACTTTATGTTAATAAATAAATTTTATGTTTTGATGAATCTGCCGTTAGTGCTATTTCGAGCACATTTTAATTAAGTGATGAAAAATAATGGTTGCTTTTAATTCCGGGAATGCTCTTAACGTTAGCCCATCTCTCCGAAAGAAACACAGTTGTATTTTTTATATATATACTGCTTACATATAAAATAGAAATACCATTTCTCTTCATTTTTGCCAATTTAAAAAAATCATGGGCGTTATTAAGAACAATATTCTGAGCTTTCAGCATTTGCCAAATTTTTCTCTTTACGACAGCTCCAATTCCGTCTACTGCACCCTTTCCGTGAGCCGTTGCAAAAAAATTCCACTCAAAGTTGGTAAAATCGAATTTTTCTTTAAAAAATGGTATACTACACAAAATGAAGTTGTTTTTAAATTGACTTGCACAGCCATCAGAAAATAGAAATAGCATTTTGTTTTTTAAGTTTCGTTACAATTAACTGAAGAAACATCATATTTATTGTGTGACAGTTGATCGCTCATAATAGCAAATGATCTTGTGCAATTGTGCAACCAGGCAACACAAGTATATATGGTTACTTGGGAGTAACTAAAATGAGCAGACTGAATTTCATTTTGAGTGAGGAGCCTATAGTTTTCCGCAAAATCGATTTGCAGAGCAGCTTCATCTTGTTTAATAGACATTTTTCGGTCTTGAAAGTTTTTTTTGTTGAGTCCTTTTAACATATGTAAGTATGCAAAGGTTTTTATTGTAATTTTTGGGATAACTCAAATCGTTACGCACGCTACAGAAAAGAATATGCTGTAATTTTTTGGTTTTTAATTATAGAATTTAATTTTTTTTTTCTTAAAAGCAGAATATTAATTTAGATGATTTGTAAAAAAAAATTTTTTCTACTCACAATATAAAAAAACCTTATTTTCCGTTACGCACGCTACAACGCATTTACCTGGCATTTCATACCAAATTTTACTGTTTCCAAAAAAAGTACACAACATTTTTTTTTTACAAAAATTAAAGAGAATTGAGTGAATAACAATATGGCTTTCGATTGGACCATCTATGTTAATACTAAACCAATGATATGAACACGTAAAAAATTTCACTTTTTTGTATAACATTAAAAGACCTGAGATAGGGTAGGATTTGGTAATAATTTTTGTATTAATCATCATCGAAATAAATTTTTTTTAAAAATTTATAAAATTAGATATCTATTCTAAAGCTCCATTAAAAAAAAAATTAAGTTGGATTAAGTTCAAAAATGTTTGGATGGTAGACTGTTTCTGGGATATGCCCACATACACAAGCATACAAATTAATTCAAAAGAAAAAAGTAACGTTCAATACACAAAAATAGTTTGCTTTTACTTACGTTACTTAAGCTACATATATCATTTATTCTTATTTCCTATGCAAAATATAAGAAATTCAATAATGTTCAATTCAATATGTATTGAACGATACGTTGTTAACATTTTTTTTAAATATAATAGATTTTTAATTATTGAAGTCCTTTAAGTATCTAGTTTAGCTTCTAATATTAAAAAACAATATGAAATTCAAACAGAAGTGTAATGAACGTTACCATGGTAAATTTTTAAAAATTTTATAATTGTCAATTACAAAATTTTTATATCTGAAAATTTAAGGAAGTTATACAGCCAAACAAATTTAATCTTTAGTTTTCTTTTTATAGAAAAAGAGTAAGTAAACTATGATTTCTCTATAAAACTCTTCCTAAAAGAGTAAATTAAAAAAAAAAAAAATACTTAACACTATCAAACATTATGTGCAAATTGACATCTCTTCTTAAGTTGGCTTAAACTTCTGCTCCCAACATGTTTGATATCAAACAATAATCATATTTTTATAGGTTTTTTTTCAACAAGTTTGATCAAGTGATTACTAACAATATAAAATCGTATTTGTAATCAAATCACAATGCACAACAAAACTTGACTTTAAACGTTGACTTTCGTCGAAGGAATACTACCACCAATCAACGCAAATGTTTGTACGTGTGGTTATAAACAATAAAAACAAATCGAGGCTGAACGGTGTTGGAGTCGTAGTAGTATTGTTGACAACATCAAGTCGCTTATAAGCAGCATAACCTTGACCTGGTTCTTGAACTGAAAACGAGACTTGAAATATTGAATGCAACAGACAAAAAAAGTGTTGTGAATAAAATGCATTGGAATTGTGCATCATGCAACATCATTATAAGGCAACTCAAACAAACACACAAATAAACATACAAATGCCAACTAACTACGTGTGTAATCGAAACAATTAAGAAAAATACAGGTTTCTTTAAAACTAAAAACAGTATTAAGTATGAATGAAGCCATACTTTTGATACTGAAAGATTGGCGGCAGACTTTTAGGCCTGACAACCGGGCATAGAGGAAAGATTGTGGTTAAATTGAATAAAATAAAAGATACAATAAATAGTTACTACGTGTGTTGGCTGAAGATAGTCTGTTTGTGGCTATTTGTTGGAGCATGCATGCATTATGGCTTGTTAACATTGACAATGGCTACGCATGCTTACTTACCAAGTTTATTATTTTCACAAGCAGAAAAGCGCTTTGCAATACAAAAAATAAACGAACGAGTACAGAAATGCATGGCTAACAAGAGGGCGGGTATTTTTTTTACTTTGCCAGTGTTTAATGTGACGACCAAAAAAAGTGCGTGCATTTAATTTATAATTAATTACATACATTTAGTTAGATTAATGCAGCAACACAACAACAGAAAACAAGTAATTATGGATGGCTTTTCAATTATGGCATTAACGATGGTCAAAGCAAAATAGAATTTTGATGACAAAATATTCATTTCTTTCGTTTTGGCTTGAACCTGAATTTAAAGTTGTTTTATTACTTTGTTACCTTGAATTTTTTCTATTTAAATGTTATTTTTGTTAAAATGTACTTATCAATGAAAATTGATGTTCATTTATGTAAAGTTGAATTTAAATTATTTATTTGCAAATTCATAATTGAAGTGTATTTAACTATAAATGACGTCATGTTTTACAACACCATTTATTTTTTAGAAAAATATTTTTCGTGATTTTTCTTCCAATCAAGTTTTATCAGAGAGCAGTGTTTATGTACATGTTCTGGTAGACAAAACTCAAATACACCTCCCTTAAAAAATTCAGTTTCCTATGGTGACAAATAACAGATTTACAGTAATTAAAAAAAGCCCAAACTAACTAACTGAAAATTTTATTGAGTTTTTTCCTTCTCCTGTAAAGTAGTTACAAGTTGAGATACGACCTTTCTATATTAAGCCATCGATATGTATTATATTCCCAATAAATTCATTAAATTCAATTGCATTGTGTGGATTTACATCAATTCTTCCAGTTCACTTTAAGCAGACATTTAAAATTTAATGGATTAAGCAGGAAATTTCTAGGTGATTGAATTAATATATTTTGAGCTTTAAAATTGAAACTTTAGCAAAATTCGAAACTTCGAATATAACTTCGAATTTTCGAACATGTCTCAATACATATATATATACTTATATATATAAATATATGCTCATAACGAAATCAGCTTGAAAAAATGTATTTTGCTTTTCAAAAAACATTAAAAAAATACGAACGTACATACACATACATATGTATATACAAATATATGCACATACATGCATACATACATGTAAATTAAAAATTTTTTAACACTGAACAAACAAACTTTAGTCAGTAAAATTTAAATTCTACTAAATTTCAAAGTGCGAAATTATATTCGAATTTTCGAACTTACTTAAAAATTCAATATTTTGACATTTCTATATGAAACATTCCATTCTATTATGAATGAAATGATTTTTCGGTTAATTAATTGTTTCATTTAATTATACATTGAAAATTCGAATTTCGATAGTATTTAATTAAGGGCTTTTATTTAAAAAAAATTAATTCATCACAAAATTTAATAATCAACAATAAAATTCCATTGAAATTAGTTTAATCGAAATGAAGTTCGAATTTTCGAACAGACTTAAAAATATAAAATTTTCTTTTAGCAGCACATCGAAAGATCGAAATTACATATATGCTCATATGTAAGTTCAGATTTTCGAATATATTCTAAATTTAATACAGCTGCTATGCTATTTTTAATTTCGCCACTGTTAGTTTCACTTATTTAGCGTGAGTTTTAAGAATTTCTGTGCTGTATTATGCATTGGATTAAAAACTACGAACAACATCATCATCACCATCAGCTAAATTATCACTCAAGCCTTTTCAACGAAGGTCGAGGTTAATTGAGTTGTTTCGCTACTACAACAGCAACACGAAGTTGACAGCGACCGACGACTGACTATAATTACAAAGACAACAACTGAAATAGTGATGGCATTTTAACGTTTATATATTCATGCAAACAATATTGAGAGTCAATTTCATGGCACTCAACATAACAAATTGTCGTTGCTAATAACTGCAATCAAAAAGAAATATGATGGTGATCACTAAATTGTAATCATGACAATAATATTAATGTTATTTACAAAAAGGTAGATGTCATAAAATTTTATTCTTTTATATTTTATGTATGCAAGCAAACAGTTACGAAGAGAGTAAAATTTTTTTTGGGATTCCAATAGCATGGAAACAATTTTATATTAATAATATTAATTAAGCTTTCAAATTTATATTATGCTTTAGAGACGAGATCTAAGGAAAAGTTTTATAAAAATAGTTTTTAAGAACAAAATAGGTCATTGAATATAAATGTGAACTTTTTTTTTTAAATAGTTTTTTATTGCTCGTTTAGATAAATTATAAATTTAATTATTCATTGGGTAAAACTCTATTTCATAAGTGTGTGTGTCTGTGATACTTTTTTATCTTTTACCTCTTGTGCTGATGAAATACTCGTATTTACTCTCGTACATTTGCCAGTTGCAAAATCTGTGCAATTCCAACACTATTTGATTTGAATAAATGTTTTTCACTTCTGCAAATATTTTGAAGCACACTTCTATAAATTACAGTTAAATGTTTTTTTTGTAAATTAGCTCTTTGATACAAGTTGTGATTAAAAAAGTTAGAGTTGAAATTATTATAAAAAGAATTAATTAAAAATTTAATATTAAAAAAGTTATCATTATGAATAAAATTCTATGGGAATATTGATTACATCAAATTCTACGAAATGCTGCTATGATGATATAAGCTCTGTGAGGGGGAATGGTACACGAGAGAGAGAGAGATAGAGAGAGAATTAAGAATTCTAGCATATGTTGGATGCGGCCTTCGAAAACTTACCAATTAATTAATTGTAACGATAAATTTTGTTTTAACTTTTCCTTAATGATTTCTATTGATGATGTCCTTTGAAAGAAAAATTTTATTTTGCTCTAAAACATTTATTTAATAACTCTAATGGACATCCATCTAATAAGAAATGGTGGTTGGTTTTATTGTTTGTCTTTGGCAAAAATTCAACAGAAAATGAAATAATAAAAGAGAAAAGCCATCAATCATTTCATATAAACATGTACACATTCTAAATTTAAAATTCTTAGATTTTCTTAAAAAATATATCAAGAAATTTAACACTTAAAGCATAGTCAAGGACATTAAGACTTTTGTTCAGTTCCCCCAAACTGAAGGAAAATTTTGTAAAAACAAAAATTAAAGCAGCAGCAAAATAAAAGCTTTTAATTTTAAAGATATTTTAGCCAAAAGCTTAAGCAAACAAAAAAAAATTCTCTCTTCCCTGAGATTCTTTTGGCAAAAATTTTGCGTTGGTTGGTTGGCTGACTGGATAGTTGGCTTTGTATGTTTTGTTTGGGTGTTTGGTTGAATACTAAAATAAAATTGTGGTTTGCTGTTGCTGGTGCTGCAGTTGCAGGTTTTAACTTTTTGGTAGTGCCTTGATTTGGTAAAATAAACTTTATGTTGATGGCATTGAGATGAATTTTTAAAAAGAGAGAAAAAAAAAACAACAAAACAGCACAAGTAATCATATTGTTTGCTGGCTTCAATTTTAAGGTTTAGTTTTTTTTTTGATAAGAAAACATGTTCTGGCTTATGCCGCCGTAGTATTTTGCAATTTTGGTCTTCTGATCAGCAATAAAGAAAAAAAAAAAGTTATATAAAATCTTAATAAAAAACAGTCAAGGTGTTACAGTAGCTTTTTTTATTTTTCGAATACCCATATTTTGTTTAAAGTCACAAGAATAAAAATGACATGAAGGATGCTATCAAGGTTTTCAACGTTTTTATTTAACAACAACAACAACAAAAAACATTTTTAAAACAAGAATGGCGTTTACAACAGCAACAATAAAAAAGAAAGAAAAGAAGTAGAAATGATGGGAACTATTTTTATGAGTGGAAATTTTTGCCCATAAGAAGAAGAAAAAGAGATTGTTTTTCTGGTCGAATTATGACAAAGGAAGTGGAAAATTGTCAAGCAAAATTATTATATAAAAGCTAGAAAAAACATGGATTTTGGAGAACAGTTATTCTTCGTAGTGTTTTACATAAAAGAGCTGAATATATTTCATATATAAAATAAAAGGATTATAAGATTTTCAATGACGAATCAATGCTAAAAATAAAACCCGAACGCAAACTTTAATATTGTTTAAGTTTTTTGCATAAAAGAACGAAACACACCTTTTGCTTTAAATTTTATTCACTTAATCACTGTAGGGCAGGTAGAGTGGAAGTGCTTTAATTCTACCTAAAATACACGTCGATAAACTTTTAAATTTTTTTGCTCCCTTACACTAAATATATTTAGCTGCTGCACTCAAATAGAGTTACTGAACCCACAACAAATAAATAAATTTTATTTTCCTTCTTTAAAGTTTAAAATTATAATTAGTAATAGTTTTCTTTTAATAAATATATCGCAATTTTTACCAAATATTCTAAAAAAAATTAAAGGCAAGAAGACATTTATGAATTAACTAGAATGTATTCAACAAGTTGGTGAACTTTGAATTTACACGTCATTACATGTTTCTAAAAATATTTTCTCATGTTTACCAAACATGCAAGGATAAATTTTCAAAATGTTTACATTATACTTTTAGCAAACAACATTGAAGAACAAGTAACCGCATATTAAAAAATTCAAGTGTAATAAATGGACGAGTAAGTGATAAATTACATTTGTACTTTTGCATAAAATTAAAATTATTTCCTCGAAGGATTTGAAAAATTAGGTGGATAAATATAAAACCGGCAACTCGAATCATCCAGTTTATATATACATAAATTCTTAAACGCCTATAATTATGTATGTTTTATAAAACTAATACTTAATAATTAAAATCACAAAAATTTGTTTTATAAATTTTTTTTAAAACTTTATTTTCAGGACACAAGTTTTGATCTTCTTATTTACATGCATGATTTCAGTTATTTATTTAGAGACCTTAAAACTATGCTTTTAAATATGCTACCTAGAAGTATGCTAAACATTTTTTATAAATAAAAACTAAGCACTTACTCTTAATTAAGTTTTAAATGAAGCTAGAAGTGTTGCGGTTTAAGCCAACAGCCGGGTAAGTTTGAGTGGCTGTATATTGAAGTAACATTTCAAACGTAAAAGAAAATATTCAAAATTTTAGCACGGCAGTTGATAGTGACAGCAAGAATTGTTTTGGAGCACTTAATCAATTGAATAAAAAGAGATAAATTATTTTTAAGAGAATGCATTAGTTTGCAAAGAGAATTATGTATTTCTATTAATAACTTAAAAATTTTTAATTAAATCTTTTATGAAATGAGTGGGTGGTCTGTGTAACTCATTAATAAATATTGTGATTATATATTTACGAACCTAAATGAAAAGTTCAGTTATTCAGAGATTAAATCTCTGCGATACAGTTGTTTAACATCATGTTACCTTTTCATCCCTAAATGATAAAAGAACAGGGATCATTTCTTAAATTTTGCAAAAAGAATAAGTTGTCATTTTCAAAAGATATTTTTTAAATTTTCATGAGTATCATCCTTATAAATTTATATCTCTCCTCTCACCATAAGAATACTTTCCACAAAACTTAAATACGAGTATGTGTGTATTTGCGTTTAACAAAAAACATATGAACGTAATTTAATGCACATATTTAAACAAAAGTTTGTTGCATGTGAAACTTTATATGTTCCTGTGGGTGTGCTGTGTGTGTGAGTACTTGTGTGAAACAGTTTACATGTAATTTTCACAATAGATGTCAAGTGTTGTTGTCATAGCATGGCCTGGCAAAGTGTTTGTTGTAAACTATATATGATGTCAGTCACCTACATGAACACTATCATACGAATACACACATGCATACATACATACATGTATTAAAAACAATGCAAAATAGTTTCGTTTAAACGTTTTGCCTTACTCGTACGAGTGTATACATATTAAGTATTCATGTAAAATATTCACTATTAAGGCGTTTCGAATTTTTAACTCCAATTTAGTTTTTTGAATTTTTTTAAATTCAATATTCAAAAATTTTGCTGCTTTATTGCTGCTGACATAAAGTTTTTTCTTTCTTGTTTTTTAATCTTTGGAGCCACCCTAATATTTATATATTTATTTACATACTCGTACGTATAAAAAAGTATTTACATATTAATTGCATTTGCATTTATGTGTATTGTTACATTTGTGTTAGTGTCATTATAGTAATTTGAATGTGTCTTGTAGACACATATTTACCCTTACAGCATTTATATACATACATACATACATGAGTTTAATTTTTAGTATCCTTTTCCAAGAATCACTTTTAAGATTTTAGTCATTTAAAAAAATAATTTTGATTTTGTTGTACAGTGTACATATATAGTTCTATGATCAATATTCGTACCTTCATAAATTCAATTTAATTATTTAACCATTTTCTATGAAGAGGCAATATTTTCTAAGAAGTTTAAACGATGTGAATCATATTATACGAATACTTACTTAATTTGGCCATTGTTTTTATGTCTGTTTTAAGGTACACTGTAAAGATAAAAAAATATATAATTAATTCAATAATCTGGTTTTTACGTATTTAGTTTTGTTAGCAAAATAAAAAGGGTCTAGATAAAATCAAATAGTAGATTCTGCCTGCCAATTCAATAAAAGCCATCGAAAAATTTATTTATGATTTTTTTTTTCTTTAAATAACAATTTTTAATACCTTTATTTTCCAATACAATCATATTATATGTACGTATGTATGTATGTACATACTAAACATGTTTGTAGCAAACTATAATTTAAAAGCTTATTTGTTTCAAGTATATGACGAGATATTTAATTTTATATATTCAAGTTTCTAAAATTTATAACAATTTTGTTACACAAACAAAACAAGAAAAAAAAAAAAAAGAAAAAAAGAGTTAGGTTTAGTCATTAAACCTAATTTATGGTCAAAGTATTTTGCCAATTATGTTGAAAAGTGTTAAGCCACTACCAAACTGAAAAGATAAAACACGACGTTCAATGTGAGTGTGTCACCATGTGTGAATGTGTTAAATGGAGTTGAGGGATTTATGCATTTTTTTCTGTATTGACCATTTGGCTAATAAATAACGATGTGAAGGGCAAAATGGCTGAAAGAAAAAAAAAAACAAATAAGTCCATTTTCAGTGCAATTACATATAAATCCTTGTGTGTCCTGCCTTAAAAAATATTGCTACTGACATCAGCATATGCCAGTTAAGTGTGATAAATACAGATTTTTTTAAACTGATGCCAAAAACTTGTATCAGATGTTTTAAGGAACTTTTATAAAAAAAGTGCTATAGACATTAATTATAGATTTCGCTTAGATTTGAGAATTTAAATTATCTAATTGCGAAAATTTACTACCTACCAAGCAATCACTTTTAATTAATTAATGTATTACACAAACATACATACATACATACGAGTACGAGCACTTAGTTAAAAAATATCATAAATAGCTTTAGAAGTCATTATCATTAAAAGCTTTATATTAGACTCAAGACAACAACAACAATAATAAAGGCAACAAACGACCATTAACCACATTCAGAAATAAAAATTAAAAAGCATTTACAACATAATGGCTGATGCCCAAATAGGTGACTGCTTGCATTCTTAGATCAAATGAATGAATGTTAAAGAGAGGCTGTGTGAGCCAATAATGACAGTGGTTAAGAGACAGACCACTCACTCAATCACTATCTTTTTTTTGCATGGAAGAAAAAACTAAGAAATGAATATTGTTTATAACGCAGCCTTTAACACATGCAAAAATCCATTGCAATCTGTAAAGACTGCAACAAAACAATATGCAAGTATGTACACATTTATGAAAATATGCAAGTGTACAGTGTACAAGGGTATATTAATAAAAAGAATAAAGAAAACCTCCAACCACAAAACAATGGCAAGACTATAATAAAAATGTACTTGAAGGACAGCACACAAACTACAATAGAAAAAGCGAAGATAAAAACGTTCCATCAAAAACAAAACCAAAATAAAATTTTTATAAAAAAAAATACTTTAGAGCAATAACGGCATACACAGGAATTAAATACTCAGCAATTATGAGGGTAATTTAATAGGGCGAAACAAATGCAAGAAAATTTTTTTTATTAAAACATTGCTGTTGTATAAAAACAAAGTGTACTTGCCCCAATTTGTCTTAAAAAATGTACTGCAAAATGTTTGTTTTGAAATTTGAGGGTAATCAAAAGTGGGCGAAAATAATCACCAGCGCTTTTGAGGCCACCCTTATGTGAATTCGCCTTGGCATGAAATTAACCGGAGCTAAAGATTTAAAATCTTCTTGATTTGAAATTACAAACTAGAAATTTTGTTAGAAAAACAAAATAAATTTCTTTCAGTGTACAGCAACTGCTTGCCTAAGCCCTATACTCGTACAGAGTCATAAAAACAAAGAGATAAACTTTTATACGAAAGTCGGAAAAACAAAACAGTTTATTAACAAAACTAACAAAAAAAATACACTTTAGAAGCCTAAGAAACCTTTTCCAATTTTTTTTTTGTTACCAACAAAGAATACAATTCGCTAAAAAGGAAAACAACATTAAAATGACAGAGACGAAAGACACATACATATACATACATACAAACATATATGTCACATAAAATCAAAAAGGTCGTAGTTAACAAAAAATTCACAATAGACTTTTGGATCTATAAATGCATGTTTTTTTAAGATTCAGTTTAGAAATTACGATTTTATTAACAGAATTGAAATGGTTACATACTAAAAAATAAGTTGTATTAAATTTATAAAGTTTTTCGCTTCTCCTGTAAAAAAAATAAAGTTGCTGTTACGGTTTTATAAATTTTAGGTGACGATATATATATATAATATACATGCATACGTCACATTTGTTTAATGTTAGCCCAAGAAGAAATGATAAGAAGTTATTTAAAGTACCCACAAGCATAAAAATAAGAAAATATTTCTTACGCTATAAAACAGACAAAGCAAATATTTAACTCGTACTAAAAAATAGACTGGGTAGTAAAATTATGATGCAATAATGATAAAAATTTACCAAGATTTTTGAAGAGAGCAATAGTAAGAAAAACAAAACATTTCTTTGTAGGGGTTCTATAGAAAATTCATAATACTGATTGGGAGGCATTGGGAATTTTGGTTTCCCCAAATGAAAACCAGTCACTTTTGCATAAATTGTATCCTTTTAAATATAAAGTACCTTTTATATAAAAGTGTGTTTTATAAAAAAAAGTACCTTTTATTAAAAGTAACCTTAATAAATATGTATAACTTTTAGAAAAAGTATGTTTTATATAAAAGTATCTTTTGGAAAAAGTGAATTTTTAAAAGATTGCCTTTTATAAAAAATAACCTTTATATATACATATGTATATACATATATGTATATGTATGTGTATATATATATACATACGTATAACTTCTACATAAATTATGTTTTACAAAAAGGTCCTTTTCCTAAAAAGTACCTTTTAATAAAAGTACATTTTAAAAAGTACATTTTAAAAAAAGTTCCTTTTATAAAAAGTATCCTTAATAAATAACAGTTTTACATAAAGTATGTTTTACAAAAAGGTCGTTAGCCTAAAAAGTTCCTTTTAAAAAAAGTATCTTACCTTTTTTGTAATTAAGAATAGTTTTCGTTTCGCCTCCGAAAATTTAGGTGTCAGTGATTGGAACCATATGCCATTTAATTATTCTACAATATGTTTTATATTTTTATTATTTTAGTTGTATTCTGTACCTACCAAAAGCTGTGACGATTCTTAAGAAAATAAATAAATTTTTATTCTATCCAAATTAGCTTTTAAAGAATAATTACCCTAAATATAGGCATATCATTAACTACATACATATATATATGTATGTATATATTATATGTACATATGTGTGTGAGTAAGTTTGTAAGATAATAAAGAAGACCTTTTAGGTTAGGTTGGTTCTATGGATTCTTTCCATTTAAATTGATGATACTAAAATTATTCTATTTGGAACCATTTTTACTGTTTCTCTAATAATAGAGTCTACTACAAATACAACCATACATGCTATACAAATACTACATATTCTTCATTGTATTGATTACTTTTTGAAAATACATTAGTGTAAGTACATGGTGTAGGTACTGGTGTATGGATAAATATTTAAAGATAGGTTTTTAGTTAACACACAGAGATATACAATATCATATTTGTGAGTTTGAACGTTGGTATGTTCGTGGGGATGCATTGAAGTAGTTTTTTTTCCTTTTGTACTATTTTTTTTTTTTTTTTTTTGCTTCTTTCCCTTAAACAAGTCAATCAATCAATAGGTCAAACATTTTGTCATTGAGCTACACAGACGCAAACATTTAACAGAAACAACAGTAGCAGCAGCCAACGACATCAACGCACAACATGAGTTTTATGATGCCAAAGAATATGATGAAAATGTGCCTCGTTTTATGTTGATTTGATACGAGTATGTTTTTTTTTTTTTTTTGTTAAGTACTGAAAGTATAATGTATGTATGTATGTATGTGTGATGCTGGTAAATGCGATCTGGTTATATGCTTGACTAGCTGACGTTGTTATCATTATTTTGATGATGAAAATATGTTTGCATGCACTATAGTACGAGTATCTGGTACCTCGGCTTGTCTGTACGTCCGTCTGTCTGTCCGTCTGGCCGTCTATCTCTCTGTACTCGTCTGTATTCAGTTAAGTAGTATGAATTGTTTGTAGTTAAGAGTGCCACTGCATGTGTTGTTGATGATGATGATACATTGAGCAAATAACACTTGCATGTTTTAGTTTTAATGATGCCTGGCGTGAATGATTACGATGATGTTGACGACGTCAAAAGAGATGCTCATTTATTGACTGCATTCACACTGATATCATTATTATTATTATTATTATTCATTTTTAATTATGATTCAGTAGTTCGATTTTAGTTTTCTATGCAAGTTAATATTTTCTTCTCCGCTTGCTGTTCGTTCGTGTATATTCTTAACAAAAGAGTTTTTATATTTTATTTTTATAAAAAAAGTATGTTGCAAGCATCCATCTGCATAGATAACATTTGTTGTTTCTCTTTTCACATTTGACTTTATGTATGATGATGTTTTTGTTGTTGTTGATAGTGGTGGTGCCAGTGTTAATATTTTAGTCAATAATTTTCACATTTTAATGCAGGTCTTTAAATAATCAGGTGTTTATTTTCGAGGTTTCTGATTTTATGTTGACAACTGAATAAAGAATTTTTCAAGGCGGAATGTAAATAACAGGGCAGGATGTCCTCTCAGTACACGGATCAGCAAAAAGAAAACAAAAACAAAAAGACTAATGCATAATTCTTTATTTTCTTTAATTTAAGGCGTAGGACACAAGTATTTCGAATAATTTATTTTAAAAAAATATGTTCAGCACGCTTGTGTAAAGTGCCTTAACAAAATTCGTTTCTTACGCCTTTTTCTCGAAGAGGGAAGAAAAGTAGCGATGTAGCGGATTAATATGTTTACATCAAATCTAAAAATTCAACTTGAATGCCAGAAAAATCCCTAAATAAGAACAGATACGGAATTAAGCCTTGAACACAATTCAGATTGAATTTGGAAATTTAGTGTCTTTTATGGCCTCTGGTAGAATACAATTTCAAATATTTTTATAAAACATTTCCAACCCGCTATAGTGCAGTTTAATGCTATTTTTGCTACTTTTCAAGAAGGGGACAAAAAGGACCAAAACAGTGTGTTAAAGAGTTCAAATGTTTCAGAAAAAGAGCACTAAAAACCAAAACCAAACAAAATTTGGTTCTTCCACAACAATTGTTGTATGCTGTTATGATCTGTCATGTATGATGACATTAATTTATGTCTCTTGTCTCACGTCCAATTGTACCTTAATAACGTTAAAAGTCTCCATTTTATATTTTTTGTTTTATCCTTTTTGTTACAAAAAATTCTTTTATAAATTTGTTGCCTTTATTCTTAAGACTTGTTCATAGTGTTTGAAAGCTAATATGTACTTTTAAGCAACAAATATGTCTAATATATCATACTGCACGGAAAATTTTAACACATACAGATTATAAACAACTTTATACCGGTGATTTCAAGAGATTATTCTTTTAAATTCATATAAAAGAAACTTATAACACTTTTTATTCTCTCAACTACATACAAAACATATTTGAACAAAACACTGGCTTGCAGGCTGACACGCAGGCAAGAATATCCTTTATAATCCTTAAAAATCAACCAACATTATAAGAAAAATAAAAGAAAAGCATGAAGAAACAGCCAAAAGAGAGAGCAATGACTGACAAGACAAGGATATACACAATTTGAAATGTTGGCACATACTACCACCACCACCACCAACAACAACAACAACAACAACAACAACAACAACAACAACAACAACAACAACAACAAAACAAGTAAAAGCTCAGAATATTCTAAGAAGAAAAAATAGACAACATTAAAATAGAAAAATTAAGTAAAAGAAAATTTTTTATAGAAAATAGGTATTAAAGAAAGGATGCTTTGCTCAGCCCACGTTTTAGTGAGTTTTTTGTTTCAGGCCAAGGGAAAGGGAAGAACAGACATACACATAAAAGTAAGTGGTTATTTGCTGTTTTTAGTTTTTGTTTTTTCTTTAGTTCTTTTGTTGCACTAATGTAAATGTATTTTATTTTATTTCTTTCCTTTTCTTTCTATTCTTTTAAAGTATCCTTGTGAGGAGGCTTGTTTTGCAGTTGTATTGTTTTGTAATGACGGCTTTTTTTTCGTTTCTTTCTTTCATTATTTTGTTGTGAGATGTTCTATAAGATATTTGCAATCAGTTGTTAAGAGATTTTTGTTTTTGTGGGCAACATACAGAGTATTTCTATTCTATAACCGGCGAAGGGAAATAAAAATGTAGTGGAAGAAAGGTAAGTCAGTAAGTACCCACACACAGCAACATACATGTGTACATACGTATGAATGTATTGTGTGTACTTAATTTTTTTTTTTTGCAAATTTTCCATAGTTATTGTGACTCAGTCTGTCGTTTAGTCAAGCTGTCAGTCACTTTGGTTAAACAAAATAAAATGAATGGTGAGCAATTAAAAGACTTAATGTTTTTCACATAGCAACTTCAAATTAAGGTGATTCATTTAAACATTCTAATATTGAATGATTTAGAAGATTTACATATGTATTCAAGAAACTAAACACGATTTATCAATTTGTTAGGGAATATGAAACATTTTATTGAAAATAGAACTATAATGGTTTTCCATCCACTGCTCAAGTTGGTAACATTTTAAGTAAAAATATACAAAGTATATTTTAGAAGCTCTTAATTTAAATTATATTCAAAATTCTAATTATTGTTTTTTTTTTCTTAGAGCGTTTTATTTCCCCACAATCCATCACTATTCACTGTTAAAAGTCCATTAAAAATTGCAAATATAACAAAAAAATCTTAGTCATATTTCTTTCTAATGAGTTGATGGAAAGGAATGTTTTGTGACAGTAAATCACATGAATTTTTGTTAAAGTTTGATAAAAAAATATAAACTAAATTTAAAATTTATCATTCAATATTTAATAAGAAGGACGGCTGTATAGAAGGTATTTAAAAACATTCTTTAGAATAATAAACCACATAATTTCTTGAATTTTTTCCAAGCAAAGTTAATTTTATTTAATATTTTATTGCTTTCAAAACAGTGTTGGCAACACAAATTATAATAAACTCAAAAAATTTTCATGAATTTTGAATAACTTTAGTAAAACTGTAATTAAAAGGCAATACAGAGGTTAAAAACCAATCAAAAGTGAATCATTTGATAAAAAAAAAGAACGAGTTTCAACCGAAAAATATCACCAGAACTAGAAAGTATTTCAAAAACAAAACCAATTGGGAAACCAAATATAAGAAAGCAGAATATATGTCATCAAAACGCAAAAAAAAAATGTTGATTTGAAAACAAAATTAAATGGTTACATCAAATTTTAACAAATACAGCGTCTAAGGATTTTTCTAATTTTCCTAAATAATCGACAAAAACTCCCCTTTAATGTCCTTCCGAATAATTTGCGACTTAATTATGGGTACCAAAAAAATATTGGAAGAATTTTAAAAAAGCTGTTATTTTCCTTATCAATTAATGTAAGATGTCTTCGTATAATATTTTTTATAATTTTATTTAAGACTAGTTGCGCATTAGATTTAAAAAAAATTTTATTACAAAATTATTTTTTATGGACAGAAACATTTTTAGTTCTAAACTTAACATTCAGACATACTTATGTACGCATATGTACATCAAGCTAAATAAATATGGAAAAAATCCTTGAAATTACATTTATTAAACTTATCAAAGAGAAACATCTGCAATCAACATTTGTGTGTTAAACAAAAAATATGTTTGCATCGTATATGAAATGCACAGACACCATCAAATAAATCAGACAGAGTGAATTAGCCAAATTGCAAATAAGACGGCTGGCGACTAATAACGAACTAAAGAAATTTAATTATAACACGACTTTCAAGAAAGATATTTGTATTATCAGTGATTCTGGTGTGATATTACGAGGTTTAAAGCATGTCATATTTATATAATTATGTGAATCGCAAAGTTGCTTGCAGTTCGTAGTCCTCATTTTAATAACAAACACACACTTATTATATACATATATATGTACATACATACATACTATAATATTTATGTTTATAGTCAAGTTTGTTTATTAAAAATGCGTCATAAATCAGCATTTTGATTGAATCTACGAAATCAATGAAAACTATGACAGCCAAAAAAGATGATTAAAAATATACGAATACGTTTGTGTCTACACAAATACACTTGGAAGTTTTAAGCCTTTTTTTAATGAAAATCATACCGGACATTTTATTTAGTACTTGTGTGTGTGAGTTTGGATTCTTAACCAAAAACAGATAAAAAAATGTCGACGAATTGTAGTAAAACACACCCTGCCTTTTTTAGCAACAACGACGGTTTGTTTTTTTTTTCTTTTTTAATTTTGTAAAAATTCATATGGTTGTTGAAAATAAACCATAAAATTAAAAAAAAGGCCGCCTGTGTTTTTTTCTCGGTGCTGTTTTTTTTTGTTGTATTGCCACAAAAATAGATAACAACAAAAACAGCAACACGAATGTCACTCAACACAGGCTACCTTGGCCTCAAAAATTAGCAACAACAACAACAACTTTGAAAACAGAATCGACAGCGGCAGCAACATTTGCTGCTGTAGCAGCGACAGCAGCAGTAATCAAAAAATGAAAACCAATTGTTTTATGAGAAACGCATTTTTTAAAGATCAGGCAACTAAAAATTAATTAATTTATTTATTTAATTTTATTTTGTTTGTACTAAGAAGAGCAGCAACAAGCAAAGCCATAACAACAACATTACTGATAGCAAGCAATCACTGGTGCTAGAATTAGCAACAGCACGAGGCATGTTTGCCTTTGGATGTCTATATACTTCAGATTTATCTATATTATGTATTTACTATTTATACAGAATATTTCATTAACACTATGTACTCGTGCACCTCGACCACCAACCAACCAACGCCTTTAGAACGTCTTGGCAATCATCATCATCATCATCATCATCTACATATTGTCATCACCTTCGACCAGCAAAACAGTATTGAATTAACAGTTGAGTGCTGTATTCTAGCATTAATTGCTGCGACTATTCGCGTTAAACAAAATGATTCATCTTACGATCCCAATACAAAATTTGTTGAAATGTTAAAATTAATGAAATTATCACAATATTATTGTTATTACGACTCATGCGTCGATCCTGGGTAGGGGAAAGTAGGGTTATTCCCTCCTCTCCTATCGAGCTTAACAATATACATGTGTGCATATATAAGTTTTTTAAATGTCATATTTTAACAAAACATTTAATCTGGATCTAAGCCTGTGAATTGGCATAAAGAATATTAATTTCAACTCGAGATAATGAAAATGAAAATTTGTGTTGTTCCAAACAAAACAATTTAAAGAATACGAGCTTTCTTATTATCACGAATTTTTCGATAGACCAAAATAGTGTAAAATTATTCATTCATATTTTCATTAAAAGAATGAACAAATTCATTAAAATAATGAAATAGTTTCATTAAAATAATGAATCTTTGTTATTAATTCAGCTACAATTATAATTGATCACTAAAATTGTTTCATATATTTAATGGAATTTTCAAAAATTTTGTTAAAAAAATTTTAATAAAACTCGTTTCATTAATCCGAATATTAATTAAGCTCCAATAAAGTAAAATTTCATAGAGTTTTCGAATAAAGTTTTTTACAGTGGGGACTTAATTTTTGTTTTTTTTTTCTATAGGGTAAGTGTACCAGTAGTCGGCAGTTTAAGGCTTTTGCTTTTTTTAAATTTACCGCCTTTGCACGTGTGAATAAGCTGTTGGATTGGTAGCTATTTAATACAAATCATTAATTTGTATTGTTTTAGATCAATTATGTTAGATTTAAATATTTTTATACTAAAATTGAGAAATTTACAGATTTTGTAAAAAAGAGCACATTTGCCTATAGTCGGCACCAATTTTCCACTTTTCGGCATGTTATGTTCCTATTGTCGGCATATCATATTTTAGTGAAGAAAACAATACATTGAGATAGAAATCATACTGTTATTGATATGAAATAAATTAGCAACGCTTCTACATTTGTTTTGAGATCATGCAGGAACAAAGGATTAATTCATATTCGACCAAAAATTAAAAATATTAATACTAAATAATATTTTTGTACATTTCACTCCTTGGAATTCATTGTTTGTACTTAACTGATATATTAAAGGTAAAAGCTAGGTATTTTATACCTATACATAAGTATGTTTTTGCATTCGAGGTGACTAATTCTATTAAAATCCATAACGTCATCGTATTGCATATTTTTGAATTCGGTGCATTTAAGGTGATACCACTGAGTCAGGTATCACACCCAACATTTCTTAGCTGATCATCTTCAGTATCCGAATCCAACACTTCAGAACAAGTGCTACATTTTTGCTTTTGCTTTGGTATTTTAAATTTGACTGGCTTGATTCCTTTTTCTTTTTTGGCTCTCCAGTTTTCGATCCTTCAGCCTTCAGCTTTAGCGAAGTTTCTTTCAGTTTTTTTCATCCGTATATGGATCCTACATGCAAGAGCACTGGGGGCCATAATTTTGCTTTTAATTGTCAGGACGGTGATTGATTTGGGAAGTAAAAATGATTTTCGAACAATGTTGATATCGATGATTCCGGGTTTTTAATTAGCTTTGTGTAGCTAATACTTTTAGTAAAATTACATGTTGGAGAAGTGCTAATAGGATCACATTATAAGGGAGCTACAAATTGAAGAACTAAGTGAGAGGCGTTCGGCTGGCAATTGTAAGGTTGGAGAGGAGCACGAAATGTTTAGCTTTGCTTTGTTTTTGAAGAAGTTGGTGTTGAACAAAAGAGAACCGGTGATATTGTTAGTATGCCCTCCATTTCCAAAACTCCTTCGTCATTAAATATATAAGTCCCTGACTGCTCTGTAACGTTGCCTAAAATTTAGATATTTTAAATGTTTTCTCCAATCTCGAGCGAATCTCTTCAATAGCTACATTTGAATCAATCCCTATTTCAAGTAAACTACGGCTCATGAGGTTGATAATCTAAATGTCTTTATCATAATCCGTTTCTCTGAACATTTTAACATTTTTAAGACCGTTTGCTATTTCTGCTAACGATTAATAACACATTTAGTATAATCCGCACTATCAGGGTTAAATAGGTAAAGGCCACACTTTCGAAACCCGTTCTTAATCGTTTCTTCCATTTTAAAATCCGAAAGAACCGTATGAAGAAGCGGATAAACATAATGGTGTAAACATTGCAGTATCCCTTTGGTGACAGTACTTTTCCAGTTTTGGGACACATGGAAACGATCGCTTAAAAATGGTGTGGCTCGTTTGTCTTTATTAATAATTTCTTGAACTGTGTTCAGAAAATCGTCCATTTTAGTTGGAAAATCACATTTCACCAAATCATTACACCATTTTTCTTAACAATTTTCTTCAGCATTCCATAGAATGGTTTGTGGGCCGAATCTTCGAGGACCCTCAAGAACGCGAACATGTAACATGTCTTGTGAAGTTGAACGTGGAACACCATATTTACCACTGGACCCTAATATGGAAATGCCGCCTACCCTTCTTTCAGTCAGTGCATCTTGTAGAGACTGTTCCGAATATTTTTCTTTTGGTATTAATTTTTTAATTCAAATTATATCTGAGACCAACCAGTTAGTATAAAACTCAACATATTTTTGGCATTATAGTTAAACAAAACTAGTACAAAAAACCACTGCCGACATTAGGATAGCTATTGTCCTGTTGTCGGCAGGTTGAAAATAACTAATTTGAAACTATGTCGACTACTAGGTAAACTTGTTTTAAACTCAATTTTTATATATACAATGGTTTGCAAATTGACGAATAAACAATTTTCTCAAATTTGAGTTAAATCGGAAGAATTGGCTTGTTTCCCAGTAGTCGGCACCCCAATGCCGACTACTGGAAAACTAACAATTTTTTTGTTCCTAATGCCGGCATCCCTTAATATATCGGAAAAATGCAATTTTTTTAAAAATTTACACTGTAATACTATTATTTGAGCAGATTTCAGCCTTTTAAAACCTTTTAAGATTAAAATTTGCTAAAATTGACGTTTTTACATGCCTTACAAAGTCGGCTTAGCCACTAAATTTTTACTAAGAAATAAGCACTACCACACGTGTTGTAAGAGAGTCACTTACTAAAGCCAACGGACTCAATAAACTATGCAAATATGCTCAGTTTTGTTTTCTCATATATAATTCTGGGAGTATTTGTGAAGCTTCTGTATTCTTACTTTAATATATTATCACTGTTATTCTTAGTTATTTGAGTTTAAATTTGAAAACTGCCGACTACTGGGACATGCCGAACTTAGGAGCACTTACCCTATAAGTATGTGCAGTGAAACTTCGATACAAGAAAAACTGTCAATATAACCATTTTTTTCTGAGTCCCCTGAAATAACCTTGTTAGTGCAAAAATGTTCATCTAAAAATACAAAAGAGCTAAAAATGAAGAATGTTTTCTTTTAAAATTCTTTTTACTGTGTAGTCAGAATTTTCAGTGAATTCTATTTCTATTTTCCAGTACAGAAGAATTTGAATAAAACAACTACATATAAATTTTCTTCATTTTCAATTACATAATCGTATTTGCACTACGATACAATTACTACAACGAAGTATTATGCGATCCCCTTCAACTTATATCGAATAACATTATATCGAAGATTCACTGTAATTTTTTACTCCTTAATAGATTTTATGGTTAATACTTATAGTTGCTTTCAATGCTCTTTATTCACACTAAATTGTAATTATGTACTTATATTCTTGTGGTTTATTTCTTTAAGTTGTTTATCGTGGTCGTATTCCAAAAGCATCGTCATCAATTTTGCTTATTTTAATTTGTGGGGATACACTTCGAAGACCATAAAACCAAAAAGTTCTCCAAATAAAGTACCGATGCAATGAATGCCATTTTACACTCATTGTTGATATTTTTATAATGGTATTTATGACATTTTAATAAAGAAATAAACCACAACATATTTGTTCAAGAGCAAAAGAAAACAAAAATATGCACTGAAAAAAAAAAATATGTTGGGGTTTCTAAATATACTCGAGCAATACAAAAGAATAGAACTCTTAACTAAGTTGTTGTTTTATTATTATTTTTTTTTTTGCTTTCGTGAAAACGAAGGACATACTTGGCAATATAAGATTTGCAAGTTTAATTATACTGCAGGCAATGTATTTTTTTTTCAGATCTGATGTTTTGCTACAAAATCTACGGGTGTGTGGTAGAGATTTTTTGCTTTTCTATAAAAAAAAAGACATAAAAATATGTGTATATGCGATAACTACTGCAGTTTCAGTTATTTCAAATGTTTTGTATACCTTTGATTCATTTTATTCTCTTTTTAAGTTGTTGTTGGGTTAGAAACAGCGATACCTTTTTTTTGTGGAAATATATTTCAAAGAGTTTAAAAGAAGAGCATAAAACGTGCTTAATTGTTGTTGGATAATAGACTAATAAACACAAAGATATAAAGTTGGTCCTTGATGTCTTTAATTGAGAAGATTTACACTCATGAAAATGAATGAACTTAGGACGGAGGCAGTTGTGTTATTAAAGCTTACAAATACGATATGATTTCATGAAGAGCAGCTAAGATGCATGGAAATTTTAATACATTTGGCAATAAGCACTTAATAAATATTTTTGTATATTTTTAAAACTTACATTAATTTATGTAGATTTTTTTAAATACACCAAAAAGAAAAGACAACGTAAAAATCAGGAAAACACATTAAAAATGGCCCACAAATATTTGGTAAATTTAGCACACATCTAGACGAAAAACAAATACAGCAACGATAAACAAAATAAAGCCCTGCAGGTCTGATGGAGATAAGTATAACCTTATATAGGATTTGTAAGCTTTCATACGGCCTTGAATTGGGGTAAAATCATTTCGGCTTTTCCGCTGCTTTCTGCATTTTTAAAGCCCAAAACCAAATCATTTTTAATAGTATTGTCAACGTAACGTTCAATACAATTTAAAGTGATAATGAGACTTTTCACAAAAATATTCTACATATTGAATTGAATCTATAATTGAATTGTAATAAATAATCATCAAGAAGTTTTTGTCAAAACTTTAAAAAAATACAACATAAAAATTCCATAAAAATAAATAAATAAATTATTAAGAAAAAACCGTATAGGTAACGTTCAGCCCTTTTGGTGTATATGTATTTATACTTTTTCATAAATTGAATTGACAGAAAGTGTAATGAATATGTGAAAAAAATTTAAACAGAACTCTTGAATTCTACCTGAAAAATTTCATTAATTTAGAAAAACGCAACGGTCAATACATTTTTGTATGCATTTCGAAATCTTCTACAAACTGATTTAGCAATTGAAATGCATAATTTTCAATAAGTTTTTACATAAACTCTAAAATTTGTCCTAAACAATATCAATAATTTAGAAAAACTATTGGTAACGTTCAATACATTTATAAGGCTGTATAATAAACACTTAAGCTCTTAGCAATTCATATGGATGCTATAGCATACAAGGAAAAAAGTAACATTCAAGACTGTCAATCATTTAACTCAATCACAACAATATTGATCTGACATATCCTGGAACTATTTTCACCACACATTTATTGATTTATTTTCAACAATAAATATTATTTATTGTTTTATAATTATGGCACAAGGTGCTTTCAACCAGAACTGGCAGCAAACAGCATTCGAAAAATATCATCTTCACCATTCATTCACCAGCAGCAGAACAACTTTTATAGACCAAAAAAAGAAAACAACAAAAACAAAAAAATTGAGAAAATCAAAAGAAGCAAAAAGAAAAACAAGTGTGTTTTAACATGAAAACTTTTGGCTGATGGCCAAAAAGTAAAAATGTTTTGTTTGAAATTAAGCAAAGATGAAGAACAAAAAAAAAACACACACAGAAAAATCTTCTTTCTAGTGCGCCATGGTTAAACAAAAAACAACTGAAGAACAAAATAACAATCAAGCAACTAAACAACAACGTCGTACTTACGTACGTACTTACTCGTATTTTATTGGTACGTTTTTGTTGCAGTCAGTATTGGTATCTTTAAATTTGAATTGAAAAAAAAAAAACTGAACTAAAGAAAATTAGTTTCATTTTTTCATTCTTCTGCTTGGTAAGTATTTGCACAAGCACTCATTCGTCTTTAGATTTGTATAAAAATGTATTTTGAAGCAAATAAAACTAACAACTACTAGAAGAAAATAAAATACTCGTACATTGAAAATAAAAGAAGAAAATTAAATAATATTGAAAACACACTGACAAACGTAATACAAGAAGTTATGAAACACACAGTGCAAAAACGTAACAGTTGCTGCCTGACTATTTATTTGGTTTTCTGCGAGGTCAGCTTTAAGGAGAGGCCAGCTAGCAAACGAGCTAACAGCATTGGCGAAAAATAAAAGTTTATTTCAAATTTAATTAAACGAAACGCGAATGATTCTTAATTTCAAAAAAAAAAGCAAAAGAACACTGCAAAAACGTCAAAACATGTCATTTATGCTTTTTCTAACAATTTATAGTGAATTTTCTTTGAAGGTTTTTTTTTTGTTGTAACTTTTTCAATTATTTTTAATAATAAAACTATCAAATTATTATAATGGATTTTATGTAAATTTTCTTGGAACGTGATTAATTGTTGTGTTTCTATTAGTCAAATAAAAGCACCTGCTTTTTTGCGTTGTTGTCGTTCAACTATTTTTGTATGTATGTATGCATGTATTTGTAAGTAAGAAAGGAAATATTGTTTTAAAAACAAAGAAAATTTCTTTTGATTGTGTTTGAAATGAATACTTTTGAGAGTGAAATAAAATATTAACACTTGTTACGATTACTTTTACGTTTTAATACGTTCCTAATATTGGAAACTACAATTATTTTGTGTAGACATCAATTTAGGTCAGATTTCATTAATTTGATTAAAGTTTATACAAGTAATAAAAATATGTATGTATTGAACTTTACACATACCTTTTTTTTAATATTTTAAGTCGTTTATAAATAGAAGTGAACAATTGAAAAAGGTTTCATGAATCGATCAACGTTTGTATGATAACAAAAAGTGTATTGAACGTTACTCATATGCATATATTATTACATTCATCGATTTTCACTAGAAGTAACAATTGAAAGAAGTTTAATTAATAGATCAACGTTTATGTATTTAAAAAAGTATTGAACGTTACTCATATTTTTTTTTAATTTATTGAAAATTTTTCGTTTATAATTTAAAAGTTTTTATTAAGAGTCTTTGAAACTTGTTCTTCTAACTTAACGTGTATGGTGTGTTTTCAAAATAAAAAAATGAATTGAATATTACCTATAATTTTAAAATTAATATCCACTTTACGAAAATTGTAAAGATTGACAATTGAACGCTGATGAGCGGTGTAGCGGCCTTGAAATCGGTATACTGATACGTTCTGCTGGTTATAATAATATTTTTCAACATAAAAAAACTCTTAGTAATTTTGAATATTCATTAATTCAATAAAACTGAACTTGAGCCTAAATAATATTACTTCTCACAGGTACATACATCAATATAAGTTCGAATAATAATTACGTTTATTCGTAATAATATAAATAAAAAATATAATAATTTTAAAATTAATTAAAATATGTATGTTGGTTGGCCTTTAATTAAAAGCTCTTTGATGACTATTTTTCATAATTTTATAATTATTTTAAAGTTGGCGTTTTTGTGTATGAAACTTATGTATAAATGTATTGAACGTTACTTTGAAAAAAAAAATAAAAAATAATTTCATTTTCAGTTTAGTTCGGTAAAAGGAAGTTAACGCAAGCGGTAAACCAGAAAACGTAGAAAGGCCAGTAATAATATATTTTGCATTCAGATAAATTTTTATGAGTTTTTCAAATACTCCCAAGGATTTAAGAAAAAAACTAAATTGCCTTGATGGATGTTAATATTTGAAAGAAAGCGTTTTATTAACAAAAAAAAAAAAAAAAAAAAAAAAAAAAAAAAAAAATGAATACTTGATGGTGATTCCTACCGCGATCTGTACAGAAAATTATGTTTCACAAAGTTTCATGTATAACTCGCCAAGAGTTGAAGGCACAGAGTTCAAGGCCATGATTTGAAATGAAATTAATGAATGAAATTTTTAATTCGAATAGAAAAAATATAAAGTTGAAATTTACAATCCGTATTTAACTAATCACAACAGTTTTACCATTGGTAAATATTTATCATTAGTTAAACCATCGTTATCAGTGCGGGGACGAAAGCATTATTTGATTTTTTTTTTTTGCCATTTCAAGATGCTTTATTTTCTTAATTAAAATCCCATAATGAAAACAATAAATCTAAAAGTTGCGCTTATTTGCGTAAAAATATTAAAAAAAACAAAAAAATGCAAGTGAATAAAATAAAAGAAAGATTAATTTTTGTGTCTCATCAATCAAATAGAATTATTTTTGTAGAATTTATTTATTAAAAAGTACAAAATGTTTTCTTTAAAAATAATATGGCAGTTGACATGAACATGAACAAAGTGTTTTTGTTTTTTTTTCTTTTTCCAATTAAATGACACTTGATTTACGTTTATTGTTTGTGTATTTTTGTTTTACTTACAGAAAATTAAAAAAAAGAAAATTGTAAATATTGAAGTATTATAACTACAGATGTCAAATCAATTTTTTTTTTTTTTTTTTTGTTATTAATATTTTTTGTGTTCTTCAAATTTCAATTTTAAGCAATCCGGACGGAAAAAATAAATAACAAATAAATGAGGAAGTGTTTTAGGAAAATAGCGCGATTTAGATTTCCTGCTCATCACACATACTACTAACATATTTACAAGGGTATTCATTCCCTCGATTAATGTTTTTTCGATTAATCGGAAAGTTTAAGTCAAATGAGTTTCGATAGAGAGCTAAAAATTTATAATAACGAGATTTATTCGAGTAATTTAAGCGCATAAGATTAAGCGCATTATTTGGGTCAAAAAAATAACTTGTCAATTTAATTTGTTCCAACTGCAGTTTACCGATATGTTAAGGAGTGCGGACAAAAATTGGAAGATATCGCTTGCTTATTGCAACGTAGTCATATCTCAAAAAATGTTAAACATTGGAAAATGTATTTAAAGTCTTATGGCTTCGTTAATCAAATCGTATCGTCTTACTTTTGAAGTTGTCGTATCGTTTAAGTTCGGATGTGAGTTAGTAAAAACGTACAGCTACCAATAAATGTGTCATATGTGTGTGTATGTATGCAAGCCAAAATTTGACGTTTTGCACGTAAAAATCTATTTTCTGTAGATATTTACGTAGCAAACGTTACCAATACATTTTCAATAAGCATCAACATGTTTATTAAATGTTACGGATTTTGTCAGCTGATACGCAACTCCACGATACGATTTGACTAAGGGAGCCATTAGTAACGTAAAAACGTACAGCTACCAATAAATGTGTCATATGTGTGTGTATGTATGCAACCCAAAATTTGACGTTTGGCACTTAAAAATCTATTTTCTGTAGATATTTACGTAGCAAACGTTACCAATACATTTTCAATAAGCATCAACATGTTTATTAAATGTTACGGATTTTGTCAGCTGATACGCAACTCCACGATACGATTTGACTAACGGAGCCATTAGTAACGTAATGTAACGTAACGTATTTATATGGGTTCCAAAAGCATAGCTTTGGTTTAGATAAAGACATAATTTTACTTCGAGGCCGATCATGGGAAAATGTGATTAATAATATTTATTTTGTACGGAAAATAGTTTGTGCAAATCAAGTTTTTGCCATAAAAAATTTGTGGCGAAAACTTGAGTTATTTTTTGAAATCGTTCTCTTTGTTTTTTCCATTTAAAGGCTACAACGTTTTCTACTATGGAACTGCCCATATTGCAACAATCAATCAAATCCGTTTTACTCTAGTATGAGTGTTTTTTTTTGTTGTTTTCAATACTATTAAAAACTTTCCTTAACAAAATTAGTGAAAAAAAATCAGCAAAAAAATCAATGTGCAGCCGAAGCCCCATGTGAGAATCTGTTTAAAAAGGAATGCGTTTTTTATGAAAATTTTTCGCAAAATAATTTTTTTATTAGATATTTATTAGTTTAAAACAATAATTTACTCCAATAAATAGAAAAACAAAACAAATTCCAGACATTTTTCCTAAAATTTTGTGACAAAATTTAACGAAAATCAAGTTACAAAATCCTTTTAGAAACCATTTTGTACCACCAGTTTTCTGCAGATTTTTCCATTAGGTTGCTTTCTAATGAAAATGAACATTTTTTCTTGCTTTAAAATAATTTCATGGAACACATTTCTTAAGAAGTTCAGAAATAATTATTGGTTTTTTGTAAAATTTACTTACAGCAAAATCTTTCATTTAATATACTTATTTTCGCATCTTTATGACATTTTATAGATCGATATACATAATAAAATATTACTTGTGATTAAAGTCTTTAATAAATATATATTTCCTTTTGTCTACCACTGAGCATAAACTTAAAAGTTAAGATATGAAAGCTTATTTATTATAAAGTTAATGTGTAACTAATTGAAGATACAAACAATAAATAAATTGGAAAAGCCAATAAGGGGATGAATATGAGTGAAATAATAAATTTTCAATCAAATCTATAAAAAAGTTTGCTGAGAAAATGAATCTAAATGGTTACCAAGTACTTACCTTTTGTCAAACAAAAATTTCTTAAATAATCCAAAAGATTTTCGTAAATTATTCCAAAACAAAAATAATTTCAGTGGTATGTATCCAGTGCGAAATATTTGGGATTTTTTCTCGTGTGTGCGTTTTCTTAAATGCTTTTTTGTTTTTATTTGTTTTTGTTTAGAAAAGAAAAAAACTGTATTTTGGAAATGGAGAATCTTTTTTTTCAGTGGTAAATTTTCGATTTTTTTTTTTTTGGTTTCGGTTTCTTAAAATTTGTTTCTGTACCCAAAGAAAAATAAAATACTTTCTGCTACAAATTCTTGTGTGTGTAGTATTTTTAGCATTAGGAAGTTTATTCTTTTTTTCCTTTTCTTCTTTTTATTATTAAGTTTAATTCTTGTGTGATTTTGTGTGTGTGTGTTCTTTTAACAGCAGCACCCAGCTATTTGTTGGCTGAGGATGTTGATGATGATGATGAAGGAAGGCTGCATACCAAATAATTAGTTCTGTTTTATTTCTAATTAAAATTCTTGCTTTAATTTTTTTTCGCATTTAAATGTTGAACATGCTTTTACATAAAAATGTACGAATGTATTTTTGTGTATTTTTATTTAAAAATAAAATTTTTTTCTTATTTATTAAAAACCACTTTAATACTCTTCGGTGTTAATTATGCACTTTGTTCGAAGGCTTAAGAATTTTACAAAATTTTAATTTTTTTTTCTAAAATACATAGGTATTTTAGCACAAATTTTTTAGTATGTTTAGTTTTAAGGTAAAGATTTTATATAGGTACAAACATATTTCCGGTTTTAATTGTTAAAATTTTCCATTTATTGGAATTTGATTTTTTATTTGTTCTGTACTGTTAGAAAATGGAAAAATATTTTTTAAGAATTCTTTATTTTAGTCACCATTTCACTTTGACTTTTTCCTTTATTAATTATGCTTTCTTTCAATCTGTTGATTTTCTTAATTTCTTTTCATTTCTTTTAAAATTAAATTTTCACTTTTATTTTTTCAAGCAGAAAAACAGATGCGTTGTAAAAGTAATTTGTGTCTTTGCCATTAATATATTATAATTTTTGAATATGCCGCGCATTGATACTCTCGGTAGCTCTTACAGATAAATACTCTTTAACTGCTAAAGTTGTTGTTGCTACTTATTCTTTATTTTTCACAAATTCATTGCAGTTTCAGACAGAAATTTAAAAAAAAAAGCACAACAAAGACCCAATGAAATGCTTGACAACGTTAACAATACGAAAAAGAGCTATTTATTTAACACACAGACACAATGAATGCGCTATACCGATACGCACACATACATGCACAACTTCAAAAAAGAAACATATAACATGCATCCAATGTATGCACACGCACACACACTTACGAGAGGATGATGTCAATTTACACTTTTGGCAGAGCAAGAGGAAATTCACTTGATTTTGTTTTTATTTTTCTTCTTTCTTTTTTTGATGTTCTGTTACTGGAGATGGATGATGTTGAAAAGATTTAAACATCAATTTCTGTTTCAAAGCGTATTAGTAATGTCCATCATCCGCTTAGATGTTCTATTCACTCCGATGAACATCTTGTAACTATTTTCTAAAAGAGTATACAAGCAATGCCAGACCCATCAAACCAACCAACCAGCAAGACAAAACAGACAACAGCAACAACAAAAACAAAAGTCGACAGCAGCAGCCGAAGCAGCAGCAACATTAACATCACCCCAGCACAAAGTATTAACTTGAACCACACAACCATAAGCTGCTATCCAAAAAACACACAAACACACACAACACCATCAGCGAATTCGCTAAGCAGTCCGCCAGCCAACAAAACAGTCCGTCAGTCCGTGAGTCCAACAGCACATTTAGACTTGTATGTATGTACATACATACATATATGTACGAAAATCACTTGGAGATCTGATGGCCTGGGTCTGACGATGGTCTTACTCATACTTTAGTTCTGACAAAATACACAAAACAAAATAAACACTTTTGTATTTGTGTTCGTCAAAAAAAAAAAAAAAAAAAACAATTATCAAGACTTGTACGAGTCCATTACATGCAAAAGACTAAAGACCACAACAGTAACAACAACGAAATATAACGCCTTAAACAACAAGTGATAATGCAAAGAAAGCAAGAGTTACCAAGAGTTAGATTACGAGCACAATTCGTTAAACTGCAAAGAGAGACGATGACGACGACGACGACAGACAAAACGAAGAGACTAAAGCACTTTACAAAACAACAGCACATAACATCCAGTAGCAAAAATAATGAAAGAATTGAAAAAACCAAAAATGCTTACTCTGAGTAAATGAACACGACAAACAAGAAAGAGTATCCAATGGATAACAAAAATATTGAAATTTATACAAATTTCAGAAGAATGCATGTGTATGCATGTTTGCATGGATGTGTGGATAACATGCAGTCTTTATCTACAACAACAGCAATAACAACAACAACACGAATGCAAAAACAGAATCAATCCAACACTATAACTTCAAATGCATCAAATAATCAGAATACAAAAGAATAATGGAAAATTGTTGAATAAAAAACTAATTTGTACTTGGCGTAGGTAAACACACACATGCATATACATACATATGCAAAAACAATAAACACAAAAGAGTACATAGTTTTCCTTTATATTAATAGGTAGAAATAGCAAGAACAACAACAAGAGCATTAGCAGAAAGACCAACAAACACAATCAACCACTACCACATAACAGGGGAGGGCGACAACACGAACAAACTCTCTTCATACGCCACGAATGGGATAAACGAAGCTCCCCTAATTAAACAAACACGAGCATTAACGAAACGAAAGAACAGCAAAAAAACAAATCATGTACACAACCAACTAAAGAACTGCTGTTAGTGGGGGATATAAAAGTAAAAATAACAACAACAATAAACTATGGTAGGAATTCATTGTTGTTTACTACTACTACTACACCTACCACTACTGTTAATGCAACCATAATACAGTGGTGCATTTTGAATAGTGGTGTTTAAAAGTCTATACCTTTTGATGGAATTAAAATTTTTATAAACATTTTTCTTGGTTGGAGGGATGCCCTTTTGGGATTCTTTTTTAGAAAAATACACCACACATCTCAATGAAAAAAATATCACTATAGATATGATCAGGGCAAGTTTAAATAAGCACAAAATTAAAGAAAAAAGCAAGCAAAAAAGCACAATATAAACGCAAAATAAGCGCAAGAATAAGCAAAAAAAAAGCTCAAATATGCTTCCAAAAATTAAACAATGTAACAACTTTTCATTTATTTTATTAAATAATTTTTTATTGCAAAGCACAATCATAAGTATGTTTTTTTTAGATTTTCAAAAACTGTAGAATAAATTGAAAAAATTCATTCAACATAATTGGATGCAGTAGGAGCGAACTTAATCAAAAATAATTCGCTTGGAGATAGCGAATCAATGTAGATATTCATCAGCTTTGCTTTTGTTTAAAAAAATATTATTTTTAATTGTAACTACAGTGAAACTTCGATATAACGAATTCCAAGGGGATCCGAAAATACTTCGTTATAGCAATTGCTTCGCTATAAATATAATCAGCAATGCCTTGATATAACGAAATTTGAAGAAATACGAAAAAAAATTCGTTATAACTATAGTTTTCTTTATTCAAATCTATTTAATATGAGATTGCTAATAAAAGCTTATATTTCATGAGGTAAATAAGAAATAAAACACATTTTTGTTATTCAAGTAATTTTATTAGGTTTTAATAAAATATTGGGAACAAATGCACTTTAGTGAAGCTTCACCAAATTAAATAAAAATTAGCCTATGTGATAGAAAATCAAAAAATAAGAAGAAAATATTAAATAAAAAAGTTGGCGGCAACGCATAGTTTTCGAGTTATTGGCCTCTGAAGTTTTCATATATATGTGCGATTTCCCTTTGCATTTCTCAACGTACTTTAGTGAAGTTACACCAAATAAAATAAAAATTAGCCTATGTGATAGAAAGCGAATAATATTTGAATTCAAAATTAAATTATGCATTACGTAAATATATTTATTTAATAAAACGTATTAATAATTAAGAAGAAGTTTATTTTTAATTGTAAAGTTTGCTCACATAGCCGGCCTTCGGCCGGGCTCAATGATTTTCTCCACCATGGTATATCCCGACACGGCGGTATATAGAATAGAATTTTTGCATAGCCGGCCTTCGGCCGGGCTTAATGATTTTCTCCACCATGGTATATCCCGACACGGCGGTATATAGACTAGATTTTCTTCATAGCTTTATATGAAAACTTCAGAGGCCAATAACTCGAAAACTATGCGTTGCCGCCAACTTTTTTATTTAATATTTTCTTCTTATTTTTTGATTTTCTATCACATAGGCTAATTTTTATTTAATTTGGTGTAACTTCACTAAAGTACGTTGAGAAATGCAAAGGGAAATCGCACATATATATGAAAACTTCAGAGGCCAATAACTCGTAAACTATTCGTTTTTTATTTAATTTTTTCTTCTTATTTTTTAATTTTCTATCACATAGGCTAATTTTTATTTAATTTGGTGAAGCTTCACTAAACTGCATTTAAGCCAAATATTGTGTTAATTTTGTTTGTTTTCGCAAGTTCCAAATCAATACTTTTTTCGACAAAAGCTAAGCAATCGAACGGCCTACAGCCTCAATTATAGAATTTTGTTCTCGAATAGATATTGATTTACGCTTTACTTTACTCATTTTGACAAGAATCAAGTCAATACTGATTACATACGTTTCTATTGCATTAAGAGCCATGGCCACGTATCAAATTGGCTTGACAAACCAAGGGTTTTTTGATTGTGTTAGTGAAAAAAACTCTCACGTTTATGTCCATGTGAGTTTGACGAAAATCAAAACAATTTGAGGGTGGTGTTGGCTGAAGTGGTTAGCGCGTTGACTACTAAGCAAACAATGACGTGGGGCCTGGGTTCAAACCCTGGCCAGAGCAAGTCAATCAACATCATTAATTTCTGTAATGTACATTAGTGAGACATTGTATTAATTGTTTTCGGACTATTTAAGTGATGAAGGCATAGCACTGGTCACTAAAAAACTGTTCCGACAGCGATTGATGATGTTCCAAGCTAATGTACACAACATCGCCCTCCTTCGTCGGTTAGCAGAAACATCGGCGAAGTAAAACAATTAATAAAATGCCTGCCAATACAGCTTGACAAAGTTAATGCGTCTACCTAACACCGGAGGCGCCTCAACACTGCTATAAAAATTAACATAACGCGCAAAGCAGAGTTGTAAAAGAGTTAAGCCTTCTACATTTTCAACATCTATCTTCTTTACTCTATCCCTCTCTCTGCGTTCCGGCACAATGCACTGCATACGTAGGGGTCATCCCCTGAGTGCTGGTCCTAATTAAAAAAAAAAAAAAAAAAAAAAAAAAAAAAATTAGATATTCACTGCCGTCGATACCGTAATTTGAAGAAAATTTGATGCGTTGCTGCGTAATTACTTCAAATCTTATTTTTATTCAGTTTGCGCAGCGACAATGCGAAAAATTTAATAGCGCAATAAATAATAAATGGATGAAAAAAATTTCATACTGGAATTAATTAAATTTTATCGCTGTTTGCCTGCTTTATGGAGAGCAATTGAAAATAAACCAAATGTTGAAAAAAATGTAAATGTTATGAAAATTTTTATATTTATTAAATTAAAATTAACAAAATAAATTTAATTATTTTCATAATAATTTAATATAAAGGCTCTGTAAGTCAATCGCATATAAAAATATAAGGTAATTGATATTATAAATATTAATAAATAAAATTAAGAAAAATTTGTTAGCAAAAAATATTTTGCGACCAAAAACATCACACGTTCTTATCATTCAAAAATAACTTTCAATTGAAATTTGACGGCATGAATTTGACACTTTGCTGTGTTAAGCAAAATAATATTTACCAATACAAACATGTTATTTGTCAAGCCTATTTGATACGTGGCCATGGCGCTTTACGTTTGCACACATATTAAGAATTCGTTCTTTTGATAACGGCACTTTACCATTTTCCTTTAAATTTTATTCTTACTTCGTTGTATAGAGGCTTTTGTACGAGTACTTCGTTGTATAGAGGCCTTACACATGCGCTTATAAATACATTTAGACTTCGCTGTTTTTATAACGGGACTTTACCATTTAGGATTTATTCTGATTTCATTATATTGAGACATTTGAATAATATTTCGCTATATAGATGCTTTTTGCTTAGAATTTATTCGTTATAGCAATAGTGCAATTTTGTATGAAAAACTTTGCAATAAAGAGGTTTTCTCAAGCGACTCAATAAAACATACGTTATATTGAGTTTTTCGTTATAACGAAGTTCGTTATATCGAAGTATTACTGTAATGTTTGAATATCAACGTTTCGATTCATAACTTTTTTGAACTTTTCAAAAAACAATTTATTTTCAAAATATTTCATCTTTTCTTCCACTTTTTCTATAATAGCCAAATTTTCTTTTAAATAAAGTCCTATTCTTTCTAGTTTGATTATACTTCGGCAAATACACTCGAAATTATCTTTTATGTACGGTAGATTTTAAAGATGCATTTTTAAATAGAGCTTTTGCTTTATATATTGAATCATCGGAAAGTGCATTTAACACATTGCAAATTTCTGTATAGTTGTCACAATAATAAATAACACCTTTAAGCCAATCTAGTTTGAAATATCAAGAGTTAAAGAATACAAAATTGCATGTGTGATAAAAGGACAAACATTTGCTTTTAATTTGCAACAGAAAGATTCAAAAATTTTTTTCAAGGGCTGCCAAAGTACAAAATAAGCGAAATCAAGCTTTTCCAGCAAAAAGCTTAAAAAACTTGCCCTGTATATGATGTTATATTAAATTATTTATATATGTGTGACTAAGTCCCCGTCCAGACTTGCAACTTTTTGGCTGCAATTCTTTAAAATTCTACTTTAAAATTGCATTAGTGTCCACATTACAAAATTCTAGTTTTGCAATTTTTGTATTTTCACCACCACAAAACATTTATAATCGATATTTTTCACTTGAAAAATTCTAATGCATCACAAATGTAATTTTCGTTTTATTTTGTTTTTCATATATGTATGTAATTGAAGAAAATTAAAGTCTATCAAGTATTAAATATGTACACCTGCATTTGTGAAATAGTTGATAAACAATATTTGACCTCCTTCGTGTCGAGCATGCCACAGTGCATCCCCAAAAATACCCGCACAAACACACAGACACACGCTGGCACACTTGTTAAACGTATCAACAAGAGCGAAAAACAAACTAAAAAAAATCCTAAAAGAAAACCAGAAGAGCATTAGAAATACAAAAACCGAGAATCTATTAATAATGAGACTCTTTTAAAGTGAATTTTTTTCATCTTTTAATACGTTTTTCATTAATTCTTACAAGTGTTTTACTGAACTTTTTATGTAATTTTTTAGTTTTATTTATTTTTGCATTGTCCAGTATTTGATTTGTTTGTTGTTGCTAATTTTCTAATATTATGAAATAAGTTAAGAGTACATTTTTCAATTTTTTTTCTCTTAACAACAAGAATTGAATTTTAGTTTCAAGTACAAAGAGTTTCATAAATAGTGGAATAATTTACTGATGTATGTATGTAACTAGTTCTTGTTCCACACATCCATTCATTTATTTATATTAAGAATCTTTAAGCGTGATGCCATGGATTTTAGTATTTCTTTCTTTCACAAAAATAAACTAGAATTTTCACAGATAAGAGATTTTGAAATTCCTTATCAGTATTTTATATGCAAGTATACTTACTACATACGTATATGTATATAATATTTTGATGTATATGTATCCAAACAAACATACATAAGTACATATGTATGTACATATGTATGTACATGCATGTATGTAGTCATAGAAAAAGATCAAGTTTGTAATAAACTAATAAACAATTATCAGATTAGAAAAATATTTTTAATGTAATTAAGAAATGAGGAAAAAAAAATAGCTTTAATTAATTTATAAAGCCAAAGTGCTTTTATAAAACATAACAAAATGATTTAACAAAAAAATTATTATCAATATTTTGGAAGTTAAAAGTTTTTGAAAAGTTACATTACGAAAAACTGTACTTGTTCTACTACAGTTACATTAACTTTAAATGGACGGTACTCTAGTATGGCATTGAATTTGTTTCCTTGAACCGTTAAGCAGTCAATATTTCAAATAATAGGTAGGTATGTTTTATATTTTTTTGTTTTGTAAATTCTATAATTTTCAATGCATTCGAGAGTTGGTGGACCATCTAGTGTAGATACAGTTTTCGAGAATTTTGAATATTTTAGATAAAGAATTTGCCATTTAAAAAGCAACAAATTAATACATACATATGTATTTATTTTATTTATAAAGAAAACGAATTGACTTGCAAAGGCCTGCTTGAAGAGACAGCCCCAACAAAGTACCGTCTTTGTCTAAGTTCTTTATTTCTTCGTTCACAATGTATCTTCAAATCAACAACAACAACAACACCATTAGCAGCAAAATGAATATACAAGAAAGTGTTCGTAAATAATTTATAATAAGAGGAGCAAACGAGCTAAAGAGTGGGATGTGCAGCGTAAATTGAAATGACGATGATGATGGCGATGACGATGACGATGACGATGATGATGATGATGGCGGTGGTGGTCTGGCCTAGTTATGGATGGCATCTGATGTTACGAATACAATAAGCATGCGAGTATGTAAAATTGTCTTCTATCTGTCTTTGTATGTCATTTATTATATAAATTTTGTTCTTCATTGCTTTACTTTGAGAAGACATTTTTTTTCTACTTTTGGTTTTATTTCCAATTTTTTTTTGTTTTTTTTTTTAGATTTTTGGATAACAATTGCTTCTTTGTTTGTTCGAAGTTTTGAGATTTTTCGGATTATTTAACATTTGACCTTTTTTCACACAAATACACAGACATGTAAGTACGTTTTTGTGACAAATGTTAATTTGCTTAAGATATCTTTTTTTTGTGAATTTTAAGAAAATTCAAATTTATTTGTTAAAGAGACAGAAATTAACACAACAATTGTGTTATATAAGAGGCCATGTAAGCGTTAATATGTTTTGCTGTAACACTGGGCAACACAAAACAATACATATTTTTAACAAACTTCAAAATGGAGGAGGTTATCAATTTGTGTGCATTTTATTAATTTATTTTGAAGTTTGTGACCCAATTTTCAAAACTTTTTTTGTTTAAATGGGTTTCTTTGCAGTTTGGTTTATTTTTAAATTTGGGGCTAGTCGTTCCACCTAAATATTGATTATGGAATAACTACTGAATTTTTAAACCGATTTTCAATATATTTTTTTGCTTGAACGATTTGCTTCTAGTACTGACAATTTTTGCTACTTTTAAGTAGTCTAAACTAGTCAATACTTTCCGTTGGGCTACTCAATTCTACTCGTCAAAGTTAAGCTCTTATGCAAAGTTTTAGATAATTTATCACAAAGAGATCGTTCAATTTTCTGTGGATTTTATTATAAAAATACAACTCTGACAGTAGGTATTGAGTAACTTCTTTTGAGTATTGAGTACCCGAAATAAAAATAGCAAATACTCGATACTCGGTATCCACTACTAAATACTTGGACATTTCGATTCTTATACCCTACCATTGATATATTCATTATTACATAACTCCTCTATTTATGGAACCACCTTCAAATCTCCTTCGTTGTTTTTTTTTTGATAAAGGAGCGTGATTTCAAGTTAGTTTTATAAATTTTCTTGGAAGTCTGGCAGCAAGTTGTTTCCCGAAATATCACCGATCATCATATATATTTTCTCTATATCGATTAACCTTCGAAATTATTAAATTTTTTTAACATGTTTGCTTACAGTTTTATGCCATAACTATTCTTTCAAATAGGCGCCAAGTTACCCTTCTCTCACGTCCCAACTATTTGAAAATACTGTTAATAAAACACTAAAAATCTCTTTAAATATTTTCAATTTCAAAATCTTTTCGGAATGTTAAGGAAAGACAACAAAACTAAACAACTTCAATTTAAATAGAAAAAAATATGTATTTCTTTTATAATCATAAAATATAAGAAACATTTACTTTATAAAGTCCCAGCAAACATTTGTTCGAGCAGCTTTATAATACAATCAATCCAGTTTTATAAAATTCTGTTACCTATTTTGTGAAAATTTCCTAAAATATCAGGCTGCTATTATTAATAATTAAATATAATTTAAAAAATCCCTGAAGAAGCCACACAAAGAAGTGGCGAAATATTGGAAATTTTTTATATCCAGCTTTCTTGCTTAGTCCTGCGATCTGTGCCCGAAATCGACATAAAATGTTCCGTGGGTTTTTTTAACAAACTTTAAGAAACATTAAGCAGCGAGTGAATGAACGGTAAAATACCATTGTCGTTTTACTTCTTCTATTTCTTTTTTTGTTTTTTTTTTGTGTTCATTTTACAACTAAATAGCAGGAGTTTTTTTTTAGTGTGCCTATGCGATGTGTCTGCCAGAGTATTCTGGCGGAAACGGATATGCTTCATGGACTGTTATACACATCATTATTTATAATAGTGGTACATGAAGCTTTTGGTGAACTTAAGTAGGCTTTTCCTTAAGCAATTTAAATTTGTATCTTGAACTTAAATGATAATTTTGAATACATTTTATGTTCTTTAAAATAACACAAAAGATAGAGCTTTAACATTTCATTCAACCTGGCCGGGATACTATTGTCAATATTACTCATACGTTACAGTGCATGTTTTTTTTCCGGCCAATTAATAAAGTGACTAAAAAGTGCCTAAAAGCTGAATATTTTGTTTAAGAAAACAAATTTATAACAGCGGTTAGCTAAAATTTTGCATCAATTTTTTAAGTAACATACGAGTATCTATACTTTGTCGTATTCAGAAATTTTTAATGTTTTTTTTTGTGGTTGATAGTGACGAACGCATTTTTTTAACAATAAAATAAAAAACTGCTAAAAATTCTTTGTTAAATATTTTACTCTTAAAGAATATGTAAACGATCAAGCCAGACAGACTTATATTCCGGCTCGTAAATATATTCTAATGATAACAAATGTTATGAAGTCATAATGTAAAAAAAAAACACAAAATAAGAATTATATTTGTTTAATATTTGGTAGTGGCCTCCAATGCAGCACCGTGATACACTGAAAACAAAAATAATTTTGCATAATTTAAAGGCATTCCATTTTGCGATACTCATTACTTTTTTATAAAAATACGGTTCAGTGTACGTATACGTTGTTTTAATGAAAATATTCATTAAAGATTGATGTAAATTTATTCATTGACAGCATTCGTTTTCGCTATTTTTTAAACAATACTAATGACCCAGTTCATGCATAGAATTAACAATTCATTAAAAATATAAATTTTTTCTTTGTGTTTTTGGGTCAGTGCCATGACAATGCGCATAAAAGCATGCTTATTATAATTTACTGATGTCATTATGAAAGAACAGATGTGTGAAACAATTCATTGGAATCGTGGAAAAAAAGACTCTAAACAAATCAATTCATTAGATTTTTAAAACGAATTTCTTTCAGTGCACCAGATATCCAAAACACGATCATTTATTTAAGCTGTAAGACTTTTCGAAATAACTCCTGCTCTGGCTGTTTGTTGTTTCATTTGATTTGTTTTTGTAACTCCAAATAAATATGTCAGAAACGTTTTAGAGGGAAAGAAAATATTAAAAAAAAAAACAACTCTTTATTTTAAGAAGACTGCCAACACTCATCATACAATTTACGAAAAGTAAATATGTGAAACACTTTGAACAAAAGTGTCGATTATGTAGTAGTAGATGTTGTGTGACTGATTATTTTTTTTTTTTTTTTTTGGCTTAATACGAGCATTTTTAAGTTCCTTTTTTCATCGGTTTATAACCACATTATTACTTCTTACTACCTGTGGTCAAATATTGTTTTGTTAGATGCTTTTTTGTTTTCTTCAATGTTTTAATACATTTTGGCATGCTTTTGGGTAATAATTCACAGATTAACGCCATTTAGGTTTTGGAAACAAAAAAAAAAAAAAAAGGAAAATGAAATTAAACCAAAAACAAAAAGAAATTCTGTTGAAACTGTAAGGATTTTTGCATTTTGAATTCAAACCGTTTCAAATGTGTGTGCGCGCTGCTGTTTAATGGCTGCTAAGATGCAAACATAACTTTGGCATGACTAATCGTTATTAATTTAACAGGATTTTTTCATGTTTGACATTTCAAAGATACTTTTTATTTAAATATTTTGGTTTTTCTGTTCGTTTTACATTTAACGTTTTATGATAAAAGGTGAGGTTTATTTTATGTCATATAAAACCTTTTTGGGTTTAAAAAACCATCAAATTTAAGTTTTAAAAAAATTTTTTTTTCCATGTCGTAAGATTTGTCTAATTGTATTGTAGGTGTGTTAAAAGAGGTAAAACAATTTTATTATGAAACTTCATAAAATGTTTGGTAAGTTGTTATTCGAAGACAAAATCAAAACACTTAAACTATTCAAGCTTGAACGATTCATAAACTTTTCAATTATATATATTCTTTAAAAAATCGTGGTAATATAATAATTCTTATAGATGTACTTCAGCTGCCTTGCATGTGATGGTGCAACATATTCGATTTTGAAGTTTTTCGACCACTTCCATGTGTGGACATGAAGGTTTCACAGTTTTATCGCGACTTTAACACGACATACGCTCGCATCAAATCGGGCGAATTGTTCTTAAATAAAAGAAATACATTTATTTATATAAGAATTCCGCACAGTGGGCAAAATTGGGCTACTTAGGCAAAACATTTATTTTGCATATCTAAAGAAACATACCTCTTAAACCATATGTGTTTCAACAATATTCATGGATTACAATATACTTAAAAGTGTACCACAAGAAACCGTGTGCCCTTTTTATGTGTGCTCAGTCTCCAATTTAGCTTTGGTGTAGGGTGCTCTAAAAACAGATAATTTTTTCATGGTTTTGAGTGAATATACATGTATATACTCTTATATACATCTTGAAATTTAATGCATTTTATATTGTCTATACAATTTAAATCGAATATCAAATAACATAATGTTTATTCTACGAGTATTTCTTATTTATTTATTTATATGTACGACTAAGTTTATTGTGTATAAAAGTTCAATGAACAAAATTGTTTATTTTATATTATCACTGATACAAAAAGAGTTATTATGACACCTCTTATGAGAAAAAAAAAAGAAAACATTTAGAAACATTCTCGTACTTCACAGATAAACAAACAGTTTATCAAAAACCATGCCTTGCGTCAAAACTTATGCAGAAAATAAACTTGATAAATAGAATAACAAATAACTGTATTTTCTTTCACTCATATGTTTATAGATAATTTCACGAAATATATTCAAATACAAATTACGCGAATAAAAAATCAATGGAAAAAAGGTATTCGCAAAAAAATATTCAAATAAAAGTTATTCCAAAAACATTTTTTTGATTAAAACTGATCCAGCTAAACTGAATTTTTGAGATCAATAGAAAAGATCGCTTCCAATAGAAAATATTGTTGTTAAAATAAACAACAACATAATTCTTATAGATGATTTCAATCTAGTACGATTCAAACACTGCTGTATGTGTAGAGTCATTTAAGTTTAACAATTAAAATTATGTTATTTGTGATGAATTTTTTTTTCTCTTAAATTTGTAAATTTATGTAACAGACAATTAACAAAAAAATGTCTATACTTAAAAACTTTGTTACATTTACTGGAGAATAAAAAAAAACAAACAAAAAAACTATGAAATTTCTTCAAATGTCAATTCTAAAGGTTTCATTTATCTTAAGGTTATATACTTTTATATGTTGGGTGAACTTAAAATTGAAAACACACGCAAATACTAAAAAGCTAAAAATATTGTAATGAAATATTTTCAAATAATTTATGTTTAGGTCTTAAAAATATTGACATTGGAATTGACACGACGTAATAAGTATGTACAGATGTAACTTTCTGACAAACAAATTATTGTAAATAAAGATGTCCACTACTTTATGGTGGTCGTCGTCTTCGGTCCAATGTTTAAAATACAGATTTTTATTTTTAAAAATATTACAAAATTTGTGGTTAAAGTTTAACAAGATCAGCCAGCAAAAAAAAGTGACAGCATATATTCGTTAGTAATTGTTCGGCAACAGGGTTCAGAAGGTTTTTGCAAGACAAGTTTAGTTTCATAAAAAAGAAGCATTAAAAATTATAAAATATAAAAAGAAACTAAAAGTGACTCTTTTTTATATCTTAAATCTTTAAATAAATGTGGTGTGTTATAAATTTATTTTTATTTTTCTGCATTAATAAAACGCAGACATGCACATACATACTTACGTACACTTACTCATACACACACCACGCATATACATATACAAGTGTTTCTACAATATTGTTCATGAAAACTAAAGGCGTGGTCCGTTCTTTGTCACTTAAGCTTAAACACTTAAGTCTTCTTTTATTTATAACCAATTTATGTATGTGTGCGTATGTGTGGTATTCTTGTTATTGCTATTGCGGACTTGTTTTCTTTTTTTTTTTTTTTAATTCTAATTTTTGTCCCAAAATATCACATCTTAATGAATCAAGGTTAGTCTTGCAATTAAAAAACCAAACTGCAGTGACGCCTTTAATTCCATAAAAAAAAACATCACAAACCAACCGTGTTTTAATAAAAAAATTAAAAATAAATAAAACAGAAGAACTCAAACCCAAAATAAAAAAAAATTACATTTTTAATTTTACTTTATTTTCAGTTTGAAAGGCTGCATAAATCAATAAATATTTTGGCATTATGGTCAAACCATAAAAAGACACAAAAGTTTAGAGACAAGCAACCAATAATCCAAACCAAAAAATATATAAAGAATTAAATAAAATTGATAAAGGTCGACGTGTTAAGTACTTTACATCATTTTTCGAAAAAGTACTTTGTAAAGTAAAGTATTTTGCATAAAGTCTTTTAAAGTGTACTTTTTCTGAAATTTACTTTTTCTGAAAAGGTACTTCTTCTGAAAAGGTACTTTTTCCAAAAGCTATTTTTAAAACAAGGGTTACTTTTTAAAAAAGTCAGTTATTGTAAAAATACATTTATACCAAAAAAGGTACTTTTTCTAAGAAGGTACTTTTTTTCAAAAATTCTTTTTCTATATACTCGTACATACATATATAATGTTTTGAAAGAGGTATTTTTTCAAACATGTTTTTTTTAGCAACCAGTACTCATAGGATGACCCCTAATAATGCAACGCAGTGTGCCAGAACAACGGAGAAAGGGAGGGGCGGAGAAGATAAATGGTAAAAATGTTTTATTAATTTTAGAGCAACGACTGCCGCCAGTACGTTCTATAAAAAGCTCTTTATGTAACAAGATATCTTTTCGAATAAGAAACTATTTAAAATTGTGCTTTAATCCATAAGTATGTGTTCGTGTAGGGTGCACTAAATCATGGTGAATAGCACAAATTAAAAATTTTTGAGGATTTAGTAATTTAAGTTTGTACGAGTACAAACAAAGTATTCCTGTTTTCTTCTTCATTATTTCTTATCTCAGTGGTGTTTCTTTTTATGATTTCTTAATGCAAATGAGTGTTTCAGATTTTTCTGAAAACATCTATTTTTTTCTTTTCGTAAGTTCTTCATAAAAGCCATTTGTCTTATGTGAGACATTAGTTGGTTAAAAGGTTTCATGATAAATTAGTTTTTTTCGAAGCTATTCATAAAATGGCACAAATGGTCAAATTCGCAACTAAAAATAGATGAGAGTTGCAAATAAAACGAAAATTAATTAAACTAAATAAATACAAATCAAATTCTACAAATAAATAAATACGCACTCGTATGTATTATCTAAAATGGACATATGCGGTTGTTCATTCAAACCATAGAGCTGGCAAGTAGTTATTTTAGAAGATGTTTTCTGGAAAGATTATAATTATTATTGGATCATGCTTTTCATCACTACCAGCATTTACAATGCCTTCTGCAAAGCTTAACTTTTGTCGGGAGCTTTTATTTATTTTAGTATAATTAACAAACAGCGGATGGAACTCATGTTTCATTTAAAAAATCATATTTTGCAGACTATTTCTTTGTTATTTGTATTTTTTTTTAATTGTTAAAAAATTAAACTTAAAATACAAAAAAACATGAAAAGTAATTTATCTTGATGAAATGTTATCTCAACTATAATCCCTCAAAAGAAACATTAGAATGGCCAGTGTATTTATTTGTTTAAGAATTTTTCTGTTTATTCAACATTTAACTCTCAAAGTATTCAAATTTCTTTTGTTAATATATTTAAATAATTGTTAAACATAATTTTTGCTTATCTACAGTTTTTTGTTGTTGCTTTTTTCAATCTTTGAGATTTTAATTTAAAAGAGCATGTGTTGTGATATTCTTTGGCTTTTGTTGTTTGTTGGTGCTTGTTGTTGAAGGTTTGGAAAAAACTCTCACTTCTTCTTAAATAAGTACTTGAAGATTCAATGGTTTATGATCTGCTTGCTGTATGAAAAAATTAAGAATTTAAATAAATAAATAAAAAAAACATAAAAACATGCTCATACAGTGATGGTAAAAAAATAACTACGATTATATTATTTAGTTGAGACAATTTCCCGGCATAATTACCCGAATATAGTAGAATTTCTACGGAGGTAATTAATGGAAAAAGGTGGTACTCTACTACCTGTGTCATAGTCACAAGATTCATACGACATTAACACCCCTTAACATTAGTTTTATAATAACCCCCGCTAGGATATAAATTAAGCAGAAGGATATTTAAAATTACTACTGCGTTAAGGTAGAAAGAAGGCTGGTCTTTTCAGATTAGAATCAGTTATGAATGAAGGTTACTGCAGTACACCCTACTCCCTTGATAAATCGTATATAAAATTCTTGCTTAATGTTTTGAACTCCACTGTTATTTGTGGATCGTATATTTCAAAACAGTTGTATGTAAATGAAGGAATGCGTGCATGTGAGCAAAATGTTTCGTTTCTTTTTTTTTTTTCATAAAAATTTTCATGAGTGTCTGCGATTTAACAAATAAAATTAAAAAGAAGAACATAAATAAATAAAAGAAGTGCTTTAAAAGAAGCTTCAGATGCAGATATTTATTTGGTAGGTTTCATATTTGTTGTTTGTTGTTGGGGTGTTGTGTTGTTGCTGAAATTATACTTATGTCTGCATGTAATTACAAGCTGTTTGTCCGGCCGTCCGTCCATCTGTCCGTCCATACATACAGATGTATTTCTTTATTTTTATTGTTATTTTTTTTTTGTTGGCCTGTTTGTTTTCTTTAAAGTCTCTTTAGGGTATTTAAATTTCATATTAAGACTACTATTCTTGTGGCTTTAGACTCTTTCTTGGCTTGGTTATTTGAAGCTAATAATATTTTTTTGTTAATTTTTATTATTTCTTTGTTACTTTTTTTCCTTAAAGTCTGATCAATTTTAATGTACTTCTTTCTGTGCACTGCTGCTGTTGGTTTAATGGCTACTTTATATTCTTTTATTAGTATTTATGTTTTTTTAACAAAAGATATTTAAACAATAATTTGATTATTGATGTTGTTTTTTTTTGCTGGTGTTGTTGGTGTAAACAAATATTTGATAGTTTGGTATACACACACACACACACACAAACTAAAGTACAAACGCATTTGAAAACTTAAATAATTCGTTTAAGTGTTAATTTCATCGTTAATGGACAAATTTCAAAGATATGACATTTCATCAAAATTCCATTAGCGGTGTTATTTTTCTCCTGTTTTGTTTTACTGTAAACGACCCCAATAGCGAATGACAAAACTTGTAAACATACATATATTTTTTTCCACATTTCTTTTTGATTTCTAAAAGAGATTTTAACGTTAATTTTTTCGTGGGGTTTTTTAAAGTAATTAAAAATTTCGTTAATTGACAATTGTTCAATGACAAATAATTTAATGACAAGAAAAATAGCTTATTTGTATGTAAGTAGGTGTGTGAACATTCACAGAACTGAAGCTGGTTGTTTTAAGAGAATTTGTTAACGTGGATAAAAAATTTTAATCCTTGTTTATTTTAGTTATGATCTTAACTACAGATCTTAGATTTTGACATGCGTCAACATGATCACCACAGCCTTTTTTTGTAAGTATGTACTTCAACACGTACTTCTTTCAACTAAAACTTTGTTGTCCGAATTGTCTGAAATTTTAATGATACATATATTTATTTTGTCAATTGGAATAGGCGAATCCTTGTGCGGCAAACGACTATAGTCGTTTTGCAACTTGAGCGCGTCTAATGTTGGATATTTGAAAAAGAAAAATTAAAAATAGTGCATTTTTCAAATAAAGCTACGTTCACATTTTTCAAATATTTGTCGAAAAAACGTAACCAACAAAAAACCTTATAATTTATTTCTTTTAATTTCAATATTTTTTTAATTATGGGTTCGCATTTTTTAAAAACTACGTATACAAAATTAATTTTTTTGAGGAATAATTAATTTTATTTTGCAATATAAAAACAAAGTAAAATGACACTATTTATAAGCAAAACTAGTGGTTACGTTTTTTTAGACAAATATTTGAAAAATGTGAACGTATCTTAAGTATATTTTTTTACCAAAAACACATTTTTTAAAAACAAGATTTTTTGGAGAGGATTTTCTTTTTATTTGAACAAATTATAGTTTTACACAGAAGTTTTTTTATTTCAAAATTAGTTACTATAAAAATAAATGAAACAGACAGAAAAAAATGCTTCTTTTAAAAAATGTATTTCGGAAAGACTTTTAAAAATTTCTTAATATTTTTTGTATGTATAACGAGAAGCTAAGAACTTATGTTCTTGCGAACAAACAACTCTTAAAAGATTTAACACAATTTAACAAAAGCTGCCAATTAATGGGACATGCACATAATTTTATTCATTTGCCACAAAAATTTCCAAGGAAATGTGTTGCAACGCAAAAGAAATGCAAACGGTACAACTTTTGCCAGGCATAATAAAATTTCAAAATCTGAATTCGAACATTTTCAAATAGTTTTTTTCATGGGATGATCATGTTTGTGTGTAAGTGTGTGTAAATGTGTTTGCGTGTGCATCTGTAAATATTTTCTGTTTTAAAAATGTGATATAAAATTTTACCAAAAATTTAAATGCAGTCTGTCAGTCACTGGCCGATATTTAGGACTGACCAGCCAAATATTTAACAGCCAAAATATTGGCTGGCTGCCTACAAAATTATTTTTTACCATCCATAACGACAACAGCGGCAGCTTCTTACACGCATGCCTTGCGAAAATTTTGGGCTATGGGTAATAATTTGTTGTTGTTGTTAAATTTGGGAAGTTATTATTATTGTTTTGTTTTTATTTTAAATGTAAGAAAGAAATATTTTTGGTACGACCCACTTACAAAAACAAGTATTTTAATTATTGGAATTAATTGTATTTAAAAGATTGTGTTGCGATTTTTAAACACTCTTCCCGGTAAATTAGAGAGGTTTAGAAACAGTATCATGTCTCTGAATAGAATTTCACTGTAAAAGGAAAATTACTTTTTGCTAACAATGGGGCATGGCTCTCTATTTATTTCATAAGCAGTTCAAACAAAAGTTTAGTGATGAAAAGAAAAGAACAAACTGGAACTGCAAACACTTAAAAGAGATTAAAAATTTAAGTGCCTCTAACAATTACGATATTTAGTTTTCTTAAAAAAAGAAGAGTGGCTGGCTGGAGCAAACAAATTTTCCAAGCACATGTGTCTTTTAAGCCCCACACACAGGCAGACAGATGGACAGAGAGACAGACAGACAGACAATTGCTGGCAATAAAACTAAATCCGAAATAATATCACACTAATAAACCAAACAAACGACAAGAATATGAAATAAAAAAGAAAAAAAAAAATTATTTTATGCAAATCTAGAATCTAGATACAAATGCGAGTGTGGACCTACAGAAGGAGAAGCAAAATATAAGACACTTTTGAACTTTATGAAAACAGCGGAATAATAAATTCTTGACAAGTGTAAAAAAATGATGAAAAAAACTACAAACCAAATCCAAGTACACAAATACAAACTAATTGTAAATGGTGTAATTGTTGTTGGACTAGATAAGCTGTTTACCCAGCACAACAACAATAACAACTAAATTTGTTACTAAAATTTTTTTTATCTGCTGGTTCTTCCGAGTAGAAAAACAAAAACTAAAAAAAAATATAAAAAAATGCATTCTCTGCTATAGAAGTCGAAGAGGCAGCAGAAGAAGAAGAAGGGATGTATACCACATTTTTAAGAGTTCGTACGATGTTCTGCACAAATTAAGATGGACAGACGAAACCTTCAAACAAATACATCGCTGATTAGACGATGAATGAGCTGTGGCAGGAAACCAATGAGAGGTGTAAGCTGAAGAGCAGCAGCAACAATCATCCAATATTACGAAAAATATACTGACTGATTGACTGACTGACGACGTTTGGGGAATGATGACAAAAATGGGAATGATGATGGTGCTGCTGCTGCTGCAGAAGCAAAGCTAAATGCAAACAGAGACGACAAATGATTTCAAATGGCTGCATAAGATTAAAAAAGAATGCTGATGATTTCTTTTGAGACCACAAAAATAAATACATATTCTGCAATAAACGGAAAGCAAAGAAATACTTACGAATGAATGTGGCGAGGCATCGTAAGAAGAAAAATAAAATTAATACAATTTAAGAGACTTTTTCTTTAAATATGTGTGTGTTTGTGATCTAAAGTACGTTTAAACTAAAGTTTAACACAAAAACAAAGAGGCTTAACATTGTTTGTCATTTAGCGAATACCTAAGTATATCAGAAATTTTGGTAGGAACCTCTGAGGATAGCACGACGACGCGCACCAGCATATCAATTTCCAAAGGGACAGAGTATGCCAGAATAGGTCAGAAGAATATACGAACAAGACATCCCTAACCCTCGAGTACCCATTCTATAATTCTACTCAGGAGACTCTTCTGTTTTCCTCAGACCCTACTGAAAGTCTTAGTCGATATTATGCCAATCACATGGGGCAAACGTAACATTAATTCTGCAAAAGCTGCCTGAATGGGGAGGACGAGGAATCAATCTCTCTCTCATCTATGCTTCCCCATCTCCATTCTATGCTTTTGTCCTTCTCTAGAAGACCAACGCATGGCGCTTATCGCCCAGCTGTCCTTCGTCCGTTTTTCTAAGTTTATGGAGATGTGAGTGGATGGTTACGGCCTCAACTAACCCTCCTTTATGGTATGCGACAGTAGCCAACTCTTCTTTCTCTTCTACACTCTCTCCTTACCTTTTTAATCATTATTTCACATATCTTTTATCTTTCTTTTATTCTTTTATTCTCTTCACTTCTTGGTATCACAAAGAGATCTTATCCTTAGACCCATGTGTGCAGTGGTAGTCTGCCTAACCTCACCTTAAAAATTTGATTGTACTTAAATTATGTTCTTTTCTAATCTCGGCTTTTATCTTATCTAATTGTTCTAGTGATCTTAAAATAATTCCAACTACATATGTATTTCCTATATGTAGGTCATATTTGACACGCTTCTACTTATCAACAATTTTAAATGATTTGATAACAAGTAAACAGCATTTAAGTAAACACATGAAAAATGAAATCGAATTTTTTCAAAATTTTAATTTAAAAGTTTTGCCCTTACGGTGGACAAATGTACAGAAAAGTATACAAAGTATATGAATGTGTGCAGATATGTATGTCTTTTTTTGTGTATGGATGCCTGCAAGTATAGAACTTTACGATTATCTTCCTATCAAGTCAAATGATAAACAATTGTCAATAAGAAAAAGTTAATTTTAATGCGGAAATGTTAAAAGCAGGCTGGCTGCCACTGATGACTTTTGTGCGTGTCTCTTGTTTTTGGTTTTTTAGTTTTTGTTTTGCTTTATTGAGAAAAAGAAAACACTAAAACACCGATAAACTTAGACAAACTGCTATTGAGTGTCTGTCTTTTAAAACGAACAAAAAAAACATACACCAACCAGCATTAAACAACACGGGGATGCCACTAGTGGGGTTATGGTCCCCAATGAGGGGGAAAACAAAAAATTGTGTGGAGATATGGAGATTTTTCTGGGAATGTTTAAAAGCACCGTGTGGATATTTTATGAAACCCAAGCTAAAAATAACAAAAGTTTTGAATATAGATTTTAAAAATGGAAGTATTAACCCTGGCAGCCTATATGATAAATTTCGATCAACTTGTCTTGTATTGTGTTGTTAAATTTTTATACCGTTAATTTTTGATGAAATAAATAAAATTTTTAATTTGGAAATTGTATGGAATGTATAAATTTTGAATTTGAATTTTTACTAGAGTTTAATGCAATACAAAATGACTTTAAAAACCGACTGTTTTCAATATAAATTCAAAGATACATCATATTAATATTATATGTAAATGTGAATGTAAGTTTGTTTGTAGCGCTTTCACGCAAAAACTACTAAGCCGATCATCATGAAACTTTGTACACATATTCTTGGAGCTATTAGAAGTAACATAGGATACTTTTAATTAAAAAAAAATTAGCATATTTACACTAGAAGAATTTTTAAGCCGCATAATTTTCATCTGGCACATAATGTATACGTGTACTCAGCTTTGTGTGTGTTAGTGTTTTTTTTATTCATTTGAAGTTTGTCTTTCGTTGTGCACATTACGGAACATAGTTGGCAGCAATATTGCGAGAATAATAAGTGATGATGAATTGGCAATTATTTTAGGAGAAATTTCAAGTTTAAGAAGCGAATTTACTGAATATTTTTGCAATGATGGAAAATTTTAAACATCAATATAAAAAATTTTTAAATTGCACCACATCTTCTATATCTACTAATAAAAAAACTTTAGCCATCATTTTTCAAAGTTTTTAATTTAATTGTGTCTGTAACTTAGAGATTCTCGTAGAACTTTTGTAGTTTTTTAAGTAAATTGTGAGAATTTTTATAATTAATCGTTAAAAAATTTTAAATTTTGTAAAAGATTTATTGAGAAATTTATTCAATTAACAATTAATAAACATAAACCGCCTTATTTACAAAAAATATTTTCTGTTTGTAAATAAAATAAAAAAATATAAAATACCTATAGAAAAAATTAAAAATGAATTGAGAATGTCTTATAATGTCTTTTATTAAAAAATAAATGCATAAAGTTTGTTGGCGCGACAAACCCCCTTCTTCTTTGAAATTCATGTTCACTCGACGATAGCCAACCAACGACTAAATACGGCCTTTAAAAAAGAAAACACAGAACCTGTGTATTCCTAAGTGTGTATGTATTAGTTTTCTGCTGCTAATGCGGGTTTGAGGCTGGTTGCAAAATTGTGCCAACGAAAAACCACTCTCTTCACCCCTCTCGCCTAAAAACTGTCATGTTATACCAGCATAATTAATCCAGTGTAAAATAGCTCCATGTAATGAAGCTCCAACCATCAGTGCTGTAATACCGTCGCACTGTATTATCGACAGTCACGTCAATATCCAATCGAATTTACTATATCTAGTATGCCTTCAAGGCGAGCGAAGCCGCGAGAAAAGGCTAGTTTTTAATAAAAACATTATGGCAACAAAAAACTGGGGCCAACTCACCGCATACGATATTGATCAAAATTTATCGAAATTTTTCATTTTGGAATTATCGTATACCATATCGAATGAATTGTATTGTAATACTATGTTCAGACGACGAACTGAAACACTAGGTTCGCTCCGTGAACCTCGATGGCGACCCCATTTGTTCACACGACATATTCTAGATTGGTTCGTATTTCGACATTCTTTTACTGTTTAAAATATGATTGACTATTTATTGCTTTTTCGTTTTATTTAATTGATTACACAAATATAAATATGTGCTTTATAATTGTTCAATGTTTTTATTAAATTTTAGCACTTATTAATTGTTTTTCTTTGTTAAAATAATTTTTGACAACTAGTTCAGATAAACTAGCGATAATTTGCTATCAAAATTAGAGATTATAGTAAATTTAACGGGTTCGTAACAAGGTTCAAAATGAAACACGTAGGTTCGCTCTCAAAATTTTGTATGGCGAAACATGTAGGTTCAATCAAGGTTGGCCCGCTAACCAGGAATGAGAGCGCGAACCTCAATAATTTCTGTCCGTGTGAACATAGTATAATTTGACGCATCGTATGCCATAATTTGCTTATTCGACAAGTATCGTATTGTTATTCTATACGATAGTTAATTCGGTATCGTGTGCGGTGATTTGGCCCCTGATTAAAATCGGCCCATAATCTGCTAACTTGCGTCCCATATTATATTCTTCATGCAACAGTGCCACTGAAGTCTACCAATTAATGTACAATATGATTACGAAATATGTTTAATAAAGATGCATACAGGTATATCGTTTATTAAAAATCGGACGAGGGATATGTGGGGAATTTTTTAAATTAGTTTAGGAATTGCGACAAAAATTAGCTGGCCGCCCTGAAGCAGCAAGACAATGCGAGAACAATCGACAAAATTCTAATCTTTTGATAGAAACAACCATAACAACATCGGACCATAAGAAAATCTGACGCACAATAAAAAAAAACTTCAATTAACATAAATTTACTTTTAGAAAGTGAAAAGATTATCAACACTTTAGAATTAAAGTTTTAAAAAAGAAAGAACCAAATATATTCTCAAATACTGAACATACACACACACACACACAAGCTTTTGCATAATTTTTGTTGTGAAGCCCAATAGCATCAGTTGAGGGAAAATTTTATACAACAATTACACTATGGAACAAAATAAATAAACAACAAGGTATTAGTTTAAGTTGTTGGTATGATTGTTGAGTTGATACTAAATATCACATGTAATTAAAAATGTATTTAATTCAATTAAATAATTAATTGAAAATATATGTTGTTTCAATTAAAGGTTTTATATCTTGAAATACTGTTATCTATGGGAAATGATGACAAAGACAACTCATAGGATCCATCCTTCTTTTCCCAGAAATTCCCTTGACAAATCGCGGCTTAAGTACCGCGGCTTATAAGTCCCATCCAATTTTTAGCTGTAATTCTATTTGAAATTAATATTTGTTTTCCATGTATTGTTTTAATTTATTTTAAATCAACAACTATCGAAAACAAAAGATTCTATTCGTTTACGATATTGATATTCTATGAAATGGCAGTTTTGTCACCAGAAAAACTATTTTTAAATGAACTCGAAACACTTCAATTTGTAATTGTATGGGTTAAATTGTTAGTGTTTTTTTTTTTTTTGTTTTCGTTGTTGTTGGAAAAATGAGGAAAGTGTTTTTTGTTTCGTTTTCAAGCAAGTGGTCCGTTCGACCGACCAACCAACCACCGTTTTTTCTTCAAAGTCTATGGAATTTGTGCCTTTAATACTTTTTTGTTCGTTTGTTTGTTTTGTTGTCTTTTTGTGCAACACTTATTAGAAGAGCTGTTGCTGCGTTTAGTTTAGTTCAGTTCAGTTGAGTTCGTTTGTCTTCATTTATTCAATTTAAATACATTATCACATTTTCAAACATTAGAATTACTTTGAGTTGTGGCGGCGATGAAGACGATTTCGATGATAATGATTACGATGATGATCGTTATCAAGTTGACAATTGTTTCTTCACATTTCATTGTAAATTTCAACTTTTAGTTTGTCCAACCAAGAAAGAAGCCACGCACACATATATCAAAAACACACACACTCATACACACACACACACACGCGAGTAAATTCAAGTGTATGTATGTGCATTTCTAATGGTTGTTTGACCAACATCTAACGTTTTGTTAGATGTACGGAGCCAAACGACGTGTACAGCAGTTTCCCTAATTTAGTTGTTCATGTGAAACATTTGTTCGCCGCGTATTCGGTCAGTTCATTTTTATCAGTCAGTCAATTAAGATTTTTTCTTTCTTTTCTTTCCTTCTTCAACATCATAAAATGTACAACAACAATAATTTTACAATTCAATTTAGTTTATTCCAATTTTACTTTGATGTGTTAGATGAGTATAAAAAAAATTATTTCTGAAAAAAATATGAACACAGAAATGATCGTAATATTGGTCAAAATTAAATTATTGCATGGCTGTAAATTTCAACTATTAAAGAAATAAAATGGTCTTGTTATTTTGTAAGAAACGATTATATCCATTTAATTTTAATTAAATTACAAAAGTAAAAAGTTTCATTATTCTGGTGTGTTCAAAAAAAAAAAAAAAAAAAAAAAAAAACACTCACTACAGGAAATGGTCATAAGCAACATTTATGTAATTTACACCATTTAATATTTATGAGAGAATTTTAACAAAAAACTTACCTTTTCTTAGAACATTTTCAGACAGTGGCTGAAAAAGAGTAAACCAAAAAAATAATGATTAGAAATATATTGCAATTACAAATATGTATACATATTAGGGCAGGTCGATTAAAAAATCGCACAAATTACAAAGAATATCGTATTCTAGGGATCAAAATAAGAAACTTTGCCGAAGGAACCATACCTCTACAATGTATTTTGATGTCCCGACTTTTGAATTTTGAAAAATCTCACCTTGACCCATTTCGAGTGCCTCAATCGAGTCAAAATGTATGACCGACACCCACTAACTTTGGAGGGCCGACCCACCTTTGCCAGTGGAACATGGAATGATTTGTAGGAAAACTTTTTTTTTTCTGTTTTAGCACGTTCGCTCAAGTAAAAATAATATCTCAAGATATCCAGATGGGTTGCTAAGTTAAGATCACTCAAATCAGTAGACACGCCAAAAACCGTAACATCATGCTTGGGTATATGACTCATTGGGTTTTCGATAGTTGTTGTGGCTTCATCTTGCGGTGTACAGGATGGTGGATTCATTGTAATAGGATGATTGTTTAAATAATAAACTATGTAGGTTACGCTTTGAGTAGTTCTAAAATACTGAATTTTTATTATAAAAAATTGGACTTAAATACTAAAAATGAGAACCTTAAAACTAAATAGTACATATGCGTACCTGCATTTAATGCATATAGCTACATATTGTAAACACATGGAAGATATATTTTATTACCTGGCTATCAGGGATTACCAGTATTTAACCCAAACATAACACAAGATTCTTAGAACGACACAATTAAAAAGTAATTGCCATTTTCTATTCTTTTGTATATGTACGAACTGTTTATTATTAATATTTGTTAATATTTGTACAGGCTAAAGTTCGTAAATTTTTATAATCAGAGACATAGCAGGTAGACATTGTTAACATATTTCGAGCAACAAAGGAAAAATTTAGTATTTATACATCTCTTTTGTAGATTTTTCAACAGCGCTAGCTGAATAGAAACAAACGTTGTTTTTCGGTAAAAGCCACTAAACCTCGTCAGTACTCATGTGCAAATGCTTTTTCACTACTTGTTAGGTAGCTTCGTTGAACGTCATTACATACTCTATTTATACACAATTACAAATACATACAAATAAAATGCGCGTTTGTATGGGGTGTGCCACTGGCATAGGTGGGTTGGCCCTCCATAGTTAGTGGGGGTCGGTCATTTTGACTCTATTGAGGCACTCTAAATGGGTCAAACTTATATTTTTCAAAATTTGACTTTTCGGGTCAAAAGTCAGGCCATCAAAATACATTGTAGAGGTATGGTTCCTTCGGCAAAGTTTCTTATTTTGATCCCTAGAATACGATTTTCCTTGTAATTTGAGCGATTTTTTTGCCTCCATACAAATCGACCCGCCCTAATACATATACATATAAAAGTATATGTTCAAATATACTAAAAGCTGTAAATGAATACCCACGAATCAATAATAGTTATATATTTTTTATTAAGTATTTTGGAAAAGTAATTCAGATTACAGCCACCTCAAGAAACAATTTACAAATAAGCAAGGAAACCGGAAATAAGCAACTGTAAGAGGGTGGTGTTGGCTGAAGTGGTTAGCGCGTTGTCTACTAAGCAAACAATGACGTGTGGCCTGGGTTCAAACCCTGGCCAGAGCAAGTCAATCAACATCATTAATTTCTCTAATGTACATTAGTGAGACATTGTATTAATTGTTGTCGGACTATTTAAGTGATGAAGGCATAGCACTGGTCACTAAAAAACTGTTCCGATAGCGATTGATGATGTTCCAAGCTAATGTACACTAATGTACACAACATCGCCCTCCTTCGTCGGTATGCAGAAACATCGGCGAAGTAAAACAATTAATAAAATGCCTGCCAATGCAGCTTAACAAAGGTAATGCGTCTACCTAACACCGGAGGCGCCTCAACCCTGCTATAAAAATTAAAATAACGCGCAAAGCAGAGTTGTAAAAGAGTTAAGCCTTCGACATTTTCAACATCTATCTTCTCTACTCTATCCCTCTCTCTGAGTTCCGGCACAATGCACTGCATACGTAGGGGTCATCCCCTGAGTGCTGGTCCTAATTAAAAAAAAAAAAAAAAAAAAATACTTTCCACAACACCAGAATATTTTGACTTTTAATGCAATTTTTAAGTAAATGTTTCAAATATAGAAATTTGTTTAAAATTTACCCACATTTCTTTGAGTTATTTCAAAATTTATTTACAAAATTAACGGCCCGCCCCACGATGTCGATCGATCGATATGCTGAAATTGTAGACGAAAAACAACTGATTTACGAAGGTCGTAAATCAGTTGTTGCACAAATTTTATTTATTTATTTAGCTAATGTGCCTCTAAACAAATAATAAGTGAAATAAAATGCGTTATTAGTGGAACGCAAGTTAGTTTTTTTTACGTCTAGAGATCCAGCAATCGACATCGTTCGATATCGTGGGCCAGGCCGGAAGAATTTTTTATTAAATTTAGGAATTAATTTTAGTGCATATTTTTGCATATTTTACTCTTTTGAACCTAATTTTAGCCATTAATTTTACAAAAAAAGCCAAAAAAAAAAACAACTAATGGTACGGTCACATTTGGCAAACATTTGCCCAAAAAAGCGTAACCACTAAATACGAATGAAAAACTTTTTGATTTATGCATTTATTTATTAAGTTAAACAGCATCTAGTAAGATAAGATTCTATTACATTTTCTATAAATCATGTAGGAAACTGTTTAACGTTATAAACAGGTATCTAAACCAAAAGTGTTTTCATTTGTATTTAGTGGTTACGTTCTTTTGGGCAAATGTTTGCAAGATGTGACCGTACCTTAAGACAGTTTTTCGATCAAACAACAATTAAATGTTTTAATAAATTTTCCAAATGTAGACATTTATCTTAATTTTTTTTTAAATTAATCCAATTTTATTTATAGATTAAAGAATTTTTACTCAGTTTAGGGATCTATTTTAAGTATCTCTTTTTGTATATTTTACTGTTTTCATCATAATTTTGGAAAATTGAATAACCGAGTTTTGCGAATATTTAAACTGTTTATGAGATTTTGCTCACTTTCGGGGGAGAAAATATGAAAAGGTGCGCGATGTATTAGTAAAAATAAAAATTCAAGTCCATAATTTGTTTTAGGGATATTTGTGTCCAATAACGGTGACACAAATCAAAAGTCTATTGTTTTTGTAATTTCGCGAGCGCACTGTTTAAATTTTTCCAAAATTTAATGCGCAAAAAACCCAGTATTAAAAGAATATTTCCGGTTTCCTTTCTAATAAAACTCATTGTAAAAAATTTTTATTAATATTTTCATTTTTTATATCTGTCAAAATTTCTTTAATGTAATTTCGAAGCTACATACTTCCGTGTAAAAGATAGACAAGTATCTGTAAATATTTGTCAACAAAATATCCAGCCTTATTTACTATTTACTAACCGAAATTTTCTCATTTTGGATTTCTTCTTTACACTTCCTTGAAGGTTATTTTTATATACATAAGTATAAAACGAAACGAAAAAAAAACAAAAAATTTTTAACAAAATTGTTTGTTTACATTTTTAAACGTCCATAAAACTTGAGAATATTTTTGCAGATATTATATTTATTTTACTTATCTTTCTTTAGCTCTTCAGATAAATAGAAGATAATTATCAAGTACAGAAAAGAAACCAACATAAACAACAACTTTATCGTTAATTTTAAATCAAATGTGAAATTTTGTATTTCTCCCTGTTGTCACTCGTATCACTCAGTCACTGCTCTGTGTGGCTTTACAATACGATTGTTAAGTGGTTGTGTGATGTGGTGTGGTGTAATGTTTCAAAACTGATGAAATGAAGTGTAGAAAACACCAGTGCAAAGTACTTCGACTGTGGAAATAGTTTGCTGTTTTTATTTTCCGCACCCCGTTTTATTATTTTTTGTCAAGTCAAGTTGAAATTGTTGTCTTTTATTTGGCAAATCGCTCGTTGCTTTGTAATCTTATCTTGACCTACAGAGATAATAATATTTTTTCCACTTTGTGAAAATTTCTTAAGTTAATAAGCGAAAAAAATAAATTATAAAATCTAAGCACCAGCCTGAAGACGTAGAAGAGGAATTTATTGAAATAACTGGCGGCATTAATTACAATTAGTAGGATTCAAACTGTACCGCGAAACAAGAAACATAAGAAAAATAGAGACCAGCGGTATTCAATATTAGTTGCAAAAAAGTTTTGCAATTGCAAAATACCCGGCTTTTGTAATAAAATTCTTATTGTTTTTGTCAATAAGGTTTTCTTCTTGATTTTATTAGGTATTCTTATTGATTTTTTCAAAAAGGTTTTCTTCTTGATTTTATTAGGTATTCTTATTGATTTTTTTCAAAAGGTTTTCCTTATTAAAATCATAAGACTTCCTTTTTGAAAAAAAATCGTAGAGATATCTTATTAATTTTGTTCTATTTTATTAGGTATTTATTAGGCACTGTTTTCTCTGTTGTGATGTTAGGAAATACAAATTTGATGTCATCAGAACGTCATGGTACGTTTCGAATGCTTATTTACAACATGTATTTGTATTATTATCTGGATGGAGAGGTGATGAAAACATTTTTATAAAACTTACGTATTCAGGGAGTTGAACCAAGGAACTTCGGTTTAGTAGATTGGCACTCTAACCACCTCACTAATACACCTTACTATAGTATACATGTTAGCAGCCAGTTTAAAAAGATGATTTATCGTAGCACAAAAATATTATGAAAAAAATTGTTCCTATGTTGATTTATATGTATGAAATAACAAGCAAGCTAATGAAATCAAGAAGATATTCTTATTAAAAAAATTAAGAAGATGATTTACACATGATCATACGGGAACCTAATAAAATCAAGAAGAAAACCTTATTGAAAAAAACAATAAGACGACCTAATGAAATCAAGAAGAAAACCCTATTGAAAAAAACAATAAGAATACCTAATAAAATCAAGAAGAAAACCTTATTAAAAAAAACAATAAGAATACCTAATAAAATCAAGAAGATATTCTTATTAAAAAAATTAAGAAGATGATTTACACATGATCATACAGGAACCTAATAAAATCAAGAAGAAAAGCTTATTGAAAAAAACAATAAGACGACCTAATGAAATCAAGAAGAAAACCCTATTGAAAAAAACAATAAGAATACCTAATAAAATCAAGAAGAAAACCTTATTAAAAAAAACAATAAGAATACCTAATAAAATCAAGAAGATATTCTTATTAAAAAAATTAAGAAGATGATTTACACATGATCATACGGGAACCTAATAAAATCAAGAAGAAAACCTTATTGAAAAAAACAATAAGACGACCTAATGAAATCAAGAAGAAAACCTTATTGAAAGAAACAATAAGAATACCTAATAAAATCAAGAAGAAAACCTTATTAAAAAAAACAATAAGAATACCTAATAAAATCAAGAAGATATTCTTATTAAAAAAATTAAGAAGATGATTTACACATGATCATACGGGAACCTAATAAAATCAGGAAGAAAACCTTATTGAAAAAAACAATAAGACGACCCAATGAAATCAAGAAGAAAACCTTATTGAAAGAAACAATAAGAATACCTAATAAAATCAAGAAGAAAACCTTATTAAAAAAAACAATAAGAATACCTAATAAAATCAAGAAGATATTCTTATTAAAAAAATTAAGAAGATGATTTACACATGATCATACAGGAACCTAATAAAATCAAGAAGAAAAGCTTATTGAAAAAAACAATAAGACGACCTAATGAAATCAAGAAGAAAACCCTATTGAAAAAAACAATAAGAATACCTAATAAAATCAAGAAGAAAACCTTATTAAAAAAAACAATAAGAATACCTAATAAAATCAAGAAGATATTCTTATTAAAAAAATTAAGAAGATGATTTACACATGATCATACGGGAACCTAATAAAATCAAGAAGAAAACCTTATTGAAAAAAACAATAAGACGACCTAATGAAATCAAGAAGAAAACCTTATTGAAAGAAACAATAAGAATACCTAATAAAATCAAGAAGAAAACCTTATTAAAAAAAACAATAAGAATACCTAATAAAATCAAGAAGATATTCTTATTAAAAAAATTAAGAAGATGATTTACACATGATCATACGGGAACCTAATAAAATCAGGAAGAAAACCTTATTGAAAAAAACAATAAGACGACCCAATGAAATCAAGAAGAAAACCTTATTGAAAGAAACAATAAGAATACCTAATAAAATCAAGAAGAAAACCTTATTAAAAAAAACAATAAGAATACCTAATAAAATCAAGAAGATATTCTTATTAAAAAAATTAAGAAGATGATTTACACATGATCATACAGGAACCTAATAAAATCAAGAAGAAAAGCTTATTGAAAAAAACAATAAGACGACCTAATGAAATCAAGAAGAAAACCCTATTGAAAAAAACAATAAGAATACCTAATAAAATCAAGAAGAAAACCTTATTAAAAAAAACAATAAGAATACCTAATAAAATCAAGAAGATATTCTTATTAAAAAAATTAAGAAGATGATTTACACATGATCATACGGGAACCTAATAAAATCAAGAAGAAAACCTTATTGAAAAAAACAATAAGACGACCTAATGAAATCAAGAAGAAAACCTTATTGAAAGAAACAATAAGAATACCTAATAAAATCAAGAAGAAAACCTTATTAAAAAAAACAATAAGAATACCTAATAAAATCAAGAAGATATTCTTATTAAAAAAATTAAGAAGATGTTTTACACATGATCATATAGGAACCTAATAAAATAAAAAACAATAAGAGGACCTAATGAAATCAAGAAGAAAACCTTATTGAAAAACACAATAAGACGACCTAATGAAATCAATAAGAAATCCCTTTTATTTACAATTCATATGAAAACCTAATAGAATCAAGAAGTTTTTCTCTATGGATTGTTTTTTTGGTGCCAAAAATAACGGAAATTTGGTAAAAAAAATTGTAAATAACAAGTTTTCTTCTTGATTTTATGTGGTTTCCTTATTGAAAAAATTAATAAGATTTACCACATAAAAACAATAGGGAATCTCTTCGAAAAAATCTTCGCTTCTTTCTGCTGGGATACCCCTTAGCCTAAAAGCGTTTCATAGAGAAAACAGTATTGATTCTATTAGGCAGTTTTGGCTCTGTGACAGCCAGAAATATATAAATTTCAATGGATGGTTAAGGTTGTACCAAATGCTCAAATCGTCATTTAAGAAAATCGACTTCTAGCGGCTTTATTTCATTAAAAATCAGCAAGATTCACGCTAATTTTCAAAGGTACGAAAGTTACAAAAGTTCTGAACAGAAAAACAGAATAGAAATATAAACCGCCACCACCCCAGCAGCACCCTTAAATGAATAGCACCGGTTTTGTTTTAATTTTTCGCCTAAAAAATCTCATTGAATGGGTTACTCATTTTATTTTGGAAAAATAAAATTTTTTTTTTTTTTTGCAAGCGATCTTCATAATTAACCCACAAAAATGACGGTAGGCACACCTTTAATAGATTTGTATGTCTCATTTTATGTATATGACTGATAAAATCAATATTGAAATTGAGTCTTTTGTTCAGTTTAGCATTTGCTCTCAATAAATATGCAGCACAAAAACCCAAAACAGCAGAACAACAAGAGCAACAACAAGAAAAGTACTGAAAAGGTGAGGTGGTGGTATAAAAAATATCTGTGACAAACTGTATGGTTTGTTTAACAAAAAGTCAACAAAAGTGAACATAAACAAAAGATACCAAAACTGATCCAACCAACAACAGTCGAGTGAGTGGAGCCAATAATTTATTTTTCAAAACCCGAAAAAGAAAATAAAAACAACTAACAAGAACAACAGAGGATGGCATTAATTTTAAATGTCGAATGTAGCGAATTTGCACACAAACACGCACACACACACACACACACACATGTGCTAATCGATAATCGATGAAAAATATATTCTTTTTCTTTCAAACAATTTGGTGACAATGATGACGAGTTATTGCTGTCTCGAACTCTTTTTTTCCAAGTAACTACAAAAGCACACACACTCGTACAGACGACATCTAAATTCAAACACTCTTTTGAAAACTTTGATCAAGATAAAAACTAAATTTTAAAATAAATTAAAGAATACAAAAAATAAAACGTTTAGAAGAACAAAAATTTAGCATTTCCTGTTTAATGTTTGGTCTTCTTCTTCTATTATTTATTTCTTTGTCTATGAAAGTTTTTTTGTTTTAAACTTTAAACGCATCAATGACTTTGATGACATACTAAGCACTCATACTCATACTCATACAAGCAACCAACAACTCTTTATAACACTTATTTGGTTTGAAACTCAAACTGGCACTCGGTCTTTGAAGCGGCGATACAGACATTTAAAAGTTTGTATATTCAAAAAAAAGGCATGTAGTAAGTTTATAAAAAATTTCCTTCAAAATTCTATAGAAAATTTCCTAAATTTAATTAAAACTTTATTGAAATCAAATAAATTTTGAGTCTTAGTAAAAGGTTTCCAAGCCCTCTCATTCCACACAATACATCTACATTTAAGGAAGAAGCGCTCGGACAATCCAGCGCTCTCCTGACATCAAAAAACGTCAACGTCAATTGTTTGCACGTTCAAAAGCCGTCATCTAAAAAGGAAAACACGGCAATAAGAAGTGATCAGCAAGGTCACAAACATTGTTTCTAGGCACTGGCAGATAGTGCTCCAAAGACGAAATTTTAAATAATTATTTGGGTAAACATCCAACCAGTTTTTCGAAAAAAAAAAATACTTTCTCGTTATTGTCAAAACTTTCGTGTAAAAGGGAAAATTTGTGTTTCCTAAAATAAAGTAAATCATTACCGAAATTCTAGAAGCTGCGCCAATGACTGCAAACATTTGGAACTCAAATTAAGTCAAATTTCCCATATCATAGATTATTTTTGTCAGTGTAGAGTGTAATAAAAATATTAATATAAAGAAAATATTTAAAATAAATCTAGCCAGTGTCAGATCTACCCCAGTTGTGAATATGTAAAAAAATTAACCCTTAAACACATTTTCAGCTTCTAATAATTTCTGGCGTTTAACCCTTGGAGGTACAACCAGGTCTGCGCAGACTTTTTGCATATAAAAGCGTGTATAACTTTTTCCGAACACAAAAAATCAGAGCGATTGGGGATCCGGGTTCGGAATAATCCGGGTTTACAAATTGGCGCTAAATGGTATAATCTGCAACGTACGGCATATTGAAAAAGATCCAGAAGCCGTTCAAAATATTTGACTATAATATATATAAAGCAGGAGTGGACACCCTGGACCAGATGGTTGGTAGTTACAACTGCAAACGGGCCACAAACCAATGGCCGTTGGCCATCTTTTTCAATATGCTGGACGTTGCAGGATTAGCTGCATTTGTCATACATGACAAATTTGGGCATGTAAAACGAAATGATGGAAGACGTATGTTCCTTATAGAATTGGCCGAACAGCTGGTGATCCCTTACATCGAAGAAAGGGCAACAAACCCAATTGTAAGAGGCATGCAACATGTGAAACAGTCCATGGCGTTATTCGTTGTACAGGTAAGCATTTCATTTATTCATTCATTGAATTCAAATTCTAAATCAATTTTTCAACTTTGTTCTTCTGCAGGTAGCTGCAGGCCCGCCCATAGATGACCAACCAGCCCATGACGCATCCTCTGCCAGCAGACCATCGTGCTCGCTGTGTTTTAAGTTTCATTGCATGCATTGCAAAAAGCCGGTATGCCAACAACACTCACATGCCACGTACTCCTGCCTTGAATGCGGTGCATAAAATGTATTTTTTTTACATATGAGTAATAAAATAGCGTTAATAGCTACCTAAGATGTATAAAAATGCGTTTTAGTTATTCGTGTATTAGTTTTCCTAGCATAAACTGCATTTATAGGCACTTTTAGGACAACTGACTATGCATTTCCATACAAAACCCATATAGGTCTGCACAGACCTGGTTATACCATTTAGCGACAAAAACCCTTATACCTCCGAGGGTTTAGTGAAGAATGCAACTTCGGGGTCTTTGCAAACGAATACAATGAATACAATACAATATAAGAAACTATATTTTTAAGAGTTCCGTGTTTTTTTTAAGAGGAAATGATCAAGTTTATTTCCTTGTTTACGAATATACTCATTTTTATTGAATGAATTAATTCCTTTATAAGTCGAGGACTCTGTTGTCGCATTTAAACACTTAAATGTTTATCTTGCCATAATTATTTTTTATTTTCTTACTTATTTTCGAGTGTTAACGAATAAGAACACTTCTTTAGTTGATAATTAATTAAAATCATGACTTTGTTTTTGTACTTTTACAGAACTACAGAGAGAGAGAGAAAAAAAGATTTCACGTTTTGACTAAGTGTCCATTTGTGCAATTGAACTCGTACTTTGTTGGAATAATTATTCATTTGTACAGACAGACAAACTGTTGTTTGTTGCTTTGATTTCATACTTTAAAATTTTATTGTTTTTTATTTTAATTATTTCGTCAACATTGAACTTAAACTGCATTAACCCTTCGATGACACACGACCAAACAACCAGCCACCCAACAACAAGAACAAAAAAAGTACTTTGAAAAGCGAAACATAAAAAAGTGAAATAAATATCATTTTATTTTTGTTAAATTAATTTTCTTTATAAAGACAACAACAACAGCAACAAAGTTGAAAAAAAAATTAAAGCAAAATTAATTGCTTTGACTTGTGTTGTCTTAATTTGTCAACGCTTTTACTTTTTGTTGATTTTTTTTTTATTTTTTTGTTAATTGAGCAACTAAAGGAGGAAAACAAAAATTATCTCATTTAGCTTTTAAGTCGATATTTTTTGGTGTTGTTCTGTAGCAAAAAAAAGGTTTTGCCATTAACAGAAAAGTTTTTAATATTTGGCTTTTTCTGTCAAGTGAAAAAAATACAAAAAGAAAAGGATTTGCAAGGATAAAGTGTCATTAATTAATTAAGAAAGTTTTTGGAAAAATGTATGGTTTGCTTTAAGAAAATTTTAATTTAATATGTACACGTAAGTAAGTATATATCTCAAAGAGATTCATTTCAAAATTATACAACGGAAAAAAGAAAATCTTTTATATAATGATTTTTACTCGCTGATCTTAAATTATCAATTTTCCCAATAATTTCACTACGGACCTCGTATAATGTTTTAAGTAATATGTATGTATATGTATTTAAAGAAAAAAACCTTTCATATTTAATTAGTTTAAACAAAAGTATCAGGAAAGAACTGAAAATTATACAATTTTCAACTAGACGCGATCTTATTTGGATGCGTGTTGTTGCTCTTTTAAGACAATTAAATAACAGTCAATGTTTTATTGCTCATGTGCTATTATTATTTTTGTTATTATTTTTTCAATTGGTTGGTATTGTGGCTGTTGTTTTTTTTTTATGTACTTCAAGATATACACATGTATTTGTTGTTAATTCTAAATGTTTTAATAAATGTCTACATACCGCAACCTTGAACTTGCAGCCACTGAGAAGTTAATAAATAATTGCAGCTAAAAATTTACTCGTACAACAAAACAACAACTAGAAAAAATTCGTTTACTTTGATGATCACTACATATGTATGTATGTATGAGAGCAGAAATTACGTATACACTGCTGCTATTTATTGTGTGCTATTTAATTTGTTGTTACAAATATACAAAATTCTACTCCGTACAAGTCGAAATAATGGAAAAAAAGTAATTTTTATAATAAAGTCAAACATCATTAAAAAAGAATAAAGTTTAATTTGTTTGGTTAAAAAAAAAATAACAATAACAATAATAAACACAACAACGACAACAACAACAACTGAAATAATTTACAATAAAATTATATTCAGCAGCAAACAACAACAACAACAACAGCAGCATTGTTAAGAGAAAAATAAAAATAATGATTAAAAGAGGAATTCAACAAGTGTGTAATGGATATAATTAATTTTATTTTCATTTTCATTAACAACAATCATATGATTTTAATTAGAAAAGAAAAAAAGATTTAAAATATTTGACCTTTTTTTTTGTTGCAACTTGAGAGTGTCTCTCTTTAACCCTTAAACTGGATAAGATTAATCTTGCAACTCTATTATTAATGATATTTTTGTTAAACTTACGATCAGGGTTGCCAAAGGGAGAAATTTGTTTCTAGCAAAATTTTCCTCAATTGTTAAACGAATCATGTCATTGCGAGTCCTTATAGGGACTATTTTCAAAAGCAGCTTTTATTTTATTTTTAAGGAAATTCCGTGATTTTTGTAGCAGAATTAAATTTTTTCCCCTAAAGGGAAAAACCAAGACAGTCTCCTTTGAGCTGGAAACATTTAATCCATGGAACATTTTTTTTTAATTTGCACTTAATACCCTCCAAATGAAAATGAAGACCCTTAAAACTAATGGCGTTTTATTTTCTAAAAATAAAATGTTACATATATGTTACATGTGATTTGGCAACATTTTTAAATGTTCCCACGACTTTTAGGAACTGTTGCATATTTTAAGTTTACAAAAGAACATATATGTTAGCAATAATCAATAAAGTAAAGAAACAATAACAAAATCAGCTGTTAATATAATGCTGCACTTATGCCCCTTTAATTAAAATGAGTGTTGAACATGTATCATTTTTTTCTTTTTAAGGGTAACATCATGAGAAAAGAACTTGTTACACGTTTAAAATAGCACATATTTTGCAGAAAAGAACAGAAAGATATGTAGAAGGCAGAAAAGAAAACGCCATAAAAGGTTTTTTTTCAATGACAACTTCTTGGCTTAATGCAAATCTCTAAACAGCCAGCCATTTTTTAAATTTTATAATCAGGAACTAGTGGCAGCAGGCTAATTCTGGCGATTATGCTGGATTGTATAACTGTTCATAGCCCATCTCATATATTTTTGCGTAATGTTTATACAGTTGTTGGTCCATGTATTTTCCTAATGGAACAACAAATAGCTTTTGCTAGCTGAGTTTTTTTTGGGTGCCCAGAGGGAAAAGGTAATGAATAGTAAACGAGAGAGTAATGTACAGCACGTATAATTTTTCATTCCAGAATTCATTATTGTTAACACACAACATGTCCTAAGAAAGTAATGAATTCGTTTAATGTGAACGGCTAATAAATCCTATAATTCATTTCTTTTTAACAATTTAAAAGGAAACTGCGAACACTTAAGCTATGTACAGACGATTGGCAGATCTTACAATATTGTCAGAAAAATGTTCAGAAAATGTCTGACAACCGTCTGAACTTACAATTTTTGTCTTGCAACATTGCCAGGAAAAGCATTGTCAGTTCATTGTAAGACAATAATATTGTCAGACATCTGACAATCGTGTCAACACTCTACTTTGCCATTGTCAGATAATTGTCAGACATTGTAAGCTCTTTTTTATTGGCAGATGTGTTTAAAAAATGCATCTGACAATGACATCATTGTCAGATAATTTTTCTATTGGCAGCGCTGTCCATAAATACGATTAGCTTTGACAGTTCTGACAAAGTTTAACAACGCATCTGGCAATTTTTGCCACACAACAATCTGACCACCGTGTGAACTGACAATTTTTGTTGGCAGATAAATTTATTGTCTGACAATGAAATTGTAAGGTTTTCTTACAATCGTCTTCAACATTTGGTAACAATTTTTCATTGTCAGTACGTCGTCAGCATATTGCCATATCTCACAATATTGTAAGATCTACCAATCGTCTGTACATATTTTTATGCACAAGCAAAAATAATACATTCATCATAAGAAGTGGTAATATACATACGTGGTAAACAATGTGTAATTTTTGTGTGTGATCAAATTACCTTCTCGTTTCCAAAGGACTGCATTGTTTTGGCTTGGAAAATAATACATTACATCTTCCATTACATATGTAATTAATGACCAGTTTTCCCGCTGGGTTTACATCAATATTGAATTTTTCGTAAAGCTCTAAGTAATTAATATTCATTGGTAACCATTTTATTCTCTTCAGGATAATCGAAGTGCATACCAAAAATCCGTAACTGCCAAAGAAAAAAATTTAAGCCGAAACCTAAAAAACGGCAGACAATTCAATAAAAACGTCGGCTAGCAGTAAAGTAAACGAAGTAAAACAATTAATAAAATGCCTGCTAATACAGGCTAACAAAGTTAATGCGTCTACTTAACGCCAGAGGTGTTGGCTGAAGCGGTTATCGCGTTGACTACTAAACAAATAATTAATTTGGGGGGCTGGCTTCAAACCCTGGCCAGAGTAAGTAAATCAACATCATTAATTTCTCTGATGTGCGTTAGTGTGGCATTGTATTAATTATTGTCGGTCTATTTAAGTCATGAAGGCATAGCCTCTGGTCACTAAAAAACTGTTCCGACAGCGATTGATGCTCTTCCAAGCTACTGTACACAACATCGCCCTCCTAACCGAGGAAGGATACATCGGCGAAGTAAAAAAATTAATAAAATGTCTGCTAATACAGCTTAACAAAGTTAATGCGTCTACTCAACACTGGGGGCGACTCAACACTGCTATAAAAATTAACATGACGCGCAAAGCAGAGTTGCGAAAGACTTAAGTCTTCTAAATTTTCAACATCTATTTTCTCTACCCTATCCCTCTCCCTGAGTTCCGGCACAGTGCACTGCATATGTAGGAATCATCCCCTGAGTGCTGGTCCTAATTAAAAAAAAAAAATCCATTCAAAAGGCCATCACTGTAAAAATAGTGATAGAATATGTGATTAACACCTGAAGAAGACATCGAGATCTGATGTAAACTGAAATGTTAAAAATCGAATGTGAAATCTGAAAAAAAAATCCCAAATTGTGTACAAATGAAAAAGTTTTGTGTTGACAGAACAGACATTAACAATCGTGTCTATTAAATTTGGTTGTAACAACTAAAACATTCGTTTGTTTCGCACAAAATTTTGTTTGACACAACATAAAAAGCAAGTTTTCTATGCGTAAATAAACATTTAACATTTTATTTTTGCTAATTAATTGTTAATGCATTCCCTTGAAGCGACCGCAAAATGGAAGAAAAATAGTTTGCATGCAAATAAATTATGACTTGAAATTGTGGCTGTTCCTCCTCCACCAACTCATGTCCAATTCGATTTTACAATTACCGCTGCTGCCACTGCTGCCACTTTTGTTTACTTTATTTTTTTTTTTTTTTTTCTATTCTATTCATTGTTCGTGCATATCACATTAATATACAAATATACATTGATACGTAGTTGTAGATACGACAAGCACTTGGTTTTGTACATCTAAATACTCGTACAACATGTATTGTATTTAACTATAATTAATATGACCATGAAATTTTGAGAGAAAAAAAGCACAGAATAAATATGTAAAAATAACAAATACGAAAAATTGAGAATGATCTTTTAGTTGTAAAATGAAAAGAATAGAAAAGAAAAACAACAAATTCACAAACAAACTAAATTTTTGATGTACGAATTAAATGGTACGAACATTAAAAATAATGAAAACTAAACTCATTTTGAAGGGCATTTCTATTTTTCTTAAAGAATTTAAAAGATGTTAAATGTTAACGCGCAAAATACACGCACACACACATACTAATTACTATATATTTTTTTTAGAAATGACAGTTCTGTGGTTATCCGGAGGTTTTATTATGAACTTAATGAATATTTTTTAGGAAAATTCCCAACATTATGATCAGTAGATTTAGCCTACCAAGCAGTGTGACCAGATTTTAAAACGAGATGGAGCTAAATTGCGTTTAAAAAAGAGCTAAAAAGAGCTAAAAATTTTAATTTGTAGCTAAAAAAGGAGCTAAATTTTTTAGTTCTTCTATGGGCTCAGAATTTGCTTATATATGTATATGTATGCATATTCCATATCAGATATACATATATTTTTGCTATTTTAAATAAAAAATGATACAATTTTATCGGTAGCAAATGTAAATATTTTATTAACAAAAAAATTATTTATTTATCGAAATTCAGTATTGAAATTATTTTAAACAAAAGAAAACACACAAAAATTTCTTCAAATGAACTGATATTAAGATACAAAACTTAAAAAACCTTATATGTACATATCTATGTGTGTATAACAAAAAAGCTTTTCAAAAGCGTGTATAAATAAAGTACATATGAAGGTATGTATATAAAAAAAACAATCAAAAGTTCATTGCTTGCTATTACAGGCAATTTTCAAATTTAAAAAATCAAGCTGTTTCCTTGTGTTCGCTTTCCAGCCGTCTATATGTCGACATTTCTTAGGTGCCACCCTACTCGTCAGTAGACTTCAAAACTTGAAGATTTGTTCAAATATCCACTCTATATTCCATTATTTATAAATAAATAGTGAGAATTAAAAACCAAATGTTCCAACAAACCGTCACACAAAGAAATATTATTTAGTCGTATGTCGACGGTTTTACTTTTCTTTGCGACCTTCATACAAATGAACAACCATTGCTACGATTTGTATATTTTGAAAGTTTTCAAAAAGTAAAAATACAAGTAGCTTTGTTTGTATTTATTTATAAATAATGGAATATAGAGTAGATGTTTGAACAAATCTTTCAGTTTTCAAGTCTACTGACGAGTAGGGTAGCACCTATGAAATGTCGACATATAGACGGCTGGAAAGCGAACACAAAGAAACTGCTTTGATTTTTTAAAAGAACAATCAATTCACAAATTATCACATGTTGTCTCAGGTTAAAAAAGCTTAAAACTATAATACAAAAATTTAAAGTTCGTACTTATTACAATTACATATTAAATACTTCATCATACGAATATTCGTCCACCTCTGACGTTAAATCGTCATCGCATGTATAAATATGTTTGTCCATTTTTTTAATGAGATCTTTTGTCATTTCGAAGCTTTGGCAACATTTACTTAATCTTTTCAGGCCGAATCTGATGTATAGAAGTGAATTCATGGTATTTAAGGTCAATCTGTTTCTTATTTTCGTTTTCAATAAATTCATTCCGCTGAATACGCGTTCAACTTCCGCATTACTAAGGGGCAAAACTAGAAATTTCAATACAAAAGAAGATAATTCTTCGAAAGGGTTTTCATTTATTGCATTTTTATACTCAATAACACTAATCCAAAATTCCACGGTGGACCCTTGATTTGGCCACTCATATGAATTAAGTTTTTGCCACTGTGACTCTAAAAGAGTAATGTCGTCTACTTTTAAACATGACATTTCTTCTTTAAAATGCTCGAACAATTTACCCTTTGTATTTCTTAAACTATTTTGTACTGAAAAAAAGTTTGTATTTTTTAATGTTAAAAAATTTGTTGGTAGACGTTGCCGTAATTGTAATATCAATTGCTTAATAAAATTGCGACAAACATATCTTATTTCTTTTTCGGCTTCAGAATCTATTATGTGCTTTATGAACGACAAATATTGCTCAAAATTATAATTAAAATAAGGTGTTGGAATCATAAAATTATCTAAGCCTGATTTTAAAGGGTCAAAGTTTTCAGACTTCAAAACAATTTGATTACAAAGATCTTTAATTAATAAATAAATTTCGGAAAACAATACCGTAGGGTCCGCATTATTACTTTCGAACATTTTGTTGACTTTTTGAACATCAGATAGTAAAGGTTTCAAAAACTTTAAATATAACAAATTCTTTTCATTATACAATTCTTTTAAAATTTTAGCTTGATGACAGGAATCTGAAATGGCCGCAATTTCAAAATGGGTTTTTAATTCCAGCCATTGGTGCTCAATACGATTTACAGCTGTTTCAATCGACAACCACCTGGTGTCACAAGCTCTTACTATCTTAAGTGGCTGCATGTCAGAATTAATAGTTGTGTATATTTTTTGATAGTTTGCTTGCCTTAAACTTGACTTGGAAAACCAGTTATATGTTTCTGCCACCAAATATTCCACTTCATCAGGCAGACTTTTGGATGCAAAAGAAACAGATAGCTGTATCGAATGACAAACACATGGAATAAGTATAATTTTCTCGTTTTTTTCTTTCAAATTAGCGATAACACCACGATTTACTCCTGTCATAACCTTTGCGTTGTCTGTTCCTAAGCCAACCATATTTTTTATATCTAAATTAAAATCCTGCAGAATTGTTAAAATTGCCGAGGTTATTCCGCGAGCTGTTCCATCCTCAAGAGCGTATAGGTGCAAAAAAGTGTTTACAATTTTTTTGGACGATTTACTGTAATATCGGATAACAACACCTAAATATTTCTGAACGGAGACATCAGTCGACTCATCTATGATGAGGCTATACTGGCCACCTTTAATATCCTCTGCCAGTAATTCTTTGAAGTGTGGTGCTAAAATTGATTTTATAATAGCTGTGCATTTTGTTCTCCCCAAAGACATTTCTACAGCCGCTTTGCTGTCATTAAAAACATTTTTTTGTAGTTTTACTAAATGGTCTACAGACCTAATAGAGGTATGCACAGCTATATATAATGCTTCAAATAACTCGGCCTTTTTACTTTTTGTACAATTTTGTAACGTATACGTTTCTAATGTTTTCTGGTTGTTGCTCGCAAAGGGTGAAGCAGCTTCCACATGCTTATTTGTTGCCGCATGCTTTAACAAGTTGCTTAATTTTGATTTTAGTAAACAATGACAGAACTTACATCGTACTTGTTTTTCATCAACTGCAACAATCCACTTTGAAAGCCTGGGATGATTAAGCCAGCCTTTTCTTAATTTTTGCGTGTATTTCCTAAAACATAAAATACTTCTTCATATTTTTTTTTGTTTAACTATACAAATTTTACCTTTTGCTGGTACTAGGCAAATCTTCTTCTGTATCACTGCTGCTACCAACAATTTCATTACTTTGCGTACTTCTTTTTAAATATCTATACACATAATTTGCATCACATTGTAATTTACTTTCTTCAATATATTGATTAAATACAAACCTTTCCATATATCCTTTTGTTGCGGCTAACTAAATAGCCTGATCCAATTAGATAACTGCTCTAAAATAAAGTGAAAATTAGTAAAAGTATTGTAAGAATATGTACGTATGTGGATGTTGAAAAAAGAAAACAATTTACGTACCTACTATGATCAGATTCGCAAATAAATTTTTGTTGCTTTGTGTTCGTATGCACCAAGATTTATCAACATAAATTTATATAAAACTATAGATCACTTTCTTAGTATCATAAATTTTTATGGTGACTTGTTTGTTTCAACACAGCTTTTTCATGTGATTTACCTTTTTTCATACTTTCCTTTGCACGATTGTTGGCTTAATATGGCGCCTGGTTGTTTTACACTTGTTTTTTTAGTAGTTTTACGCAAAACACTATTTCTAACATCGCTGTTTTATGCGTAAATGTGAACAGGGCGATGCAAAAACAATAATAGAAAACAGGGATACTGATTTTTTATAAAGTATTGAGAACGCCTTCACAATATGAAAATAGCTAAAAAGAGCTAAATAAATTTTTAAAAAAAGCTAAAAAGGAGCTAGGAGCTAAATGTGACTTTTGGAGCTAAAATCCAAAATTAGGAGCTAAATTTAGCTCCAAAAGAGCTAAAATGGTCACGCTGCTACCAAGCAATAGAAGATTATCTTGTATAGAATAGAAATGAGAGAAATATTGTTCTTCTTCTTTTAAGAGAGATCTTCGAAATCATAGATTTCTTAAATTCTGTGAAATCGAAGTTTATAGAAACTAAATTTTGAGTTCGCTGATAAGAGAGTAAACACCCGGTCAAGGGATGTGAATTCTGATTACTAATTCTTGATTACTTTAATATACATACTTTTCAGATATTATAGGAATATATTATTATAGACTTTTGGAGAGATTAGATATCGATTTATAATAAAAAAGATCTCATCTAGCAAAGAAACAACTATTCAAGTATTTTCAGTTTCCAAAATTTAAAGAAATGGCTGGGTGGCAAAAAATTTGTTTAAAACCAAGATCTTATTAATGAAAAAAATAATAACACTCATCAAGTCACAGTACGCAGATTCTAAAATGCGTGTATTACATTGTTGAAAAGTAAGCGAATCCTTTAATACAAATAGCGGCGTTAAAAAGCGATGGTTGCTGTCCCCAATCTTATTTATTACCGCACTTGACGAAATTCTGTCATCAACATCAGGCGGAAGTAGAGGACTTCAATGGAGAATTAACGAACAGCTAGAGGAACATGACTACGCAGATGATCTGGTCCTATTAGCGACAGAGAAGGATGATATGCAGAAGAAAATAGCAAACTTAAATGGATCTCTTTTGGCTCCGGAGTTACGGGGTTCAAAACTTTTTTATTATTGGCCATAACTTCTAAAATATGGAACGGATATAAGCGATGTGGATATCACTCTAAACTTCTCTAAAATACCTTTATTTTTTAAACAATTTACCCATTGCAAGTGAAATTCAATTTTAAAATTTTTTTATCTGACTTTTCACTTTTACAGAGAACTTACCATGCTTTTATTTGGTGTATACTTGAAAGCTGTCACCGATGAAATACGTAAGTTATGCTTCTTTAATGATGATTTTAAGAATTAAATGAGTTATTTAGAGCATTTGAAATGATACCTACGTCGTTTATATTCGTTCTATATTGTAGGACTTATGATCAATAATATATTAAAGTTTTGAAACCCGAAACTGCGGAATCAAGAGAGAGCGCCAAAAAAATTACACAAAAATTATTAGGTAAAAAAGGGCTTTTACCCTGTGAGTTTTTTTAAACTTTAACAATGTTTGTATTTTTGACTCAAGTCAATATTCCTTATAACAATAAAGCTAATAAAAATTCTTGATGCATATATGTATATTATAACATTATAATTTTGTTATTTTATTTTTTATTTTACAATAAAAAATATTTCTAATCACAAATTTGCTTTACAAATTTTGTTATATTGCCAACACTGTTTCGGTTTTGTGGCCATCAGAAATAGAAATTAGTTTAATTCGACTACACGACAAAAGTAGCATGGACAAAAACCTGTTGCCGTGTTGCCTTGCTGTCTTCAATATAATCATTCTCATATGCACACATGTATTCTAATTTTGACAGGTGGTAGTCGGTAGTCTGCTGTGGCGAATGTGTTTATACCTTTAGCCTCAACGGCAGCAAAATACGGTCTTCGAATCAGCACACAAAAAACAAAATGCATGACCGTCAAATCTGCCCAAAACCCAACATTCCTTCTAAACAATACACCAATCGAGAATGTTGATAAATTTTGCTACCTGGGAAGCATTATACCTCCTGATAGCGGTCCTATAGACGACGTAGACATAAGCAAAAAATAGCTTTCTCTAACCTGCGAAATTTGTGGAACTCAAACGTAATCTCACCTAAGACAAAAATAAATATATATACAATGCCTGCGTGAAAAGCATTTTGCTGTATGGTTCTGAAACCTGGCCAGTTAACGAAGTCATCAAACCCAGAATTCAAACGTTTATCAACAGATATCTACGGAATATATTGAAAATATGGTGGCCTAGAGTAGTCAGCAAATAACAGTTATTATTGAAAAAAAACAGATATTTTTTTCAAGGATCTTGAAAAATCTTACCATTTGCAATGAGTAAAAAAAATTTTGTTGAGATATGAAAAACTTTATTGGAGAATAAATAAATCATTTTAATCAGAAGCTGCCCTTACATTCTTAGAACCGATTTGATTCGAGAAATATAAAAGCAATTTTTTTAATAGATTTAAAAAATTCGTGGGACACGATACCAAAAATCTCGAATGAAGGATTTTTATTAAATTGACTCCAACACTTCCAGTCAAATTGACTTTCAAATAGCGTAAAAAATTTACCTGTTGTTGGGAGAGAAATATTGAATAATAATTAATCAAATTAATTGGTTATTGTTGATTTTTACTCGGAAAAACCAGAAAAAATAAAATATATTTAGAACATCGTAGAAATTAGAAGAATCATTTTTATTCGATCTTTAAAAATTGTTAAGTATAAAGAAATTTTAATGTAAATGGATTTAATTTCTTTTTGAAAGTAGATTTTTTGAGAAAATCCTAAAAATACCATAGAATATTTCATAGACTTTTATTGTAATCATCTGGAGACGGGTGATGAATATGCAAGATTTGACTTGTTCTGTTTGAATTTTCGAACTCTAAAATAAACGATACAAAGGGAACGTATGAGTAATATTTAAAAATATCAAAAAAGAGTATATGATAAAGGACGAAACATTTCGTTTTTGAATGGAAGCTAAAAGAACTATTGACGGAGTGAATGCATTAGAATGATTTCATAAGCTTAGGATACTCCTTAAATTAGTGAATAGTGCGACAGATATTTGGCCTGTAGATCGCAATAGTATTCCTGTCTACATCATCGTTGCTTTTTTTTCCTAGAAGTGGTGGTGTTGGCCGAAGTGGTTAGCGCGTTGACTATTAAGCAAACAATGACTTGGGGCCTGGGTTCAAACCCTGGCCAGAGCAAGTCAATCAACATCATTAATTTCTCCAGTGTACATTAGTGAGACATTGTATTAATTGTTGTCGGACTATTTATGTGATGAAGGCATAGCACTGGTCACTAAAAACTATTCCGACAGCGATTGATGCTATCCAAGCTAATCTACACAAGATCGCCCTCCTTCGTCGGTTAGAAGAAACATCAGCGAAGTAAAACAATTAATAAAATGCCTGCGGATACAGCTTAACAAAGTTAATACGTCTACTTAACACCGGAGGATCCTCAAAACTGCCTTAAAAACGCGCAAAGCAGAGTTGTGAAAGAGTTAAGTCTTCAAAATTTTCAACATCTATCTTCTCTGCCCTATCCCTCTCCCTGAGTTCCGGCAAAGTGCACTGCATACGTAGGAGTCATCCCCTGAGTGCTGGTCCTAATTAAAAAAAAAAAAAAAACGAATCAAAAGAGAGATTTATGTATTATCCGCTTCTTATGAAATTCTTTGTACCGGCCGGAATCAGGGAAAGGAATAGTTTAAAGAAGATATATTTTGAAAATCTAGAAAAAGGTTTAATTCTTTTACACGTTTTGTTAATTTCCAGCCATTTTGTTAATTATTTTGATTAATAAAATAAGTTCAATAATAAAAGAGGTCAGAACGAAACTTAATGCACGAGCTTCATTCCATATCTCTAAAATAGTAATTTAGCTATGAAACCAATCGATTAAAGCCTCCATTTTTAATCGATAAATATTCGATTTAAATGCCACTGCAGCTTTTCAGAGGTACGCAACAGTTTATCTGGTACAAAATTGATTAGAAGTATTTGGTAGGGTCACGATCTGCTCGTATTTAAATACCTGCAGCAGTTAAAAAAAAACTCATGACAAAAAAAAAAAAAAAATAACAAAAGCTTATGGCGTAATTAAAAGTGAAATAAAGTTTTTCTGTGTAACAGCAAAAGGAAACTTTAAAAACAATAGAAAAGAAAAAACAACTGTGTTCAATACGTGCTTAAATGTGAAATTAAAATGTAATAATAAAAAGCCAACAAAGCTACCAGGGTTTCGCTTTCTGCTGTTTTTATCAGTTAAAACTTCTTTTTTTTTTTCTTATTTAACAATTGTGTCAATACTTATAGCCAGCATGAATGACTACTCCTAAACCAAGAAAAGTATATAATTTTCACTTATGTTTCGGAAGATCCATCATCAAATAAAAAACACGAAGGTTCACAGAGTTTATATGGATACAAAGTCATGCAAGAGACGAGTGTCTGAAAAGTGTTTTTTTTTTCTTTTTGGTCTGTTTTTAAGGGCAAATATTATTTCATTACCCCGCCAATAAAAATAAAATTAAACAAAAAAGTCTTACAGTCTTCAACATAAAAAAGAAAAAAAAACAAAAACACTTTCTTATTTGGCTTTTGCTCTTTTTGTACTTTTTGTTACTTTTTTTTTTTTTTGGTGCGGTTGCAGGTCGTCAAGTGGTTGATTGCTTAAATACTTCATTGCGCTGCTGCTTCCTTTTCGTAATCGTAAAATAACAATTTTTGTGTTTTTTTCGCTACTTTTTAAATAAACAATTGCAAAATTGTGTGCATCACTTTTTCTTGTTTCATCTCAAAAACAGCAAAAAAAAAAGGAATAAAAACTCATAAAAAGTGAAAATCCAAAGTATGACCCACAACAAAAAAATTAAATAAAGTCGACAAATTAAAAAAAACATTTATGTTTGTTTTTTATGTTTTAGACGTGAGTACCCATTTCATCATTGTCATCAATCAACATCATCAAATGCATCAACAACATCATCATAATCGTCGCCAGTACCTCTACCATCATCATCATCATTTCAATGAATACGAATGCGAGTACCATCAGGCGGCAACAACAATTCCTCTACGAGTATCATTGGCCATGGGTGACGCCCTAAATAAATTAGTATTTTATGGAATAATTGAGAGTGCGTACAGATTAAAGAAATCTGAAGAAAAGAAATAACAGCAACAACAACATCAACAACAGTAGCATTAACGAAAAGTCGAAATCTAGAAACATCAATGAAGAATTCAATATAAAAATATGGGATCTTAAAATTGCGAAACAGAGTTGTAATATATAAAAGACGAATCTATAATTTGAATTTGAATTTAAAGGAAATATTATGCATAACTCCAAAAAGTACTTTTTAAAAAAAGCGTCAATAAAAAAGTACTCTTTAAATAAAATATTAGTTACAATTCATAAAAATTTCAAATGGATTTGAAATTTTTTTATGACAAATTTTTATAGATGTATGTTGTGCTAAAACACATTTGAAATCCGTTTTATATTTTACTAGCTTATCCCGGTGTGCTTCGCTACCCCCCTCGTTATAAAATAAAATTAAAAATAGAGAGCTCGACGACAATGGTAGCGCTACAGATCGCCACAGCTAAAATTAAGGCTTAAGGAGTGTACCAAGCAGCTTAGGAAAGTTTTGCAAACTCAAAAAACAGCTTCCCTTCAAAAATTCTTTCAAGAGCTAGATGCAACACCACAAACAGATTATTCACTGTGGCGTGCAGCCAGAGGAGTAAAAAGGCCGGTGATATGCAAACCCCTATTACGAGCCCCAAATGGTGACTGGGCAAAATTTGATGCTGAAAAAGGTGCACTTTTTGTTAAACACTTAGAAAAAGTTTTCACTCCGAATATTTCTGCTGATATTGTTGAACTGACACCAGTCGTCTCTTTACCAGAAATACCGATGAGATTTAACATGTCGGAGATTGAAAATACTATTACTAGTCTTAACACCAGAAAAGCCTCAGGTGTCGACAAAATAAGCAACAAAATGCTTCAAGAACTGCCTTACACTGCAAAAAGAATAATACTATTAATTTTTAACACTATCCTAAAGAATGGAAGGTTTCGATGAATTCGATGGTTTCTCACATACCAGGGGGCTGCTGTTATTGTACGTAGGATTTTATTCTGTCGCCTTTGAATTCTTTCTACATTCGATGCTGATGCAGTGCCCCATAACTGGATTCCATAGGACCATATTGGTTTCAGGATCGCGTTGTATAAGAGAAGTTTACAGTCAAGGCTTAGTATAGAGTTTCTTCCAATAAGCCAATTCATTTGGGCTGCTTTTAGTTTCATTTGTGTTAACTTTGCGTCTATATGCCATTTCCATGTTAAACGACGATCAAGATGAACGCCTAAATATTTGACTACAGTGTGTTGCGGTATAGTCTCGGTGTTAATTTTTATAGGCGGGCATGTTTCCCTGCGCAACGTAAAAGTGACGTGTGCACATTTCTGCTCGTTAACTTTTATACGCCATTGTTTGAGCCATTTTTCCAGTTTGGATATAAATTCTTGTAAGTTGCGGGAAGCTTCTACAGGATTTTCGTGAACGCTTAAAAAGGCTGTATCATCCGCAAATGTTGATGTATGAATGTTACTGCTTAACGGTAAGTCAGAGGCATATATTAAATAAAGTAAGGGTCCGAAGATACTGCCTTGAGGGACTCCGGCTTCAATCGACTGCGGAGGGCTTAAAAAATTGCCTTCCCTAACTACAAATTTACGTTGCATTAAATAGCTTTTTAAAAGCTTTACGATGTTTGCTGGTAGATTTTGTGTTAATTTGTTGAAAGGACCTTCGTGCCATACTTTATCGAAAGCTTGTGAGACATCAATAAAGAGCACAGAGCAGTATTTCTTTTTTTCAAAAGTGTCTCTAACGACATTCACTAGTCTGTGAGTTTGTTCAATTGTGCTATGTTGACTGCGAAAACCGAATTGATGATCTGGAATACATCCATTACTAGTCACTATAGGCATCAGCTTGCTCATACACAGCTTTTCAAATAGTTTTGAAATGTTAGACAGTAAACTAATAGGCCGATAGGATTCAACCTTTGTATGATCCTTGCCGGGCTTTGGTATCATAGTAATTAGCGAAACCTTCCATTCTTTAGGATACGAGTAGTGTTCTAGGCGTAGAATACTGTTAAAAATGAATAGTATTATTCTTTTTGCAGTGTAAGGCAATTCTTGAAGCATTTTGTTGCTTATTTTGTCGACACCTGGGGCTTTTCTGGTGTTAAGACTAGTAATAGTATTTTCAATCTCCGTCATGTTAAATCTCATCGGTATTTCTGGTAAAGAGACGACTGGTGGCAGTTCAACAATATCAGCAGAAATATTCGGAGTGAAAACTTTTTCTAAGTGTTTAACAAAAAGTGCACCTTTTTCATCATCAGTTTTTGCCCAGTCACCATTTGGGGCTCGTAATGGGGGTTTGCATATCACCGGCCTTTTTAGTCCTCTGGCTGCACGCCACAGTGAATAATCTGTTTGTGGTGTTGCATCTAGCTCTTGAAGGAATTTTTGAAGGGAAGCTGTTTTTTGAGTTTGCAAAACTTTCCTAAGCTGCTTGGTACACTCCTTAAGCCTTAATTTTAGCTGGGGCGATCTGTAGCGCTGCCAATCTCGTCGAGCTCTCCGTTTTTCAGTCAATAGCCTTTCTATATCTACAGAAAAAATATTGTTAAATCTCACTGGTTGGTTTATTTCATTTGAAGTAGCATTAAAAGCAGCTTGTTTAAGTATGTATATATATAAGTATGTATTAATAGATTATATTCATAGATTTGAAAAAAGGACGTTTAATAAAAAGTAACTTTCAAAAATTTACTTTTAAATATCATACTTTTAAAAAATTAGCATTTTACAAAATGAACAGTTTTAAAAGAGTACACTTTAAAAAAGTACCTTTTACCATACGCTGGGAAGAACGAACACTACTGCCGTTTTCTATGACGATGGTGGTGGGTCAAACAAAATAAATTTATATCGAAATTAAAATGAATTCAGGAAGGCGGCCTGAATGCGGCTGACAAACAAAAACAACCTTTTTTTCTGTATTGACAGACGACAGCATCAAGGCTGCCTGCCTGCCTGTTTACCTGCCAGTCGTCGTATAAATAAACTTATTACAGGTAAGAAGAATCAATATTGTAGATGAACATGAGCTCACATAATTTTTCGTTTGAATAAATGTATGGATGATTGTTTGGGCGAAGCTTCCTCATAAGAAAGTGAAATTTTTGGATTTACAAGAAGGAGTGTGTGCTGCCGCATACTGCAAGATTGTTGTTACATTGTTGTATGTGTTGTACTCGTATTATACAATTCAATTCATTTTAGTTCAGTTCAGTTTACTCTATGATGCATGTTGATGATGATGGTTGATGATGATGATGATGATGTTCAGTTATTTTGCTGTTGGATTCGGTTTTTATGAACCAAACGTGTTCAATATGTTGCTGGCAGATTGGGGGACATAAAACGTATTGTGTTCGTGTTTGCATCAGACATACGAATGAACGATCTGTTTTATGGAATTATAAACATTTTTTTTCATGCTGTCGACAGTTTATCATTGACACACCATCTTGTTTCTCCTCAATAACAGTTATTTTTTAAAGGCATATAAAGATGCAACCAGCAACTAGCAGCAGACACAAAAACAACAATATATGAACAGAAGAAAAATATTAAAACGTTTTTGAGGTTATTGGGTTATAAATATCCGATTCAAAGGTATTTTAACGATTATAATTTAACAAATTAACTTTAAGCCTTATTTTGCAAAATAATAAGAAGTAATAACAATAAGTAATAAAATTATTAATAAAAACTTAAATACTCTTAACAAATTTATCAACTTTATTGGCTTTACAAAATCATGCATGCACCTTCTTGTTGTTGCTTGTATCTGTGGGGAGTTGTTTTTTCTTTTCTTTTTTTTTTTTGTATTGAAATATAAATTCTGTTTTTTCCACATATTTTTTTCGCAAAAGTATTCAAGTACGTCAGGTATTTCTTAATAGCGGTTTCTTTCAATATTTATTATCTTTTGAGTTAAACAAAAAGAAAAAATTTTATTTGCGATGACACAGGTGAAACTAATTAGGACAGACTGTGCCAGTGTATGAGTAGATAGGAGTACATAGATACAACTACACCAAGTCTTTCTTAAATAAATTTTTGTTTTTCTTCTTTCAGTATGTCTTATTTACAAAATTTAATTTGTTATAGATTTTAGTTTTTATTTTTTTTAGCAAATAGTAAAAGACAATAATATTTGTTTAAGAATTAAAAAAAAAAAAAAAAAATACCGTATGGTATTTTATTTAATTAAGAAAAAGAATGTCTTAAAAATAGTAATACGAAAACAAAACAGCTAAAAATAAAAAAAAAACACTTGTGGGTGGGTAAACAATTGATATCATTTCGGTGTTCTTAAAAAATTAGTGTTTTGAAAAAATATGACAAAAGTTTTTTTTTTATAAAAAAGTGAAAAGAAAATGCCATTAACAGCCAAATTTATTATTCTACAAGAAAAATTTAGTTAAATATTTTATAAAGAACAAAAAAAGAAAGAGTTAGAAGGGTTAATTTTTTTGCAACTCTGCTATTGCGCGTTTTGTTAGTTTTTAGAACAGTGTTGCAGTCCCTCTAGTGTTAAGTAGATGCATTAACTTTCTTAAGCTGTATAAGCAGGCATTTTATTAATTATTTTACTTTGCCGACGGCAGCACTAAGTTTACAGAGTAAATATACGACCGTGGTAACGCAACCTTAAGACGTGGATACCGGTCTTAAATCTTGATAAAAATAAATCGATAGCTTTTAATATTTTAATAAAATATTTTAATAAAAATGGTATTTAGAGAAATTGCTTTTTTTTTCTTTCAATAAAATCGATTATCAAAAAAATCATTCAACATCATTCAGCAACATGAAGTTGACGATGATGGCGAATGATCATTAAATTTATTACACATTATAAAATGCTTAATTAAGTATTCATTAATCTATCCTTGTTCTAATCTTGCAAATTAGAAATAAATAACAAGAAACTAACATCTCAATGTGATCTTTAGGAAACTTTGACCCTTTTGCGCAAAACACACTTGATAATAAGCTTTCCATGATAAAGAAAGAAATACAGACAACGTCTGTCTGAATGTCTTTATTTATATGATGTCGTTACAAGCATGTACAAGTAAGTACACTCATACTCACATATTTATGCAAGCAAATACATGCATACGTACTACATATGATTGTACATACATACATATATATGAGTATGTGTTTTTGTATACTAATTAATAATATTTCTTTGCATCTTTAATTAGAAAAATAATATTTTAAAAGAAAAATAAAAAAACGACAAAAATATATTATTACTGCATGTCTATTATCTCTCTTCTAAGTCATGGAAATTTTCAAGGCTACAAATAGTTGGAATTACATTCAGAAGATGTAAATTTAAATACATCTTTGTCCACAATATACAAATATAAAATTATATTTTGTACTCGTATGTTTGGATGTACAACAGAATTGTTAGAATTCAAAAATAAAATAAAACAAAATAGTTTTTACAAGTCTTTGACAAAAGAGAAAAAAAAATTTTGAAATTAAGAGAAAATCTAAATTAATTTTTAAAGAGCTTTACACTTTGTTTTGATAAAGCGCATTTCATTTCACGGAAAATATAAAAGAAACATGATAATATCCAATTGAAAAAAATATTTTAAATATTTATTTTAAGCGCCAGTGTAAACCAGTTGGCAATTTTACTGCTGGGCAATCGTACATATTGATCACTAGGGCTTGATATTCGATCTAACAGAAAGCATTAGAACGTGATTAGGTATTAATTTATCAAGAAAACTTCTCACTCAATGCGATTTAAAAATAATTGTTTTCTTTATTTTTTACTCTGAAATGATTTTTCTAGTCAAGTCGCAAATGGTTTTGATTATAATTCTCCCAATAAAAACGTATCGAAATTACCAGAAAAATTTTGTGTGTGGCTGTGTATGAGATGTAAAACAAAAAAAAAAAATAAATACATAAATAAACAACAAGAAACACGATAAGAAAAACTCTGACGATCGTAAGTTACAACAACGCCTTTGCATGATTGTTGTGGCAGCACAGCTCAGCTACTGTTTTACGATGCATTGACTTAAAAAGATCTCAGGGTACGGGGGTTGGCCTAGATGAAAAACAATAGCTAAGTGGTGGTGTGATTTAGTTGGTTGTTTGGTTGGTTTAGCTTGTTGATCACATCGCCTTTGATTTCTTATGGGCATTCTAAAGTTTCTTTCTGTTTCTGTACAGCTTTAGTTTTTAATCAGTTGAGAAAATAGAAAAAAACCTAAAAAAAATTTAGAGAAAATAACAACAGCAAACGATGGAAAATAAAAAAAAACAAGTTATTGTTAGCAAACGAATTTTAGAAACTATGACAAGAGTAGTAAGTAATTTAAACAAAAGTCAGATGCGCAAATGTTGAATAGAAAAATCTACTAAAAGGGAAAAGCCAACAGAAAACGTTTGAAAAAATACCAGAAAAAAGTACATACATACTTACATATCGCACTTGATCAACAAGAGGGTATTAACTCAAAATTTTAAAATTTTTTCAGTGGAGGCAAAAAACTTTTGTTTTAATACTACTCTTCTATCACAAAGAGAGATTCAACTGCATTTTTTTTTTTTTTTTTGTAAAAGTGTGGAGAAAATGGTGTAAAGTTTTTACAGTAAGTAGATGTGATCACTTTACATCTATTTCTTGCAAAAAACGAAATTTAAAAAATTTAGAGTTAATACCCTCTTGTTGATCAAGTGCGATATGTACATATGTATTTATTTTACATATGTATTTATAATAAAATATTTAAAAATAAAAATCATCCCTGAAATAAAAGCAAAAAATATTCAATTAAGCTGCTTCTTCTTCTTGTATTAAAAATCCTTACAAAGGATTTTTTTTTTTGTAAAATATTTATAAAACTAAAATAAAGAAAACTCAATAGAATTGTTTTCCATAAATTGTATTAAATTATTTTTTTTCAATGAAAATCAACAACATTTTTTTTTTAACATTTAAGCAATTTCAAATAAAATTAGCATTTCAGTCACATTCGTTAAATGTTGTAAATTAGATGTGTATTTTGTATCGGTTGGCTGACTCTGGATAGATGACAGATACACAAGCAGACAGACTGACAGTTGTTTGTTCGTTTCACTAAATGGTTTGAATTGACCTTCACCTATAAGTCATCATAAAACATAAAATAAACAAACAAATAAATAAATAAATATGTAAGAAAAATGGTCAACAAAGTGGTTAGTTGTAAATACAACAACCAAAACGTAAACGTTCTTCCATAGACAAATAAATCCACCCCGTTTATGTCTACAAATACAGATAAATCATACGTATAGTATGTACATACCCTGCAGGAAATGTCGTTAGTGAAATTATACTCACTCGCTTTTGACTTTGTCACCAGTACTACTCTCTATTACCTCCATACAATGCTTTGTGCTATAGACATTTAGCATGTGATTGTCATTGAAAATATACTAGTAACATTAAGAGTGTTGACTAGGTAGTGATTACGTAGTTCTAATGGGACCAAGTGGAGACATTCAAACCAGAATGTTACTAGTACATTTATATAATTTTAGTCTAGCTGTTAAAACAAACTAAAAAGTATATATGAAAAGTAATATTATCAGGCTCAAGTTCAGTTTTATTAAATTAATGAAAATTCAAAATTACTAAGAGTTTTTTTTTATGTTGGAAAATATTATTATTTATATCCAATCAGTTTTTAGCAGAACGTATCAGTACTGATTTCAAGGCCGCTACACCTCTCTTGAGCCTGATAATATTACTTTTCATGTATATATGTACATCAATATAAGTTCAATATAAAAATACAAACTAAAAAGTGTAGACGTATCATTGACAATGTCATCAAGAAGTCAACACTAGTCGTCAAATTGGTGACCTGTCAGCAATAAGCCCAGTAAAAAGTCACCAAACAAGTAGACAAAAGTGGTGACTTGGAGACAATTGGCCCCGAGTTTACTACAGGGTATGTATATATGCATGAATATTACCAAGTATGTACATAAATAAATGGTCAGATTATTGCCTTTTTGCTTTTCTCCCGTGGCCAATATAATAACGTGTCGTATGCTGTGTATTTGTGTATTTGAGTACAATTTAGTAAATTGTGTTCAGTGGCATGTTTAAAGTACTATTTTTGGTTGTTGCTTTTTGTATTCATGTTGAACAAACATTTAATAACCAATTTGGTCAAATTAGTCTGTTAGTGGTAGTGGTAGTGGTAAACTCAACAACCAAAAGTAATTACCACTTTGTTGTCTTAATAACATGACTGTAACAACTACTGACGAAGCGGATTACATTTGAAATGGTGATTAAAAAACCCAAAAGCATAAAATACTCTAGACGACAATATTACGTTTTTCACAGCAAATTTGTTTATACTGCATTTTTTATATAAAACAATCTGGTATAAAAAAACAGCTTTTTAAAAAAGTACCTTTTATTAAAAAAACATTTTGTGAAAATGTCCTTTTTTTTTGTAATAAAGATACCTTTTTATAAATAAGTACCATTTATGATACTATATACATAAATTTTATAAAAAAAGTATCTTTTATAAAAACTTCCTTTTATAAAAAGAACCTTTTACCCAAAAGTACATTTTATTAGATAATAATATGTAGTACTTTATATAAAAAGTGCTTTTTATCCGTTGTTTTATCGTTGTGTAGAATAAGGTACCTTTAATAAGAAGAACTTTTATAAAACAAGCACCTCATATAAGACAGTATATTTATAAAAAAATTTACTTTTTTAAATAAGTACCTATTACAAAAACTAACTTTAATAAAAAGTACTTTTATAAAAGTAGTACCTCATATAAAAATGCACCTTTTATAAAAAAAAGTACCTCTTATAAAAAATAGCTTTTAAAAAAAGGATCTTTAATAAAAGAAGTACCTTATATAGCACAGTACCTTTTACAAAAAAAGTACCTTTAATATAAAGTACATTTTATAAAAAGACCCGTTTTTGAAAAAGTGCCTTTAATAAAAATTATCTTTTATAAAAGAGTTCCTCTTTTATTTTTTACAAAAAAAAAATACCTTTTATAAAAATTTTTATTTGATAAAACAATTTTTTTAAATATACAAATGTATAAAGACATATAAAGAGATTAAAATCAAAAGCCATGTTTGCCAACGTGAAGGTGTTATGACGTTACTCATACATATAATTATTTATTGGTACAGATGTACAAAATATGTAAGTATGTTTGTGTGTACCTAAACTGATTTGTATGTATGTATTTATATTTACATATATTCTTTGCCCTTGAAACTGTTAAAGGCAAGAAAAAAATAGAACTATCTGTTAATTAAATATTTTTTTTTGTAAATTTTGTTCTTTTTTTCCGAATTCCAAATCTTTCTTTTCCATGCCCTTTTTGTAAACCATCCCCGCCTACGCTTCAAAATAAAAACTATGAAAAAATGTTTCAAATTAATATTTTGGTTTTTATTTTGTTTCATTCACAATAATTAATTCGTATTCAATGGCAGCAGTTCTGAGTCTTAAGGTTTCATACAGACGGACAGAAAGAGGTACCTGACTGACTGGCTGTTCTTTTTTAATTTATTTATCCATACAGCGTGTTTGCACATGTCTTTGTCTGAATTATTAATCCAATGTGACCATAAATTGTGGTACCGCGCTTTGGAATTAATCGTTCGCTTAAAATGCTTTTCTTTTGTTTGGCATTTGGTTGTTTGATTTGACTGTTTTGTTTCTTACGAATAATTTGCATATTTAATGATTTTATCCAAACAACATTTTGTGCATTTCGATATCTTCTTATGATTTCTGTTCAAGTTTTTTGATTTTGTTCGATTGTTTTTTTTTTTTTTTTTTTTTTTTTTTCTGTTTGTTTCAATTTTTATTTTGATTTATAAAACGAGTGGCATAATTATTCATTCAAACGGCGCCCACAACATTGTTCAACATGACACATCATCAATGATGACACTTTAGTGGTGCTGTTTGTTGTTGTTGTTGTTGTTGCGTCGTCCTCTTTTAATCTTTTCAAACAAATTTATTTTGGATTAAAACAAACAAGAAACAAATGATTAATTATACCAAATAATTTATATTATGTTTGCGCAAAACTTAAGTATAGATTCGATTATGATAAAGATAATTTGTTAAATGTTTTGCCAAATTTTAGCAAATGAATTTTTATTCCGCATTACCGCATTCCACTCAAGCAAGTTCTAATGGAGAGCTTTTAGCGATTAGTATCAAACATAAACCATTTAGAGATTATCAAAGTAATAAATTGAAATAAGTTTTTCAAAGATCTTTGATTTATAATATTAAAGCGAAAACAGGTAAAAATTTTAATTTACGTCAATGTCGAGGGTGGTGTTGGCTGAAGCGGTTAGCGCGTTGACTACTAAGCAAACAATGACGTGGGGCCTGGGTTCAAACCCTGGCCAGAGCAAGTCAATCAACATCATTAATTTCTGTAATGTACATTAGTGAGACATTGTATTAATTGTGGTCGGACTATTTAAGTGATGAAGGCATAGCACTGGTCACTAAAAAACTGTTTCGACAGCGATTGATGATGTTCCAAGCTAATGTACACAACATCGCCCTCCTTCGTCGGTATGCAGAAACATCGGCGAAGTAAAACAATTAATAAAATGCCTGCCAATGCAGCTTAACAAAGTGAATACGTCTACCTAACACCGGAGGCGCCTCAACACTGCTATAAAAATTAACATAACGCGCAAAGCAGAGTTGTAAAAGAGTTAATTAAGCCTTCTACATTTTCAACATAGGGGTCATCCGCTGAGTGCTGGTCCTAATTAAAAAAAAAAAAAAAAAAAAATGTCGTTTAGTTTTTATGAAGATTTTTTTTCAATTTGGTTTAAAATGTGTACATCGTTTTTAAATTAAGGTTTTGAAAAAGTTTTCTTTATTTTGTGTTTCGAATTTGCAAGAATTCTTCCATGGATGGATGGCTGCACTTCATTTATATTTCTTGTAAAATATTTTATTTGTCTTTTATTAACTTTATTTATTAATTACATATTCGAACTATTCATAATAAATTTTAAATTCTTTCTGTAATTGTAATTTCCACAACTTCCCCCTAATGTGATAATTGCATTCAGTCTTTTTTAGATTATGACAAATGCGACAAAAAGTACCCGATCCAATAGAAAAACAATTCTCAATTCTAAGCACGTTTAATCATAGCGAAAGAAGAAAAGAAACACATATTCATTTGTGCACTGTCCATAATGACTGGCAGACTGACTGACTGACTAAACACGCTGCAAGATGGAATATTTCATAAGAACAAACGAATAATGTGGCTGGTGTCTAGTCGATATTCAATATCGAATATCAGAAAGCTACTGTACAATAATAGTTGGACTCTGGTGTCTCAAAAGGAAAATTGCAAATAAAAATCGCAACAATAACAAAGACAACTAGACTTTTAAAGATAAAAACTGAAAAAGTCGTATTGAAAGAAAAAATACAAAATAAATTATAAGAAACAACAACAAGAGCCATCTTTGTTATGGTGATTTGATATGGGCTTTGATGGCGATGGCGATGATGATGATGATGATGTTGATGTTGATGTTGATGATCAGAATGAGAATGATGAATAGGTCCCGATACCGCCGTCAATAATTAATATGCCATGCAAGAATTTTTATTAATCATAAAAAGACGAGCGAAAAACGTCTTGGATGTTAAAAGCACAAAACGTTTATATCAACACACCCAATAAATAGTAAATAAGGTAACAATACAAACGGCAACAACAACGACAACAACATGAGAAGTACATAAATACAAAAGCTAATTCGTTGCAGAATTTGCATGCGGATTACGGATTGCAGAAATGCAATTGCCAAATGCATAAATTATTTTATATATTTTCAACATCTCCTTATAAAACATGGATCATCACCATACAGACAGAAAAAGATGGCTGCAACAAAGTTAAGAATGACATTCCATATTCAATAAATATGCCATCAATATATGTATGTATATAATACATACAGTAGAGACAATACATACGGACAGTCCGTCATAATCACAGACACACCCACACACACTCAGAGTGACAAACAGAGTCTGCCTGCCAGCCAGTCACTCATTTATACAATCTTAGCTAGTTGCACGAGTACATTCATTATCACTCATATGTGTTGATTTATAACCACTAACGTTTCAACCATTAATGCCAACAACCATCGCTATACGTTGATAATGATATTAATTGTTGTTGGCAACAAATTTATTTATATACATACATACTCGTATATATGTATATGTATGTACTTATGTATGTATGTATGTGTGTATGAATTTATTTAAAAAGGCTCAAGACAATTAAAAATCATGCAAAAGTCCAGACAATTGATATGCAGTCATATACAAAATGTTTAATAACTTGTGTTATGCGCCACACCAACTCTACAGGAATAACAGCAACAACCACAAGCACTCTGTGCTGGCACACAGCACACCGTCAGTCTACCAGCTAGTCAGTTAGTCCAGTTAATCATCCATCAGTAGTAAAAAATGGGGATTTTCATCAAAAAAAATTCATAACAGCTACGCAACCAAATTAAAACAAAAAAGATTTATGAAAACTTTTTACAGTGGAGCAACAAATAATAATATATAAAAGTTTACTCATTGATTTTCAATTTCATCACCATTCGAATTAATTTGGTGTTATTTTGCGAAGTAAAATTTCTGATCTAAGCCGTGAGTTGCTAAACTTGAAGTCTTAAATTGAAATTTTTGTCCATAAATAAATAATCGTATGTTGCGCAGAAGACTTTTCGTACTAAAATCTATTTTGCATAACTTGTAATCGTTTAAAATTAATTTAAATTACAAATATTTATTTAATTTAAAACTGGTATTTTTGATTTAAAGACCAGCTTTACATATTAGAAACTGACACAGTAGAGAGAAAAACTAGAGTAGTTAGATTATTTATTATAATTTTACTGTTGCCATTTTTACGATTAGTCTCAGGTGACTATAATCGCAAAGTTACACATGTTTGCAATTTCATATATCGAACAAATCATAAACATGTGTGTTTATTAAAGTCTCTCATATAAAAATATGTAATTTTTATGCACGTGTGTAATACAAACGACCGTCATTAAATACATTTTTACATATTCCTCGAAGATCAAACTCTTATATTTTTCATATACACAATTATATCACTCTAATGTGGGGGTTACACAGATATTCGATATTTTCTTCTTCGATTAATTTTTATTCGAGTAAGATTTAATGTCATCACTTTTAAGAATAAAAAACATAAATGGTGCTGTTAAAATTTTTAATCACAACTTATACTTTCCTAAAATATTTGAATTCATTACGAAAACATATTTTTTTGTGTGTACATACATACATATGTATATGGAATTAAATAATTTATGTAAGAATAATAGTTCCTCGCATAACTTCATTTCGATATTCTTTGGCTAATTTTTATTCTACTAAGTTTTAATCGAATAATTTTTATTCGAATATTTTCTTTGCTACTAAAAAGTCGTTACAGTACGAGTACTGTACCTTCAGTTTAAACAAATTTTATTAAATTAATTTTGCTTGAAACATTGTTGATTGTCGAATAATACTTATTCAGTCATTTGTATTCGAATAATTTAATTAGAGTAACTAATTTTTTAATAATTTCAGTTCGAACTATCTCCATTCGAAAAAGATTTATTTAATAATTTCGCACCTATAATTTTCATTTAAATTATTTTATTCGAATACTTTATATTAGATTTATTTTATGCGAGTACCTTACATGCGATTAATTTTTGTTACACTGTCTAATATAAAACATTACAATTCGAATGATTTTAATTTATATGATTTTTATATATAATTTTTATTCGAATAATTGTATTCGAAAGTACGTCTAATCGTATTTAAGGTAATAATTGGTATATATTATTATTATATCTTTCTTTCTCTTGAATGAAAATGTACTCATGATTATATCTTCAAAACTATTTTTAATATAAATAAAAGGACACGTCAAAAATTGAACAGATGTGACAGTAGACGACTCTTTGTCATATTAGAATTATTCAATTCCATGAATTCGATTATGTCAGATTATTTTGACATTTATTATTGTCACTGTTGTTGCTGTCTATCAGATATGTACATACAACAATGTTTAATCATCATTATCTCTATAATGATCAACGATATACAAATTATTGTCATTTTTATACGATGGCTTTAATGATGGCACACTGTCTGTCACTTAAAAGAATAATGGTTTTGATTGCTTTGGTATTCACGAAATGATTTAAAATTAGTATGAATTTATGTAGAAGTGTTGATTGCAGTTCCTCAATTTTTTTTTTTTTTTTGTTTTAATTTCTTGAAAAAAAAAATATTTATTCGAATATATAAATTACAGTGAAGTGTTAATTGCTGCATAAAAGCCATTAAAAGGTGATAAAAATTCAAATACGAGTAAATCCAATTTCTGTGATCACCATCAATGTAATAAATATAAAAAAAAATCTAATTTTATTATGAAGTATGTAAAATATATATGCAATATATATATATATATATATATATATATATATATATATATATATATATATATAATACGTGTATATATTAAATTTCGGATCTTAGTGATCATTAATCATGTGATCCATAAAATAAACATTTTGAAAAATATTTAAAATTAAAATTTTCCTCTTTGAACACATATTTGCTTTTCGTATTTTCCTCCCATGATAACAAAAAACCAAACAAAAATATCGTGCGATTTCCTGTAAAACTTCTTAAATTGTCATTAGAGTGATTGTAAACAAACTGGAGCTGTCATAATTATCCGACTCTTTTTCATGATTATAATCCCAAAATTGCATTGAATGATTAATTTGATAGCTAATTTGACACAATTTTATGATACATTTAATCGTTCCACATACACACACACACATACACACAAAAATTATTAATTGAAGAGTTAATGAGGTGTGATAAGTGCGATAATTGAAGGTTAATGAATTATTAAACTAATAGAATTTAATAATTTTTAATGCCATAAAATAGTCATGAACAACAAAGACTGGTTTTTTAAACCATTAAATAGATGGAATTAAATAAAAAACTATTGTGACAGTGAAAACATTTCCTTCTGGTTTAGTATCAATAAAAACAAAAAGATTAAAAAAACAAATCCAAATGGAATTGATGACGTATGAAATGTACAATAATAGTGGGTTTCACAATTATTTAACATTTAAAAATCATATTCAGAACGCATATTTTTCTTAACTAACCCATCCCCAGTAAGCCAGTGTAAACAAATCATATGAATAGTTTCCTATTCTCTTCTAAGACAAATAAACTATTTTTAGACTTACAAATTAACACTTGTGTTTATTTGTTTTTTGCTACTGGTATCGATTTAGATTAACAATAAATTCGAACTGATTTCATTCCATTAAAATTCCTATAAAATATGTGAACTTGATAATCATCCATAAGACGGATGACAACTGCGTACCAGGAAACTTAAAAAAATATTCTATATAAATAAATAAATATAATAAAGAGTTTTGAGCTGCAGCACTAAATCGCAACAACTACAACAACAGCAAAGCTTAACAACAAGTCAACAAATAGAAAAAATAGCAAAATCGAAAAACAAAACTAACTACATAAATATTGTATGCATTTCAAATGAATTGTGAGTAAAAAAACATCAACAGAATTTAATTGCATACAAACACGAAATTTAGAATCACGGACGCACACACAAACACACAAACACACTTGCACTTGCCTGCAAGTATCTGTATGAATTTAAACTAGAATGGAATTGAAACTGTAAAGGAAATACTTGTGCATTGGTAAAATGAACTTGTAATCTAAAGCCAACAAATACATTTTTAATGGTTGTTGTTATTGTTATTGCTTATTTTTTCTCTCACTATTCAATATATTTATTGAAATCAAAGTTAAAACATCAACAAGGTTTCTCTGTACGTTACAAATTTAAAAATTCATTATGAATTTTAAAAGAAATTCGTCCGTGATTTTTCTTGCTTGTTTGTGTTTTATTAGTTTTTTTTTTTTCTTGGTGTCATTGTTGCACTTTTTTCGATTTAAAAAATTTGGCTTAAAGCCAGCGCAAATCTTTAACTTTAATTGCTTGTGTTAGATGGTGATAATTAAATTATCATTTACAATCATTCTAACACCTTCACTATGGCTGTGGATAGTTTTTTTTTTCAAATTATGCTTTCGCTTGGGTGGAAAATATTTTGGATTTTATGTCATATATTTTCTTTGCCGATTTTTTCATGAGCGATATTTCTTACTGCCAACATTCTAATATTGCGATCAGCGTTACCAAGTTGTCAAGTTTTCCCATTTTTTACAAGTTTTTTGAGATGCCAAAAAGTTTTAAATTTATTGGGTAAAAAAACAAGTTTTTTGAATATATATAAAGTTTTGTAAAGTTTTTTATAAATACATACATAATTTAACTTTTGCAGAATATCGGATGAAAATATTAAGTGATGTTTGTATGCGATGAAACGACCTTATTACTGCAACAGTGTCTAATTGTGTTTACTCCCTCTTAAGTACAACTATGCCGTTTTTATACATTGACAATTTGTAGCTAACTTTTGGCAGTTAGTGTTTGTGGCGCAAAATAAATTTAAAAAACATGGACAAATATTTAACGAAAAATGGTAAGAACAATGAAATATTTCCATTTCTAAATAAAACAATGTACAAATAAGAAATATATTTATTAATGTATGCTATATTTATTTAAAGATCTCTAAATCTAAAAAAGAATTTTATTTTGTTTTTTTTTATTATATGTTATGTTTTTGATTTTAATCATTTTTATATTATATTCATCATATATTATAAAATAAATCAAATTTTTATATTTTTAAATAAAATGAATTCCAAATACAGTTTTGTGTTTTCTTTTAAAATGTTGGTACTTTTGAAGAAAAAATAAGAAATATAAGAAGTTTTTTAAAAAATATATATGGTAACGCTAATTGCGATTAACAAAAAAAGAAAGTTTGGAATATTGAATACACTGCCAGAAATTTCATACAAACCAAATGTAGATTTAAATTGTTTATAAGAAGTTACAAATATTTCTCGTATTCTATTTCATTAAATAAAGTTGGCCAAAACATGATGTTCTGAATCATTAGTATCCACTTTCATTAGAACATAAGTTGTTGGTTCGTATAAATGGAAGTGTTCTGATTGGATATTCAAATATTTTTAATAATAATTTAAATATGAACTTGGTCCGAAATGATATATTTCAATATTAATAATACTTTTAAAACGGCTACAAAAAAAATTAGTTTGAAACTAATATGCCGTTTTTACCAACTGCTTGGTTTGAGTAGAAAATTTTTATGTAAACCAGTCAGTTTTATTGAGTGATTCCCATACAACATTTCTAAAAAAGTCATGTATTTTGGAAACAGCACGCAATATATTAATTTTAAAATGATATACTGTGGGTCAACAAAATTCAAATGTTTGTGAAAATTTTTACACAGACAACGGACCCTAAAATGTAAACTTTTTTTTAAATTGACAAAGAATTCACAAAAGATAGATAATTAGTTTATTTACATACTAAAGTGAGTTTTTCATCCCAATCAAATCAATGTCAGTGAGTGTGCAAAAAGTACTGCACTGCATTGTGTATCACATTTAAAATCATAAAATACACTTTATATAAAATTCACTATTTTATAGTTATTTTTTTTCATGCAACATTGAAAATGCAATAAAGATTGATGCGATGCGATAAAAAGAGCTCAACATTTAAATAAACACACAAATTAAATTTTATTAATAATTAAAATAACAATATTTAATATTAATACGCTGCTAAGAAACCACAAATGATACTTTTTTTTAAATTATAATAAAATATTGCAACAATATTAAAAATTTATTTAAATCAGGCAAGAAAACAACAAATGCGATATAAAAGAGATGCCAAAGAACTAAAATTTTTATTGCAGATAGACTGGTTTTAAATATTTGTTTGTTTGTTTGTTGCTGGTTTTAATTTATCAGGAAGTTGAAATTTATATGAAAATTAAAAAAAAAATTCTGAAGACGAAGAAGAAAAAAACAGATCTAAAACATGACGACAAAAAAAAAGAAAAAAAAAAGAAGAACCACAACTTAAACTACTTGAGTGGGTATTTTGATAACGAACAACAACAAAAAACATACGGAATTATATGGCACTAATATTGGTAACAGAAACAGTGATCAGCTAGAGCAAATGGCTAAAGCCACAGTTGACAGAACTGAACCAAAATGCCATAAAGAATAAACAGCATTTTTTTGTCTCTTCATGTTCTTCCTCTTCTTCAGAATATGTATGTATCTTTTTTGAAAAGTTTGTAGATGAAACATACCGTAAACAAAAAAGCAGTTAAATGCACAAAATTATCACATCACACCAATAACAAGCCATCCGGTCAAAACTGACCATCACAATCTCAACGACAAAAAAACACTACCGACAAGCAGATGTTTAAAAGAAGTAAATGATTCAGTATGAATATAAATAATAATCATCGTGTTAATAAGAAAACTCGTTTTATATTTTATGTGTCTAACATCTGATTCTAATAATAGGGAGCAGATATTCAAGGAAAAAATTCATTATTTCAGCGAATTGATTATTGATTTCGTCCACATGTATTAATACGTTAAATTTTTTAGCTGGTGTTTTTATTTTGTTAAGGACTATCCCCAGCGAATGTTTTTAATAAACCGTTTTAAATTGAACCTCAATGAATATTTTCATTGAATCGACGTATTTTTTCACAAAATTAATGAATGTACCTCGTTGAATGCTTACAGTTGGTTATATTAGGTATCAGGAAGAGTTGCTGTCCGAAATAAAGTGAATGATAAAAATATTATTTATTTGTTGTGGTTTGAATAATCTATATGGTGCATTTCGTTGTATGCTAATACCAACTCAACATTAGATCATTAACAACGCTTGAAAATTTTTTAAACTCTTTTGTTTAGGCACAAACTCTCAAACATGTTATGAGAATTACAAATATGAAAGCATAATCGTTTTAAAAAAAAACTTGTACAAACAACACAACTAACTATTTTTATTCGTTAGGATCCTGTGTAATTTTTCTTAAATAAATTTTTAAGAATATAAATTCTTGAGAATATTTTGCATAAAATGTCACAAGAATAAATTAAGTCAAGGTTGAATTAAACACGCACTTGAAGTATTCTGTATGGAGGATTAGTATTTTAGTGATGCAATTCTTTTTGGCGTTTTAGAATTTTTTTAAAATGAGGCAATTTTTTGTTTGTACACAACAATTAAATCTTTCACAACTCTGTACACGACTATAAACCAGGGACGAAACACCAACAGAATTGCAACCAACCAAACTGCCGACCAGCATTGATGGCCATGCGTGTGGTGACTTAAAAAATTATAACAAGAAATAAAAACGAAAATTAAATTTAAAAAATAAAAGAAATCAAATGGACAAGTATTTTGCACATGTTTAAAAGAAATAAAATATCGGAGAAATAACTACTGGAACAAGCGTCCACACACTCCCATATTCACACACACACACTAGCTAATGATATTAAAATTTTATTTTGGAGGTCAACTACTTAATGCTTCTCTAGCAACCGGCCAACAGCCAAAACACTACAACTTTTTCCTTCTGGTAACAAAAAGAAGAAGAAAAACATAAAATAAAATAAAAACGACAAATAAAACAGAATTTTTTCAAAAATTGCAGATCAACCAACCAACAACAGAAACAACAATAAATACAACAACAATAAAAACTAGAATATAATTTATTTAAGAAATGGAAATTTCTGTTGCTGCTGCGCGTTGCCGTCTGCCTGCCACTGATGCTGACAAACAACAACAACAACAACAACAAAAATGAATGCAAAAGCCAATAACATCCATCCATCCATCGTAGAATAAAGAATTAATAAAAGTGTAAATGTAACAAGAAAAATTTTATTTTATCTAAATCTTTAGTTTAATACGAATATAAACTGACCTTGATGGCTTGATTAAATATCTTTAGTCACTGTCACAGGACCAAAAAAAAAACAGAATAACAACACATGCATCCATGCATGCATGTGCAAAACTGTGCAGAAAAAATGAATTAATTTTTAAAAACGAAAGAGATTTATGTTTAAGAACCAATAAGACGTCGTCTGTCTGCGTTAAACTTCAAAAAAAAAAAAAAGAAAGAATAATATGAAGGTCATTTACGTTGCGAGGATCCATAATAAGATAAATCCATTGAAAGGCCATAAATTCCAGCAGAAACGGGATAAAAGAACAATTAATTTTTACCTGACAATTTACACAAGCACAGTCACTGATGGTTGAATGTATTAACTCGTATGATAGCAACTTTCTCAGAGTTGAACTTAAATAAGGATTTTAAAAGGACTTTTTAATATCATAATTTTCATATTGCGTAGAAAGTTATCAAAATTTTAGTTTCCTTTTAGAGATTATGGGACAATATTCAGTAGTTAATCTGAAAATTCTAAACTATAATTCACTTATTTATAATTTGATCTGATATTTAATTAAAGCAAAAGACCCTCGTGACGGCCAAAAGCTGTCTAGACATTTTTACTTATTTTTTTTTTTTTTTTTGTGTTGCATTTGATCGGAATTAAATAGTATTTGAAATAAGTTCCCACCTTTTTTTTAAGCCAGTTTAATGCTCAATTGTCTACGATTTCCTATTGTTGCAGTTTATTTAAGTGAACCGAATTATATAAATTAATTTATTTTAATTTGATAAAATTTAACAATAACACCAACAAAAATTTTTTTTATTAAATTAAAATAGTTATCCACAAATGGCTAAAAACAAGTAAATTTCGACAAAAAGCACAGCATTAAGCTGTGTTTAATCTCCAAGATGCATAACCCTGCTCTCAGGGTGGACGTTGGGCAGCATAAGGATATTTTTAAAATTTAAAACTAATATTTGAAATAATAACAAAACTGTAGCACAGGATAAAGTGGCCTTCGAAAACAGCAAACTGTCAAGCTCTACTTTAGTGCCGGAAATTGGAAGGATTTTAATATATTTTTTTTTTTTTCTAGTAAATATAAAATACAACTTTGCAATAAGAAATTCAATAAGAATTTAATAACTTTCAGTTAGAAAATTAAATTAAAATTATGTGCAAACATAGATATTAAAATAAAAGTCGATTTAAATCATTTTTTTATAGAAAAATTAACATACATAAAGCGAGCACCTGAGACATTTCTTAAATTATTGGTTTTTTATTTATTTGTTCTCGACAATAACCACAAAAACTGTTTTCATAAATTTAATACACCATTTTTGTTTAACTATTTTAATAAAAAGACACAACAACTTCCCCTTTTGAGAAAACCACAATTTTATATAAATCTGTACGAGTATGTAATAAATAAAAGCCATCATCATTTTAATGCAAATATAAGCAATTGTTTAATTTAAAATTTATAAACAAAAAAAAATATAAAAAAAAAATTTATAAAAATAAGTTCCAGGTGTTTTTTCCCCCTTTTTTCAATTGAACCACAAAATAGTCTCGCACTACACATCGGGAATTGTATGGAAAAAAATGAATATTTAAAAATAAATTGCACTTTATTGTAGCAACACAATATTAAATCAATATTCATGTAGAGTGTTAAAAGAATAAAAAAAATGAAATGCTTGAAAATATATTTCTTTGTGATTTGAGTACATATTTTATTTTATTTTTTTTTTTTTTTTAATATTTATTGATGACTAAACAATCGTTTCCCTTAATTGTTCTTTGGCTTCCTTTTACCAACCAGCGTTTTTTAATATCAAAACACAAAGTTTGTTAAAAATCAGTTTATACTATTATCGGTTTTTTTTTCTTTCTTTTTTTAATTGAATCAATATCATTCATCACGTTTTCGTATGATGTTTAAATCGGACACTCTTCATCATGAACACCTTTGAATAACACATACATACATACATACATACAACAGCAAATAACAACTATTGAGAAATGTTTGCAAAAATGTATTTATTTGTTTTAGGTACTTTTTTTATCTTTCAAACAAGTAGTTTAACTTGGGATACAAATTCATACATACATACATACGTACTCTTGTATGTGTACAGGCATATATTTTTTAAGCAATTCTTAGAACAAATTATGATTTTCATACCCGTACAAAGAAAGTATTGGTTTAAGTGAATCATGCTTTAAAAACTATTTTTAATTTATAGCAGGTTGTATTTCCATACAAATTTTGATGTATAAACCTTTTATAATTAATCACTATTTGCTTCTGAATAAGAACAGCATAGTTCTACAAAACTTCTTAGACGACAGTTAAAATAAAATGAATTTTGATATGTAAAAACCCCCGCTGCAAGTGATACTGTAACATAACTTCAAGATTATTAAGCGTTTTTTTCCAAAATAATCAAGTGAAATTGGAAAGGAAGTCTAAGAAGTTGTTGTCCAGCCTGATCTGGTAATAGTGGAGTTTAAGATCATATGAAATGAATTTTTAAATTACAATATATATACCTTCAAAGGAAGTCTAGAAGTGTCTGTCCTTCCTGATCCTTTGTACGGATTTGAAGTCAGCATATTACGAAAACAATATGTTATGAAATTTCAGTGAATTGATTTAAATTCATTAATTTTATGAAACAATTCGTTAAATTATTGTACAGTTACATTGTTTTAATGAAAATATTCATTGAAAGTTTTTGCTTTTAACGAATGCATTTTTTTTAAATTTGGTACAAAAATTACACAAAAAATTACATTGAAATTTCGTTTCGACATAAAAATAAAATTTTTCTTTTTAATTTAAAGCTCTAAACAATATTGTGTCCCTGTTGTTTTCGTACACATACATACATACATATGTGGATTTATATATGGACATATTGCATATTTTCAATTAATTTCGTTGTTAAAGTTCCCCTCACAATGAAAATTGTATATTCATTCGCTAAATTTCAAATTTTCAATTACTCAAAATATAAAAAAGTTTCTAAAAAATTCTGTTTTTGATTACATGATTAGCTGATTCAATTAAGTTATATATATTTTGTCGATCTGAAGGATGTTTAATCCAAAGAAATTTTAATTATTCAGGCCTATATTCGTATAATTGATTGATTGATTCAATTCCTGAATTAATTGGAACTAATTTTGTATTTTGATTAATTGTATTAATTGAAAATATTTTAGTAATAATTCTTTCTGTTTTGCTGTACGAATATATTTCGCCTTAAATCGAGAACAGTATACCCGATGTATGTATAATAAAATTACCTTCAAGTGGTTTCTTAATTATTCACAATGAAAATAAAATATTTGTGTGTTGCCGACCCGTGTCATACGAGTGAGTGTAGTCTCTATTATCTATTAACTGAATTGTAAAATTATTGTATTTTATGTAAATTATCTGAGAGATAATATAACGTTCTCTTTTTATCAAAATTCTTTTGCATATTTGTTTTTTTTTAATTTGTTTAAAATACGTCTTAATTAAAATTAATCACAATCTTTTAAAGATTTATGCCAACGATTTTGAATCAACACCAGCTGGACTAACACTTTTTAAAATTCAATCATTCAATTGCTTGAATGTTAATTTTTTAATAAAATTGTGTTTCTTTTTCTTCAAATCAATTCTTTATTTATTTAGTATTTCTTTTTATTAAATTAATTACATACTTTTAAAAAAATATTATAGTTTATTTGAATAACTTTTTTACCATTCTTTCTTCAGCGTTTATAAATAAATTTAAAATTATTCTTTTGTTTTTGAAAAATACAATTGATAATTTATTAATCGAAAATATTTTGAACGACCTTGCGGATCATCTTCAACGTGTTTTCGAGTTTTCTTGAATGTTTACCTGAGTTACACGTTGCTGACATTTCTATCTAAACTATTTGACTAAAGAGAGACTACAGGTAAAACCGAAGAGAACTACATACAACTTTACATGTTGGAAATCTTAAAGATTACACGGTACAACAGCAAAATGTAACAAATTTTGTATCGACTGTGTCGGTTGGGAGCAGAAAAAGTTTGTCATTGAGATTAATTTTTGGGGAAATCTCAAATTGATTCGCTAGATCGAATAAATGTAATAATTTCTCAATATAATTTTTTTATATTAAAAGATTGCAATAAATTGAAAGTGAAAATTAAAATAGTTACAAGAATATCGTAGGTTATTGGATTCTTAAAAGATCTTATCATTAATTTTACTAAATATTTTGAAATGTTTTTATATTAATTTCAGGGTTCTTCGATGTCGGTTTAATGTGCTACAGTTGTAATAATATAAATTTGCTGACGTAATTCTCTCCACACAGGTGAGTTCATGGTTCAAAGTTGTTAACTTCTACTTTTCAATACAATTGTTTGTTGTTTTATTTGTTTTTTTTTTCTGTTCTCAAAAATAGTTTAGAACACTTTTATTAGTTTTTTTTTGTTGTTGTTGCTATTATATGTGAAGCTAAATTGAAACAAAAAGCTGTAATCCAAAAAAAAAACGACAAACTAAAAATGACGACCCAGTTGGACTTGAAAGTGCATTTGGAAGAAACAAATAAAAAACACAAAAATTAAATATTGGAAAAAACCTAATTTTTGTGGCTTAGAACATGTTTTAATTGTAAAACTACAAAAATAGAAAAAAATTATAAAAAAAGTTTTCTTTTCTATGAGTATTAAAATCAACTACTAAATACTTTTTCTTTGTTTTTGTTTTTGTTTTTTTTTTTTTTTTTTGTTTAAAATGGAATTGGTTTCACTACGTGCTGTACGTTTGAAATGTAGAAAAATGCCAAAAAAATTCAACCAACAAAAATTCAAATTAAGGGTTTTCAAACAATTTAGTACAACTTATGGACATTATGTCATTTTTAAATAATAATGTGACAAAAATACACACACACACACACAAGTAATGCAATACAAGTATTTTCACCGTGAATAAAGTACAAGTACGAGTACAAACATTTTAAAATTGCCAAATTAACTGCTTCAAAATTCGTGACAATACACATGACACAGACACACACACTCTCAAATACTCACTTATGCAAACACAATGTGGCGGCTTATTATGTTAACCCAAATTAATTCTCATACCTTGAGTTATGTGAACAATGTGTTTGTTGTTGTACAAATGGCCAGCAATTAATTCTACTTGTTGTTTAGAAAAATACTACTCAACTGTATAATTATTTAGCGCAAAAAAAAAAAACAAAACAAAATAGAATTCTCGTTAATTTACGGTCAGTGTCTATTTGGTTGTTGTTGTTGTTGTGATTGAAAAACCAAAACCACAAAAGTTTTCTGGTTAGTTATCAACTGTCATCTTTTATTTGTATGAATTAGTTCATTTATTTCTATCGTTTTGCATTAAAATTAATGTAGAAAATGAAAAATCGAATGATGCGAAATATTTTTGCAAGTACTGCAATACATAGGTGCCTTAATGGCAGTCGAGAGTTAAAGAGCCCATTAAGTCTTCCTGGGTTAAAATAAGTCTGTCAATCGTACGTTCCATTTTGGGGTTTAAAAATATTTATATTTAATGTATTTTTACTACCACCGCTGTTGCATGACGATCTGCTGTTGCGTTGCAAGCCGGCCACTGAAAATATGTGGTTGCCAGAAAAGCACTAAAATAACAAAAGAAACTATCAACTCTCAGCTGAAAATTGCCATTCGTAATATAATTTTCAGCAACAGGCAATCCAACTGAGTTTCGGTTGCCATCTATAATCAACCTATTAAACATTTTTCCAACTTACTGTTTACTCAGATACAAATTTATTTTTAATTAAAATTTTAATTAAATTTACAAATTTTTTAATTGATTTTATTATTATTTTATTATTATCAACACAGAAAATATTATACCCAACAAATTTTCAATTATTACAGTTAATCATATATTAAAACTAGTTTCAATTAATTCCTTTGTTAAATCAATTAACTATGTGCTTAAAAGCAAATTTTTCTGTCATATTTTTAAAAAATTAGAATATTTATATTCTAGTGATTAAATTTACAATTTTTGTCGTAGGTTGATCACATTCCAGATCATCTCACTGAGGTTTAGAATTTTTTGCTTTTTATAAAAAGTTTATGAGCGAAACTTATTTTGAAATGAAATCAAGAACATTCAAGTTTATGTTCTAACAATAACGTCAACAATAATATTAACATTATTAACAAGTTCTTGTGTATTTATCTTTTATTTATTAAATGCTTCATTTGTTTAGCTAATTTGTATGCACTTGAAATTTTGTAAGCAGTTTATTTCAATGTGAAATTTTTAGTTTGTAATGATTTTATTTTTAATGCGGACAGACAAATATCCAGCCAGAGAAGAGTTAGAATAACTGAGCTAGGATTGACGTTTTCATTAGGCACTAAAATTTCTCAACTACTGACGTTATTTTTATGGTCCTTCCAACCGCAGATTGAAATCACATCCCCAAAATTGTTAAAGCCAGAATTAGATGTGTTCTATTAATAACAGCATGCATCTTCTTGTGTTACTATGTGTAATTACAGACACAGTGTTCGCTAAACCAAGCCAACAAATCCAATTACCAAATTAAGCTTGTTTGTGGTCCTTCAAACTGTACGTCTATCTTTCCCGTTTACCAGATGTTAAGCTTGCCGGAGTTTATGATGGCTAAAAAATAAACAATTTTTATAAATGAAAATAGAAAAATTTATTTCGACTTGATCTTGTCACATAATAATTTTAATAAATCAAGAATCCAAAACAAAAAAATGAATTTTAGGAAAAATGCAGAAAAAAAGGAATAAATTTGTCGAACATTAGACAAAATCAAATCATGCTAATTCAAAGACATTAAATTTTGATTTTTTAACTATGTCAAATTACACTTCTCATATATTATTTCCAATAATGAACTGAAAAACGATAAAAGGTTATGAACACAGACAACAACATTGTTATGTTCTGCCGCATAGGTATAAATTAACGTATATTTACCTTTTGCTCCCTCAAATTTTATCCCATTACCAGTTTGTTCTGGCTAAAAATTGTATGAATTTTGACCATATAATAATCACTTTCATCACAATCTTAAAAGATTAGTATAAAATTATTTTGATACAAGTACAGATATATTGATAATCAATATTGCAGAACTGCTGGGTATTCAAATTACTGCATAATTTTAATAAACAAAACTTTGCACGAATTTAACCAGAGTGCAAGCGATTCTAAAGTTATAATGCATTTATTTAATAAAACAATTTACATACAAATACAATTGTCAAGTATAATTAATAGTGATGCCTAATGACAAAATGTTTGTTTCCAAATGACCTACAAAATTGAAGTAAGTAAATTTAGAATTTTAATAAAATCGTAAACAGTTGATATCTTTAAATTTTCTTCAATATTTTCGAAGCGAAATATTCTAATAATTTAGGCAATAAAACAATTTAACTGATAATAATACTTTATTTGTGAATGCATTTTGCCTTAAAATACATTTGACAACATTTCAATAATCAAGACCATGAATGATTTTGTACAATCAAGTGCAACAACTTTTTAGTTTTTCAATTTAAATTTAGACTATATTTTATCTAAAATGTAAAATCTATTAAAAAATATTTATTTCTAATTATATTTAATTCTACAATAAAATTAGAAGAAGTCACTTTTATAGATCCAAAGCTGCATCACTTTGCAATTTCTTTAAATATTTTTCAAACACCTTTTAGAACATAAACCAAACTGTCAAAATATTATTCGACTAATAGTACGAGTAAGTTTAATAATTATATTTTTTTTTTTTGTCAAGGCATAATTTTTTGTGTCGGGTAGACTTAAAATACATGGGGGCAAGAGTAATCACGTGGACCTAGGCATATTGATACCAGTTATACCTGCCGCAATTTGCCTGAAAAAATGTCTACCTGGGATGTAAAAAAATATACTCCAAAATTTGTTTTTACATAAAAAAAATACAAGCCTTGATGTGGTCTCTGGAGAACAAGTGTTATATTCTGTGCGAAATTATATAAATTCCACCATGAAATAAATTTATTAATTAAAGAACAAAAAATAACAAAAATATAGAATGAAAAATATATTCTTGAAAATAGCAAAACAAACTAATATTTTGACCTTTGACCCAGGGCAATAAAAATCATTAAAGCAACCAACGTTTATATTAATCAAAAGTCTGTAATTTGTTACATGTATGCGTATGTGTGTGTGTGTATGTATGTGTGTGTGTATGTGTGTGTGTGTATGTGTGTGTGTGTAAGCTGTACACCTTACAATAAATTTCGAACATCATCATCTATTGAACGGCAGCAAAATAATTATTTACGACAAATAATAATAGCAAAAACAACAAAAACAAAAAAAATACACATTTAAAACTTAAATAATAAAACAAAAAAACCAACAACAACAACAAAAATTTATTATCATTTAGAAACCAACCAAACTTTTAATGACATCGCTGTGTTGTTGTGTTCAAAGTCAAAAACGTTTTTGTTTGTCAAAATCACCAAATGTTCGTTTAAAAAACGTTTGTTACGGGCATTTATTTTTGGTTTAGAATTTAGTTCGCATTTTGTTAACAACAACTACATAAAATCTATTGCTGTTGTTGAATATTTTTCCCATTATTTCTGTAGTTGTAGTGGAGTTGTCATTAAAAGAATATTGTTTGAAATTTATTTCTGAACCTTTTTTCATTATTTGGCGGAATGACAATAATGGAAAATTTATATTCGTTTCGTTTTTTTTTTCTTTAAAATTTACCACGCCCAGAAGAACTCAGGTAATTGTAATTTTATAACATGTAAAATAAATTATCTGTAATTACATGATTTGTAGTTTGACTTACAAATAATGTTAGATGAATTCACTATAGATAAAAGTAGATAATAAAATAAAAAAAAAAAAAAATAACACAATAGCATGGTGTCAGTGAAGTGGGGAGGTATACTTTATATTAATTATTGCTTTAATACTTATACGTCACAGGTCATTAAGTTATAAAAGGATGCCAAGATGCTCAAAATACGTAATTTACCCAAAATGGTTGAACTTTAGACAGTTTTCTAATATTGAAATAATGAAGTTTTTTCCCAAAACCAAACCGACTCACCTGCATGTATTTCGACGATTCGGCCTGCTCTATTGTACTTCCGGTACAAAACAAGTTATTTCTCAAACTTTGAAAAAGCTACTTTTCCAACAAGTAATTTATTTACAAGGGAGCTTTTTTGAAAAAGTAAAAGGAGAAAATTTAATTAAATACACTAAAAAAAAAAAAAAAAAAAAAAAAAAATAAAAATAAATAAAAATAACTTCAAGAAAAGGTCGAAAAATTAGCAATACAAATTAAATACACTAAAGATATTATTATTTTTTTTTTTAAATGGTACTTTTCTAAAAAGGTATGTACTTCAGTAAGAAGATTCTATTCTGCAAAGCATCTTTGTAAAAAGGTACTCTTGTAGAAAATACTTTTCTAATAAAGTATCTTTATTACAAAGTACTTTTCTAATGAAGTACTTTTCTTATAAACTACTCTTCAAATAAAGTACTTTTGAATTAAAGTTCTTTTCTAAATAGGTGCTTTTCTGATTAATTACTTTTCTAAAAATGTACTTATCTAATACGTTACATTTCTAAGAAGGTACTCTTCCAGAAAGGTACTTTTCTAAAAATAGATAAAAATTTACTTTTCTAAAACAATATTTGACTGGCCATTGGTCGGTTAGAGCGAGGACCAGCATATGGGAAAATGGCACTCCGGATTTCTGTAGGATGTGTGGGGATGAAGATAAGCCAAGAATTTTAGAGCATATCATCTGTCACTGCCCAAGGCTGCAACGCCTAGGCAAAGATGGTTGAGCAGACGTTTCCATGAGGGCATTAGTGATATCGCGAAGTGCAAGGGCTTTATCATGGAAATGATAATGATAATGATGATGGATGATAACGGCTCTTTGTTTCCCCTGGGGCAGTAAGGATACTAATTAGTCAATAAATTAAAAGTGAAGGGAATCACAATGGATCAAATTGGGTCTCCGAGTAGATGTGTGTTTTACACTACCCTTCCTAACCTAACCTAACCTAAAACAATCACCCCTATCGTGAATAAGAAGTGAAATTTTTTCACGCGAAATATTAATTCCACTCGAAGGGAAAAAATGGTACCGTGAATCTACCGTGAAAAAATATTCCCGCTATCTTCTTAGTGAATATAAAAAAGGGCAGAAGATTAAAAAAATAACAAATAGAACTTTTTGTTCAAAAATATACACGGACGTATATGAAAGTGAAAAAATTTTGCGTGAATTAATTTCACTTCTTATTCACGATAGGGGTGAATATTTTTCTAAAAATGTTCTCTTATAAAAAGTTATTTATTTAAACAAGTACTTTTCTGCACATACGTTTTTTTATGTATTTTTATAACGAATTGTTTTTTTTCAAATGTTTAATACTTATTTTTTAAAAATGCTTTTTTCTCTGAAAAGAACCTTGGCATCAGAAATGTAAATAAAATTAACTGCCTGGATGCAACAGCAGACCAAAAACAATTCGAAATTAAATAAAACTTAACATTTAATGAATGTTTATTTTCAACTTGGAAAATTATCTATTTTGTCTTTAGATATTTAATCAACAATTAATTAAGTGTGTGAACTTGAGGATCCTATTAAAGCAATTGCTGTTAATGACAATTATAATGATGATTATAATGACGATGATGATGATGATGTTGAGGTTGTTATTGCTGCTGGTATTGTTAATTGTAATAGATAGTTAATCAACGTCATTTATTAGCAAATAATTTTGTTTTTTTAGCTGCCAACTGGTTAAAATTCGTAAAGCTTCTGTTTGGATTTGTTATTTTTTTTTATTTCACTTTGAAATTTTCAAGTTTAATTGTTTAGCAAAAGTATTGAGCAAAATTTCAATGCCATAAACATACATTTACTTACATTTGATAATTAAGTTTTTCTTACCAAAAAAAAAATAACTTTTTTGTTTATTGCAAATCTGTATTTGTATTTGAAGTTAATGGTTGTACATACAATAAAATATTAAATAAATGTTAAAACACCACGCAATTATTTAATGATATTTTTAAATTTCATTCAAAGGTATCTGATTAACCCTGATTAGTAAAGTTGTTTGCTGATCTTCTTTTTTGCCTTTTTAAGGTTTATCTATTAACGCAGTATCTTTTTTCTTATCTGTTATCTGAGTAAATGTTGCTGCACTTGAAAATTCAATGCATTTTTCAAGATTTTTTTTAATATTAATTATCTCTTTTCCCTATTGGAGTATTTATTTTGTCAAAGAAATGCTTGAATTTAAGTGAGTGCTTTCTACGACTGTTAATATTGTTAAATTTGTTAAAGAATAAATTGTAAAATAAACTTTTTTGTTTAACAAAAGTTTCGTTGAGTACGACTTGATTGTGTTTTTCGCATTTTTCAAGTGTATTGCAGAAAAATTTCAAGTGTTTTTGTTCATAATGAAAAATTATTAAGTTTCAAATACCCTTAACAAGCAAACTGGTATGAATAGGTTAAATTAAAAACCAAATAAAATTTTCAAAGTAGGTAACTACACTATGCAATGAAAATAACTCGGATTTACTTTAGAGTGAGTTAAACTCCCTTCCCATTATCCACAATGTTACAGTTTAACTTACTTTTTTAGAAAACTACGAGAAATATTTTTGTGAAACACTTTAACCCCCTAATTTTTTGCTATGTGGGTCTGTTTGTACATTCTGCTCTTAAGGGGGCGCAAAATTCCCCATAAGCTGTGATATATCGGGATGAACTGTACTACAAAAATGGCTGACTTCCAAAACGTTCGTATACAAAGTTTGTATACAGTATTGCTACTGTATTTAAATCACATACATATGCAAAGTTCCAAAGCAATGCAACAACTATAAAACCGATGCCGTGTTTTCTTTCTTACTGCGTTAAAAATACTTGGCGGCGGCGTTTTGAAATGGTCTACATTGTACAATTATTGTACTGCGGCGTTATGAAATGTGATGCTTTGTTCAAACACAAAGCAATTGACGTTTTGGAAGACAGCCAATATTTGTCAGTAAATTTTTGTTCTAAGTTTTCAAAGACTCGACTTTTTCAACTTAAAACTTCTTCAAGATTAATTGCTGGATCAGCAAGTGTATGCTATCTCTCAACTTGCTTATGGACAAATTTAGCGTTAGGCTATGTTGGGTACCAGGACATTGCAATATTGAGGGAAACGAAATTGCTGATGAGCTGGCAAGAATAGGGTCAGCATTAGATGGGGCAGTTAGTGACAGGTCGATTAAACCTCCAATCGGTCACTACTATAGGGAACTCAGTAATTGGGTAATTAGCATAACTAACCATTCCTGGAGGAATAGAGAAGATTGTAGAGTCTCGAGCTTCATATGGACAGAACTAGACTCAGGTAAATCTGATCTACTGCTGGGTATGAATAGAAAGGTTTTGAGAGTCTTAGTAGGCGCCTTGACTGGCCATTGCTCGGTTAGAGCGAGGACCACCATATGGGAAAATGGCACTCCTGATTTCTGTAGGATGTGTGGGGATGAAGAGGAGCCAGAAACTATAGAGCATATCATCTGTTATTGCCCAAGGCTGCAACGCCATAGCCAAAGATGGCTGAGCAGACGTTTCCATGAGGGCATTAGTGATATCGCGAAGTGCAAACTTGAGGATGATAACGGCTCTTTGTTCCTCCTTGGACAGTAAGGAGACTAATTAGTCAATAAATTATAAATGAAGGGAATCACAATGGATCCAATTGGGTCTCCGAGTGGATGTGTATGTCACACTACCCTTCCTAACCTAACCTAACCTAATTGCTCGATCATACATGACAACCGAACATCATTTGCCAGCTGCTAAAAATTGTATTACGGATGGCAACTGGCAAGCAGCCAGTTTTAGTTGATATTTAGCGCTTTTCTGGTAATTCCGAATTATCAGTGGGCCGATTGCAACGCTACTGAATTTCGCTAGCCATTCATAAACGAGCCAATAACTTCGCAATCTTCAGTTTCAAAAATTTTTGCTTATAAGTAGTTTGATTCAAATTTATTTAAACCTGGGCACTTAATACGCTCAAGCTGAAGCCATTTGTTTTTAAATAGAATTTAAAGAATTTTTACAAAAACAAGCAAACAATTTACAAAAAAATCACTTACGAAATTGCCAACTTCTTTATAGCCCAATCACATATTGCAATCTGTTATAACTGGCCTTAAATTTATGGCCGTAACAAAGCTCGTATGCAAATCATGTGACTGACAGATGATGACACAGCTGTAGCAGCAGCAACAGCCGCAGCAATAAGTTGTAATTTCTATATTGCCATAAATTGGTTTTTACAAAAAATTTTAAATTCATGAAAACGTTAAATTAACAACAGATTTTTTTTTGTGATGAATATATATTTACCTCTTTAGTTGTTATTGTATTTGTTAGCAAAAGTTGACCATGAAAAAATAGCAAATTCTCACTCGAGCGCAACCAACAAATAGTTTTGTTTTTTTCTTTTCTGTAAAAAAAAACTCTTATTTTACATTTCACATATAATTTTACCCCTCTGTATCCTTAACCACCTCTTTTTCACACAAACACCAATACACATATTGGTTAGCACGCATACACACCCTTACACATACAACCATAGAAAGATATTCGAATACAAACACATACACAAAAACATATGTATGTGTATTATTGCACTTTTCATTAATACAGAGGCAGCTGCAATAGCAACAGCAACAAAATGTCGGTCTACATGCCATCACATAATGCAGATGATGATAAACAAGTGTTAAAAGGGAGAGAAATGTTTAATAAATAAAATTAAATGAAGAAAAAAGTATACGATTTTTAATTTTTTTTTTGCAAATAATGATCGATTAAATCGTCATGGTTGACAGCGAGCGAATGAGATGAGAGATGATTTGAGTTACACAATCATATTAGCGCACGAGCGAAATTGAAATAAACGACATTACGAGCCCAGCTTTAACTAAAACAACAAAAGCAACAAATAAGCTTTTGTCAGAACACACACGAAAAAAAACCTTAAAAAAAATCGTTTTTTGCTCCACTGCCCTAAAGACTTTGAAATTTGTATTCAGTTGTGTTATTTTCATTCTTTATTTCCATTTTTTTAGATTAAGCCCACTTGGATGAATACTTTGCAACAGATGGAAAAATATTTCTGTCAGTTTGTAAATGAAATCACAGTTACATCATTATTTTTGTTGATGTTGTATTCAGATACAAAAGGCAATTTTTATTTGGTTTAATAAATGACACTGATTGTTGTTAATTAACACATTCAGTAATTTTTTTATTTTTTTACTTTTATTCTTCATAAAATATTAACACAACGATTTTCATTTAAAAAAAAAATAAACTTTTTTATATAATTTTTCTCAGCTGCAGCGAATAAAGGCAATATCTGTCAACCCAAGGTGCTCAATTGATGATGATTCTTTGTTATAGGCATTTTATTGATAAAAGTCCCACTGTATTTGAAGTATGAAGGCTCCTTAAAGTCGTATCTCGATTTTAGGGATTAAAAACAGATCGAAATTTTTACAAAAATTCTTTAAAAAAAAAGGGATTGGCACCAAACGACAACTATTTTGAACTCAACTTAAGTAAAACTTCCCTCTGCAGTTTTTAGTGAATTTTCTGTATATACTGGATTTTATTTTCTTTGGCATTAAATTGTCATTGGCATTAATATAACTAATTTTAATGAAAAATCATCATTAAGTGTAGTTTGAAATTTATGAAATTATCGAGAACTGATTTTTTTTATATATAAATATTATTTTTAATGGATCGATTTAATTTACAAATGATGTTCTACAATGATAATTGCTTTGAAAAATTCCAAACATTAGTTAATGACAATGAAATCTTTTCATTGGAAAGCATTGAATTAAAACAAAGTAATGGTGTTGCCAAAAGTTTATTTAGCATTATTTTAAAAACAATTCAAATCAAATCGATAGCTAATTAGTATTTTTTATAAATAACTCTCCAATTTATGTTTTCACGCAACCTGTGATACTCAACTTCAAAGTCGTCTCACCTTTATTAGAAAACCCTTTATTTAAATTTTGATTTTAAATGATAGATATACTAAAGCACATTGTTTCCCAATTTCGGATACAAATATTTATTACAGCAAATTCTCCTCATCAACAAAAATATTATTGTCACGTTTAAATCGTCTTCTTAGAATCTTGTGTTCGTTTCGTAAACAAATTTTTCAGCAACCAAAAATAATTCCAAAACCACAAAAAACTACAAACATTTAAAAAGAATTCATAAAAAAGAAGCACACAATCAAATTAACAAAGATGATTAGCAACAACAAACAAGATATCAAAAACCCACAATAATAAAAATCAATTTGCATAAAATAGTTAAAATGCGATTTAAACCAAAAAAATGTGGAAGATAAAAAAGGAAATAAATTTAAATCAAGCGGAATTAAACGATTTCATACAGATGGCGCTTGTGTGTGGTTGTTTAAATCCCCAACAAATTTATTCAAATTAATGAAACGCATATCGGAGTGTGTTTATTAATGGCCGATTAACAGGCAAATAATAATGTTTTCTTGTAGTTACGATGTTACTTCCTTAACAAAGTAATTCCAAGATTAAAAATATCATAAAATATGGTTACTTATGATGTTTTCGTTTCTAGAAAGAAATGGTACATCTCCATGCAAAAAATGTACTTTGGTTTTCGTTTCTTAAAAATATTTTGCTCTCTAAACGGACAAGGTGTTGATTCTAAAAAAATCGCCCTCACTAATGGTGGAGGGTATTGCACTTTATGCCCTGTAAAAATCGACAGTGTTGATAGTGCCCTGTAAAACTTAGCTGTCAGCAGTTAAAAACAGGGCGTTCCACTTTTTCATAAGCTGTGTTCAGTTCTAGTGAAATAACAAGCTGCATTATTACAGGCCTGGCAAGACATTTTATACATGTACCTTTTAACAAGGTGTCATTTTGTGTGTAGAAAAGAAAACACCATCAGACTCATTAGAAATCACAGATTAGGCTGCGAAGGGTTCAACGCTATCACTCGCGTTTCGTCCCAAATGGAGGGAAATTTAAATGCCCGCCACTGCTTTCCTTTGAAAAATAAAATACAAAATTCTTTTTTTAAGCTTATTCGATAGTTTGGCACTAAACTATCGACATGATTTATTTCTCTTTAAACATTATTGAAAATTTTAAATTTATTAATAAAAAATATTTGTATATGTAAATTAAGAAAATTCAATAACAAACGAATACATTTCATTATCATTTCAAATAAATTATACCGGAAGAAGTCTTTTATATGCGCGAGTATAATGCTAAACAGCATATCTATGACATTATCAAATATTAGGGGAAATCAATTTTAGTATTGTAATCATTGCAAATATTGCAAGTCTAGCTTATTTTCATCAGTTTGCAGCTATGCAATAACAAAATATATAAATAAGCTAGACCTGCATTATCTGCAACGGATGCAAGAGCATTTTTCAATCAAGAGTGATTACCCTCATTTAATTACAAAATCATGATTTAGATTATAAAAAAAAAAATAATTGTACTCTTGTGGGTTTTATTTTCAAGACTAAAAGAAACATTACAGATGATATTTGATTTTCTTTTCAATTTGAATGACATGTAAAGGGTGTTTTTTATAGAGTGACACAAGTTTAAATCACAATAAAACAAGGCAATATATATTTAATATCAATGAAACGGACTTTAGTGGAAAGAAAATTTTATGAAATTAATGTTTAAATATGATTTCTGCCATGTGGCCGCCCAGGCTGGCGCGTAGAAGGGAAAAGCCAATTTTCAACAACTTTTCGCAGCATTTGCGACCGTATTTCGCCCATAACTATTCGAATGTTCAATTATTTGTGTTTTATCGAAGAGACAAGTGACTTAACATAACCCCAAAGAAAATAATTTAATGGGTTTAAATCACACGATCTTGGTGTTCTTCGAATTAGCCGCTCTGACGGATGATTATGTACGCCATAAAATGGAAGAAGTGCACGATGAGTTTGACGAATAGAACAATTATTTTGATTAAAAATTTCAACAATTTGTATGCGTTGCTCTGGTGTAAGTCGATGCATATTGAAATTTTAAAGCGAACTAAACATAAAGCAAATATCAAATGTGAAATGGGTTCTCAAATAAAGCAGTGATGCCAACTCAAAGTACTGACACTCTATAAAAAAACACCCTATAATTTCTGGTCACTGATTTTGCACAGTGGGATAATTAAGATCACCAAATAAATAATATTATAGAAGTGCAGATGTAGCCTATCGAAGAATATTCAATTTAGGAACCAATTTTTGATGAACCATACTATGATCATTTTTACCATATTATAACTTTGTGCCAAATTATTTTTATATTAGGGGCTGTTCTCATATTACATAAAATCATTTTGACCATATTATGATTTTTTGTTAAAATATTATAATCTAATTTTATTATAATATGGTTGTAGAAATAGAAAACAATTTCATTTCGTTAGGTAATAGTATCATTCATATGATTATCATGCTCAATCATAATTAAGTAATACATGATCATATAATTTGGAACACAATTTTTATTTTAATTTTTAGGGACACTTTTTAACAAATTTTCGAAGCATGTTGTCAAGTGTACAACAAAATAATTGAACGTGTCTTGTTTTAATAATAATCATCTATAACAATTGACAATGATCAAATAACTCTTTTCACCATTATTTTGCTCTGCATAACTTTCCATTGCATTAAACGCGAATTGCTGTACAAAATCTAATAAATATTTCTAGAAGATCAAATAACCATTTGCCGTCATTCTTCATAATAATTGTTGTTATTGATACGGTTAGCGATAACATATTTTTTTTTTTTTGTTTATCATAAACCAGCAAATGGTGCATTTGGTCATTTAGCAAACTTCTAATGTGATTTTCTTTGAAAAAAAAAAATCACAAGAACCAGTATTTAATCTATTCAAAGTATGTGACTCATTTGTTGTCTTTACGTCGTATGTAACCCTGTTTCGCTTATTATATTTTTGTTTTTTTTTTATTTTTATTTATTAAGATGTTTTTAGAATGTTATTCTTTCAAAACAAAAAAAAAATACAAAAACAAAAACCACATTACAGGGAAAATGATGTCAAAATTCTTTGTATTGCGTAGTATTTATTTTTAAATATACTAAACGACAAGAAAAAATAAATTCAAATCAATTTTCTACACAGGTTTATAAAAAAGATATTTATTTCTTTTCAAGAATTCGTGCTAAAATGACTAATAACACAGATTAGTTGTTTGTTTGTTTGTTTCTATTAGTGTTTAGGCCTTCGTGCTGCCATTCTAAGTTCAAGTGTTTTTTTTTTTTTTTTTTTTTTTTTGTGTAATATGTTTTATAATGAAACCTTTTTTTGTTATTTTGTCGCTTTTTTTTTGCCAGCAATTCGCCACATTTATGGTCAATCATTCAGTCATCCATCCCACACTCATTAATTGTTTTACAAGCAATCAAATGATGATAAAATGCATTTTTATTTTCTAACTTAAATATAATATTTTACTGCATGATGAAATTTTCAAGAAATATTTTCACATTAGAAGAAATTAATATATGGCTGTATGAGAATAATAATACAGGGTGTCTGGCGGCAATTTATATTTTCAAACTTAAATAAAAAACGTAATAATTGACACAAAGTATTATTAAGAGCATTGAACGATAGAATGGAAATACGGATTTTATTTTTTAAAGAGTATGTCATCCAGATGTCTTCCGTCGAGTTGAACACAGTGTTCAAAACAGAGCCTTGTCAACTAGGTCCAATTATCTCATGCGTGGATAAGGCACACCAAACAGTTACCCTGGGGCAATGTAACTGTTTTTGATGTTTCGATCGAGGGTTGCGGATTCTTGGAGACCAGTAGCGGCAGGTTTGCTTGTAGACGTGGCCGTTGAAGTGAAAATGAGCCTCGTCGCTCCAAAACCAAACTTTGAACAAAATTTTCGACGAGCATTTACGTAAGAATCATTACTCTTAAAAAATGTGTCCACAGCGAACGCGCGATGCTCACTCGACCACTGCGACACCGTGACTGACAAATCCGCACAATCGATTATTCCAACGGCGCCACCAAACACCCTGTAAAAGGCCTGCTCTGTATTCCACACGAAATGAAAATATTTTATATGAATTTGTAGCCACAAAGGTTTCATAATTTTTCAAAAAAAAAAAACATATATTACCTCAATTTACAAGATATTGCAATTTTTCCAAGACATTGTGAACTTTTCGAAACCTTGCAAATTTTGCAAACCCTAGCAAAATTTCCCAGACCTAATAAGTTTTCACTATTTTCTGTCCCGGTGTTTTAAGTGTATATAAAAAGGGGTAAGCTTCAAAAAAGTACGGCAGCAAATGTTTTATTTTCTTAATTAAATACAACAATCGCAGCCGCAGGAAAAAAACAGGATCTTTAGCCGGAATCAAACCGGCAAGCTCTAAATTTGAAGGTTAGAAATGCCATGGCGGCACCATTTTTAATCGCCGAAATTCAATATTCACATTTACAATGTTTACTATTTTTTCTAGACATTTGCGTTGTGTAGTATATGAGAACCTCGAGTTTTCTCTGGCATTTTCACTATTCAATTTCTACGATGATTAAAAGCACAAATTTCCCTATTATTTGGTAGTTAAGAAAAAATAACTATTGCACATAAATAATTGGACCTTGGACCTTAAATAATTATTATTATGATCAGATATAAAACAAATATATTTATAACTTTTACAAGACACGTTTAATCATTTTCTCCTTCTTCTTTTTCTTCTTATTTCCAATTTAAGTTACGGGTATCAATTGAATTGATTACAAAACAAGAAAACTTTTAATGGAAAAAAAAACCTAAGACTAAATTAACATAAAATAATTTCATTGAAATAAAATGAATTTCTAGGTAAGAAACAGACAGACAGACACGTGGTATCGAGTAATTACCCCACTGAAGAAAAAAAAAACCCCCAACTTTTAAGCACCTGATTTAAACAAGATAATTATTTAAGTACTTGTTTAAGACTATAACCACTCATTTGCAATAATAACAATAAAATTTAAAATTCTTAATGACATGTTATTATTCGAAAAGGGATAAAAAAAGCAAACTACGAATATAATTTTCAAGTTTAAATTGGCAGCAAGAAAAGAAAATGCCAACATAAAGTCATTAAAAAAATAAGTTGGTAACTTTTGTCTTTTAACACTTTTTTTAACACTTCTAATCTAATTGCGCATTTGTTGGTATTAATTTTTGTTAATAATTGCTTAAAATGCTTGTTTTCTTTGTATTTCGTTGCTTATTTAAAAAAAAGGAAAAAAAAAAGCCTTTTTAAGAATAATTATTTGTAAAACCAACATCGTCATTATCTTAAACAAAGCACAAAACAAGATAATTATCGTCATCATCACCATCATCATCATTACCGCTTTAACAACAGAAGAAAAAATCGTTTAAAATTTAATATTTTTATAAAAAGCTAATTGCTGCCTATCTTTATTGCCTTTTTGATAAGACTTTGATGAATTTGTGAAAAGCAGAACACGAAGTGGATTTACAAAATAAAAACATGAATTAATGGGAAGTAAAATTTTCACCTTGGCTAGTTTTGGCGAATCTATAGATCTGCTATAAATATTTAAAGGCACAAAATACGGCGTTCAAAGAAAGAGAGATATTCCGTGGCTGCCACATTAATCTTATGCTTAATATATGGAGAGATCAAATTTAAACTCTACGAAAGCTTAACTAAACCAAAGTTTTAGCATTCATCAGATTTATTAGCCATAGCACATTGTTATCTTGATTTAAATTAATGGAACAAAAACCTTTTTAATGAATTGTTTGATTTAAAACACTCAAAATTTATTAAATGATTTAACTCTTTTATATTCTGCCTTTAGTTTGACTCTAATTAATAAATTATTTATGTATATGTATTTTTACTACAACAAACCAGCAACTAAATCCATTCAATCAATCAATCAGTTTTAGTCAGTTGTTCAAACAGACAGACGATAATAAATTTGTCTTAAACATTTATTTTTATTTTTCAAATTTCTTTGCATTTTGCTCGTTTCACTCATGTTAGAGAGATACCGAGCAAATGTTTGTTGGTTGCTTTGTCGTACTACACCAGTAACACAAGACTTGGAACGTAAAACCAGTTTCAGTTTGTTGGTTGTTTGGTTGGTCGTTTTCTTGGTTGTGTAAAAATATGACAAAAATACAAAAATATTTTTTTTTTCTTTCTTTCGTTATATTTTTTCCATAAAATAAAAACGTTGGCTGCCCATAAGTCGGTAACTAATATCAAGTTCAAGGTTAATTTTAAATACAATTTGCTCGTATAAAAATAAAAGAAATACACACCCGTACTACAGAAATATACAATAACAAAGATGCAAACATGCTGCACTAAACATTTAATTATTAGCACCCTACATAAAGCAATAGATGTTTAGTTTGAGATAATTGAGACTGTTGAGGAGTGTCACTTCATTTAAAAGAATTAACATTGGGTCACTGATATGGGAAATTTATTATAAGCGAGGGACACAGTGTGAATGTGCGCCAACTCGATATAAATTCAGAGGTAGCTCTTCGTAGGAGCAACTGGGAGCAGACTGCTTTACTTATTTATATATAGCAAAAATCATTGATGACTTCCTGTCTAGTCATACTTTAGTTTTGTCATGCCTTTACTTTCATCTATGCCGTAACTGTACAACATCAATTTGATGCCACATATTCACAAAATGAATAAAATTAACTTTGAAAATAAATTTTATAGTTTCATATGTATGTGCTCCTGGTTTTATCTGACTTCAAAGAAGTTTAAAGACAAGTTGTCCTCATAATGATGACATTTAGTAAGAAAAAAAATTTCCTGAATATAAACTGTTCTCTTTTCTGCTGCTCACCTATAATTAAGTCGGTGAAGATCAACTTAAATCAGTTAGAGTTCCAAATCGCTTCAGAGTTCTTTGCTACTAACGAAATAATACCAGAAAATTATTGTTTTTGTATCTTCAATAGCAAACAGTAAATAAAAAATCATTATCGTCATCATCATCATCATTAGTAGTGTACTTATGTAAGTACTTCTGTATAAATTTAAGACAATGTATGTTTAAGCGAAAATTTAAAACAAATAAATAATACCAAGTCAGCATTAGCCGGGCAATCTCAGACAGACTGATCGAATGAATGAACACACGCTCAAAACAAATATGAAATCAACAATTCTAAACACTTTCATGATACCACTTGTGGTTGGTTGGTTGGTTGGACAGTAGAAGTAGTAGAAGTGGTTAAGTTAATTTTTATTTAAGTACTTTTCATTTATTTTATTACGTTTTAACAATTCTGTACGAAATAATATTTACTTTTCCTACCTGTATCTTTTTGCCTCTTGTCTCCTTGAAAACAAAAATCTTGTTTTGTTTTACTTTTTGACCATAATTTAAGTTTTCCTTTTTATTCTGTTATCGTGTTTTAATTGGAGGCTTTGGAAACAAGTCGGTAGGTAAAATTTTTTTTCCTATATTTGAATTTAAGCTTTTAAAAGCTAAATGCTATAATTAAGTTCACGTTGGTTAGGTTAGAATTTTTAACTGTTACAATTTAATTAAAATGATGTTAATTAGAAGGAAGTCCAAAACCAGATGACATATAAAAAGGTGCCAAAGTTAGATCCACTCTAATTAAAGAAAGATAATGACTTTTTACTATCAAAAATACGTCCTCGCGATGTTTGTTTAATTTTTAAAAACACTTTGTTTGCTTCTGCTAATAAAAATCTTTTATAAATACTTAAGTTATATTCATAGAAAAATTTATTCGTATGTTTGTATTGACGATGACCTGTCATTGTAGTCAGATGTTAATAAAAATATAATCAGAAATAAATCTAATGACAGATGTCATAATACAGCTTTGTGATATTAGAGATGTCATCTAAGCCATGACTGCAAATGCATCAATTTAATGGCAAATTTGTTTATTGGATCAACAGGCAAAATATGTATTAAAATGTATGAAAAAATCGGTAAAAAAATTTATTGTTTCTGTAATCTAAAGCCAATAATGAAAATAAATTTAATAAAATGACATCTCCACCGATCTTTACATTTTTTGAGATAGAGATCTACAGAATATCAATCAATGGTTTAAAAATTAATGGAAACTCAAACAAAAAACAAAAAAACACCGGCATCCCAATCTGTACTAAGAATTTGGAAACAAAACAGCAAAAAAACGCCAAAAAAAAATTTATATATAACAAACAATTAAAAAAAAAACCCAAAAATCGCGAAACGAAATATATGAGAATCTATCGCCGAAATTTCTAAAACATAAAATATTTATTCAGGTTCAACATGATTTTATTCTTAACACCGAGCGAAATTGAGAGTTCACCACTACACCCGAGTCTTCACGAAAGCACACTAGTGTGACTTGCAAGAAACGCAGAAGGTGGCATCTTCTTATGCATAAACCACCAAGCGTGACACAACACCTTGCTAAAGGATTTGATCCTGTGCATTTGCTGGTTAGGAACCGCACTAAGAGATCTCACCTCTCTCAAGATGGCTGCATATAATTTCTGTTTTATTTTTACAGCCGATTTCACGATTTCGAAAGAATTTTTCCATATGTTTGCATTCGTATAATTACATTTGAAGCAAGAACTAGAAGAAATCTATTTGTACGAATGAAAAAAAAAATCAAAATTCTTTCGACATCGTGAAATCGGCAGGTAATTTTCAAGGCCCATATTTTTAGCGCTTAAAATAAATAATCATTTACAAAAAAAAAACACCTTTGAGCCAGCCCTACATTCTAACCAGTACTATTATGAACTTAGATGATGGTCCATTCCACAAATCAAGAATCTTTGTTTTTGTCTGTCTGTCTGTCTTCGTGTATACAAAGCTGCTTCCCGTATTCTTGCTTTCCTATTAACACATCTAATACAAATCTACTCTACATATTTTCTTTTGTTATCTGTGTTTTTATTATTTTGCGTTCTATTATTCCGTTAATGTCTTTGAAAAATATAAAACTATTTTTATGATTTGCTAATAAATTTAATAATTTTGTTAAAATACCTTCTTCAGTTTTACTGTGGCGTTGTAGTAATAAAGAGTTATTTATATCTGAAATAAACTACGTTACTAAATATTGTACCACTTTTTATTTTAATGAAATCATCTTTAGAACATTTCTACAAATGAAACTAGAAAAATTTTTAATAAAAACACTCTGCTCAAAAAAGTTTCTTATCTACATAAATGGTTGAAGCCCTAATCATTCGTTCAAACAAACAAATGTCTCACCATAAAAATTTCAAGGTCAATCTTTATATATAAGTTGTTGTTTTTAAGCTTCCTATTTTACACAACAACAAAAAGAAGTAACGTGTTAAATGGTTTAGAGGCCTTAAATTCTGCAAAATTTAAAATGGTAGTGTTGTAAGTCCAGTACATATTTAAAATATTGTAACGTAAAATTATTTATTTAAACAAAAATTATATATAAAAAAACTACCTGACTTGATTTTTTTATTTGATTTTTCAATCAACAATAATTTCTCATTAATTCTTAAACACCTGTTAATCGAAGACAAACAAACAAAAAAAAAAAATCAAATATCTACACGAATTATAAATAAATTCAAATAAATAAGCAATAAAAAAACATAATTATTAACAAACAACAAAAACTACATAAAAAAAAAGAATAGATTTATAGATCACAAGTAGAAGAAAAACAATTTTTAAAAAGAAGCAGAAAAACTTGAAAGAATTTAATTTTGTCGTTTCTATCAGCTACAAAAACTCAAATTTCATGCTCATTCATAATAAAGTTGGCGCAGCGCGTAAGCGCGTAAATTTGGAACGTATTTTTTTCTTTTCTGTTTTGATTTCAGTTTTTTTGCTTTCGTTTACACCTAACGAATAGTGTGCGTGTGGCATTGGCGCAGGCCTTTTAAATGAGAATTTATGCGAAAGATATGCGTCACAATTTAGGAGTATAATAAATAATTTTTGTAGTAATAGTTTTTATTATTTTTTTATTTTTTTGTTAACCACAGCAGTACCAGTAGGCTTAGCACGAATATTGTACACGGTACAATATTTAAATGTAAATATATATACTTGAACATTTTCATTATGTACTTATTAATCAACTTACTTGCAGTACTGGCTGATTGCTAATAAGTTGGAAAAAATTAAACAGAATACCAGAAATATTGCAACTATTTAGCTTACAACTTCAATCAATTTTAAATTAGTATGACATTATTTACCTCTCAGGTACACTCATATAAAAATTCATTTTCACTTATCTTGTCTTCAGAAGAGTAACATAAATTCTATGACATTTGGCTCGATTGAAGTAGATGACAAATGTCATCATAATATCTGATGCTAAATTTCATATATTATTAACAACCAAAATATGTTTAAAACAATAAAAATAATGGTTGCAATTTTAAGGAATTAAAAAAAAAATTTTGCTAAATTACGATTACATCGCATTTGATGTGCAGATGTCATTATTTTTCATGACAAGGCTAGAAGTAAAATCTGCAGGATTACAAAATAGCATATATGTACGTAAGTGCGTTAAAAAACACGTAAGAAACCTCTAATATGATATTGATGACACTTTGTCATCATAAATGTGTCACATTTATATATAAAAATTAATGCCAATGTATAAGGTGATAAATTGACTGAGTAGATAAAGGAGGTGACTTATAAAAATGCAATGCATTAAAATAGAAACAAGTGAAAAAGAAAATTGACATCATTACGTTGATGACAGAATTGTCACTGATGCCTGCAGGTGACAACACTGTGATAAATAGACAAGCTATCGACTGTGGAACTGCATATATCACGTGATGACAAACTTTATATCAGTGTTGTTAGCCCTTTCATTACTTTGAAATTCATCATTTATCAATTACTTGTTTGTCCTATTAATAATAATTAAATTAAACTACCCCACCAGCTTAGAGTAGGGGATTCAATCAAAAAAATTTAACGCAAAAAAATAGACAATAAAAAATTATAATATAAGAATCAAAATAGAAATAGGAAGACAATGAAATATTTAAATGGACTTTTTAAAAAGAAGTCTAGAACATAAACATGGAACTAGATAATCAAAATCAAGGTCAAAAGAAAACGAAAGTTAAACCAAGTTATGGTTTTGTTTTGTATTAGTTTGAATAAAATTTAAATGAAATCATTAAGATAAGAAATAAATTATTAAAATCCAGATACAAATACGCAACTCTTTGTTAACAGATGTTAAAAGCAAAAAAAAAAAAATCTCTAAAGATCATAACTATTGTTTGAAAATAAAATTGATTATGACACAAAAAAATTTGGAATATGTATGTCTGTCCGTATATAAGCACTTAACTAAATTTCTTATTTCAAATCGTCACTTTCCTCACAATACTGTTTGCGTCAAATATCTTTTCTTCTCCCCTTTTCATTTTCTAAAAGATAAGCACTTAAACCTAAAACAATTTTAAGACCTTCTAATCTACTTCCACAAATTATATGTTTAATCGGATTCTAGCAAAACATATATGTATGTACTGTATTTTCTAAATGACAATGACCTTTAATAAGCCAGTTGTCAACAATTATACTCGATCGTTTTAATTCAATCTCATTCACGTTGTTAACTCGATTTTATTCTCTTTGGCCAAATGCATCTATTCAAAGTTCTAATTGTTTTATAGAGCGCGAAAATTTTTTATGTACGAATAATTTATTTATTAAAACGATATATTTTAATTATATCAACAATGACAACAACTACAACAACAACGAAAATATAATTAAATAAAATTTAGAAACAACAAATTAATTCATAATAAATTTGAAGAAATGAAATAAATCTGCACATTATTCGCTTTATTTAATTTAACAATAAAATCATTTTCCATAAATAAACGTAGCAAACTCAAATAGACTCTTATCACACTTTCGACACGAAATTAGATTTTGTACAGAAGACATGGTTTATTTTTTTACAAAAAATCTGTGTAGGCTGATTGTGACTTTTCTATTTTAATAAATTTATTGAAATACAGAAATTCTCTCTTAAATTGAGACAATATGATAAATAATAAATAAATTACCTTTTATACTAAAACTCACCTTCCTTACAACAACCAACAACTCGCTTCTTCATTCCTCGTACAATAAGAAAACAATTTGCCACTTTTATTTGACTTTTGTCACGTGTGAAAAAAAAACAAACAAAAAACACCAAACACCAAACACGAAACACGAAACGAATATGTCAAGAGTTGTTTAAGAAAAAACCAAAAGAAAATATGTATGAAAAGTTCAAGATTTTCTTTTCTCTTTTTTGCCAAGCAAACAAAGTTTACTAACCCTTCAACTTATAATTTGTCTTTGTGACACAAAACTGTCCTTTTAAGTGTCAAAAATGAGAACGACAAACAACATCTAGCCAGCCACAAATGAACAAACAACCTTCAAAAAAAAAAATACTCGCAATAAAACAACAACAAAAAAGAGCATAAATGCAATGAGAAAAATTACAAAAACCACATACGACGAGTACAAACACAGAATAAAAGCAAAAAAAAAAAATAACACAAAAAACTTCCGTCAAAATGTCATTAAATGACAGATCATAATTTAAGGTCTGAAAGTCTTTTTGCTCATAGTGGGCGGATTTATTTTCTTTTCTTTGGTTTTTTCTTTCTTTACACAACCGTGGAAAACATCAAGAATTCCTCATAGATGAAATAAAAAAACAAGGCACATGCACATGCAGTGTCATTTAAAATTTCCATAAAAGTAAATTTCTTGCTGACCGACCATGAAGGCGAGCAATACAGATGGTTGTGATTTTTTTTTTCTTTATATTTTAGTTTAAGCAGATAATACTCGGATAATATGAACTGCGAAATAAATAGTTCAAAATATCTTTCCAAATTTAATCAGGTACACCACACAAAAGAAATCTCGTATCGGAGATAGTTTGGTTTTCATTTTCTGTGTAGGACTTTTTTAGATCCTGAATTAATATAATACATACATATAAATGGATGTATGTGTGTATACCTATTTTTCATAATATCGCAATAACCGTCTGTTTCCATCTGCTTTCGCTGTGTTGTTGTTTTTGTATTTTCTCCTTCAAAAGAGTTATGAGATGAAAATTGATTTTTTTTTAATTTTTCTTTTTTCATGAATTATATATCGTTTTCAACAAAATGGCCATAAGTGATAATGAGTTGGACATTAAACGTAAATGATTATCTTTTCAATGTCTCCACAAGAATGTTTCATAAAATATAATAATGTCTTTAAAAAAGAAATATTAAAATGACTTTCCCACTCATTGTGAAAAATATATCGTTTGTCGGCTTTCCCTTTGCAGCACCGTTACAAACGCTGGCCCGTAGTGCCGGCAACATCTGGTGTGTTATTTTCATAAACAAATGAAAAGTACATATAAAATAAATAAATAAATTAAATTATAAATTATACCTTTTTTAAAGAACATTAAATAAATTCTGATGGATTTACAGTCTCACAAATGCAACAACAACAAACAATAAACACAATGTTTTGTTTTACAAATTAATTTATCTACATAGATACATACATATGTATTTTATGGACAATTTTTTTAATACTTTTTCTTTTGGTTATTAATAACGGAGCAAAAGTTTATTTAATTCGGTTTGTACGATTTTTGATTGTGTCAAAGAAAATGATTAATTTTTTATGTCCGTCCGCCTGGTTGTGCATCTTGCACTTTATGATCTTTTTGTTGCGTTGTCTAGGCGCGACCGTAGACAAAATTGTCAACAGATTTGGAGGTGGCAGTTGACGTTGAAATAATAAGTCAACGTTATACATCTGTTGGAAATGTGCCACGCACAATACGTTAAAAAGACATTCGCTTACCTCTGTGCGAATTCTCAGCAACTGATCATCTCCAACCACTCAAGAACAGCTGGATATTGTCTTGACAAAATCTGTATTATTTTTTTTTTTTTTTTTTTTGGTTTTCCTCATTTAGTGACTGCAACATATTAATTTTTAAATATGTGTATGATGTTGCTATTATTTTGCGACTTTTTTTTTATTGAAGACATAAATCTTTAATTAAATGTCACTTGTGCAAAAGAAAATCCTTCAAATAAAAAACATCATATTTTATACGTTAATTTCTTGCCATCGAAAGTACATTGACATTTTTTCACAAATTTTAATTATTTTGCCATACGAACAAAAGTGCAATAAAGTCAAAAGAGAAGCACGACTTACTATAGTGGGTAGAAAATATCATACGAAAGATGTTAATACGCCTTGGAAGTTTTAAAAGGACACAAATATTGGATTTTTAACAACTTCATTTTCTTTTTTAAAGGGGAGCTTTTGAGATGGCAACGGAAAAAATATAATTTTTAACAACGAATCTAATAATGACCATTCATATGTACGATGACAAAGCAGAAATATCCGAGTTACTTATAAATAAATTCGAAATCCTTATTTAGTCTTGACGAGCAAGAGTCGGTAAAAAAACTCTGCAATTGTGCTCGATAATGCACAAACACACATACTGTAAAAAGAGATTTATATTTGCTTTATTTCAGTTTATTACAAGATAAAAGTTAACCCTAGAATACTAACGTTTTCAAATGCACAATCTTAATTTTTTTTTTCTTCCCTGATCACGATCAATGCTTGATGGTGACATCAACCGGAAAACCGGCTTTTGTGTTTCACGAATCATCTAACATGACTTTTCACTATTTTTTTTTTAATTTTTACGAATTACTGATTTCATTTTAAAAAATTAATCAATAATTGCCCTCTACAAAAAAGTAAAATAAGTTTTAGTTTGTTCCTTAATTTTAGGAGGAATTTTGCCCACATTAAAGTAAGTCAGTGGTACAAATCCTGCAATCCTTGCTTTTGATGTATACGGTGTGTTTATCATTTTTATGTAAGACACTACGAAGAACATGTTTGTGAAATAGTTTAATCCTATAACTCCTCGCTGTTAGGGCCTTTTTTTCTTATTGTGGAAAAGTGAGAAAAAACTCCGTTTAAAAAGTGTTATAACAGGCACAAACTCTAATTTAAAACCTTAAAGACACCAAATCTTTGGCATTCTCTAAAATGATTGGTAGCTAACAACTCCGACAATTTAATTTCACTCTACCCGAATGAGTACTTAGAATTATAGTATTTATTTCGCGTGTTATTACTTACAGTATATGGGAAATATGTTCGGTAGCACTCTAGGGTTAACTGCAATAGACAATTCATTCAAATAAGTTCATTGATCTCTCAAAAAATATTTGATTATTATATTTATTGTTGCTGCTATTTCACTTCGTTTGTATTATTTGTGGACATATTTGATTGATAGTAATTTTATTAAAAAAAAAATTTTATTAAATTAGTTGTATTAAATTTTGCCCAAACATTTTTTGGCACATTTAATTTAACAAATTGTTGATGTGATTTTTTTTTTTTTTCTTTAAAATTAAATTTATATAAACGAATGAAAGTCAATCAAGTTGCAGCCAGTATAGTGTGATAATAAAAATAGTTCTTTGACTTGTATAGAATATTGCAGCTGCAATATATTAGACGTTGCTGTGTGCTACTAACAATTTAATTTGACCATGATCATATTATGTCGTACACAGAATGTAGTTTTAAACATTTAAATCAATTTACTAAGCGAAAAACATTTTGTATGATACTATTGAGTGCTAAAGTTGAGGATATTTGTTATCATACTATATATTTCATATATGCTTTACATAATATATTCATATACATATAACTGCATATATGTCAAATAATATGAGTATGTATGTATATAAAAAATAAGAATATTTGAACCATAAATCTTCAATATATGATATGCCAATATGCATACATAAAATATATCTGTTCATATATATAACAGCATATAAATTAATATTATTGAAACTGTATGAATAATATTTGCATATATGAAAATATATGTTTATGAAATAGAAACGATATATGTAGCATATATTTTTGATTTTCGGATCCAAAGGTTTATATAAAAAACTACTTTTAGTTGGCATAAAAAATTTATTTCAAATGCATTTTTCCTTTAAAATATTTTCTTCTAAAACTGCAACACAAAACAATTTATTGCACAATCTGCAACTACAAACAAACAACAAAAAAAAAACAAAAATTACATATTGACCCATATTTAATAAATATTTTTTTTTTTTTTGCTTTTTAGCTCATACTTTATTTTTAAGTACAAATGCAAATATGTACGAATATTACGTTTATATTTTCTTTTGAAAATAACCAAAAAAAAAAAAACAAAAGCGAAAATATCATTTGTAAATATTTATTTTAACTCCACTTCAATGCAACTCGGACGTTTTGGTGATTTTTATTTTATGACTGATTTCGTAGCTACTAAAGGTATATTGCATGTGTGGCAGCATGTGTGCTTTGCTCATGGTTAACGATTATGAGCCGAATTGTTACGCATGCGCATACATAATGAATGCACTTGAAATGGTATAAACTGAAATTAAATGCATGCAAAAAAAACTGCACAAAACACTTATACTCATACTAAAATAATAATGAAATAAGCCTTATATGTATGAATACATAGAATTTAGAGTTATTTGGTAACATGTATAAGTAAATAAATCCAGCAAACAATTTTTAATGAAAACAAAAAAAGGTGTGTCAACTAGTGGCAGTTCAGAGAAATATGCCACACACAACCAGTAAAAATAAAAGGGAAAGTTCCAGTGAGTAAAAACTATGGCGTATGGGTTCATGCAATAAATATCTGGCAAATGTTGCAAGTTTTGCGGCAGTTAGATAAGAAATGCAACAAATAGACCGGAAAAGAAGAGTAAAGAGATGGATAAAAATGTTGGTCTTTGAACAACCAAGAGTTCTTTCCATTCTATAACACTGTGACAGTTTTTGACCCGAAAAAAAATGAACTTCGATGAATCCTTTTCGAACTATCAGAGGGGAGTCCCCTGAGTGCGAAAGTACATTTGGAAGTGTCAGATTGGCTCCAGTTTTTTGAGAAATCGGTATATATCAATTTTTCATGGGTATATACCGATTTCTCAAAAACTGGAGCCAATCTGACACTTCCAAATGTACTTTCGCACTCAGGGGACTCCCCCTAATAGTTCGAAAAGGATTCATCGAAGTTCATTTTTTCGACTATCACAGTGTAATTAGCGAAATGTATTTCAGTGATATCTATCTATAATCCTGCACAGCTGCTGTTTCCACATGACTGACGAGTGATTTGAGTGTAAAATTTGTATGAAAATCACTAAAAAAAAAGAAACTGAGTATTCGATATGTAGAAACAGCACTTTTTTAATCATCATTTCCCGTACAAAAAAAATACTAAAAAATTAACTAATTAAATTATCGTTACTTTTTAATAAAAATACATAAATCTTTTTGGTAAACGAAAAAGTATTAATTTCTATTGAGATGATTTACAGCTTGACAGTAAACAAAAAACCTTGAACTTGCAAAATATTTAATGGCTTAAAAATAAATGGAAAAATCCTAATAATAAAACTTAAAATACACCTTAGATAATCTTTTTATTTTTATTATTATAAACGTTGTCATTAACACTGTCATTATTGTAAAGAAATAAATTGAAGAAGTTGCTGTTTTGTTTGCCATAAAAATAAAAAAAATAAAAAAATTTTTTTAACCAAATAACACTGGACAAAACTGAAAAAATAACAACAAAATTTATTCTGACAAAGGAATCGGGTGGAGGAGATTTACATTTTGTCTTTATTTCACAGGGGTTTAATGTCTCCCCCACCCCCTCACCACTCTTTAATATTTTTCACAGCAAATCTACTAATACTAAAACAATTTTTGTAGAATATGTTAAGCCTGTAACTCTTCCTTGAAAGAGTTTTTAGTGTCCTTTTTTCATAATTTTGGTCCGAAATCTCCTTTTAAAAATCAATTAAGCGACCTGGAATGTTTTACAAAACGGGGTTTCGTCGAATTATATTTTAGGCCTGCAACGCCAGAACTAGGTTGAAGGTAAAAATGCGTTTAAGGGTTAATTCCTGCAATCCTTAATGTTATCCTTATATTTAACATCCTTAATGTATCAAACACTTTTATAAAAGCAACACGATAAACATTTTTATATAATATTTTTTAACTCTCCCAATCTTACGCTATCAGGCTACTTTTTGTGAATTTCTTAAACATGGAACTAAAAGTCCGGACTTACGGGTTAATTTCGAAAATAACATAATTCTTACATATGTATGGAACATTTTTGTCCCTTTCTATAGAACAGCAATAAAGTGACCTAAAGTCCAACAAAAACTTTCTTCCAAAATTCTACCATAAGCCTTCAAGGACTCTTAAGCTTTAAGCTGATCTCAAAATCTAAAAAGGAACACAAATCTACAAGGAAGTGCTTGCTAGTTTGATTCTGTTGTACCGTGTAATGATTTGACATTAAAAATAAACATAAAGATGACAATAATAACGATGATGATGGTGATGAAGATCAGATTGGCTGCTACTGCTGCTGAAGCACCGACTGCAGCAATTGAATTGTTTATTTGACTTCATCGTAGGTGGATAAGTTTTGACAATAAATGAATAATTTTTTATACACGTTTTTGTTAACAAAAAAAAACGTTTTTTTTTTTTGTGCAATTAGAAAACCAAACAAAAAAACTTAGAAATTGAATTTAAAAAAACTAGTTTTGCATCGTTGGTTTTTGATGAAACATAAAAAATAAAAAAACTGAAATGATTAAGAGATAAAAGTTAAGCGGCAGCAATAAAATGCACAGTTGTACACAGGCAAAAATTATCAATATTTTTTTTTTATTTTTTAATTCAAATCCATTGTGTTTTTCCTTTTGTAAATCTCAGTTAAGATTTCAGAGTTTGTGTACAAGCAAATGAATTAGAAAACTTTTAAAATATATTAAAGATCTAGCGAAGAGTTGGTATTAGTTACCAAGCAAATACAGCATATAGATTAACTTTTTTAAAAAACTCAATACATTTTTTTTTCTTCTGACCAGATTTTGTAGTGACTAAAACAGTGTAACTAAACAAAAATCCTATAGGAGAAACTTTAAAAGAATCAAATTCGCCGATCATTTCCACTGTTATTTGACAATTTTCTTTTCCGTGTAAGACTGACTGCACATTGAATTAATTTTTCCGTTTATTGTTTTTTTTTTGCCATCGAATTGTCTATTGCAACAATGAAAAACAGGAAATTAGTCATTTTTGGATTTATTGTTTCTCAGAAGTTCGCTCGTTATCAAATTCTCACAGTTACAATTACTATAAAAAACTTATGTAAATTGTATTGTATTGATTTGAATTTAAGTTAAAGATTTAATTTGCTATTTTTTTTTGCTATTTCTACACTTCTATTGAAAAATGATTCATTTCAATATGCTTCAATGCCAAGGTCAAGCAAAGATTCTATTGTCTTTCAAAAAGAAAAAAAAACTGCAAGTATCACACACACAAATACACAGAGCAGTGATGAACGGACAGACGGAGGGACATTGCTAAACATTGCAATACATTCAAGTTGATTTGTAACCAACGAAACACCAAACAACCAACCAGATGGCCGGAAAATACTCAGACAACCTCCAATTGTAAGTTAAACACGGTATCTGCCATTCCATGAGCAACAGCAAAATACTTTTCAGGCAAACTTGAAAATAATATTTAGTTACAGGCTTCATTTGAGATTTTATTATTCTTGTTTTCTTGCTCTGACAGTTTTCGAGATTTATTGTTAGACAAAGACAGAGAAAAGAAATAAATTAGAAATCAATTTTAATTAGAAATAGCAAAAACAATAATAAAGTGAAATTCTAAGAAGGTTTTATATTCAAGCGGCAGAGAAAATAGCAGTTCTTGTCAGTCGTCAGCGCTGTTATAACCTTTGCGATCACTGGGTCTACTCTTTAACCCTAAAAGGTGAGCATGAGTCATTTCATCTTTAGTTTGCAATATCGCCATTAATATGATATTGTATTTGAATAACATTTTTTTCCAAAACTCATTTTTCAGAAATTTTAACATTTTTATTAACTTTTATTAAATCGCAGCTTTTTAAGATCAGCCGCAACAACAACAAAAAACCTGGTTAATTCACCCGATTGTGTCAATTTGCAAAGTTCATCATCTTATTTTGAGTTTTTGGCAAAAATCAAGCGAGACAATTAAACCTCCTCCTGTCTTCTTTTTTTCACTTTCAGCAAAAAAAAAAAAAAAAACACATGCACACAAACAAGAATTCAAGCCACAACCGATGAAGCATTTAAACAAACTTCTTATAAAGAAAACAATTTGTTGTTCTTATTGTTGAAATGCACATAAAATTCCGAAAAAAACACAAAAATAAAGAAAGAAGAAAAAAACAATCATACATTTACTCGTATTTACACACAAAAATAAAAAGACGTTAAAGACTATTAACCAAATTCAAGGTTATATTTAAGCCAAGCTATTAACACTTTCGTATAAATTGTATGTACGAATATAAAATTTTAAAAGCTTATGAGTATTTGGATGATTATATGGACCCAGTCATACTAAAAACGCAACAAAAAAGAAGCAACCAAAGCTGCTCTTAAACATTTTCAAAATTATTAACTCTTATTTGGTTTCTTTGATCTGTTGCCACTTTCGTTTCTGGCGTGAATAAAATTAAGAATTAAAGAAACTAACACCACCACCAATGACTGCCTGTCCATACTTTCAAAAGAATCCATTAAGTTGCATAATTTATGGGAAAGTAAAGAACTTGACATTTAAGGTGGATGACGGCGACGACGACGACAACAAAGTTTCAAAATATTTGGCGTTATTTTTTTCTAAATCGTCAATGAAATTGAAAATTTATTAAAAGAAACTCCTGAAATGTGCATTTAAATAAAGCTCAATATTGATTGCTTGTCTTTGAAAAAAATCCTTTATTTAGAATAAAAAATTGTTAAGCTCTTTTTTAATTATTTTTTAAATATGTAAGTACTTTTTAAAGTGTTAAAAAAAACATTACCTTGAACACGAGTATTTTTTATGAAAAGTACTTTTTTCAAACGCCAATTTTTCATATACATAGTTTAGTTTTTGAGAAAGGTATTATCCTATTATAATTGTTCACAAATAATTCAATTAAGGTAATTTTTTGAAAATCTAATGGTATTTTTTTTTTACAAAAAAATGGTACATCTCCATGCAGAAAGTGTACTTCGGTGTTCGTCTCTTAAAAATGTTTTGCTCTGTAAAAGGGTGGTGTGTTTGATTCTAAAAGAATCGCCCTCACTAATGGTGGAAGGCATTGCACTTTATGCCCCGTAAAAATCGACAGTGTTGATAGCGCCCTGTAAAACTTAGCTGTCAGCTGTTAAAAACAGGGCATTCCACGTTTTCGTAAGTTGTGTTTTGTTCTAATGAAATAACAAGCTGCAATATTACAGGGTTGTCAAGACATTTTATACATGAACCTTTCGACAAGGTGCCATATTGTGTGTAGAAAAGAAAACACCATAAGTGTTGTTTTTTGAAAAAGGTACTTTTTTTGGTGAAAGCTATTGTTGTAAAAGAAACTTTAAAAAGTCATGGTTTGTTTCCAAATATTTACAAAAAAAAATCCTTTTCTAAAACCCAAATTTTTAGGTTTATTTTCTAATACAGTACGTTTTGAAATAAATTTATCTATGTATGAAAGGTACTTTTTATAAAATGCACTTTTTATAAGTGATGTTTTTAAGCAAATACATTTTTTTTAATTTGTGCATGTTAAAATTTAAAACATTTAAAAGCATTTGAATTCAGAGTGAAGAATTCGACCCACTTCAAATGAAACAGCGAAACTGGTATCGTTTATATCAATGAAGAGTGGGACGGGGTTAATATGTTTTTCAAAGATTCTCATCTAAAAGGTACTTATTGGCGAGATACCTTCCCTGCTTGTCAGACAGGTATTCTACTTTGAAAGTATATAAAAATAAATTGCTTATTTCGCTACCCTTAATTCCAATTTATTAAATTTCAAAATGTGCTCACACACATTTACAAGTTTTATCCCAAATACTTGTGTATTATCTTTTGATTAATTGTTAGCGATTTGTGTTAATGTTTTAAAGGAAAAATATTTAAAAATAATTTAAATACTTTTGCATATTAGCGCTCTTCTAGTAGTGTTGGCGTGCAGTCGTTGAGATGGAGTGTGATTCATTAAATTTTTCATTCAAACATTTATTAAAATTTTCGAACCCCCTTGTCAAGTTCAAGGTTAAAATAAGTGTTCTTTTTTATTTATTTTATTAATATCTTTTATATTTTATATTTCAACCGCTAATTAGAGCTAATATTTTGTGTTGTAGTTGTAGTTGCTGCTACTGTTAATGTACAATTCACAGTGTTGCACAAAAGATTCCCAAAAGAATATTTGAATGAGCTTTTCGTTGACAAGATCTTAGTAGCATAATTTTTATTCGAAGATCTTTTTATGTATTAGTTTGTTGAAAATCTCAACGAATTCGAGCAAAAGTCAATTTTTAAATTTTACAGAATCAAAAGAACATAAATAATATTTATTAGAACTATAAAAATTTCGAATTCAATCTCGAATTTTTAAATTGTGAAAATTTTTTAAATTTTATTTAAATTGAAGTGTCATATTATTAAAATCAAAAGTAAAAATATTACACTGTTTTGAGCATCACTGTTAAAAATTTATAGCATTTTGAAGCATTTCGTTATCTCTTTATGACTGACGGACAAACTGACAGTTTGTTATTAAGCTTTGCTTTTGGTTTTGCGGCATGAACTGAACAACTGAATCTTTTTGTTTCTTCTAAAATTATTGCATGCAATTTGAAAATTTTGTGATGTCAACTGTAGCAAAGAATTTTGCAAAAAAAAAATACAAAAGCTAAAGTCTCTATAATACACATTTTTTTTAATAATATTTCATTAAAATTATGGTAAATTAGTATCATTGTTAATAAAATTTCAAGTTCATATTTTCCTTAATTGAGAACATTGTTTAAACTTGGAATTGTGTGTGTGTAGATGACTTTATTCTACTATTACAAAGTCGGCAGCGGAATTCTCAAAATTTAAATAAACATTTAGGATCATAAGTTGTGAAAAATTCAAGAGAAGATCATCCTAAAAACTTATCCGTAATTTGAATAGATAGTTTGGTACATATTATATATAATTAAATTTCGAACTTCGTAATTTAGTTGAAAATTTTGAATATGCACATAGTAATTTATAATCCCCACAAAAACATAAATGTAAAAATAAGGCCAAGTTCCTATCCAAAAAATTTCGCCCGTAAAAAGTACTGAGATCAAAATAAGGACTCATTTCTAGGCAACCTATAAGCTTGGCAATATTTTTTTGCCTTTCTAATATGGGAAAGAATTCTTGAAAAAATTTGGCAAGCTCATATGTTGCCTACAAATGAGATGGTATTGTACCTATCAAAACCTTGGTCCTTATTTTAATCTCAGTACTTTTTGCTGCCGAAATTTCTTGGCCTACCAAAGAAGGGGAACCCTGCTCCCCCCAAGGTAAAAAAATCCCGTTTAAAAATCATTTTTGTTAATTTCTGATCAGGAACTACCTGTGTACCAAATTTAAACTTTCTAGCTCTACTGGAAGTGCCCCATACAAAGAAGGGGCACCCTAGTCCCCCCGGGTGGAAAGTGCCCGTTTTCAGATTTTTCTGGTTAATTTCTCACCAATATCTACCTGTGTACCGAGTTTCAGCTCTCTAGCTATACTGGAAGTGCCCAATAATATTGATGAGTCAGTGAGTCAGTGAATATGCACTAAAATATGGACTTTTCACACCTTAATATCTTGGGAAGCTTTTACGGTAGAACTTTCAAATTTAACCTGTGAGGTCACCTCTGTGGGGAGAACTTATGTTTTAAGTTTCATTATATTATGATCAAGCGGAGCAAAGTTATGAGGGGGGTAAAAACAGCTCGAATGGTTTCGTGTAAATGTACAGACTGTGTGGCCGAACTTAGCCTGGCGCACTACCGTGCCCATAGATTAATTTTTTTAAACTTTGTATGTACAATTATTAAATTTCGAAATTCGGTATCATTTTCGATGTTTCGAATATACATCAACAGTAATTATTTTTGCTTAGAAGTTTTCATTTTTAATGTTCTTGCCCCCAAAAAGACGTACAAGTATTTTTGGAACAATCGAAATTAGAAAAATATTATATTTTTAAAACTTCGAATACAGTCATAATCACATATAATATGATATATCACAAAATCTAAGTGTTATCAAGATCTTTATTTTATTTTGCAGAGTTTTTTTAAAAAATTTTGTTCGAAAAATTTAGTTTTCAAAACTAAGTTCGAAAATTCATGCTTTTGACATATCAAAATAAAGTTCTAAAGCGTAAAATTCGAATTTTGCATTTGCATTCGAAATTTCGAAGCCACAAGAATTGTAATTTACGAATTCTTATTAAACCTACGAAACGATGGTAATAAATTCCTTGTCTCTAAATGTTTGCTATAATTATTTAGCAAATTGATAGAAAAATAGTTTTATATAATTGAAAATCAAATAGTGATTTTAAATACTATTTTAAAATTTATACTAAATTCTCCATAGCAGTAAGTAAATACATTTCTACAGTCTAACTCCTTAATATATTGACAGTTGACATTTAAAGAAAGTTCTTAAAAAAAAGATTTTTTATCCTTAGAAAACCACTTCTGCAGAGGTAAGAAACTTTATAAACTTTAGTTTCCCAAACTGTTAAACTTAAAACGTGTACTTCTTTGAGTGCCCAAGTAGTGTGTTGTTGTTTCTATTTTTTTTTTTTTCTTATAATTTTTTTTCTATTCACTACCAGCAAAAAACTGCTAAGACTAAAATAGAATTTGAAAAAAGATCAATTGAGGTTTTGGCACGGCTCGTAAAGTGTTTTAATAGTTGCTGTTGTTGTAGTTGTTGGTAATTTTTTTTTTTTTTTGCTATTATTTTGTAATTTTTCCATTGAAATGCATTAAAATTCACAAAATGCATTTCTCGGCAACGAAGCGAAAACAAGTAAATATACGATATTGCGTCTTATTGTCTTTGGTAAAATGGGAAAAAAACATTTTTTTAAATAAAAAAAAATCCAACTAAAATTTCTATTCATCTAAACAGGCATGGTGATGCGCAGTGCTGTGATATTCTCTCTTTATGGTTTGAACACTACAAAAATATAAAAGTATTTACGAGATAATAAAATAAAAGCGACCGCCAGCTAAAATAACACACAGTGCTCATCCTATAAAAATCCCAAAGAGATGCTGCTGATGCCTGCCATCACCGACTGCATTACTTTCAACAACATTCTGGTGTTTGTCAGATACGTACATGAGTTACATGTTTTCTTTTGTTCTTTTTTTGCTTCTTTTCACATCAATCTATTTATCCCGAGGGGAGGGTTGTTGTAAGCAAAAAAAAAAATAGTACAACAACATTCTGTGAAGCCATCTTAAACGGGTGTGAGCTTGTAACTCAATTTAATTTGATTAAAAAAAAAAACGCTGCTCTATACACTGATGGAAGATCAATTATAAATTATTTGCGGTTAATTTTTTTCTACGTCCATTACAAATTAATATGGCACCATTTGTTAACTACTATTTTTTTTTTGCTTTGTTGCTCTTCCCATTTTATGTATTGGTAACTAATGAAAAGTGTCTGTCCGTCTGTTTCTCTGTCAAGTTGTGGTAGTACGGTTAATTGTACGCCTCTAAAATGTATGGCTTCCCTAATATTATTATTTTTATTATTGTTATTGTTATGATTTTGACATTGGCAAGAAAAACTAATCTAATATTTGATTAAAATGCTTGATAGAGTTAGACAATGTTTAGATAACTTGTTAATTGTTTTGGCAAAGATATTTGGGGTATTCACAGTGTGGTCATAAAGTCATATTTCATAAAATAATAAACATCTAAATATGACAAGTGTGAACACCCCGTCATAATTTAGTGTGCTATGTCATAATTGTGCCAGCTGATAAACATTTAACAAAACTCCATTTTTTAGTCGGATTAGTGCGCATACGTTTTTTTGGCCTAAATGTAAATGATTTTTAATTCAGCCCGACTGGTTAATAAAGAAAATAATAAATTTTATGTAAATCTTCTAAAATGTCCTTTATCAATTAAAATTTTCAAATTGTTTTTTATTTATACGAACTTGCTGAAATAAATATAATAAGCAGCTGTTGCCGGTATTATGAGCTGAACTATTTTTTTGTACGGCGGCAAGTGGAAAAACGTACACAAACACATATTTTTATTCTTGTTTTATTTATAAGTAGCGGCGGCTTGTAAATATTATCGCCGGCTGCTCGACTAAGGTTTCTACTGTTATTTTATGACAACCCATAAACATACCTTAAAAAGTCTTATTATTATCTGACTTTTTTGCTTGAAGAGCAACAACAATTTTTTTAAACTATTGTAAAATAATAAGACTACAGTGTGAACACCCCTAATGGAAAATTACAAAACAAAATTCCACCTTCCGATTTGTTTGTTTGTAGTTCGTTGGACATACATATTTACGGGTACTCGTATAGACGATTGTTGCGTAATTTATTTATCAATATTAATCATACGCACTGGCAGGCAAAATAATATTTTTTATGATTAATGCTGGGAACACAATTGGGACGAACGCCGAATTTCGTCTAGCACGACGAATTCGTTGGGAAAAGTTCGTTGCGCACATTCGTCGTGTGGCGCACAACTGGGACGAACAAACAACTGCTGTCATAATAATCCAAAAAATTGTGTGTATTTTTTATTACAAATTGGTTTTTATATACATACAAAGATAACAACGATAGTGTTACCGTATAAAGAAAATAATTCCTTTATAAAATTAAACATTAAAAAAAACTATTAAAAACAAATTTCATCATTAATAATTATGTACAGTCAAATCCCGTTAATTCGTACCCCGATAAATCGTAATTCCCGATAATTCGTAATAAACTGTCGGTCCCTTGAAAAAATCTCGTTAATTCGCAAAATTTCCATACAATTTGGTCCCCTAGATAATTCGTAATTTTTTTTGAAAATAAAATCTTCTTTACCTCTTATAAATCGTAATTGTTTGCTAACTACCACTTATAATTCGTAATAAAAACAACAGAAACATGAAAAGAATGATTTTTTGTTTACCGCTATTTTTTTGCGTAGGTTTTTACTTTTGCTTGCGTGTGTGTTTACATATTTTCTTAAGATCAGTTTGTTACATCTAAGCTAAGTAAATGAATTTGCTATTTTATTTTATATATTTATTTTATATTTTATTTTTAACAATTGTTTTTTATGTTTTTTTATCGTTTTATTAAATAAATTGAAAAACCCCGTTAATTCGTATTTATTTTAATCCCATTAAATCGAAATCCCGCTAAATCGAAAACCCCTCTAATTCGTAAGAAATGGCCGGTCCCTTGCGATTACGAATTATCGGGATTTGACTGTATATATAACTAAAATGCTCTATATCATAAAAAGAAGAACTTATTAAAGTAAAAATTAACATTATTTACTAATATATTTTAAAACTAAAAAAAACATGGTAACGCTGTACTGATTTCTTCGTCGTTCGTCGGCGTATGAAATAGAAATAAATCTATCAGAGAATTCGTCACGTACGACGAATTTCGTCGACGTCGGTGCTGTGTTCACTTTCATATGAATGCATGTGCTCTATTTTTGACGACGAATATTCGCAACAAAAAATTCGTCGTTCGTCCCAATTATGTTCCCAGCATAAATGATGGCTTTTTGATGGGAGTATGCTCTGGGGTCTAATTACCGCTTTCGATATCGAATGAACTATCGAGCAAAAAAAAATTTCGATCTATATCGAGTTTCCTCATGATGGCATTCGATCGCTATCGAATCGAGTTTTCATACTAATTGTAAAAGATTTTATTAAATTTGTAATAGAATGGCAACACATGTTTACATGCAATATATGTAAATAAAAAAAATGCAAGTAAAATGTAAGTAACAACTAGTATTTTTGTTATTTTAATTAAAAATTTGTATTTTATAGAAAATGGATCAACAAATATTGATGGTATCATATTTATCTTCGTCGGAGTCAGAAGAAGAACATCATTTTGTGCGTATTAGGAGACAAATGCGAGATAAGAGCGACGTTCTATCCTTGCCAACAAAAGTGTATTTGGAATGAAATTCTTGACTGAAATTCTTGACTGTATATTTTTTTGATATAAACAGCGGTTCAGATTGGCGAAGGACAATTGTTTGCAACAACTCTTCCCTGTCCACAATTTGGCAATAGATTCTTTGCTAAATACGGGTGTTCGGACATAAACTCTGCCAAACTCTTACTTTTTGTTTTAAATTTATATTTTTCACACTTGTCCTAAAATGTACACCATAATTACAATTGTTTTAACTCAAAAAATAAATAAAACTTACATTTTCCACAATTTATTGTTTGCATTTAAAATTAAGAAAACCATTTGTTTTGTTTGCGATTGACATTTTGGTATCGAGCAATGTTTGCAAATAAACACTCGATCGATGACTCGATATCGAAAGCCATCATCTCAAATTTTATTTATTTTTGCACGATATCGAATGCCGTAATCCCAAATCAAAAATTTTCTATCTAATTAGCTCGATATCGAAAGCGGTAATTAGACCCCTGAATTTTTCTTATGTATGTTTGTCACACTGCCAATGACTTGAATAAGGAATTTAATGTTATCAATTACAGGCTGGCTGATAAGAAATTTGGATCAAACCAAGACATTATCATTGAAACATTCGCAAAATTTTGCAAAAATCTACCACAAAAGTACCTTTTATAATAAGTACCTACTATTAAAACCACCTTTTATAATGCATCTTTTATTAAATTTACCTTTTACAAAAAAGAATCCATTATAAAAAATACTTTCTGTAAAAAGTACCTTTTTTTATAAAAACTACCTTTTACAAAAATCATCTTTTGTAAATATTACCTTTTCTAAAACGAAAATTAAAAAAAAATTACTTGTTATGAAAAGTACCTTTTATAGAAAGTAATCATAAAAAATACACAAAAAATTTTTTTTTTAAAACAAGTACTCATTATAAAAAATATCTCTTATAAAAATCTACCATCTGTAAAAAGAAACTTGAGTTTTATTATAAAAAAACTAGTCTAATTAGTATTCTAAGAGCATTTCCATTAATTTTATTAGTTACGCTTTATGCGTCTTTGCTTATTTTTCCTAACTGGACTGACATATTTAGAAAATTTTGATCAAACTTACCTTTCTTGGGTAAATGCTTACGGGCTTATTGAGATGTACCCGCGTTGAAAGCTACAAGTGTTTTGTTGAAACTGCAAAGACGGAAAATTTTAATTTAACACAGCTTTAGGAATAAGATTTATTATTTTTTTTCCTAAAATTTTGCTTAAATATTCTCTTTGAAATTCATAATAAAGCTTTTGCTTAATTCTAATTGTATCTATTTTACTACTGAACAAACTCAAAAAAAACCGCACAAATAAATTCTGTGCAAAATTTTGTGTAAAAATGCAACAACGGAAGAGTTAAAAATATTTGCAAATTTATTTAACAACATGTTACTGATGTTGTTTCTGTTTAACCTTCCTCATACTCGTAGTTTGAAAATTGCAAAATTTTACTTCATATGGAAACCAGACGAAGGTGGAGACGTTTGCCAGGAAGCTATTGATTAAAATATTATTAATAAATTATCACACACAGCTTAAGTACTTTCAACATCTTCATCCCCGTACCATTCGTCTGACACTCAGTTAAAGTCCAGCAAAGTGAAACTTTAACAACTTTTAAGCCAGAAATATATAAATATGATGAACGAGTATAAATCTTCATGTACGAATATTTAACAAGTCAGTTTTTACGTCGTTGTGCTTCTTACTGAAATTCTAATTGTTTCTAATGGCTGCGCTGATGACATTTTTTTTGTTGTTGTTCCTCGTGTTTCTTCTACTTGTTGGTTGAAGAATATATTTTTCAAAGTTCCATTTAATTTTTTACGAGTTTTTCATATAATTTTTGTTGCCATTTCGTTGTTTACGGTTTATGGGCTGCCACGGTCATATAACGACAATGCGACGGCAACAACAAAAATGTCTAAAGTTTTGTTGTATTTTAGTTTTATGAAGACGATAATGTTCTTGTTGCTGCTGTTTTACTTATTAGTCGTTGCAATTGCTTTGGAAAACAAAGAAGCTGCTAATGAAGCTTTTTTGTTCCACTTATTTCTATTTGCTTTTTGAACTTGTTTGCGCGTTTGTATGAATGTTTATATAATTCTTAAAAGTAATAAATTCCCTGTGTCTTCTAAGTTTTGCAGGGCGGGTTACTGTTGTTCCTGATTAGGTACTTGTTTGGTTAATAAAGTGCTTAAGCTTAAGTTATACGCAGTAAAAGTAATTTTCAGAGAAGAACACACCAGTCAGTTTCAGTTAAAAGGGACCTATGGGCAAAAAATTAGTTTTGGAGAAAAACGATTTTGAAGTTAACAAGTTAATTTTGAAACACCTGAACGCTTTTATAGCTCGAAATTCGTTAGAAGGGGGTTTTGGGGGTCGCTGATTACGAATCTGGTTTTGGATTTTGAAAATTCAAAATGGCGGATCCAATATGACGGACTATTTTTTTGTATTATTATTGAATTTGTTTGAAACTTGTCTCTCAGGGTTTTTCGGGGTAGGTGGTTATGAATCTAAAGTCATTTTGGATTTTTAAAATTTAATACCAGATTCGTAATCATCGGTCCCGAAAACCCTCGAAAGGCGAGTTTGAAGTAAATTAGATCAATTAAAAAAAAATTTTGTTACATCGGGTTCTTTTATTTTCTTATCAAAAGTGTATTTTAAAGCTTACTTATGATAAAAGTAATGCAGTTAGAAAACTGCGGTTTGCTGCATTAGAAAGAGCGTATTGGCTATTAAATCACTAAAAAAAGTAAAAATCGATTTTTTTCATCCATAGGTCCCTTTTAACTAAAACTGATACATATCTAGGCGTACGGTAGTGCGCCAGGCCAAGTTCGGCCACACAGTGTGTATATTTACACGAAACCATTCGAGCTGTTTTTACCCCCATCATAACTTTGCTCCCCCTGATCATAACATAATGAAAATTGAAACATAAAGTTCTACCATAAAAGCTTCCCGAGATATTAAGGTGTGAAAAGTCCATAAAAAGACTCACAGACTCACTGACTCTTCAATATTATTGGGCGCTTCCAGTAAAGCTAGAGAGCTGAAACTTGGTACACAGGTAGGTCTTGGTGAGAAAATAACCAGAAAAATCTGGGGTCTAATTACCGCTTTCGATATCGAGCTAATTAGATAGAAAATTTTTGATTTGGGATTACGGCATTCGATATCGTACAAAAATAAATAAAATTTGAAATGATGGCTTTCGATATCGAGTGTTTATTTGCAAACATTGCTCGACACCAAAATGTCAATGGTAAACAATACAAATGGTTTTCTTAATTTTAAATGCAAACAATAAATTGTGGAAAATGTAAGTTTTATTTATTTTTTGAGTTAAAACAATTGTAGTTATGGTGTACATTTTAGGACAAGTGTGAAAAATATAAATTTAAAACAAAAAGTAATACTGGCAGAGTTTATGTCCGTACACCCAAATTTAGCAAAGAACCTATTGCCAAATTGTGGACAGGGAAGATTTGTTGGAAACAATTGTCCTTCGACAATCTGTACCGCTGTTCAAATCTAAAAAATATACAGTCAAGAGTTTCAGCCCGGTTATTTCATTCCAAATACTAAATTTGTTACTTACACTTTTGTTGGCAAGGATAGAACGTCGCTCTTATCCCGCATTTGTCTCCTAATACGCACCAAATGACATTCTTCTTCTGACTCCGACGAAGATAAATATGATACCATCAATATTTGTTGATCCATTTTCTATAAAATACAAACTTTTAATTAAAATAACAAAAATTCTAGTTTTTACTTGCATTTTAATGCATTTTTTTTATTTACATATATTGCATGTAAACATGAGTTGCCATTCTATTATAAATTTAATAAAATCTTTTACAATTAGTATGAAAACTCGATTCGATAGCGATCGAATGCCATCATGAGGAAACACGATCGAGATCGAGTTTTATTTTTGCTCGATAGTGCATTCGATATAGAAAGCTGTAATTAGATCCCTGAATACGGGCACTTTCCACCCGGGGGGACAATCATGCCCCTTCTTTGTATGGGGCACTTCTAGTATAGCTAGAAAGCTGAAATTTCGTGCACAGGTAGGTAGTGATGAGAAATTACGAAAAATGATTTTTTAACGGGCACTTTTCATCTGGGGGGACAATCATGCCCCTTTTTTGTTATGGGCACTTCTAGTTGAGCTAGAAAGCTTAAATTTCATACACAGGTAGGTCCTGATGCAAATTAACAAAAATAATTTTTAAACCGGCACTTTTCATCTGGTGCGACTATGGTGGCCCTTCTTTGTATAGGGCGCTTATAGTATAGCTAGAAAGCTGAAAGCAATACAATATAAAGCAATACATATAAATATTTATACAAAAACAACTTAGAAAAAAGAAGTGAAATCCACACAAAAACATAAATATGAAAATAAGGCCAAGTTCGTTTCCAAAAAGTTTCGGCCGTAAAAAGTACTGAGATCAAAATAAGGACCAAGTTCTTGATAGGTACAATTCCATCTCATTTCTAGGCAACCTGTAAGCTTGGCAAAAATTTTTTGCCTTTATAATATGGGAAAGAATTCTTATAAATCACCTTTTATACAAAGTATGTTTTTTAAAAAGTACTTTTCGTAGTTTATCAGGGATAAATTTGTAGACAGCTGTACATGTAGCTGGACGGATAGATGCCAATTATTTGAAAAGATGAGAATAGATGGATTATTTTTGATTGCTGGTTGGATTAGAACTGTTGGCTAATATCGCCTGTTAGAGAAATTCAACTGACTGTTTGTTTTACTTTATTTGTTTGTGTCTCGATCTGTCTGTCAGTCTATCTGTTTGTTTGCATTTGCTCATTTGCTTACTTTGGCTTGTGCCAGTGGCCTTGAAAATTGTGTTTTCTTTATATATTTTTTTCTAATTCTACATGTTCAGCTAAAAGCAACAACAATCAAATGTTCTGTATGTAAGTATTTTCCATGATATTTGGCTTTTCTGTTGTTGTAGAGCTGGGCTATTTCCTCAATGATTTGTTAGGTTGTGTGAGTTGTTGATTTTTTTTTTATTATTATTACAAGTATTATATTTTTTAATTTTTTTTTTCTTCATGCATTTCTAGAGATTAGAAAATGTATACTTATTTGCAGTATTTAAGAGTATTTGCCTGCCGGCAATAGTTATGCCTGCTTGACTGACTGACTGACTGACTCGTTTGCTGGCTGATTGTTTGTGTGAGTGTGTGGTCTTGAATGTTTGTATGCCTTGTTGATTGCGAATAAGATGCTCGACTGTTCAACTAAAAAGAACTGAATGCAATCTATGATGGCAAAACTTAAAACAGCGAAAAAAGTGGCGTCAAAAGATTATTTCAAATGCTTTTATTTACATATTTTTCAGTTTCTTTTTTTTAATATTTTTTTTTTTGCTTCTTAATAAAAATATAAAACTACAAAGCAATATATATTTATTTTCAAGGACATTTTCATATTTATTTGTGGTCTTATTATCGCAAAATACGATTGCTATTTTAATTCACACATTTGCAAGTGCACACAGCAACAACAACAAAAACAAGTGCATGGAAGCAACAGCAATATATTAGATTCTAAGCTTAAGAATCTTAAAAATGAAAAAATTACTTAATAAGAGAAACGAAGAAAGAGCAGATGAAACCTAAAGTTCTTTAGTTAAAAGTAGTAAAGATGGCAGCAACCGGCTTGTCAGAGAAAAAGCAACGTAAAATCAAAAGTCAATTTTTTTTCAAACTGTTGTTGCTTCCAGAGTCCGAAATACATCAGTATAGTAATTATTTTCAATAGCACTGTATTTACCAGATCACATTTATGATTCATTAACAACCCCAAATTTTCTTTCCAAAGTAAAATCTTTTTATAATTTTTTTTGGTTAAAAACATTTTTACTCGTTGTTATTAGCCAACCATTAACGTTGGTGACTTACCGTTTTTATGTTGTTGTTGTTGTTGTTGATGTTCTTAATATCAATTAAAAATCGCTCAAAACTTATTTATCAAGTACAAAATCATCCATTCATTTCCTGGTCAAGACAAAATTATTCTTAATTAATTTCTTATGACTCAAAATTAAGAAGTAAGCTGAAACACAGCAAATCACTTATCGTAATTTTAAAAACTAAATTTTTATTTAAAAAAATGTAAAACTTAAGGTATCAAATAACCGCCAGAAGTAAAAGAAACGATTTAATAAATCAATTAGTGTACTTTGACTGAATTGTTATGACAGACATATGTTCACTTTAAATGACAACAAAAACAATAACAATAATAATTACATACGATACGCTCGTATCTTCTTAATGTCATCTCAATTGTTTAAAAGTATAAAATTTAAAACAAATCACATTTAAAATTTTTTTTAATCAATTAAATTAATTTCATTTACAAACTGGAAAAAAAGTAAATTATATAAAACAAAATAAGAATTGAAATTAAAACCATTCTATTGACAGATGATTGAATCATTAAAGTTTTCAGTAAAATAAAAACGAAATTGTCGGTCAAGTTGTCGCATGATGAAAACGAAATCACTTAGCAATAATGAAACGGTACACTGTGCGAGAGACAATTTTTTTATTAATAAATTCATTGTGCATTTTTTGTTGCACTACTTCCTTTTACACCGAAAAAAAAATAAATATAAGTCACCTGCTGATGTCATGGTTTCTTAAACAGCAATTAGCCGTACAAATGTTACGAGTAACAAATACTTGTACAATTATCAAAAGATAATTTTAAATGAAAACAATATAAAAAGGTCCTTGTAACTTATTAACAAAATGAAAACCAAAAACAAATAAAGGGAAAACAATGAAGCAGGAATGACAAACAGTTAGTTTTACGGCGAGCAAAAATACCAAAAAATAAAATTATGCACAAGTTGAATAATCATTCAAAAATTATTAACAGGAATGTCAGATGAAGAATGATTTGTATAAATAAAATTATATTCCAATTATGCTAACTAATATACTTTCAACTGCACGTGTGGGCGTATTAGGTGAGTACCTATTTTTAGCAAGACAAAAATGTTTGCTAAGCCAATCTTCGTTGGTGGCTACATATATTTCCGAATTATCAAAATCTGAAGCACAAACAAATTATTTATTATATATGCATGCATTTATTTGCACCGCCCTAATGCTGCCTGCATGCAGGTATAAACGTGTAAAAATCCATAATTTATAAACACATTCAATTTATTTTTAATGTTTTACTATAAAACAACATACATACAAGTTGTATGATACAACAATGTGTTTGTTTGTTAGTTTGTTTGTGTTATAATAAAAATTATGTTTGGCTGAATATTTATATTATTTTTTTTTTTTTTTGCAAAAGTGCCAAAACATAAATTTTATCTTTTTATCTGTTATGACTTTCGTCTTCTTCTTGATTTTCGTTATGAAAGTGTATTTCGAGTTTATGGAAAATGTACAAATGAACACAGCACGAGACAACAAACAGACATGATGCAACTGCAACAACAACGAGCCAACATTTATTCGTATTAGCTAAATAATGACTACAAATTACAGATTGATCATAAAAAAGCCTTTAATGGATTTAAGTAAATTTAAGGATAATTTTTACAAAAACTAATTGACTTGAACTTTTCTACTAATTGATTAGATTTATTAGAAGTTTTACTTTTTCCCAAAAAAAAAATTTTTTTCTAATAATTTGCTTCAAATAATATTCATTTTGATCATTATTAATCGAAACATTTTTACTCAAATAATTTTATTCGAATAATTTTGACCGATTAATTTCAATCGAATAATATTTTTCGAAAAATTTTATTTAACTCTGGAAAAAAGTATTTTTAAGAAAATTTAGTTTGAATAATTTTGCTCCCAAAAATTTTAGTAGAATAACTTGTTTTCGAATAGTTTTATGGTTTTCATATTTATTTTTTATTCTTGTTACCACAGTTTATAATCGAGTTATTTTTGACAATATTTTTATCTTTTATAATTTAAATACATATTTATTGAAATAGCTCTGTTTGAAAAAATTAATTTCTTCAAAATTGCCGTGTTTGTACGAAATAACTTATTTAAAAACATTTAGATATTTTCTTGACCACTTTCATATTTTACAACAATCTTCTATGGTCTTTATATAAAAAAAAAAGTAAATCGTTGATATTTTGTTTGTGTAACTTTTTCAAAATTCAATATTTCGGCACCGCTTTGTGTGGCTTCGTCAGGAAAATGTAGTTCTAAATTATAAATATAAAGACCATAAGGTTGACAAATATAGAAGATTATTATAAAAACATTTAGTTTGCACATTTATATACGTACATACCAATAGATTTTATTCGAATAATTTCTGCGAATAATATAATCGTTATGATAATTTTAAATGTCATTAAAGTAGTGCATAACAGAACTATGCATTTGATTCCCATATTTTTATCCTAAGTTTTTATTGGAAGCTTATGCAAATAATCTTTACGATATTAAAATACTTTTGGACACATTTAGAAATTTTTTATTCGATTAATTTTTATTCGAACTTTTTTAATCGAATAAAATATTTAAATATTTATATCATTATATATATCAAAGTGTTGGAAGGTTGCCAATGTAACGCCAATCCCTAAAAAGGGAGAGGCCAACAACCCTGAAATTTACCGCCCAATTGCAATTTGCTCTGCGATTTCCAAAGTAATGGAAAGTATGTTGAATTTCCATCTTGTGAGGTATTTGGAGCTCAACAGTTTACTTAGTGACTGGCAGTTTGGCTTCGTAGGGGCCGCTATACGGAAAATTGGTGTAATAGCATACATTACTTTGGCGAAAGTAAAGTGGTGGCTCTTGATATTTTCAAGGCATTTGATAGAGTGTGGTATGAAGCACTTTTGTCAAAACTGATTGCTTTTGGTGTCCGTGATGGATTCACTCGATTTGTATCAAGCTTTCTCAGAGATCGCACTATACGAGTTGTTGTAGATGTTGTCTCATCCAACGAGTTTAAGATAAATTCAGGGGTACCGCAAGGCTCCGTTCTTTCTCCTACCCTCTTTTTTATTTTTCTTAATGACCTTCTACGTCAAACTTCCAACCCTATCTACATTTTTGCAGATGACAGCAGCTGAGTTAATTCGTATTCATTCAGACAGGCGCATACGTATGACCGGACATGCTGCTCCATCTGTAAACATGGATGGTATAGATATTGAGGAATCAGATGGTATAGATATTGAAAATTCATTGTGATGATGGATGGAATGATCACATTTTTCATGTCTCAAAAGCAGCATTCAAGTGCCTCGGCTTTCTAAGACGGTGTAGGACATACTTCAGTCCATCTGATCTCCTTAGTATTTATACCACCTTTATCCGACTAAAAATGGAATACAACTCTCATGTATGGGCCGGTGCTTCAAAATCTATTCTGAAGTTACTCGAACACGTACAGGATAGGGCGAAGAATCTTATTGGCGACAGTATGGTAGCCAACTCTATTGACTCACTGGAGCATCGATGCAATTTTGGGTGTGTTTCATTGTTCTATCGCTCCTACAACGTAATGTGTTCTAATGAAATCAGGGAACTTGTTCCCGAACCCGTCATTTTTCACATAGAACACGCTCTTCATCAAGGGCACATCCCTTTGTGATCGATATGTCAGTGAACCGCACCACGCATTACAGGAATAATTCGCACTTTAGCCGTACTGATCGTATGTGGAATGAACTCCCCGCAGAGGGGTCTTTCCAGCCACTTTCAGTGTGTTAGGGTTCAAATCGAATGTCCAGAAACACTACTCCCTTTATCCTCCTTCCCAAAACCTATTTTCCTAGTTCCTGCACAATGCCATGCATACGTAGGGGTCATCCCCTGAGTGCTGGTCCTAATTCAAAAAAAAAAAAAAATATTTTTGCATACTATTAGAACAGTATATGAATGAATTATTTATTTCCAATATTTTTGTCTATACGAGAGATTTCAAATAATTCCGAAATATGAAATTCATTGAAAAGTAAAAAAAGTTGAGATATTTAAAATCTTAGAGTTTGCAATAATACACTGCCTACACATCCACCTAAGAAAAATCTTTGTGTGAAATATATGCTGGGTAGTGTAAATTATTTTGAAGAAGACAAATCAAACGTGTCCGCTTCATTCAATTTATGAAATCGAGCTAAAAAAAAATCCCTTTCCATTAAAGTTTTTAAAAACTTTTTGCCATATTTGTTTTTTTTTTTTTTGTTTTTTTATTATTAAAACTTTTTTGTGTGCACAATGATGAGTTAGAAATTTGTTTCTATAATCTTTCTTAAAAAAAAAATAAAAACGAATAAAAACTGAAAAGTTGTATAAAAAAGTGTTTAGACGATGATAAATAGCTTATTTTGTATATCAACCGTAAAAATATTTTTTGAAAAATGTGCAACAATGTCTTTCTTCATTTTCATCGTCCTCATCATCAATATTTGAAGCAATAAAAAAATTACGAAAATACTTTGTTAAACAAAAACGTACAAATTATTCAGACCCTCCAAAAAATTCATGACCATCTTTGGAATTCGTTAAATTGAATTGGTTTGGTTTGGTTTGGTTCGAAATGGCATGGAATTGTTTTGGGGAAGATGGATGTGTGTCTGTGTCTGTGTCTTTTTTTTTTTTCTTTTTTTCATTTTAAAAAGACGGTATGCAATTTGCTTATTTTCATTATAATTTTTTGTTATTTGTGTTTCATTAAAGACATGATCTCATATTTAAACATAAACATTCCTTTAACACTTGTTGCTCGTGTATACAAATTCTTTGTGAAGAGTTTTTTTTTTTCAGTAAATAAATTACGAAGAATAACTTTTTCTAACGGGTGATTTTTCGGTAAGAGAGTTTTTGGTGATGCACTTTCTGGGCACATTATTAAACCGATTTTGGGCAAAACTTATACCCAATTAAAAATATTTATTCAGTGAAGTGAACGATCTATTCTCGGTTCAGTATTTTGGGAGCTAGAAAGAAACATTGCAGCTGCAGTACAGTGCTGCCAACCCGTAATCGATATGAAGAGCTGGTTATTGCCAATAAATTTTACTCTAAAAATTTATGGATCCACTACTGCCAACCTTTTAATAGTCATATAATGACCTGAAATTTTCCTCAATTTACAAAAACCAATTGTTTAAAAATAACCCTTTATATAATTAGAAATATGTACGAGTATATATAAGTGTATCGTATACATAAGTTATCTCTTTGCTGTGTTATGAATGAAATGAACAAACACACAATGACCATAAAATGAACAATTATGACAAATACAGGAGTATCGTTAAAGCACTAACCATGTCCATATTTTTAATTAAGTGCAATTATTAACTTTTTATGGTTACTGGTGGTTGCTTTTTAAAGTTTTTTATTTAATAACAACATTTATTTATTTTTAACAATTTAAAGTTATGGCAGCAATATTTTTTTTAATGCAAATAAAATTCATATATGTAAAAGATTTCATATGATTGCAATAACAATAATTTGGTTATTAATCACTGCGTCCGTAGTTGTTGTTTATCAATATGTCGATGGGTGTGTGGAAATACGAAATCTATTATTTTATATGTGAAGCATCCATACAAATATTGAACCGAGCTTTACTCTCTCTGTTATGCGCATTTGAACTCGATATTTTTCTAACAAAATTCGCTAAATACAGCCTTTTACTTTCAGTACTCTTGTTGGCTATCGCTTCTTCATTTTATTTTTGCATGTTTTTTTTTTTCTTACAATTTGCTTTTCCATCTGTTATATTGTAGAATTTTGTGTAATAAAAATTTTCTTTGAATCTTTGCTCTTTTGTTTTTTTCTTTATTTAACAATTGACCCAGTTTTGTGGCAACAGTTGTTTATGCAACCGATCTTTCGATGATTTCAAACATGCATAAATGAATCCATAAAATATACAATATGATTTTAATTGGACTGAAGGCCGATATTTGCACATAAACACATATGAACACACTAACAACACACATGCCATTTATTACAAAATGAACAAACTGAGTACTTGATGGCACAAAGAATTATTTACAAAAAAAAAATCATCTTGCTCAGGGTTCGCCAAAGAGAAGCAGTTTTAAATTGTAATGTCGAATTCTCACTAGTGATCTGATGGAAATTTGCATGTTGTGCCGATAGTGTCAATTCATCTTAAGGAAATTACTAAAATTGAGTGTTCTCCGCTCTTTAAAAACAAATGTTTAAATAAAAATAGCACTAAATTTATTTCATACTTTTGAGAGCGACAGCTAAGTCAAGGTCAGCGTTGTCAACTTGGTGCGTTTCGCACCTTTTTTGGTGCTTTTCTAAATGCTTTGTGCGAAAAATATCTGAGTTGGTGCGTGGTGCGCTTTTTCTTTAATTTTGGTGCGTTTTTTTTTAATTTTGGGTGGCTCCAAATCATATTAAACACAATTTTTTGTTTCAGAAAAAAGAATTTTGTACATAAAATACAACTGTTTCAATATCATTTCATTCAATTGTGTACAATTTTTACAGACCATAATAAGAGCAACCATTAATGATGTTTAAGACGTACCAAAACACATTCACAAAAACCGTTTAAAGTTTATATAAAGAGTTGTAACACTAAAATTAATAAAATTTCTATTTACTGAAAGAAATACAAAAGGATTTGGGAATCACATTGTGAGTTTAAGCAATGGATTCGGTCTTGACCAAATAATAACACAAAAGCAAGATGTTTTTATTGCAAATGCGATATCACGCTTAAATATCCAACCTTGTTCGGCATGCTGGAACACGGAAACACATTGCAGCTTTAAGCCCATTTAGCTACAACCGACATGAACAACCAGCATTGTACAATATGTTTTATCCCATTGCAAATATATATCATGCCATTAGAAGTACAATTTTAAACCGATGTCGAAATAATTATCTAGTATTGAAAAAGGGTGGAGAATGATTCACTTCATGCATTGGCACAACATTATATCAACATTAGAATTTTGGACTAAAGTTAAATGTTGTAAAGACGCAAAATTAATTCAATAAAATTTTTCAATAAAAAAAAAATCTGAAATTGGTGCGTTTTTTGTTAAATGGCGCGTTTTTTTCTCCATTTTGGTGCCTTTTGAAATTTCAAAGTTGACAACGCTGGTCAAGGTACACATATGTATGTATGTGTAGTTTTTATGGTAGAAATCATATGTACGGGAAAGCAGAGCAAGAAAAAACAGCGAGAATATTAGAGATCTTATAGTTTAGGTCAATTGTTCCCACATGAACAATAATTCTCATTTATATTTTTTTTTTTTCTTTCAAATTATTTGTAGGTACATTATTTTCATCAGTATGTATTGTGTACTGAATGTTAGTTTTTCTTAATTTGATTATTTTTTAGATTCATTGCCGAAGTCGCACTAAGGTTTCAGCAATCGATCATAATTTGTATTATAAAAATAAATTTATTGAATGTTACCCACATTTTTCCTTTTCCAATTTTCTAATAACGATTAGTAAACATCTGCAATAATTTACCTTCCTGTCACTTTTCATTAAATAAATTTTAAATATGTATTGAACGTTACTCATATTATTTTTTCTTTTTATTACAACTCATCAAATTAAATTTTTGTTTTTGTTTTGAAAAACCAAATTGTATGGAACGTTTCTTTGGAATTATTTTTATATACGTGTAAGTTAGTTTTAAGTTTAAATATTATCAAAAGAAATGAACAAACAGCATCCGAAAATCAAAAGCAATATAAAGAATATTTAATATTTCGTCTGCTACAAAAAAATTAACAAGAATTACCCTCCAACAGAAAATCACTCTGCGATTGAATATCTAATTACTGCAAACCCTACTCTGACTTACATCTTGCATCGCATATCTAAACATTGAATAGTTAATAAAAAGATCATTTAGAGCGCCGGAATAATGAATTCTTTTCTTCTTGCGTATTTTGTTTTTTTATTTCTTTTTGCATTTCAAAGAGATAAAATAATTTAAAAAAACATAGATAATCTTGGACATTTAACAAATAATACTGAAAAAATCTTATGCAATCAATTACGTTTTAAAATTTGTTCCATATTTTAAATTCATATATATGGTACAGTTTTTTTAAGTCCCATGGCACAGTGGGAACTGGCAGGCTAACAGTTGGTAATACATATATAGAACAAATAGCTTTCAACTAGAATTTGAATTCAGTTATTCCTTACGAACAAAACAATATGATGATTGTAAGAATTTTAAAACTTTTCATGTCTAAAGATTTTCTGATGCTGGCTTGTACATACATTGGCTTAGCCCACAACAAATTGGATTTAAGACGGTAGGTTGAGGTTTCAGATTTTTTTATGAAGTCAACCCTCTCTTAACTCTCAAATGTAAATTGAGAAAACATACTTTGAGGAGTAAAAAATAAATATATGGCAACAAGTTTCTAAAGAAGATGAAACGTGAACTTACATCTGTACAGTTTGCAATGTGTGATAGGCCTGATCAAATTAAGTTATTATTAATTTTTTTTTTTCCTCAAATCAAAATAAATTTTTTAATTCATTCATTTCATAGCCGAATTTTAATTTTATTCAAAAAAAGCCCCTTCCACAGAAATAAAAGATGTGAATGAACCTTAATTTGGAGACTCAGTTTCTTCTCACACCTTAAAAATCGAATAAGTTTCCTTTTTGTATTTTTTATCGAAACATGATTTTTTTTTTTCATAATATAAAAAACCAGATACACTCAATATATAAAAATAATATTGAATATTTTTTGTTTCACAAAAGTGTCCTCTTGTTGACCTTGATTTTTATTAACAGCTCTCAAGTATGTTTTTTAAAACGCACAATTAAAACAAAAACCTGGTGTAAAAACAATAATTTAGGTAGAATGCAGATTAAAGAAACAAAAATTAAAATATAAACCAAAAACCTGTATAAATTTAAAAGTAACAAACAAAAAAAATTTTTATGGAGGATCTCTTACACTTTCAGCAAAAAAAGAACAAACTTATAATAAAAATTTCGAAAAATTAATTGAAATTGAATGAGTCAAAGTTCACATACAGTTTCTGTGCTACCTGGCAAAATTATTATTTTTTTAATAGAGTGTTATGCTGTTCTGCCGTGCAGCTTGTTGAAGAAAATTAATGCTGATTTTTAATATTTTCTTAACAAAACATATGTAAGCTTTATGACTCAATTTAGTACGAAAAATAATAAAATTTTTTTGTAATTTAAACCTTTCGTCAAAAAAGTTTTAATATAATTTAAATGAGAAATTCTGCTTTTATTTAAAACCCCAAATAAAATAAAACCAAATATGATTTCATATGTTTTCGCTCAGTCAACACTTCCTACTTGAATTAATATTTATGTTTGAAAACCGTCAGCCAACACAACAATAACAACTACTCGTAAATGTCGCCAAATAAACGAACAAATATGAGCCTAAAATGTTTGTTCACTTAATGCACTCACTAACTTACTCGCGTACTCCACGCAGAACTCACTGCCCACAGTAATTGAGGTCTTACACTATTTGTGCATTAGTGCTACTTGTTCAAACACATAAAATAGATCCCAGCAAACAAAAGTATTGTTTTTTTTAATTGTATGATTTTTATTCGAATAAAAGTTTCAGTGACAAGATATGTTTGAAAAATGTATTCGTTTTCAAATGTTTGTCAGTCAATCGCTTAACAGTATAGTTTACTGCTTTATTAATTTGAATTCAAATTCGTGCATTTGCTGGGAAACACTCAAATTCTATACAAATACATTAGCCCACAAAGTGGCCATTTTAAGTTTAATGAATATTAAAAGTATGATGAATTTTGACCCACATTTCGATAAGCAAAATCAAATATTATTGCAAATAGAAGAGTAAATTTTTTGTCTGTTTGAAATATAATAAATTTTGTATTTGAAGAAAAAGTCCTTAAGAAAATGTATTTAAGAGCAGGAATATTAATCTGATTATATGGAGCAACAGATAAAGAATTATGTGAGAAGTATATCAACTCCCTACAACAACATTATTTTGTTCTGGGATGTAAATTTAAAATAAATTGGTGCTAGTTTTTTTTTTATTTAAGAAAGTTATCATTTCTTGCGAATTTAGTTGAAAACATCGAAATGCCAAAATTCTAAAAGAATTCGAACAAATTAATTTCTCCAATAAAATTTAAACTAAATAAAAATTGTTTAAAATCACTTCTTGTGATTGTAAACAAAATAGTAAAAATTTAAGGACACGCCGGGTAAAGCGTATTGTGTTGAATAGACAAAAGTAAATGAAATTTTGCGGTCGTGTTACAATTATGAATTTAAAAACACACAAAATGAGAGGGATAACTTGTTTTTAAAAGTGATCAAACAATTCAATTCAACCTAAATATTCTGGCTAAAAGAGTATTTATTAAACATCCAGTTAAATGCATTACTGTGAGGTTAACAAACCTTCTTGCAGTTGATATTTTTTTTTTTTTTTGTTAAGTAAAACGTATTAAATATTATAGCGCGTTTCAATTATTTAGAAGAAGAACAAAAAAAAAACAAGAACCGGACTGACTATAACAGCAGCAACAAAAACAAAAAAGCGCAATGTACTTTCAAAAATGCTTAAACAAATCGTTAAAAAGAATTCTTTTTTATTTGCATCTTCAGTTTAAATCAAACAAACATTTATTTCATATACATTTGAGGCCATAATAAATTGGTCCGATTGTTGTACTTTCATTTTTTTATTTTTTTTTTTTTTTTGATGATCGTTTTAATTTGCACTTGTTTGTTCAGTTTGGAGAATATTTCTTTTTTATTTTTTAACAATACTTTTATGGACAAAAACAAATACTTTCTTTACCCTGCGGACTTTGTTTATTCTGAGAGTAGAAGCGAATCTTTGCCAAAATTCAACCTTGATTCACTGTTAATTTATAACTTCTATTGCTTCTTTCTTACAGAGTTCCTTGTACTTCCAAGACAAAATAAAACAAACAAATGTATAAAATGCACAAACACACACGGCAAGATAATTTTATTAATGGAAATTAACTGGCAATTATTTGGTAGATTTCAAGTAGAAGTTATAATTACCTTCTATGTGGGTAAATTAAAAAACAAAAGAAATGGGGCCCACTTCAAATATTACAGTAGTTCCCGTTTAAATGAGTTGCCCGTTTTAATGAGCAAAATTTGCTGACAGTGATGTCAGACAATAATTTTGAAAATCTCTACGTTTCTCCAAAAAAAATCCCTTTTTTCCCTACAATAAAACTTTTTTCCCTTCGCTATCAATTCAACGATTTTAATAAAAAAAAGCAATAATATTTTAAACAAATAATAAAAAATTTATTTATTTTAGTTTCAGCAAAAATAGTAAAAAACGATTACAAAAATATTTTTCAAAACAAAAATATCACAAAAATGAAATAGAAACTAAAATTATAAGTAAGTTTTTTTTAAAAATATAAATAAAAATATTTGGTTAACTAAAAAATTCTTTAGAGTTCATTCTTTTAAAATTACTAGTTGTGCACTTAAAGCTTATGCAGTTCATTATTTTAGACTCTAAATAAGATATCCCGTCCATGTCTAGACTTGCAATCTTATTGGCTGCAATTTTTGGTTTTTTAGGTGAGAGAGGTAAGAAGCTTGGGTAGGAATTAGAGTTGTCAACCGATTAAGAATAATTCGATTAATCGATCAAACAAAACTAAATTCTTGTTCGAATAATTTTAAAATGCCGAATTTCGAATAACGAATAAATCGATTAATTTATGTCAATTAATCGAACATATTTTTGCATACGTAAAAAATGTATTAAATTTGTTTGTATGATTTGAAACAAAGCGAGTACTTTATATCAACCAATACATGTTATTTTGGATGTTTGTAGTTGTTGTCGAACTGCGCATACCTAGTAGTCGTGCTATGTTTTAAATGAAACGTTAAACAATTTTCAAGACTGGGGTTTTTTTTACTGTCCGGTGAATAAGTTAGAAATACACTAAAGCCAAAAAATTGAACTCGGTTTGGAAGTACATACATATTTTACCAAGAACAAAAATTAAAAAAAAAAAAAACAAAGTCACATGTAACAAGTGTCCTAAAGTATACAAAATAAATAAGAGACGTATAAAACTTTAAAATACGTTAATAATATTTTTTAAATTCTGGAAATTTTCCGTGCAATGAAAGTTTTTCAAATATTCTTCAAAAATTTAAACTAAAGAATATGCTTATTAAAAGATTATTTTATGTTGAAAGTAACCACAATAATATAATAATAAAGTAATGATATAGAAGAAGTTATTATTAATGAAAATAACACTCTTTTATGTGAATTAAAAAATTCTATTCAAAGTATTAAAATTCAGATAATAAAAAAGAATTCAGCGATATATTAGACAATATAGTATATTCGGAAAAATCTAAAAAAGAGCAGAAAAATTAGATATTTAAACTATTTCATGCTTTTCTCACTACATCACCTACCTCGACAATTAGCGAGAGTTTTTTCAAAATCTAATTTAATAAAAACAAAAAGCAAAAATCGTTTAAAAACAAAAAAATTGTTTTTAAAAGATTATTTCTTAAGAACATCCCAAATTGTCTAATTTAACAAAAAGAAAAATCATTTGAGATATTTTGACTGAATAAAACATGTGTGTTTGAAGTATTAAAATCGAAGTAATCTCAGTTATTACATTTTTAATTTTTTTTAAGTATGATTAATTTTATGTATATTTTTTTGTTGATAAAAATAAAATTTTACGTTTATTTGAGCATGTACACAAGTATTTATGTTTTAAATTTTATTTGTTTGTTGCGGGCTAGCTATTTAGATAAAATATATATTTCGTTGGTAGCCATACCAACTCATCAGTAGATGTTTTACCCTTTATTTTAAAAAAAATTTTAAAGCTTTTTAATTCACAAATTTATTTGTGAGTTTTCGTATAAATGGATCAGCTTTAAAATTTTTTAAACATATTTTGATAAAAGTTGATAAAAATATTAGCTATTTAATTTTTAATTTATTTTGATTATATACTTATGCATTTTTGTGTTAATGACAAACATTTATTTTTTGTCAATAAATTATTTTTAAGCATTTTTTTATTCGTTATTCTCATCGATTAATCGAATAAATTTTTAGCTTTAATCGTTTGATCGAACGAACAAAAACTATTATTTTAATTATTCGAACAAAGTTGAAAGGCGAATAATTGACAACTCTAGTAGGAATTACATAGTTTTATGTGCTCTTTTGCTTTAAAACTCGCACTGATGTTTTATTTTATTTTATTTCTTTAATTATATGAAAAACAAATAAAAAAAGAAAATTACATTAATTTGTAATGCATTAGAATTTTTTAAGTAAAACCTATTGTATATAAATTTTTCTGTGGTGTTGTAAATACAAAAATTGCAAAACTAGATGTTTATAATGTGGAAACTAATGCAATTTCGAAGTGAAATTTTAAAGTTTTCAGCCAATAAATTTGCTATTTGCAATATATAAACTGATGATACAAATTGAGTTTAAAACGTGGTGGTTTAATTTATTTCTTTTTTTGAAAATATTCTCTCGGCATCCAAATTATCATGTATGATGCCGCCGTGGCTGATAGGTAGCAATGCTAGACTAGTAAGTAGTCCGGAGGTTGTGGATTCGATTGCGGTCAGAGATCCTGGGTGTTTTCTGCAGACAAGCTAATCGCTTTGCGTGCTTGTGTTTGTTTAAAAAAAAAAAAGTAAAGGTAAATTTATTTTTACAAATTTTGTTAAGTTTGAAAATATTAAATTATCATTAAATTAAATTCTATTATAGAACACCAAAATTTCTCCACATTTAGACAAATTTATTGTAGGTGCTCTCTTGCAATTAAGTGTGAAATGCTAAATATTTTAAATTTTAGCTATTTATTTAAATAAAGTATCCCAGCAAAAATTACTGCTTCGCCGTAAGTAGGTTTTTTAAGGGAATATCAGGTGATATTACCTTACGAACCTGCTTACGTATGGCATGATATTTGTTCGCATGTCCCACTTTAGAGCATTTCGTTTTAAGTGCTTATTTCAGAGCAGTGAGTATGAAGTAAATTCATGGAACGAAAAAAATATCAACTGAATTATATATATTTTATTTTTTATTGCATCATCCAAACATTCGTACTGTCGTCTTATTATGTTCGTTACACTTCGAAAAATTTACAATTTTAATCATTGCCTTACAATAGTGCTTTCTAGTATGCACTAGTGTAAGGGGGCATGTATAGAGATTACTTGCTTTAGTGTTATTTGTTTTTGTTTCTACATTGATTAAATAAAAATATCAAAATATTATTATTTTATAACGAGGGGGTAGCGAAGCAAACCGGGTTCAGCTAGTACTGATATATTTATCAAAACAACATGCAGTCTTAAACGGGTACTACTGTATCTCGAAACCTCTATTTAACATAAAAAATATTCTTCAAAGTAGACTAAACTAAACTTTATTGGAAAACTAAATAATAAATATTTCGTAACATAATATTCCATATTTCCTCTTGTAATTAAGATGACCTATTTACTCCTACTATTCTGTTTTTTTTTTCAGCCAATTTACAGCATAGAAATCAAGAGTGTTAAATTTAACACATTCACTTGCATATTAAAAATTGCTAAAGTTGCTGAAAAAGAAATACGAGTATGTACAAACATGCTAGTTGCCATAACTAGAACTTCTTCTTCCCCCATAAGTAGTTGTAGTTCTTGTTAAAAGCAAAAGTTATTCAAATATCCAACACAACAGCATAAAAGATACGCATAAAAATAGTGTTTTTTTTTTTCATTCTTCAAAAATAAATTCAAGGAAGTGATAAAATAAAATGTTTATGAAGTACGACAGCACGCAAACTTAAAACGGCAAAGCCATAACAAATAGCACTTTATAATTCATACATATATTTATTTAAGCATATGTATGTATGTAACTATATTATAGTTACTATAATCATGATGTTTCCAGGGAAATATTATACAGCGAGAATGGAAAAAAAGTTAAACCAACCAAAATACCATATAAAATAAACCAAACATTAACATACACACGTTAATTGAAAAGAACCTCAACGAAACTGGCTTAAAACGACTACTTATGGTTTGGAAGAACAAGCAGCAAAAAAAAAATCATGGTTATCAAGAGCACACGAATATAAACAAGAACTACAATAAAGACATCATTGACATCAGCATGAAGGGTATCATCTTCATCTCATCATTGTCAACAGCATGTTCTTTAAGTTCTTGTTTGGAGCACTCTGCGAGGGTAGTTCCAGATTGAAGCGGCCCCAGCAAAGGTAAAATAAAATATATTTGGAAAAATTCAAGCATTTTTAAATACCAGTAAATATAGCCAAAAAGTAAATGTAAGTGTGTCGAAATAATCAATTGAAAAATGTCCATTTGTTCGCGTTAAATTATAAAAATGTGTAAAAAATAATACATGTTTAGCATGGGTGGGGATCTGTTCATGTTTTTTAATCAATATAGTTCACTTTCAGGTGGACGCAAGGTGTTTGCGAAAATTCGTAATAATCAATAGCGTAGAAGCAGTTAAAAAAGTAGATATACATATGTGACAGCGCATAGAGAAAGGGACCTAAGGGTAAAAAGTCAATTTTCACGTTTTTTTTTATGTGTACAACATCTGAGCATCGAATGAGACCGATCCCATGCCCCAAAAGTGTTCCCTCCCAGAGATATGCGCGTTTTATGAAAGTGAAATACTGTAATAGGTATAAATATAATTTAAACACTTTATTATTTTTGGTTCTCTCTAGGAGCTCTCAATTTATTTATTATTTTATTATTTGCCTAGAGCTAACTAGCAGCTCCTAAGCTTAAGTTTTTGTGATTGATTCTTAAACTAAATGACATTGGCTTATATACTAATTATGAGAATAATTCTTAGGGGTACCTTAACATAAGAGTAAAAGAATAGAAATACATATTATTGTTGGGTAAGCATATATAGCTTCCCGCGATTTACGTATGGCATGTGTTCAACAGTTTTAAAGTCCAACGAGTGCATACCTAAATGCAACAGATACTTTGTGTTGCTTATATTTACAATCAAACAAAAGCAGTTAATAAATGTGATTTATATTTTAGTGCATTGTGCAACTGCATTTGATTAAACGTAGAAGTGTCAAATTAGCGACACACAAAATATCTTGCTTGCAGTTTGTCAACGGTTGTATGTTGCGCTACTGCTGAATCGCAATGCATACTACACACTGTTGGTCACATGCTACAGTACACCAAAGATACACGTATTTAAATCTTTAAAATGGCTCTCCTGAACAAAACCGGTTTTTATCCTTAGGTCCCTTTCTATTTTGCGCGTCACATATGTACTTCCAAAATAGCGGCGTGTCACGTTCCGATCTCAAAACTATATCCTCAAACAAAATCAAAATGCTCACACAGTTTTACAATAATAACCTCCGTAAAAATAGCTTAAAACAAAAATATTTACTTAGTATAGGCGTGGCACTACACACATTTTTTTTAAGACAATATTGTACTGTACAAAAAAATGCAATGCATTCTCAAAATTTTATAATCACTGATTAGAAGTAGAAGCAGCTAAAAATTAATGCATAGTGAATATGGGCGTGATATCGCACAATTTTCCTACAACAAAATTTAATTTTCAGAAAAACTTTATTTCAGCTTAAAGTTTTGTCATAATCAGTTGAGTTAAAATAGTTGCAAGAGAATATACGATGAGTATAGGCGTGGCACTGCTCACTTTTCATATCGACAATAATTTTTTTAATAAACAACTTTATTGCACGACGATAGAAATAAAAATATGTAAGAAAACTTAAGATTTAAAATGCTTGGCTCTGCAAGATGGTGCCTGTCTACACTGATGTACCCGTTTGTGTCTTGGCTAAGTGCAGACTATTAAGAAGCGATTAAGATTTATTTCTGTTATATGTATATTTGCTTGAACTTCTATGACTAAAACATATTAGGGGAAATCACTCTTAGTATTGTAATCATTGCAGGTCTTGAAAGTCTAGGTTATTTTCAACAGTTTAACAACATATGCAGATAAGCTAGACCTGCAAGTTCTGCATCGGATGCAAGAGCAGTTTTAAACCAAGAGTGATTTCCGCTATTATTATTACTAGTTATTTCTTTAATACCAGAACATATTAATACGGAAATGATTTTCTTTCTTCCAACATGTTGATCCAACAACAACTCTCCTATATTTTGCAACTTCTATTTTTTGATTAATTCATTAAATATCTAGCCCACCTTCGTGCAGACTGGATACCAACCCCTTTTTTTTTTTTTTTTTGTTGCCATGACTATGAAATGACTGACATAAAGACGTTGTCATAAACGTCATCATCTTTACCAACTATTTAATACATAATAGCAAAAAAACAACAACAAAATTTATGTACATACTGTATCACTAAACGAACAACAACAGCGACAAGCAGCAGCAACAATGATGACAATATACTACGAATGAAAATGATAAAAATGACAACCGAAATGATGATGATGATTTAACATAAAAAAAAGTTATGTTTTATCGCTGCAAGACAAAATACTAAACGTAACAACCCAGAAAATGATACGAACGAGTGAGTGAGCAAGCAACTGCAATAAAACACCAACAACAATTATGAACCCTATTTTTTTTTCTTGTTTGTTTCTTGTGTCTTTTCAAGTTAAAACAACTGAAAATGTAAAGCGTTTAAAACGCGTGCAAATCACATAAATATGTTAATTGGAATTTATGTTGTGCCGACAACTTTGTCGGCTTTTTATATATTTTATGATAAAATGAATGAATATATTTAATGAAATGATCCACCAAAAAGAAAAAACCAAAGAACTAAATTTAGACACACACACAAATTCAGTAGTTCATAAATTATTTGGCTATTTGAGCATTGGTATAATACTTCATCCAGTTAGTGGTGATTATGACCAAACCAGTAGTTCAATTAGATAATTTTGGTCATGAGGTTAGTTAATAAAAACCTTGTTTTTACATGACGCCAAAATCGCCATGAGTATCAGTCTCATGAGCATTAAATATGCAGCAAAAATTTCAAAATATGCCCTTAAAAGTGCATGCAAATCATTTCGATTATAATTTTCATAGTATTTATTTCTGATACCACGACGTATAATTCTAGCTCCTTATGGACATGGGAGTCGATCAAATAATGCCAGTATGTCCTTTCATTTATCCGAATATAAAATATTGCACATCCATATTTTTTCCATACATGAACAAATTTTTAAAAAGTTTAAATATTCGCTAAAGTCGAGGTTCTTCTTCTTGTTTTTTCCATGAAAAATCTGGAAACTCGTTTAGTTTTATTTAACCATTTTAAAGGCTGTGAGTAAATAAATATGTCCTAAATATAAGCTGCAGGCTGATGAAATAAGCAAAAGTATGCTGTAAAGAGCAAAATATGCACGAAAATTTCGATCCTAAAATTAATTTAATATTTCTGAATCTGTATATAAATTTGGAAGAAAAATATATGTGTAGAATTTTTAAAAAAATTTTGGGGAAAATTTAATTATAGATATTTTAAAATTGCTAAGAATATTTTCTTATATATTTTTTCTACAAAATATTTTATATTTCTAAAAAAATTTAAAATATGCAGAAAAAATTTTAAAGAAATTATACTAAATATGCGGTGAAGTGCTAAATATGCAAAAATAGGCAGGAAATAAAATTAATTTTAAATTGGGAAAAACATTTATTTGTAATTGTTAAAATGGTTAATAGAAAAATTAAAAAACTAATTATCACAAATGTGGTTTCTTTTTTTAGAAAAGTGAAATAAAACAGCTACTTGCTTTACTTGCCATAAAAACTAAAAATTAAATCCCACTAATATGCTTTATACCGGGATATATGCAAAATTATGCTTTAAAAAAGCGCCTGCCAAAATTCTTAAAACATTCTGAAGTGTATAAATATTTAATTTGTGTCTAAATTCATGACACAGGAAAAAATATGCAAATGCCTATTTGCGATTCCTCTCCTTATAAATTTTGTTTCCTCCTTCAATTTTCCAAAATAGTAGAACAACGACAGACAATTAAAAATAAATTTATTTATTCACTATTTTCAATGTTGATAGAATTTTTTGTTTTATTTAACGTACATATGTACAATGTACATATATAAATAATTTATCATTGTGTTTTTTTTTTTTGCTTTTTTAACTTTTTTATTTTGCTAAAATTAATATGAGAATTTCAGTTAATTTGACATTAATTAACCGTTTAGCGAATAGGGAAGCAATTAAAATGTTAAAATTGAAAAGAAAAATAAAAATAAAAACACTGATTACATTCAGAGATCGAATTGAAGTTAAAAAGATTAAAGTCCGTCGATTGAATACAAAATTTTATTAAACTTATAAATGAAATGAAAGACAAAAAATATTACGTGCTGCCTGGTGTACGATGTAAATATTTACGAGTATTCAATGTCAAAGTTAATATACCATTCAAATTTGAAATTTAATTGGTTTTTTTTTCCAACAAATATGTAATCATGGCATTCAGCTGTAAAAAAAATTATAACGATTACTGGGGAAATTCAAATATTCTGCTGTAATTTATAATTAAACTTTTTGTCCCAGTAGCTCTAAAAAATTACTGAAATTACTCTTTAAAAGTCCAATACTTTTTTATAAAAAAATAAACTAAAATATTAGAAAAAGAGATTTCGGACTTAGGGACCCCAACATGTCAAAAAAATATTGTATTTTCTGTAGCAGCAGCTACTCAAAAGTAATCATATTTTTATCTTTCACTTTTCTAGATGCTGTCAGTAGTTGGAATGTCAACTATTGAATAGAATTATTTAATTGCAAAGAATACCAGATTAATTTACATCTTCATAGTAAGTTTTAATACATACAAATAAATAAACTTTATTTGCAATAATTTCTAAATTCTTTTGAAAACAATTAGTATAAATATTTTAAATTAATACTACGAAACTAAATAACCACTACTGGTAGTTATAATAACGTAACTAATTACTATTATTACGTAAAATATTTAGATTCAGAAACTTGTCCAATTGCATATCAAAGCTTGGTTGGCTAGTGGTGGTTGACTGTTCGGTTAATACAACAACAAATACATATAAAAAATCCATATTTGTACAAGTGTAAGTACACGTTTTCAAATATGCATTTTAAATTTAACCTTGAACTTGATATTAGTTATCGAATGCATTAAGAATCTCTGTACTTAAAGTATTACCAATAAAATAAGCAACAACAGCAACTAGTACAGCAGCAATAACAACCATGACAAGAAAAACTGAATTTTATACGCTCAGGAAAAGAAGAGATCAACCAACAGCGACTAATCGACCGACTGACTTAGTGCCCGCCTGCCAAACTTTCAATGATTTAATTTTTTTATTGTTGTATCGTTGCTGGCGGCCGGCGGAGGGCTGAGGTGGTTTGAATTTTAAACTCAACTTTTTTTTTAAATGTTTTAAGGAAACTGGTTTTTACACGAGAAGATGCGGAAAATGCAGTTTCTTGCTTAAAAAATAAAATACTTTTAGACAGATATTCTCACACACTAATACACAGATCCAAAACCACACACACCGTTACTCACACTTTATCATGCATTTGCCAACAACATCAACGAGCCAAATAAATTCATAAAATTAAACAAGATTTTTATTCTCATTAATAAGAAGAAGAAGAAGAAGAGAAGGAAAAAAATTAAAATAATTGCAAACAATTTAATAAAAACAAATATTATCATTATTGTTGTTAATAAATAAAAAAAAGTACTCAGCAAAAAAATTATAATAATATTGCTGCTAATAATTATTACGATCATCGTTTTGATTGTATGGTTGATTGTTGACAACGATGATTGATCATGACGAGAAGAAATCCATTCAACAGCAGAATTATTGTAAAGTTGTTACAAGTTTTAAAAATTTTAAATAATTTAAATAATTTAAAAAATCTCACTTGTACCGATCATTAAATGAAAACACACGATACAGTGGATCGAAAGTCAGGCTTGAACATATGAATTCGAAGTAAGTCTTCATAATGTTCATTAAATCAGGAATTGAATTGTAAACAATACAGAAAACTCTCAGTAATTTTATGCGCAGAAAAACAGAACGTTGCAGCCTATAGCTTACGAAGACTGTAAATTCTTGAATCAGCCTTCAAGCGTGATGACTGTTAATTTTTAGGAATAACAAAAAAATCAGTAAAGCCCAGTTTTTATTAGATCGTATTGAACATCAAGGAAGTCAAAAAGAAAAACATGAAATGAATACATCGAATGGAAACATGAAACGAAACAAAAGAAATACACAGAACGAAAACAAATCGCTTAAACTGGAAAAATTCAGTGACAAAATACTAAGGAAAAAACCCCAAAATATCTGCAGAACTAAAAAATGGTTGAGAACAAATAAATCTTCAAATAGGACAAAATCGAGAGAATGGAAAAAATATTATTAGAACGGAAAAATCGCCCAACACGAGAAAAAAAAGCGCAAATGCACAAATTCCTAGATAATAATATATATAGAGAATAAATTTCTAGAATGGGCAGAACTTTCTAAAACAAACATATTATCATAATAAAAAAATCGCTAAGACGAACAAAAAAAATAACAGACAATCGCCGATACAAAAAAAACGCCAAAACGAAAAAAATAGAACAAAATCTAAAATAAAAAACCGCCAAATCAGAAAAAATGCAAAAAACAAAAAAAAACGCAAAAGCAAAAACTGAAACTGAAAAAAACACATAAAACGACGAAAATCAGCCAAATTGACTTGACTTGAACGACTTGGCTCAAGGCCACTAATGAGCAAAATTTCAGATCTTGTAATTTCTATGGTAAAAATTTAATAATACTTTTTATAACTTTTATGTTACGAAACGATCACGCACAATTCTACTCATGCTCGTCATTTATTCCGAATTTTGATGTACTCATGAGCATACGCTCTGTCGTAATTAAAAGAAAAAGTTACTTTATGCTCGATTTGCAATTAAGACGACTAGATACTTTTAATTTGTGATCGTTTGTTCTCACTTTATTTCCACTGTACAAAATCAATGCTTGTGAAGGGAAAAGGTTTTCTAGCTGGCTCATTATTAAGATTTCTTATAGTTTTCTTAATGCAGGGAAAACTTTGAGGGGTAGAAACTGGAAAGTTTACAAAGGTGTGGTATTATACAAGATGTTAACTATTTAAATAAATTTATTTGTTTTTATTTAATTTTTATTATTTTTGCAACAACAATTATGTTAATGATTTCTTTGTAATTCTTCTAGTACAAATCACAAGCATCATTCATGCAAACATGCATGCACTCACTACAAATTGTTTAATTTATTTCTTACAGAATTTGAAAAATAAAATTCAAAACAAAACTAAGAGATTTATTTAAAATACTTGGAAAGTGTACAGTGGCCATTTGTTATTTTACCGACTGATTCATCATCATGATTTTAATTATGATGATAATTTCATGCAGTCACAAGTCGTCACATGTTGGGCCAAGTTCAAGCCATGAACAAAATTAGTCATCAAGGAAATTTTTATTGTTGTTGTTGCAGAAACACTTGCTCAAGCCATAAAGAGGAAAAAAAAGTAATTATAATATTGAAAAAATAGTTAAGGAATTTATTGAAAATTACAATTAAGTTAATTATTTTTGGCTGCTTGAATGCAAATTCTTTACCTTAAGCTTTTTTTTGTACCAGTAACTGGCGATAAATTAAATGAAAAAATAAACGATTTTTTTTTTCAAAATATTTAAATTACAAAGCTATTAATTAATCATTCATTATAATTCTATTGCAATTGTTGTTGCTGCGGCTGTTGTTTGATTTTTATATAATTTATTTTTATTTTATGAAAAAGTAAAGTTTCGATTTTTCTCACGAAACTCCCACAACGAATTACGAATTAATCAGGCAGGGTTGTAAACTTAAACCTGCATTGCATACTAAAATAGTGGCTAATCAATGAAAAATTCAAAAAGAACTCACCAGGAAAGAGAATTTCTAACGATGACAATATTGGTCAGATTATGATGATCAACAACTGTGGGCGTATTATGGACATAAACAAAAGAACAAGTGTTTCAAATAATTATATTAAATGGGTAGTTTGGTTTTTTTATTAAAAAAAATACACACACACCTTTTTTATGTAGTCGATATAATTAAATTTTAATTAAATTCCATTAATTTTCAGTTGATGCTAGAAATCTAAAAAACAAAAAAAAATAATAATAAAAAAAAAAAAAATAAATAAAATTTAATTCGCCATGACTAATAAATCAAATATGGTTTGAAAAGTAAAACAGAATCAAATGAATTGATTTCAATTGTTTAGAATGCAATTTGATGTTACGTGTGTGTGTGTGTGTTTTTGTTTGTGTTTTAAGCTCAAACGAATAAATATGAAACCTCAAATATTTCCAACAATTTCAAATCAAATAAATGAAATTCTAGTTACACATTCCGTAGTGTTTATTTTTTAACATTTTTATTTATTTTATATTTGAAGGCGCCATCGCCGCATTAAATTGCACAACGTCCCTTTATCTATGATACACCACACACCGCCCCTGTCCCTCTTTCATTGGTTAATTCAACATGAACTGTTTAAATAAATTTGACTACTTCAATACCCTACATGCCTGATAGTTGGCAGTGTTTAAACAGGCCCCAAAGAAAAATGGCCCCAAAGAGGACATATTGCACCAACAACTTTTGTTGCTGTTTTCAATAAAAAAAATTCCGGGCCATCTTTAAATTTTCAGTTATTTAGGAAATATGTATGTCCCCAACTTTAAAAGTGAAAAATTAAAAATGGTCCCAAAGTGAATTACTTTAGAAAAACTCATGTCTGCCGAATTTTTGTACAGATACCCACGTTCGTGCAAGCTCACGAAAGCTCTGTCCATATCGCGTTGTTAATAAAATGTTTTTATGATGGTTCTGATTTATTTCTATGTATATTTTCATTTGGTTTAATCTGTCAAAACTAAATGACAACGAAGAGACAAACAAACGAACCAGTTTGCGGTTTTATTTTCACATTGAAATGAAAACACAAACACACATACACATACACATACGTATGTATATAAGCAGGTGTACAATTGCTATAATTAAAGGCCGTTTGGACTTGCAAAGCCTTCTTAGTTTTCTATTTTGAAGATAGAATATTCTAAAGTTTAATTTAACCCAGCAAAAACAATTTTCATATGTTGAATAAATTTCTAATTAATTTAAAATAAAAAGTCAATTGTAAATCGCAAAATATGGCAAAAATAAACAGTTTTAATATTTTTAAGTTTCTAGCGTTTTCAATCGATGTAAAATCTCAGTTCAAAGCTCTCTTTCTTTATTTAAGACTCCAATTTTCGAAATTAAATTTCGAATTCGAAATTAAGATGAAATCTTCAGAATCTAGTTTGAATTTCCAAAATTAATTTAGGTTTAAAGTAAATTTTAACTTTAAAATCAATGAATCAATTAACTTTGCTAAATAATAACAGCAGCGAATGCTTTCAATTCACTATTTTACACTAAAATTCAATAAATATTTTCATTAAAACAACGTATGAGTACATTAAATCCAAGTATTTCTTAAAATAAAAGTGAATTAATCTACGACAATGAATGCCACTCATTAATGTGATGTCGAACAATTATTTATTTTTTTCAGTTTATAAATTACAAAATAAAATGTGCTAAAGAGCATTTTGAATAAATTGAATATGTGTGTATGAATGTATGCATGTGTGTATGTAGTGACATATCGGGTAAACTAATATAACAGTATTTTCTTCTTGTCCGTTGCTGCATTGACTGTTACGTACATACCTAAGTAGTTTTAGCCCTGAAGTTACTGAAGTTTTTATTTTTTCTGCCATTTCACACACCCTTCACAAATTCACTCCCGTAAAGATGGATTTATAAGAATTTCAATCAAGTTTAAAAAAAATATACATACAAATAAAATAAGCTATTTGTTCCCCATATTACTTTTCCTTTTCATCAAAAATAAAAACACCAACAAGAATAGCAGCAACACTTCTAGAAAATTGGACGACGCATTTTAAAAAATGTATACAACAAATTCAATTCAATAACAATAACAACGATAACGGCAACGGCAATGGCAACGCTCATGATGATAATGAAGCCAATGATGCTGTTGATTCTGTTGATGACGATACAGCGCCACCACCACAGCATCTCCACTATCGTTGCTGTAGTCTCGTAGTGAATCCACTATTCAAGCAGCTCAGCTTAAACTATTCGGTAAATTTATAACTTCCTGCTTATTTTCTTAATTTGTTTCTAACAAATTTCTATACACATAAAAATAAAATAGTTATTCAAATGGCTTCAACGGAAGATTTTGTCTTAAGAAAGAACTCAAACAAATTGTCTGATTTTATTGGATGGAATGAAAGAAATAGAAAAATTAAGTCTGAAATAAAACTTGTTGTTTCTTTTATTATTTTATTCATAAACAAACAAATGCAACCAGAAGTAAGGAAATGCAAATGTACGAGCAATGTGTTTTTGTTGCTTTTGTTGTTGTTTCCATTGTTGTTCGTTGGCTTACGCGGCTGAACACTACGTGAAGACATTCTTCAATAGAATCTAAAGGATTTCTTTTTGATGAAATAGGATTTCAATACATACATAGGTATATCTTAAAGGTGCTGGATATATTTTCTAAAAAACAAATGTTTGTCTTTTTTAAAAAATGACAACGAAAAAAATAAAGAAAAAAAGAAAAAAAATTTAAAGCCCAGGGACCAAGGACGTAATTTTTCTGTAGTATCATTTTAAAATCATTAGTTATTAATTATTCATTAAAATTTGATTTATTTATAGGCTCAATAAAACATAAAACATAAATTAAAAAAATACCTTTTAAAGATTTCTGATTTTTGTGCAAAACAAAAACTATTCCGACAAAAACTAACACAAATTTACAAGAGATAAAAATTACGTTTCCCAAATTTATAGAGAAGATCTTAAACGTTCAGAAAATCAGTTCACTGATGAGGTTGTGGAAATGCTGGATAAGTTACCGGTTTTCAAAGTCTACGAGATTGGTTTGGTTTTGCAGATATGCATCCACATCCCAGAATACCATTCCTGTTCTGTTGCAGCAAAGGCTTGACATCTACATTTGGTCTGTGATCTGTGAAGTTTCTTAAGTACTCTCAGTGGCTGCGCCACCTTAGCATGTAACATATTTAAATTTTAATACCACAAAACAGAAATTAATTTTTCATATCGTACCTTTTAAATGAGAAATATTATTCGCATTTTCTAGGTGGTTGGCCTAAAGGCAGTCACAGTCATCTTCGTTAACAGCTTTCAATATGGTTTTTATTTTCATGTGATGTGATCTCTCGCATCATTTAGAGGGGAGAGATTCAGTTTTTTTTTTTTTTTTTTTTGTATTGCTGTTGAAATGCTTCACAAGTAGAAAATGAAATGAAGACCAACATTCATTCATTCTTTGCATAATACGTTAATACGCAACCATTCATACATTTACAACTTGCAACAGTGTAAATACATACATATGTATGTACATTCAAGCATATGGCCGTCTGTCTGTCTGTCGGTTTTTTTTTGTTTTGTAAACTATAAGTGGGTGTGAAAAAAAGCAGAATGAATTTTATAACTTTATTCCACTAACATCTCCTCTTACTTAACGACTGCTGCAACCATTTGAGCACTTGAAACCACCAAAGGCGGTGGTATGGGCGTTTTGCCCTAAAGTCTGAAAAATGAATTTTACTAATAGATATTTTAATTTACTTTAGCTGCTTGTAGTCGTTGCTGTTATTGTTTAAAACTCATCCATAGCAGAGAATATCTGCAATTATGTAGAATAACGACTTAAGCGTTAACCTCTCAGCTAACAAGGTCTTTTGTTGTTGTATTCAGTTTAAGCAATCTACTTGAGGCAGTGTTGCTACTGCCGCTATTCACTGCTACGCAGCTATTTACGGGTTAAAGAGTTTTTCCATTTAACAAAATTTAATTTGCACGACGCGTCGGCGGCAATAAAAACAAAAGGAAGCAAAGAATATCTACAAGGCAAATGTTAAATAGTCTGGCAGTTTATCAGCTAATTAGAGAAAATTAACTGGGTAAATACTCGTACTTTACTTGCGAATGGCAGTTAGATAAAAAAATACGTTCTAAATGGACTTTTTCGTTTTTATATTTTTATAGTTGCAAATTGTGGCAAGGTTGAATGGAAACTTTTAATTAAAGAACATCGTTAGAAGTTTTTGGAAGAAAAAATATGCAAATAAATCTTTTTATTTAAAATAAATGAGCAGATTGTATATAAAGTAGAGTATATTGAAGGCTACTCGTATATTAAGGAATTTTTCTCTCAGTTTAGGGAATATTTGTATTTCATAGCGGGGAGATTTAAAGTAGAGATGTGCAAATGTCGTGAATTTTTCGTGTCACGCGTGAATCACGTGATTCGTGATTACAAATTGATAAAATCACGCGTGCGTGCGTGATCGTGATTCGAAAATATAATAGCGTGCGTGATCATACGTGATTTTTTAATACAATTTTCACGCACTCAAAATAGTTCTCTATGTTAAGCTTTTTCTTCTTTTGAATTTTTTGATCTTTGCTAAACTTACATCCATTCATACATACATATGTAATTACGTACATATGTACATATGTATGTATGATTGTGCATTAAAATCCCCTTTACAAATGCAGACATTGATCAACATACATACATACATACACTTTTGGAAATCTTGCGTTAACCTAAACTTAACAACACTAGTATTCCTTTACACGTAAGTAATAAATTTAAATAACCTGCCTTGGCAGACAGTGCTAGATTTTTTATATTAAGTTTATCTCCTGTATTGCTAATTTTTCGGGCATTTCCGGATATTTTTTTTTATTTAATTAATGATCGTGAAGTAAATAAAAAAATTAATCAATAAATAAAATTTTTTAGCAAATGCTAAATCTTTTATTGCAAAATTTGTATTTCATCGAAAGCGTGCGTGCAAAATTATTCCCGTCGTGCGTGAAAGTACGTGATTAAACATATTGCATTCGTGAACGTGCGTGAGCGTGCGTGAAAAATATTTATGGTTCGTGATCGTGCATGATCGCGAGCGTAAATTTACTCACGCGCACATCTCTAATTTAAAGCTTTCGGCTGGCTGTAAGGGTCAAATTGAATGATTTTTATTTCTGATGGGGGATACAAATTTTGTGAAAATCCCTGGGGGATATTTTGGAAAAATTAAACTTTTTCATGGGTGATTTTCGAATTTCGGAAAATACCTCCAATTTAATTAACAAATTTTTTATTTATATTTCTGGGCTGAAAATAAAAGCTCAGGCAGCCTTACAATAAAGTGAAGTGTTAAAAAGGCCACAGAAGAGTGAGTAATAGTCGTAATATTTTAATATAAAATCAGTAAAACATCAACAACATTCTAATGGATAACAACGATCATGAACATTTTATTTAGTTACATGTCAAAAAAAAAAAAAATAATAAGCAGACATCTTGTAACAATTACAAAACAACAATTACCTGATGGGAAAATCTTCAGGGTCGTCGTATTAAATTATTATTAGAAAAGTAAGATATATTTAACAAGAAGACATATAATTATTTATAAAAATAAAAATAGAATTTATAAAGAAAAAAAAAAGAGAATATGTAAAATAATATAAACAACTAAAGAAGGTACTCAAGTGTAAAATTAATTTACCGAGAACTTAAAAATGAAAGTAAAGAAAAAAAATGTACAACAATTACGATAACAAACAGATTTTTTTTTTTTTTTTGTATTTTCTTCTTGTTGTTATAGTCAGAACGTTGGCTGCAACGACTGACACGTTAAAAAAATAAAAAAAAAATTACGAATTAATTTATGATTATAAAAGCCATTAGAAAACAATCAAATATTTGTAGTTGTTTTTATTTTTCTTTTTCATATTAAAAGTTGGTATTAAGATGAATAATAATTTTTAACGATTTTTGTACCCTAAACCAAAAATCGTAAGGGTATTTATTTCCAGATGTAATTTCAACAATATTCATATGAGACCCATAAAGTTTATATATTATGTATCCTTATAGATTTTGAAGTTGATTGAGCCATAGATAGATAGATAAGTGGAAAGATCTGGTCCAAGGACCGTCACTGCGACACCTATTGGATCTTTTGTGCCATGGATCTCTAAATTAAACCAAGCTCTGAATTACTCTCCTTATGAAAGTCAGCACAAACCTTGGAGAAGCCCGCCTAATATCATCCGAACACACAAATTCAGAAAGAAAAACACGCCTTCTATTATTGAGCCATGTCCGTCAGTCTGTCTGTCAGTCTGTCTGTACTTCAAATCGGGTTTCCGAAGCCACCAAAAGAACTAATGTGTGAGGACATGTCCTTGAAAAATAAAATATCAATTAGACATCTCCGTTTTTCGTTCAAGGATGAAACTGGAAAGAAATGGAAAATTTTGTTTGGAATATGAAATGAAAAATTGGAAAAAATATAACATTTTTATAAGAGCTAACTTTTTTTCGTCCTCCCTAAGCGAGCTCATTATTTTTCATGCCTCCAAGTATTATTACTATTAGATATTAAACGAAAGAGTTTCTAAGACGACAATTGATAATAAAAAGTAATCGTTCTAAATTAAAGACGACAATTGATAATAAAAAGTAATCGTTCTAAATTAAATTAAAACGGCAGTCAACCCAAATACCGGACGCTGAAAATTTGCAGCTCATAATATTGTATATAAATTCGTATATGTACATAGAACTGGGTGAAGGGTATATAAGATTCGGCATAGCTCAATACAGCACTTTCATTTATTCTTTTTTTTTTTTTTTGGGTATGAAAATATGACTTGTGATTTGTTATATGGAAGTATCCATTAACAAATTAATCTTATTTTAAACAAGTATTTCGGCTAAAGAATATTGTCCTTTCGAAACGTTTGTAAATAATAACAATTAAGAGCCGAACGTTGGTTTGAAATTATCACTTGCAAAAAAATGCCAAAACTAGAGTTTCTCTATTCGACCACTAAGGCATCCATTTAAATAACTTCCACAAGCTTTTAATAAAGTTTAAAGGAAAATCTTAAGGCACTAAATATTGCACCAGTTCGTAACTCTTTGGATATCAAACTAACACACACATACATACATTTTCATTTTATAGTTTTAACAAGCAGAGAAAAATCAAGTCTCTATAAAATAAACAACAACTAGCAGACAGTCTACCTACGTCAGTGCAATCTTTTTTTTAACATCTATATTATACGCGTAAAAAATTCTTTAAGAAATCGACTCCGCCACCAACGAGAATGAAGTAGAAGTATCTTAAGAACTAGGCCACATTGCAGATAACATACTCTGTTGTAGTAAGCAAAAAAAGAACAACAAGTAAATAAATAAACCAAACAAAATCAGTCAAGTAAGCAACGAAAAAACCGATGTAAAAAAAAATAGTCAACTTAAGGCACACATTGACTACAGAAAAATCCCAGCGGGAAAACTCAGAAGCCCTTCTAACTTAAGGCCTTATTAAACGCCTTCTTAAGAATGTTTTTGAATCAATTCACTTTTTTTTAACCCTTTGACTGTCCCCATACAAAAATTTTTTTTTTGTAGCGTACGTCCACAGTAATAATTTGGTAAAAATGGCGTGCATCACATATGATACACGGAGCAATATTTAAACTATTTTTTGTTCAAACGTTCCGTGCATCACATATGATTCATGTATTTAGTGTCAAAAACCATATTGTTTACCTTGCTTTACTGAAATTCATAAAAATTATTCTTCCTAAGTTCTTTTATAACTATATAATATCAGGTATAATTCAATTGTTTTTATTTTTATTAATATTATTATTTTATCCTTTTGAATTTTTGCATTTTTTCAACATGAATAGGGTTTTTTGTTTTGTTAAAAAATTTATTTTTGTCGTTTTATATCTTGGAAATTTGCAGTTTTTTCTTATACACATGTTCATGTGTTATTTAAATAAAAACATTCTCTACACGCTCAAACCAATAGATCACTTTATTTTTCATCAGTTCATATACAATTTTGTAAAAAGAAATAAGACAAATTGTGTATCACACGTGATGCGCAAGCGTATCAATCATGACGTCTGTGCATCATATGTGATGCATTGGACAGTCAAAGGGTTAAAACATTTCAAATTAGCTTCTCTGATAAGGGAGAACAGAGAAAGAGAGATTTAAATTGTTTTGTGTTATACATTTGCCAAAGTAAAGGAAAGTCATTAATTATAAGGCCTTTCAGAATCATTCTCAAAATAAACGAATGCGAAAAAAAATATTTGTACATGGAATGGAGCGTGAAGCAAGCGAGAAGGCCTTGGGCATCCAAAAGAAGGGGTGCAGAGGACTTCTTAAAGGCTTTCGTAGTCCTTCTTTTTCCCGCTGGGATGATGCGTTGCACTACCATCCTCTTGAAAGTGAACTGAACTCAAATGAAGAAAGAACAAACAGAAAAAGTGTTTACTGCATAGGAAGAGTTATGCAAGAGATAAACTAAAAATTGAAATTTTATACATCCAACTACTTTTTTACACGATTTTGTAATAAAACCGATCACAAATGAGAAGAAATGACTTTTTTTGCACGAATTGTTTAAAGTTGCACGTTTTTTTTTTAAAAAGAAATGCATCTCTAAATTGTCTATATGTCGTATGATTTTTTCTACGGTTGTTTAACTTCCGTATCAAACGAGTAAAAAAAGAGTTGAGTGTATTGTATTTTTTCTAAAGGAAATATTAAGTGGTTTGCCAAAGATTTTGTGTACTTTTTTAACACAAAATAAATAACACATGCGTAGTAACAGTGTTTAAAATAATTATTATCAAAAACTGTAGTCCTGTAGGGTACACACAACATCTTAATTCTTGTGTAATTAAATAAATATAAACAGACATCCTCTACGAATGACTTAATAAGTACATAATTTGAATACGACAACAAGTAGATTCGTGTACGATTTTAACATGAGAATTTAGTAGCTGAATGTATCTGCAATATCAAGAATACTTGGATCTCTACAATAAAAAAAACAAAGAAATCAAAAATAATAGTTATAAACATTTATTGTGTAAAATTCTCACGTGTTTCAATTACAAATTACTTTTAAACACTTTGAACTTGAAAAATGTGTAATCATTTTTTTTCTCTCTCTCTTCTGTGTTATTTTATTGTCAATAGTATAAATGTTGTTCGTGTTATTGTTATTGCTGTTGGATTTCTTTCCAATTTATTAAGTAAAATGTTGTTTAAGGTTTTTTTTTATATATATAATTTGTTCATTATTGTTGTACCAGTACGAGTGTGTTATTTCTTTCGGTTTATGCATGTTAATTTAACTTGACAATTGACATTTTATGTCATTCAATTGTAAAAACAATACAATTAAATACAACAACAAATATTTTGCAGTTACCAATAATAAATACAAACATACATACATACAATAAAAGTTCTAAACTTGAAAAATCTCAAGATTCATTAATGCGATTAAAGTTACTTTGTATTTTATACATTTTTGTTCATTGAAAAATCACAAGACAAATTACAGCGATCTACAAAATTTTTTTTAATTATAATAGACTAAAAAATTTGTAACATATGCAGCAAGAACGAGATAATATTTTAAGTGTCAAAGAAAAATTATTGTTAATTAATTCCACTACCAGCACGATAGATCATAAGAACGTTGTTTTCGAAAACCACAAGACACTTTCCTTCAGTGTTCCTGTTTTCCGCCACTATTCAGGTGGCTATTAAAAATAAAAAATAGCACTACCGAGACCGAAAGTGAAAAATTAAAATTTACCATTAACTCGAACAATAAGAAAAAAAAATTACTTATTTATAAACATAGAATCAGACCATTGCGCCTTAAAATATAAACTCATAATAAAATTTTTCTTTTGTCGACCTGTGTGACTTGTGTTATTTTTGATGTTCATTCCCAACATAAATCTTTATAATCTTAATACAACTTTGTTGTTTTATCTTGAATCCAGAAGTTTAAAAGAAAACCTCTAATTTTACAACCAGCCACCTCAATAGCAGACATGCAATCATGACAGCAAACAACTGATGCTATTTAAATTTTATTTGAAATTTCAGACATTTATTCTACACCTATAATTAAAAGAATTACAAATGATATTTTCCTTAATAATTTGCCAAGCAGTAGGAAGGTGACTGGTATTGGAAAGAAATGTAATTTGTTTTGTTTCTAATTTCAACTTAATTAAATTTCAATTTAAATTTCAAACTGATTTCTCATGACAAGTACCGTCATGTTACTTAAAAATGCATAAAAATAATTGATCATGTTAATTTTACACTTCAAGAAACTAATCTCAATTTATGTAGGTGTGTATGAAGATTTAGTCAATGGTTTAATAATTATGTACATACATACATATTTGTAAGAAAGTGTGTAGAATATGTGACAGAATAAAAATTTAAAGACAAGATTGAAAAAATAAATCATGATCAACCAAAAGTATGCATGTCTGTAAGTGTTTTTGTTTAAATCATCGAAATTGCTGGAGCTGCTGTTGATGACAATGATGACAATGTTTGTTGCATAATAAACTTATATATTTTATTTTTTTTTTTCTTATTTTTGTTTCGCTTTTATTTTTATGAGCATTTTTATGGCATCATTTTCATGGGACAGGCATGACCAATGGCGTTGCTGCCGCTGTGCGTTGGTGTTGTCAAAGCAAAGCATTGTTCGTCATGTCTTTGATTATTTTGTTGCGTGTTTTCTGTAACCGGTAGCTAGGTATGTACCTTAATTTTGATTGCAAGCACGCGTTTTATTTAATCATTCTGCTAATCAAGTTATCAGCTGGAACAATAAGATTTATTTCTTATAATTTTTTTTTTCTTTTATTTGCTTTTCATCTGTCTGTATCATTGTGCATAATTGTTGCGCACGATTACAATCAATATAACATGTAAATTTTTACATTTTCACAGCAATTAAGATCCGTGTTTTAAAATATTTTATAATCAAATGTATTGAAAATTAATTGTAAAGGGTCATTTTATAACAGATGCTTTTATTAAAATGTACTTATTTGTAGAAATACTTTTTTATGGAATACATAACTACATACATACATACACATATTTATTTTTGCAGTGTACTTTTTAGTAGGCAGTGTACTTTTTTAAAATAGTACTTTTCTTAAAATTTATTTTATTATTTTCCTAAAATTGCACACCAAAATGTACCCTTTCTTTTGTTAAAGATATTTACTAGAAAACTAACTTTTTCAAACGCTCTTTTTCCAAAAACAAATCTGTTTAAGTTGTTGTTTTTACAATTAAAACAAATGATTTGAGTATAAAATTTGTATAGGAATCACTCAAAAAACTGCGTGCTTTTTTCTACTCAAATCATTTTTCTCTATGGAAACGGTATCTAAGTTGCGGTTTATACAAGCCGAACGAGTGATTTGAGTGTAAATTTTGTATGGAAACCACTCAAAAAACTGAGTGCTTTTCATACAAAATTTACACTCAAATCACTCGTTCGATTTGTATAAACCGCACCTAAATCTGATTTTTAAAAATTCTCTTTAAGTATTTTTTTCAACATTTCTTTTATTGCAAAACATACATTGGCCTTGATGCGCAAATTGCAACGCCCTTATTCTATGCTTGTATGTGTGCATCTGCTCATTGCAACAGGAAATAAAACTTTGTAAATATTTGTGTTTTCTGTTTCCTTCTTTGTTGTTTGGGGATGTGTTCAAAATGCTAACTGCTGAATGTTTTGAAATTTTTACAATTGGCATGAAGTCAAGTTAAAACTTTTGGAACTATATTGGCTTTTTTTCCGTAAATACAAAAACTATATGTGTATTTATAAGTTTTGAATAAAACTTTAAACTAGGTTTTTTCTATAATTTTATTATATTTGAACTTAATATAAGTTTTTCACAAAAAAGGTTTCCGTTTTTCATTCAATCAGTTGCTTGTAATCATTCGGTTCCGCTAAAAATTAAATCTTTTTTTATTTAATAAGCGATGTTGGATATTTTATGTAACAGTGTACAGAGTGGCCTTGAAACTTACATGCATTTCAATAAAAAAGGTATGTATGTATATATGTATTTGATATATGTATTTAACTGCTATATGCAGAAAAATGCAAACAACTTTATTTAATAGTATTAAATTTAAGAAAAAATATTTACTATTTCTACTCAAAGTTTACTTTAGTGGATTATATGAAGGACAAGTAGATTCTTTAAGCATCGTGAGTTATATTTTTTATGCAAAGATTTTGAATATTAATTTTTAACAGAGAAATGTGTATGGGTTTTTGTTTCGACGAATGGCATTTCAAGAAGTTTAAAGAATTACTAACAATGAGAACACTATTGCCAAAGTTTCCCATTCCATTGTTGTCCTTTTCATTCTTTTATGTTCCAATCATCATGAGAAAAATGTTTTCTTTTTCTACACTTACAAGATACTCAACTCCGTATCGAAAGCTTTCGTGTATATTTGCATAAATTTAAAAACTATAAATTTAATTATGGCCGTTTTGTTTTCTACTAAAAACATACATATATTCATTCGCATGAATATTGAAATAAAATTATGGGTTTTTAGTTGAGAAATACTGCGGAGATTTTACGAGTACGAGTACACAGGTGTGTGTTGTGTAAAAGGCTACAAAAAAAATTATTTAAATTTTAACACTTTATTAAGAAGTAAAACCTAAAAATAAATAAAGAAGGAAAGAAGTCATAAAAAAATATTGGGGCTTTAAACTAAGGTGTCGACAGATGATGCGACGCGTCTGCTGTAATGAAAATTTATTAATGATGATCATTGGCAAGTGGTTTCTTGGCATGTAAAACCATTTATTTACAATGTACATACATACATGCATCATGTATTCAATATTTATTTTTAGCTGCTTAAAGAAAATGATTAATGGTGAATCGGTTCTTTTTTATATCCTCTTAAATAAATATGGCTTTGCAGTGTTTTTTTTTCGCTTGAAGATTTTAAGTGTAATAATTCATTTAATACTTGACTAGTGGTAAAAATTATGAGGTGATGGAGAGTATTACATGTTTTAGTATTATATATATTCTTAGTATTTTATACTCGTATATTAAAAATAAAACAGTACGGCAGAAACAAAATACCTTCCAATGATCTAAATCTACTTACTGAGCTCTCTTCTCTTTTGTTTATTTAATATTCCTATAATTCTCCCACATACAACCATAGAATAAAATCCACACAAAAACATAAATGTGAAAATAAGGCCAAGTTCGTATCCAAAAAGTTTCGGCCGTAAAAAGTACTGAGATCAAAATAAGGACCAATTTCTTGATAGGTGCAATTCCATCTCATTTCTAGGCAACCTGTAAGCTTGGCAAAATTTGTTTGCCTTGGGAAAGAATTCTTGGAAAAATATTGCCAAGCTTATAGGTTGCCTAGAAATGAGATGGAATTGCACCTATCAAGAACTTGGTCCTTATTTTGATCTCAGTACTTTTTACGGCCGAAACTTTTTGGATATGAACTTGGCCTTATTTTCACATTTATGTTTTTGTGTGGATCTCACTTCTTTTTTCTAAGTTGTTTTTGTATAAATATTTCTATGTATTGCTTATCTGGGCCTACCTGTGTAGAAAATTTCAGCTTTCTAGCTATACTAGAAGTGCCCTATACAAAGAAGGGGCACCATAGTCGCACCAGATGAAAAGTGCCGGTTTAAAAATCATTTTCATTAATTTTTTTATCAGGACCTACCTGTGTACCAAATTTCAGCTTTCTAGCTATACTAGAAGTGCCCCATACAAAGAAGGGGCATGATTGTCCCCCCAGATGAAAAGTGCCCGTTTAAAAATCATTTTCATTAATTTCTTATCAGGACCTACCTGTGTAGAAAATTTCAGCTTTCTAGCAATACTAGAAGTGCCCTATACAAAGAAGGGGCACCATAGTCGCACCAGATGAAAAGTGCCGGTTTAAAAATCATTTTCATTAATTTCTTATCAGGACCTACCTGTGTACCAAATTTCAGCTTTCTAGCTATACTATAAGTGCCCCATACAAAGAAGGGGCATGATTGTCCCCCCAGATGAAAAGTGCCCGTTTAAAAATCATTTTCATTAATTTCTTATCAGGACCTACCTGTGTACCAAATATCAGCTTTCTAGCTATACTAGAAGTGCCCTATACAAAGAAGGGGAACCTTAGTCCCCCCAGGTGAAAAGTGCCCGTTTAAAAATTGTTTTGTTAATTTCTTATCAGGACCTACCTGTGTACCAAATTTAAGCTTTCTAGCTCTACTGGAAGTGCCCCATACAAAGAAGGGGAAGCCTAGTCCCCCCCGGGAGGAAAGTGCCCGTTTTCAGATTTTTCTGGTTATTTTCTCACCAAGACCTACCTGTGTACCAAGTTGCAGCTCTCTAGCTTCACTGGAAGTGCCCAATAATATTGATGAGTGAGTCAGTGAGTCAGTGAATATGTGACTAAAATATGGACTTTTCACACCTTAATATCTCGGGAAGCTTTTATGGTAGAATTTTAACCTGTGAGGTCACCTCTGTGTGGAGACCTTATGTTTCAAGTTTCATTACATTATGATCAGGGGGAGCAAAGTTATGAGGGAGGTAAAAACAGCTCGAATGGTTTCGTGTAAATATACACACTGTGTGGCAGAAATTGACCTGGCGCACTACCGTGCGCATTGATATCCTATTGTTGTTATTTTCATTGCCAAACTAGTTGGATAAAATAGTGTATGGTTAAATAATGTGGCCATAAAGAGCATCACAAAAAATGGTCTTGCCTATTAACTATGTAGATATTAGGACTTTCGATTGTAAAAGTTTTATTTTACGAAACATTTTTTTCCAGCATTAACCATACCATTAACCGCTTTACAATACACATTTTAAGACGAAGATGTCAGTTGCATACTTGAATATTAGAATTTAGTTCATGTGGCCACCACACCACTATTTTTTTCTAATCATTTGCATCATCTGCGGAGCATAATGTACATGCAAGTTTCAAAATATGTATTAAAGTAAAAATAGTTATAAAATAATATGTATTTTATATGTTGATTACTTTTTTTCTCAATAAATTGCATTGTCCAGGGAACTCTACACTTATGACAACTTTCATAAGATAAAGTTTAAGTGAAATAATTTAGAGAAATCAGACGAACTTAAAATGTGTATCAAATTTCAAAAGAATCATTTTAGTAGAAGTAGTTTGGCATTTGGGCGTGACACTGCCTACTTTTTGCAATCATTAAATTGTATTATTAAGGGAACTCTATATGTGTACTAAATTTAATAAAAATCGTTTTATTAAAAGCAGCTTTAAATAACAGCTAACTATAAATGGGCGTGGCTCTGCCTACTTTTGGAAACATAAAGTTATATTTTTAGGAGACCTAAATATGCATCTCTATTTTATATAGGAATCTTTTTAGTAGAAGTTTTTGAATACCATCTATACTTCCTCTAAGAAGGCGAGATACTGTCCACTTTTCTAATCAGGAAATGGTATATTCACGTCAACACAATACTCAAATATGTCAAATACTCGGTAACTTTGAGATTTTTGATTATTAAGTCAAATTAAATTTTTTCGTTTTGATTGATTTTTTTTATCTTGTGACAGACGACCCTGATTATGTTGTACTAAAAAAAATTTATTGCTTAAATCCTGACTTAATTTTGCAATACATATGTATGTACTTCACACCTTTTAAAAACGACAATATTTGTAATAAATTCATTTATTATCTCTCAATTAATTTATTTTACAATTTTACTTCTTTACGAGTTTCTCCGTTTAACAGGCAGACAAAAGAAATCCTTCTCTACAAGTGCTGAAATCAGCCCTCACACGTAAATACATACAAGTATTTGTTTATTGCAGACTGTGTCTGTGTGTGAATGTATATACATATGTGTGAAAATATGTTTATTGGTTGTAATTCTGTTTAAATTTTTATTATGAAGTATCCAAGTTGTTTTTGTTTTTTATTTTCTTATTTATTGAATGTTTAAATATCGCGGTTAAATTGTTTTTGTCGGTAGAGTTTGTGGTAATTGTGTGTGCGCGTGTGTGTGTGTGTGTATGTGTTTGTATAGTTTAAACAATTTCAAGTGTTTTATTTGACATGAAATTAAACAATGATACAGCTGAAGTAAAATGGGTCACGCTACTGGGTTTTTTATTATTTGAATCTTTTGGATTGTTTAAGTTTTATTTTTTATTTCTTTTTGTCTGTTTCTGTCTGCAAGAAATCAATAAATTTACTTTTGCAAAAGAATTGCAAGGAAGTCTGACGAAAAATAAATAATAAATAAAAATACATAGTTGAGAAATTTCACTTTTTAAATCGATGTGGCGGTAAAACAAACACCGCTTATGAAACTTTTTTCACATACATAAATATTTACATACACGCACATATGTACATACATTCCTAGAATGGATTTTCTTAAAATTTAATCTGTTTATCAATCAAGGCGGCCTCTATATGTCATCATGTTTGACTGGATCAATTAGCTCTTTCCTATAAAATATTATTGTGCAGAAATATTTTTTTTTAGTTTTATTTTACCATGTAAGACGATAAGCTTTTAAACTTGTTTTTAAGCTTTATAAAAATGCAAATGATTTCCTGCAACCAACTGAAACTACAGAAACTACTAGATAATAGAAAAATGTTGTTTATAAAGTGCTAAAATTCTCACAATTATTTTTGCATTCAATGGCTGCAACATTTGGGGAAGAACCAGTTGCAAATTTCAAAGAAATATTAAAAAAGTAACTTTTTTTTATTTCACTTAAAAATGCATTCAGAAGGCTAAAACTAAAATTAACAAAATTTATTTTTCTTATTCGTTTGTCAAAATCTTAGTAAAGTGTTAAAGTAACAAATTGCTAAAAACGTTGCAATTGAAAATATAATATGGAAAATAGTCTTTACATAATTCTAACAGAAATCACGATTTGTTTGTATTAGAAGTTTTTAAATGAAACTTACAGGTAAAAAAACAACTGAATCATTCACGTTTTAAGTCGAAAACCTTGAAAATGATGGAAATACGAAATCTCTACAGAAGTGATTAAAACAAGAAATTATTTTATATACTTTGTTTTTTTTTTGCACATTTGTTTTATTTAACAAACATGCAATAATTTCAATTTTAAAGCAGGAAAACGACAAAGTCTAATCAGATTAGATTAGATGAAATGTTTGTAAATATATGTGCATACACACGTAAGTAATACTCATGAAATGAACTTGAACAAAAATTAATAGAGAAACGATTTTCCATTTGTATTTTTAGTTAAAATGTAGGAGCTCTTTAAACGGTGCAAATTGGTAGCACCTAACACAAACACATAAATATAAAATGAATTACAAAATTCAATTACCAAAATCCAATTAGAAAATACTTCGAAAGGCTCTTAAAAAAGCTTTCAGAAATAATAAAGGTGGCGAATCCAAAAAATTAAACAAGATAAAAAATAATAAGAACTTTGAAATTAAAATTAACTAACTTTTAAAATTTAAGATTTTTATTTAAATTTATTTTTTTTTTTAATTTTACATTTATTTGAGCATGTACTCAAGCATTTATGTTTAAAATTTTTCTTTTTTTTTATACATATATCTAGATATTGCTAACCCGCAACAAATAAATAAAATTTTAATTTTTTTATTTTATTATTTGCTTTACAAAAAGTCAAACATTTAAGGACCTCAATATAGAGGTCCCGGTTTTGAATTTTACTGGAAAATTAAATCTTATCAGAGTCAATCAATCCCAATCGGTGTCAAAAATACGTTAATTACGGATTTTCTTAAATTAAGTATAAAATGATGGATTCAAGTATGGATTATTTAATCCTAAAATACTTAATTCAATCCCAAAAATGAGATTACTTCAATAAAATGTTCAAATTGACTTGAGACGAAATTTGACGGCTTTAGATAGGATGCATAAACCCATATCCAACATCTTCATTCAATTGAAAGTCGTACACAAATGTATTTTTTAGCTAAAATCAATCCCCGGTTGCACACTTGAATATATCCCTAAACGATATTATTTTTGCTCATATTTATTCTGGAATGCATTTAATTAATATTTTTAAAATCAATTTAAAATTTATTTTTGTCCATTGTTGAACATTGGCAGCTTAGGATTCTAACACCCAATTCACATGATGACTTTTGCGACGTCGTTTTTACTGAATTCCTTTTTGAAGTTGATACCAAAATCTTTTTTGTGTTCATACGATGGCCTTTGGTTGCATGTCTTTTTTCCTAATTTTGTTTTGAAATAATGAAAATAATAAAAAGTAACAAAGATAAATAACAAAAGTAAGAAAAATAATGAAAAGTAACAAAGAGAAACAGAAGAAAAGTCTTGAAAAACACAAATCGAGTCTTTTTGTTTACCCCTCTTTCTTCCCTACACCTCTCACCAACAAGCAAAACGAGACTTCACAAAAGTCATCGTGTGAATTGGGTGTAATACATTTCGGATTAAAATTTTTAATCACAACTCCTACTCAAACTTAGCCGAAAATACTTAAATTTGGTACGAGTTATTTTTTGTGTGTCTATCGTTAGCTGAAGTACAAAACCATGTAACGAAAAAATATTCGAAATCATATTTTAAATTAATTCTTGTGGGTTGAAAAGGTGTAGTTACGTCTTTTTCCATTTTAGCTTACGATAAATAGTCAAGTCCTACATTAAATTAAGACGAAAGGAAAATACAAAACTCACTAGACAAAACAAAATAAAAATCTGTTTATTTCTTTATAATATTTTCTATTCTTCATAATTTTCTTCAGTTTTATTTTTTTTTTTTATATTTCTCGTGTGTTCTAGTTTCATATTTTGCAGTAAACGTCACCCACTTCTCGACATCCATTGCAATTCAGACGTTGTTGTTGCCGGTTTTACTTTGCTCTTGCAGTCATTGCCTTGCATTTTGTTGTCGTTGCCGATGTTGTTGTTGAGTGTTGCCAGTTTTTTTTTTTAACCAACACGTAAAGTATTTATAAAGTTCGAAATTAAAAGAGTTATCTATTTCCCATTTCATATTTCATATATTTTCTTAAGACTTTGAGGCAAACAGAGCATAGACAGACTGCTTTGGCGGTGGTACTGTCATCCGCAGAATTTTTTTCCCTGTGTTAAGTGAAAATTCACACTAGTTAATTTTTGAAATTTTAATATGCCATCCTCAACCCTGCATATTTTTATAAACCTCTAATAAGCCCAGTTATTAATTATCACCTTTGTCGGGAATAAAAATTCACTGAAATTTATTCCGTTACCATAAAATTGTGATACCAAATATTTCGCGAATAATTCCGGAGGAATTTTACTTTTTTAAAAATGTACACTCTACAGGTTCTTTAATTCAACGTATGACAATTCATTGGCTTCTTGAATTCAACGTACCAGTTCGTTGAAGTTAAGACACCATACGTAAGAAGAGAATAAAAGAGAGTAAGAATAAGAATTTATTCCTTGATCCAACGTATACATACAACAAAATCAACGTATATTACTTAAAATCAAGAAACAGGTTCTTTGAATCAAACTATTTGTTCATTTTGTGTTTAAATAAATGAACAAGTTTCTTAAATTCAACGTATTATACGTTAAATCAAAAAACTAGTTTATTGTTTAATTCAAGGAAAAAATCAAATAATGGTTTCAACGTTGAGTTCATAAATACATAAAGTTTTACCTTTGAATTTCAAGGAATATTTTACTGAATTATAATACGTATAATACGTTGAATTTCAAAGAATTTAGTTCAAGGAACAGGAGTTCGTTGAATTTATGTAAAACTGTTTTTTCAGTGTATGCACTTCTTATATTTCAATGCCTCTATTTTGGTGAGTGTGTATGCGTTTATGTTATGTGTGAATTCGAAATGGTTGTGATGCTTATCTTGGCCTGTTCTATGTAAACTTTTAAAGCTTTTTCTATTATGACTGCTGCTTGTTTAGTATGCATGCAATTTTTGAATTTAAAAAATAAAAACTACTGACTACTAACAATGGGAGTAAAACGTAAAGGCGCGACTAACAAACTAAGAGTATGACGAAAAGACAAACGCATTAATTCGTATTAGTGTGTCAGTATGTTTGGGAATATTTTATTTATCGCTATTTTTGAAGGCATCATTATGACATTTGTTTCGACATTTTTTTCGTTTTTTTTTCCAATACTTATAGAGATTGTAATTCTTGAACACATTTCTGTTTTATTTCTTAAAAAATAGTATTACTGGTAGTTGCTGTTGTTGTTTAGTTCTTTGCAGCCGACTTCTTTGTATGCATGTACATTCCTACAAGAATATGTACACACAAAAAAATTTATAATTTTAAGTATTTTAGGATTATATTGAGTACGAGTTGTGATAACAAATTTTACTTCCAAAAGGTATTTGAATCATTCGCGAAAGGAATTAAATACTTTTTAAGATGCCTGCCTCCATTACCAGAAATGAACAAAACTAATGAACATTTCTTTATCGGCTTTTATTTGTTGATTTTAATGTACTAAATGTGTCTTAGCTGTCTAATGCAATGTGTTACAAGCATGTGACCCTCTGTTCAATACCAACAATGGACAAAAATAAATTTTAAATTGAAATGTGAAAATAGGGATAACAATTTAATTTAGTTAAAATTTAAAAATATTAATTCAATTGTGTTACAGGATAAAAATGAGCATAAATAATACCGATTAGGGATTTATGCAATTATGCGACAGGATTATTTTTTTTTTTTTTTAATTAGGACCAGCACTCAAGGGATGACCCCTACGTATGCAGTGCACTGTGCCGGAACTTAGGAAGAGGGATAGGGTAGAGAAGATGGATGTTGAAAATTTAGAAGACTTAACTCTTTCACTACTCTGCTTTGCGCGCTATGTTAATTTTTAAGGCACTGTTGAGACACCTCCGATGTTAAGTAGAAGCATTAACTTTGTTAAGCTGTATTAGCAGGCATTTTATTAATTGTTTTACTTCGCCGATGTGTCTGCTAACCGATGAAGGAGGGCGATGTTGTGTACATTAGATTGGATAGCATCAATCGGTGTCGGGTCAGTTTTTTAGTGACAAGTGGTACTATGCCTTCATCACTTAAATAGTCCGACAAGAATTAATACAATGTCTCACTAATGTACATTACATTTTAGGTAAAAGAAATGTTGTCGGCTTTCAGTTGAATGCATGATAATGATTAATCGAAATTAATGCATCCATTCCAAAGCCGATAAATTTCGTTTTATCTCAAGCCGGTCGCTTTTTGGACTAATCTTTTTTTTTTTTGGGATTGAATAATACGTACTCAATCAATCTTTCTGCATTGAATTCAAGAAAATTCGAACTTGACGTAAGTTTTTTAATAATTTTTTTGTCTGTGTATTTACATTTAATTTTTTGCAAACTGCAAAAAGTACACACAATTTGGTTTTCCATGTCTTTGAGCAAAATGTAAAAAGTCTATTCGCTTGTTGTGCGGCAGAAAAGCAATAAAAATTGCAAAAAAAAAAAATATTAACTACAACAACATCATTGGAAAAACTAATAAAACAGCTTTCGCGAGTTGAGCAAAGAACATGCACAAGATCTGTAATTTTTATTATTTTTTTTTGTTGTTAAACACATTTAAAATGCAAGCAGTAATAAAGATGACCTAATTTATTTAAAAATTATGCAAATAAAAAAATCACTAAAATATTGTTCGCATTTAAAAATCTTTTTCAAATTAAGGTCTGTTTTACAGAATTAGAAAATCACATATTGGAATATATAGAAATGCATACACACATATTTGCACACATGTTGTACATATACATACTCCTATGTAAGTATGTAAGTCTAAAGCTTAGATCCCACTATCGGCACAATGTACCGATTTTCGTCGGCATACTGCAATAAAGTCATAAGTACTAAATTGCATTATTTCTCAATTAATTCTGGAATAAGTCTATATGGCTTTATTACCAATGCAGTGTACGCAATTCTGTCCTTATATTTAAATTAGTTGACAAATAAGGTAAATTTAGCTTATTACTTATAACTTTATTTCAGTGACTCGACGAATATCTGTACATTGTGCCGATATTAGGATCTAAGCTTAACAACTCACTTCGCTTGAGATTCGGAAAATTGTGCCAGCCAATCTAAAACAAAATTAGGTGATTAAAGAAGCACATTTTAAAAAAGTGCTTTTCAAAAAATACCTTTTAAAAAAATATCATTAAAAACTACCTTTTGATTAAACTACCTCCGAGATTCTCTTTAAGATATATATGTATGTTTTCAGAAATTACGTACCTTTAAAAGTACCTTTTAAGAAATTACCTTTGAAAAATGTATATTTTAAAATAGAGTACTGGCGCAAAGTATCGTAAAATGGGAAAAAGTTTGTTTTTATTGTTAATAATGATGATCAATATAAATTTATATTTTGGAAATAAAACCGGTGATTTTCAGTTTTCGAATGGGGATATACCACTCTTTAAATTGAGGCAGTATACTCGTATACCCGGATATACTGTACATGTTAGAACTATAATATACAACGCTGCAGGCAGTGAATTGCAATATATTATGAATCCTTTATTACACTTTACACCGATTTCTACGGAGAGTTTTATGCATGATCGGAGTCACGTAGTCATACTTTGGGTTAAAAAGTCATAGTGAATATGATACCTGGTATACGTATGCAATTAAAAATGTAAAATGCATTTTTCTAAGTTTATGTCAAAAGAAGTTGTTAATTCATCCAAAATATATTATAGGTACTAATTACCAAATTATTGAAATACATAATTCGAAAATCTATCGCTAGTTAGAACTTAGAATTTTTCTTAAAGAGATACACATAATAAATTTATTTTATTATAACTAACATGAAATGTATAAAAATTTTGAATTTGCATCTTTAAATATTTCAAATTGTCTCGTATTGAAAGAGGAATATTTATAAAGAGGAATATTTATAAAGAGGAATTTTTAAAACGAGTTTTATTTTGTAATTGTCAATGTTTAAGAGAATGAAAGATACTCTTTTGGGGTAGAAGTAAACATTTAGATTTCAACTCTTAACATGTACAATTTCTTAAGGTACAGTCACATCCTGCAAACATTTGTCCAAAAAAGCGTAACCACTAAATACTAATGAAAAAACTTTTGATTTAGATACCTGTTTATTAAGTAATACTACAAAATAATAGAACCACCTGTTATTTGTAACAGTTTGTGCAGAAACTATATAGGAGGTATGTATCTTTAAAAGGGTTGTTTCATACACTACAATACATACACACATATTTTCATACTTATACATATAATAATAGGTTCTTAACACGACAGTTCGGTTTATTTTCATACGTATTATTTTTCATTTTGGTGATGTTTTCTTTATAATATTTCGGAATTAGTAACTTTTTTACGATTTTTCAGACTTGCACGTTTTTTTTTATCGATTTCTTCCTTTTTAGTGCTGTTTTTCTAAACTTGGCAATATTTTACTTTACAGGTATTGGTTTCGATGTATCGATTAATTCCGCTTTGAAACGTTTTTCTTTCTTCAATTTAAGAAATTTTAATTTTTATTTAACCAATTTTTCCGTTTTTGCGAGTTTTCTTGTTGTTTCTTCTAAACAATAAGATGTAATCTATAACTTTAAAAGGGGTTTCCTAGAGCTCAACAGGAAGATACACGTCGGATAAAATTGTTTGATGTTATCAAACAATAACATACACACGTGAGGTGCGAGCTGTCATAAAAGTATCTTTATGCTTTGAAAAAATCAAGTTAACGTTTTGAGTTGTGATATGGTGAGTATGTGAGATATTAATTCAAAGAGATTTCTGCAACACTTATACGAAAAAGTTACTTATTCGGAACTGTAACAAAATCAAACAAGCTTTAAAGAAATATCTCGTGATCAATGAAAAATCACCAAAACCAATCACTTTTGGCATCCCTAGTAGTTGCACATAAGTTTTATGGATAATTGGCCAAATGCTGTGTCTAGAAAAGGCCAATTGCTCCTATTTTACAGAAAGCACAGCACCAAGGTGTGATTACTCACCAAGATGAATAATCGTGCCCATTCGTGGAACTAATCCTAGTAAAATCGAACAAGTAAATACATACTTCGGTGTCTTAAAAAAGAGACTCAATTTAAGCGTACTTAAAATTCCGCCCATTTTTACTTATTATAAGTAATCGGCATAGGAAATCTAACAATTTTTACATTTTATGTAAATACGACCTCTAACTCTTTATACATATTAAAAATATAACGTTACGTTGTAGTAAATTTCACAATATGCATATTAATTGCATTATGAATTAAAGACATTATTAATTGGCTTGGCCTGTTGCTTCTAATTCTTGATGACTCAATTAATTACTTCACCTTAGACTGCAGCAGGCTTTTGCCAAAGATTTCATTCATATTTGTTTGACCTTAAGTTTAGAATTTAAGTGAAAACTTGCTGACAATGAGTTAGTGACACCGCTTTAAGCATAAAATGTGGTGCAACATTGACCTTAACTAAAACTCAATGGCGAAATCACCTCGTTCGTTATATTGTTTTTTTGTTTTTTAGTTTTGACTTAGTACGCTTAGAATTTAGAACAGAGCATTAAATGTTTTGTTACAAAAAAAAAAACAAACCAAAATAAACTTGAAATTGAAAAAAAGTTAATAACACAAAAAAACCTCCCTGCCTCTGTGGTGGTTTGTTAACCATTTCCAGTTGCATTTCAATAAAAACCACATTAGATAAGCTTACGTACATCCATATGTATGTAAGTATGTATGTATGTATGTATATAAAAACAAAACAAAAATAATTAAAAATGCAATAAACGTAATAAGTTATATTAAATACAATAAACACTTTCTTAGACATCAAAAACTACAACAACAAATGCACAGTAACAGCAAGCAAACATAAAGGGTAATCATGAATTTTGCAAATTTGCTGTGCATATTAGTGTACTTCGTGAGCGTACTTTTAAATTTATTGCATTTTAGTGAAGAGCATGTAATTTTGTTCAGAAAAATGTGGCAGCCCATCAAAAATTCTGGCAACACTGACTTCAGATGTCAAGTTACAAATGCATAAATTTGTTATTTACTAATAAATTAAAAAAAGAAGACTAAAACTTTTTGAATTACATTAAAATTAGTTACAAAATTAAATTTTCTTTTTCTAAACATAAAAATATGATAGTCTGTATGTCACAAGTTATTGTTTATTTTCGTTTGCAATTGATAAAATATGCACTACTATCTTTGCTCATGGTTTTTTTAGTGCAAACGAAGCAAAATTAAGCAAATTGCAAATACATATGTACATTTTGTTGTTATGTTGTGCAAATGTGTGTATATTTGCACACATTTGCATCGTTTGCACACTTTGCACTACCCATCGTGATTACCCTTATAGTATAAGTACATATGTATGTATATTTTACCTGCAAATGCATGCGTATGGTTATTTGATGTTTGTGTGCAAAGTAGACAACAAGCTACACAGACAATAGTTTTATGTATAGATACAAACAAACAAACAAAAAACATTTCAAATGATGTGTACCTACATATGTATGTATGAGTGTATATCGCTCCTTTATTGCAACGTAGTCATATCTCAAAAAAACTCAAATGTGGCAAAATGCATTTAAAGTTTTCAAAGCGTAAGCATTTATATGGACGGCTTGAGCATGTAAGCGGTTATAACTTGGGTTTAGATAGAGATATGTTTATGCAATTTTTTTTTAAAAATAAAGAAGGTATTGAGAAACTCTTTTTCGTCAGTAACTGAAAAATTTTGTTTTTTGAGATATGAATATGTTGCAATAAAGGAGCGATATGTAGAAAAACATCCATCGCTTAAGCAGGCTACCAAACAAAGCAAGTTTGAGACAAAAAGAATTAATAATATAAATTATTTAAAAAATAAATAGGACTCACTATGTATGTATGTATGTATGTTTGTATGTATGCATGTCTCGTATTACGAGTGCAAAAATGGTGTTAATAGTAAAACCAACTCAGGCATGTTCTTGTCATTTAATAGACGACAATGTTTTCTTTTTACACCCCCTTCCGTCAGTCAAGCTGATTGTTCGTTCGCTTGTTTTATCAAAAGTTGGTTTGCAAGCCCACTTGATGTTGTGGTTGTAGTTGTCGCTTGTTTTCTTTTTCTTTATGCATTTGTTCTTGATGTTTCATTGTTTGGTTTTTGTAATTTCTAAGAATCAGGTCAAGGTTAGTAAGTCATAATAAAATTCCTTGGTTGTTTTACCTTTTATAAATTACAACAACAAAAAATGCTGCAGCAACCCTGAAGTCGGCGTCGCTAGCGAATGACTAGCTATTTCGCTAACTACCAGTCGTTACCACTAACTACCAGACTAATTACTAGCAATGCACTCGACTGACGATTTTAACATGGGGATGACGATAGCCAATTGACACGATCAGACCGGTGAAATCACTAGTCAGCAAAACCCAACTACTTCGCTAGTCAAAATGTACCAGTTAGATCACTAATGAAGATACTATAGAAATTTAAATTTTTTGGATTTTTGTTTATTTATCAAATTTCTTTTTCAATATTTATGTATAAAAATTTTCAATTAATTGTTCTATTTCTTTTTTTATGCAACGTTATAACGTCGTAATATAAAGTCAATCGCATATAAAAATATAAGGTGATTGATATTATAAATGTTAATAAATAAAATTAAGAAAATTTTGTAAGCAACAAATATCTTGCGATCAAAAACATCACACGTTCTTATCATTCAAAAATAACTTTCAAATGAAATTTGACGGTATGAATTTGACACGTTGCTGTGCTAAGCAGAATAATATTTACCAACACATACATGTTATTTGTCAAGCCAATTTGATACGTGGCCATGGCGCTTGAGAGAGTCAAATGCCGAACTCTTGCATTAATTCTAGCCATGATGAAATAAACAAGGTGGTAGCGCTACGAAAGCTGATCATTTTTTGCTCTACTTTTTAGGTCGCTTCAAATGTCAATGAGCTGTTTTTCTGGTTATATTTTTGACAGCTTAAGTGACCTAGCCGTTACTTTTTCTCGTGCTGCCAAGTTCTTTTTTCTTCTGCTACCACCTCGTTTGTTACATCATGATTGCAGCTAGTGAAGTAGTTAGTCCATTTTTCGTTAGCGAAATACCTAACGATTTCGAGTCAATTTCTACTTTTAAAACTGGAGAAAAACTAAACGCACCAATACACACTCATTCATACTGCATAACAATGAGCAAGTTGTGTGTGTACATCAGAGAAGGGCACACACATACTCTATCATATATGTTGGTGTGGGAAGCAGCAAAAAACGAACGACGGTCAATAATAATACACTCGAAAAATTTGTCTGTTGCCAAAAGTAAAATACATTTCTTGCCTTTTAGTATTTTTATTTGATTTGAAGCTTTTTTCAATAATACTTTTTATGTTAATATAATAATAACGAAAACAATATTCATTTAATAATAAACTAGTTACACAACGAATGAAATAAAATATAATATTTAATAAGTAAAGAAATATCGAGAAAACATAATAAATAAAAATTAAATTTATTAAAAAGGAAGCCCTCAAGCTTGATATTCAATTCGATAATTAAAATAAAAAGTTCGAATAAAAAAAAAATCATTATCCCATTCTTCATTAAACATTTTGCTTTGGGTGTAAACAAAAAATTGTAAGGCGAGGTCTTACTCAAACAACTGCTGATCAGCGACTGGTTTGATTTACTTTGACGAAATGATAACAAACAGCGTTACCGTTGTGCCCCTAAAGGGGCACTTTGCACCTTTTCTGACTGCAAAGCCCCTTTTTGGGCCCGTTTAATTTAAATCCCCTTTTGGATCAATATGATTTATTTTGTGCCCCTTTTTAAACAAAAAAGAATACATTTTAGAAACAAGCATAGTAAATATTGATTTTTTTTAATGTTTTACACAGTAAAGATAATTTTAATATATGTATATATATATTGGCCATGAAGCCGAGCTAGAAATACTAACGAGATTTTAAGGAGTGATATTATGAATATTAAAAGCAAAATATTGCTTTTTTACCAAAAATTGTGTAGGGAAATTTTATCAAGAATTAATATTAGCGATAAAAGAGTGTGTATATTGAAGTATTTAGATCCAGTTTTTATCAAATCAGTTGAGGACATGAACTACTTTGAAATTGTTTCTGTTTTTAGTGATTAATTAGTGAACCAGACGAATTTGTAACTGAGTTCAAGCTATTAGAAAGCAAAGCGAATGTCAAAAGCTATGAAGCATTTTTAAAAATATCTAAGCCTGAAACCTTTTGGGATGAAATTGGAAATTTAAAAAACTGTTTGGACGACAAATTATATCCAAATTTGTAAAAATTTGCGTCATATATGTTTACTTTGCCACATAGAAGTGCGTCTGTTGAACGTGTTTTTTCGAAGTTAGCATTACTAAAAAATAAATTAACAAATCGACTGAAAGTAGACACTTGTCAGTCTATGTTATCCGCCTTAAATTTGTTTCAAAGTGACTTGGAAGATTGAATTCCTAGTGATGAACTTATTCAAAAATACAGAAGTGCAGTTCAAAAAAATAGGTATTGAGTGCAAAACTATATGACTATACATGTATTTTAATTTGCTTATATCTTTTAATTTAATAATGAGATGTATAGAAAATTTACACAATTTTCTTTCTCTTGCAAATCGTATGTTTCATTTGTTAGCAACACTAAATGCTTTTCCTCTAAGAGAATAAATTTAGGTATCTGTGTCTTATCCTTTAGAAAACTTAAGTACGTTAAAGTAGAATACTTTGATGATAATGGACTATGAGTTTGTGTTGATTATTAGTTCCAAACAGTAATGAGGGAATTTCGTACTAACCAGAACTGTTTCATTGTAGAATAAAAATTGAATTAAAAATTAATTCTCATATTCTATTTCTGTTGAAAACTGGTTAAATAGTTGATATTCTTCTCAATTAGTATCCACTTTACGAAAATTGTAAAGATGGACAATTGAACGCTGATGAGAGGTGTAGCGGCCTTGAAACCAGTACTGATACGTTCTGCTAAAAACTGATTGGATATAAATAATAATATTTTCCAACATAAAAAACTCTTAGTAATTTTGAATTTTCATTAATTCAATAAAACTGAACTTGAGCCTGATAATATTACTTTTCATATATATATTTTTTTTTCATAAAATGAATACATATATTTTCGAATTTTATATTTATTTTTATTTTAAGCTTATATCATATGAGAAATTTGTTTTCTCTTGCTTGTTTTTCGTTATATGTACATACATATGTATATGTATACAAATATATATATTTTATAAAAATACTGTTAATGAAAATGTTTGTTAACCTTTGTTTTTAGAAATGAAACGTTTATATTTGCTTTATTTTTTCTTGTTTTTTAAGATGCCCCTTTTCTTCATAGAAATCCCCTTTTTGTGCCCCTTTTTGAAAATTGTCAACGGTAACGCTGATAACAAAGCAACAACCGAACGTTAATTCTCATAAGCTACACGAAGATGCTTATGGTATACGTGTGTCGATGTCGCGCAAACAGAATCTTCTTTTTCAAAAAATGCCCTTCACTGGTGTACATTTGTACATAAGTATGTATGGATGAATAAACTTCAGTGTATTTAAAGAAAAAATCTAACATTTTAAAAATTCCCTACAATTAGCCTGAAATAAAAAATCTGTCCTTTTTTCCTACGCTTCAAAATTACCAAAAAAAAAACCCCCTACAAAAAGAGGAAAATTCCTTACATCTGACACCGGTGTGTTCGATTGACTTTTGGTATTGTAACCTTATATTCTTGCCAGAATTATTGGGGTTTATTACGGTTCTCGACTGCTGTAATATATTAAAGATATATGTTGTGTGTTTCTTTAATCTAGTACAATAGTCCAAGTCGATTCCAGAACCGTAGTAAGGCCCATTTTTTTAATGTATTTTGTGCATATTTACATAAATTATTAAATGTTCGAGCAAATCAATCAGGGCTGCCAAAACCAATAAAATATTTAAAATCTTTTAGAACTGCATATGTACATATGTAATTATGTTCATATGTCCATGCATACATACTTATGTATGTATATACATACATACATATGCATGCACATTAACTTAGTAAATGCGAATTATGATCTTGATGAAAAGAGTTCGGAATAACGACTATAATTTGTACGTCATTGATATAAATTTAATAGGCTTTAAAGCATTTTATCGTTGATATTCTATTTTCATTGGATATAACAATAAATCAAAATCATTTACGATCATTGCCATCGATTGCAATTTTAAATGTTTCATGGTTTTTTAAAATAAATAAAATATATCGAAAGCTTCACCACATGTTTGTTCAGCTCTCTTAGGCTGGTTAATTTTACTTTTAAATGAAATTAATACAGACATGATGTTTGTTACCAGAATATACATACATACATTTGTAAGCATGTACATATGTATGTATGCATGTTTGCCTTTAGCGAATTGGCTCAAGATCATCTAGAAGCAATCGCAATTTACAATATAGTAAATACGAATAATAATAGCAATTGATTTAGCTAAAAAATGAACAGTGATGGTCAAGAAAGAACATACATACATGTGTGTAGTAGTATGTAATTGTAAGCAGATGAAAAAACTACGAGACTTAAAAATATTTTTCAGACTTGAGATCACAATGTCCAAAGTAGTTTTCATAAACATAAATGATTGCTAATAATTTTTTATTATATGTGTGTATGTATGTATGTATGTATGTATATACAAAATATATACATATTTCGTTGGTTGCCAACCAACTCATCAGTAGATGTTTACCCTTTATGTTTAAAAAAATTTCAAAGGTCATATATTTATACATAAACTCACAAACTATATACTAGTGAATTATTAGCAATAAACACATGTCTAGAAAATCTTGAAAACGTTTTTAAAAAAATACTTATTATATCTGATAGTAAGTGCCCTAGAAGGACTACAAGATCCTTTTAACAACAACATGATTATACAACAAATACGAATATTAATAACTTCCCTACATAATCATAAAATTACCCTTCTATGGGTTCCTAGTCACCTAAATATAGGTGGAAACGAGAAAGTTGACCAGCTCGCCAAAAATTCTATAAAAAATGACATATCTACTGAATATAAATTTCAATACTCAGACTATAGGCAATACATTGGAAAATACATTTTTGACATCTGGAATGATTTATGGAAAGATAATATATATATATGTTCCCGTCGATCCTATAAGGAGCATAGGGCCTTAACAAATACGTTCCAGCGTGATCTATCTTGGGCAAGGAATTTTATTTAGCCCCAACTTTTATCTATAGCAGCAGCTTCGATGTCGATTTGTCGTCTCCATGTGTGCGCAGGTCGACCTGTTCTACGGTTACCCTGTGGATTCCAGTCTATGGCGTTTCTAGTGATGTCATTTGGGGGTCTTCGTAGGATGTGACCGATCCAGTTCCACTTACGTTTTTTCATATCTGTTGCGATTGGTATTTGATTGGTTTCGGTCCATAATATATTGTTGTTTATTATATTAGGCCAAAAGATACGCATTATTCTGCGGAGGCATTGGTTGATAAACACTTGCAGCTTTTGGATGTCTCGTGGTGCTGCGTTCCATGTTTCGCAGCCGTAGAGTAGAATTGATTTCACATTTGATTCAAAGATTTTAAGTTTCACTCGCCGGGATAACGTTTGCGAGCTCCAAATGGATTTTAATCTACCAAAGGTTTGTCTGGCTTTAACTACTCGGTTTTCTATATCCTCTGACGAACCACCAGTTTTTGTTAAAATACTGCCCAAGTAGCAAAACAAGTGAACGTCTTCCAGCTTGTGGTTGTTTATATGGAATTTATCCTGCCTTGATTCATTAACACGCAAAGTTTTAGTTTTTCCGATATTTATCTTCAGACCAGCTTCTTCAGTAATAACCATTAGTTGTTGCAGTTTAGCCGACATATCATCAAAACTATGTGTAATTATACAAATATCGTCTGCGTAATCCAGATCACACAAGTTTCCATGGAGACCCCAACTTATACCTCTGCTCCCATGCATTGCCTTAGTCATAATGTTGTCAAGAACAATGTTGAAGAGTAGTGGCGACAAGACACAGCCTTGTCGTACGCCAATACCGACTCTAATTTGATTGCTAAGTTTACCCTCATGCAGGATTCGGCAACTTGCTTGGTAATAAAGGCTTTTAATAAGGGCGATTAGCTTCATCGGAACACCTTTGCATATTAACGCACTCCATATGATGTTGTGATCTAATGTGTCAAATGCTTTTTCAAAATCGATAAAGCATAAATATAATGAAGAGCGCCATTCGACCGACTGCTCTACTATAACCCTAAGGCTGTTAACGTGATCAATACAAGACTTATGTGGTCTAAAGCCTGCCTGTTCATTTCTTAGTGCTGGTGTTACTACGTCCAAAATTCGTTTGGTAATGATATGAGCTATGACTTTGTTAATCATGCTAAGCAGTGTAATTCCTCGCCAGTTGTTCCGATCTTTGAGGTCACCTTTCTTCGGTAGTTTAACAATTACACCTTCTTTTAGCTCGTGGGGTAATGCCTCATTTACCCAAAACTCTGAGATAAGGGGTAGGATTATATGAGCACTAATATGCGGGTCGGCTTTCAGAAGTTCTGGTGAGATACCATCTAAGCCTGGAGATTTGTTGCTCTTGAGTGATCTTATCGCGTTTACCACTTCGGCTATATCTGGACATGATGCTGCAATGTTGGCGTTTTCATTGTGTGATATACAGCTAATTAACATGGGCGTTATCAAGGCGCGTTGCAAGCATGTTTGCATAAAAATCCTCCCAGAGAACAAGTTGTTCGCTCACAGATGTAACAAGATCACCATTATCATTTCTTAGAGGTTTTACCGTAGTTGTGTAGCTGTGGGATAGTTTTTTAACAGCTCTATATAGATCGCTACTTCTATGGGTATCGGCTGCTACTTGAGCTTCTAATGCAACTTTGTTGGTCCAGTTTCGCTTGTCACGCCTTGCACTCTTTTTTACCAATCGATCTAAAGCATTATGCTGGGCTTTTAAATCGGTCTTGGCGCTTCGGGTTCTCGCACTATTTAAACCGGATTTAATGCTTTTTCTAGATTCGATTAGCCCCCACGTTTCATCAGATATCCATTCTTTGCGAGTGCGTTCAGTATAGCCAATTACGGTAACTGCGGGTTTCATAAAAATATCTTTAATTGTGTTCCATTGACTTCGTTGGTTTTCGTGTATGGTGTTTAACGATAATATCAGAGCTCCAGTATACTGTGTAGCAATCACATTATTTTTCATTCTACGAACGTCGATCCGTCGTTGAATTTGGGATTTGTTTTGATTTAGAGCTGCAAGCTTAATACGCATAGTCGCAACGAGAAGGTGGTGGTCACTTGCCAAGTCGGCTCCTCTGCGGTTACGCACATCCAACAAAGAGCCGCGCCATTTGCGTAGTATTGTTATGTGGTCAATTTGATTTTCGGTAACTGCATCAGGCGACTGCCAAGTTACCTTGTGTATTCGCTTGTGAGGAAACAGAGAGCCCCCTACTACCAGGTTATTAGCAGCGCACATACCAAGAAACAATTCACCATTATCAGATTTTTGCCCTAGTGCGTGAGTGCCCATTATACCCTCAAGATTTGTGTTATCAGCACCAATTTGAGCATTAAAATCTCCCATCACCACCAAAATGTCACCACGAGTTGTTGTTGAAATCGCCTTATCCAGAGTTTTGTAAAATTCGTCTTTAATACCACGTTCGGCTCCATCTGTAGGGGCATAACATTGGATGCATGTGAGATTCCGAGCGCGAGTTCGGAGTCTAATAGATATTACTCGATCTGAATAAGGTTTCCAGCTTATGAGGGCATTAGGTTTTGATAAAAGGAACCCCACACCACTTTAACCTGGGATATTGCTGGGCTTTCCAGAGTAAAGCAGAGTACATCCATCAGTCGTGACGGTTTCACCAACATCGGGCCATCTTAATTCGCAGAGCCCGAGGAAGAGCAGGTTATAGCTTTTAAATTCTTTGCACAGTTGTGCCAGTCTTGAAGCTTCTAGCAACGTCCTTACATTCCAGGTTCCAAATCGTGTCCTTGTTTTCATGCCAAAAGTCGTCAACGGTAAATCGTGTTGGTTTTCATTATTTGTAAAGGTTTCGGTAATCATTTGGTTTTAAGATGGCCAGCTTATTAGGCTAACGCATCCGATCCTGGTACTGGGGCTGTCAGCATGCCTCCAGGCCGACACAGAAAGGTTATACCGCCTTTGGCCGGTCGACAGTGCCTCGTTAGTACCTAACAGGGAACACCAAGTCCGGGTGGACAGAGGGTGAGGTTGTCATTTGAAAAGGATTGGCTGTGTGTACGAATGGGAAACCATTCGTATTCGCTTCACTTTCCCATTAGTTCCCATTAGATAATAACGAAACAAAATTATTTAAAATTAAAAAAAAACATATCGCACAAATTTAGTATACCTAATACTTATATCAAAAACTGACATTATTATGTTAAATAGACTTAAAATAGGTCATTGTTTATTCTCACATAAATATATTATTGAAAAGACACAACCCCCTGGTTGTGAATGCGGGCAAATACTAACCATCTCTCACATATTTAATGAATGCAATCTTCTGCAGGACAAACGTTTAAAATATAAAATAAATAATATTAATATTCTTCTAAGAGAAAATGAATTTGAAAACATTAAAAAATTCCTGACTGAAATAATTATTTTTAATTTGATTTAAATCTACATAAGTATTGCTTAAACAAACATTCTAATAATATATAAAATAATGTAAAAATGTATATATTAAATAGAATATAAGTTCGTATGTAAAATTAGTGGGCCTATATAACCTAATTGTGTTGGGGCCTTTATAATACCAAAATAAAAAATAAATAAATAAACTCACAAACAGATTTGTGATTTAAAAAGCATAATTTTTTTTTTATATGTATATGTATTATATATGTATTTAGATATTGCTAACCCGCAACAAATAAATAAAATTTAAAAACATAAATTATTGATTACGTGCTCAAATAAATGTAAAAATTTTATATACAAAATATAAGTATATGTAGAATAGAAAAGGTATTGAAAACTATCACAAATTTATTTTGTTTTGTATAGGGAATAGATATGTATACTTTTTGTTATATGTACTGGCAAGTCACACTTTCCGATCGGAATACTTTTTATTCCGTAATTGCATTCCGATCGTTTTTAATTGATTCTTTAGAATCCGTTTATTTTGTGTTTCGATTTTACAGTGATGTTTTTTATACATACATATAAGCGTTTATTTAAATTGGTTTTTACTAAAAAATCTCAAATTAAGCTTTTGTTAACATAAAAACATAATTTTTATTAATTGTCAATTTTATTTTGAAATTTAAATGTGGTTTGACAACGAACAAAATTTACGTCTTTCGCTTTCTAAGGACTTAACTTTCAGAATTGCAACCAGTTTTGATCGGAATGACAGCAAAAATAATTTTTGTTTTAGTATTTTAAATTTCCTCAACTGCCCATCGATGTTGCTACCCAAAAGCATCGCCCACACCTAATATTAAAGCCGTTGGCTTATTTTTGAATAGAAAATTCAAAATATATGATTATTACCATTTTTGCAAATTTCAACAGACTATAATAGCCTTGGATCAAAATGACAGCAAAAAATAATTTTTGTTTTTTTTAAATTTCCTCAACTGCCCATCGATGTTGCTACCCAAAAGCATCGTCCACACCTAATATTAAAGCCATTTGCTTATTTTTAAGCAGAAAATTCAAAATATATGATTATTACCATTTTTGCAAATTTCAACAGACTATAATAGCCTTGGATCAAAATGACAGCAAAAAATAATTATGTTTTTTTAAATTTCCTCAATTGCCCATCGATGTTGCTACCCAAAAGCATCGTCCACACCTAATATTAAAGCCGTTGGCTTATTTTTGAACAGAAAATTCAAAATGTATGATTATTACCATTTTTGCAAATTTCAACAGACTATAATAGCCTTGGATCAAAATGACAGCAAAAAATAATTTTTGTTTTTTTTAAATTTCCTCAACTGCCCATCGATGTTGCTACCCAAAAGCATCGTCCACACCTAATATTAAAGCCATTTGCTTATTTTTAAGCAGAAAATTCAAAATATATGATTATTACCATTTTTTGCAAATTCCAACAGTCTATAATAGCCTTGGATCAAAATGACAGGAAAATATAATTTTTGTTTTTTTTAAATTTTCTTTATTGCTATAGCATCTAATGTTTTTTTTTTTACAGTAAAAATTTTAAATGTAGTTGTCCCTACACTTTCGAAGAGCTTTCTAATTAAATTTCATAGATTGTCCACATCACTGCTCCTACAATTGATCTTGATGACCTTTAATTGGATTTGGAGAACATGCAAACGTGTATTATCTGTATGATTCAATATTAAAATAAATAATTTAATTATTCAATTATATTTTATTTATTTGTTGCGGGTTAGCAATATCTAGATATATATTTCGTTGGTAGCTATACCAATTCATCAGTAGATGTTTTACCAACGAAATATGTATATATCTAGATATTGCTAACCCGCAACAAATAAATAAAATATAAAACATAGATGCTTGAGTGCATGCTCAAATAAATGTAAAAATTTTAATTATTCAATTTTATAATTTATACAATTCATACTCGTCCCAAGTCACCTTAGAAATAACATTCTTTATATGTCAAAAAAGTACCGAAAGTGCATAAAGAATGCATTTTGCATCTGAAGGATATCCTTAATACAAATGACGAAAATATCCAAAAAGTAGATGAAACACCAGCGGTGGCTAGAGATGACACCTCGTATAAATTTTTTTTAATAATTTATATTATTTATTTATTTTCAATAATATAATTTTCAATTATTTTATTTTATTTTTATATGTATTCAGTTATTACATTTTATGTAAGCATATAAAACATTAATGTTTCAGTTACCTTAGTATAAGTTGAGATTTTTAAGTATCTAAATTAAAAACTAAAGAAAATAAATTAATATGGTTTTATAATTTATTATTAATAACGCAAAATGGTTAAGAACGAATGAAAGGGAACTGATTTTATATGTATGTTTGGCATACATGTATATCTACTTAGATATCGTATAAGACTACTTTGTTGTGGTTAGATATTGTAATTTTATATTTTACAACAATAAAATAGGACAAATTAATATACGAATAAAGCAATTGTAAAAAAGTCTGTAAAGCTTTAAGCTCTAGAAGCGTTTAGTGATTCTTTTTAAATCTCTTTTTTTATGTCATCATGATAATAATATATAAAAAATAGTAAATATAATTTGATCAAAATGTATCAATAATTTTAACCAGTTTGACACTGTACCACTGGATTACCATCGTAATCTTCTTCGTCATCGAGACCACCATGGGCACCACGACGATCATTTTCGTCACGTGGTTGAAACTCAGTCAACTGCACTTCTTCAGCTTCTGGAGGCATAGTAAATGGTTCTCTAGGTGGCAATAATGTTTCAAGTAGCTGCAACTGTTTTGGACTGGCGAAGCCGTTCTCGGGAAAATCTATAACAAATGGCACTAAAAGATCGCCACGTTCGAAGGGATTATTTCGTAACGGCATACCTTCGCCCGGTGCAACTTTTGGTTCCCCATGTCGTACCACTTCGCCCGGTTTAGTCGAAATGCAAACATTTCTACCGTCTAAATGTTTAAAACAATGAACCACGCCGCAAAGGGCCTGTGTCAGATTGATGTGCATGGCACGCATTATGAGATCATTGTTACGACGTTGAAACAATTGATGTTCGGCTTGTATAAGAACCACTACTAAATCACCACGATTGCCATGAAGGCTCTGATTTCCTTCCGAAGAGAAGGGTATTTTCAACATATTTGGGGCTCCCTTCTCGATAACAATATCACGTTTAACATTTTCTTCTACTAGACCTTTACCTTGACACGAAGTACATCGCAGGTTTTCGGGAATAATATTGCCATTGCCTTCACATGATAAGCAAATCTAAAAATAGAATTTTATTCTGATTTCTTTCTAACGTTAATTATAAGTATGTCTAATCTTACCGACTCAACTGGTGTTAAGCCCATAAATACATAACCGGTAGTTCGGCCCATACCGTTACATGCAGTACATTTTTCTTGACCCTCTTTTGGGCCACCCTCACCATTGCAATGTTGGCAAAATGAAGTCCTTTTATATTCAACTGTTTTGGAAACATTACCATTGTAAATTTCCTCCAAAGTGACTTCCAATTTAATTACAATTTGCGAAGATTTTCCTCGACTTTCTCGACCCATGTTAAATGGAAACCAATGCGAAAAGAATTCTCCGGCATCACTAAAGCCATCGGCTCCCTCCTGTAATCCCTTTATCCCGTAACGATCATATATTTTACGTTTTTCTGGATCCGAAAGAACTTCATAAGCAAACGAAATCTCCTTGAATTTATCACCAGCTTCTGGATTTTTATCAGGGTGGAATTCTTTAGCCAATTTACGATAATTCTATAAAAAAATAACATACATACAACGAATTATATAACTTAATATTTAAAATCGGTACTTTATTTAAGCTATGTACAAAAGAAAATAAAATTGAAACATTAACGGACATTTTATTTATTTATTTATTTATTTATTTATTCATCTACAGAATCATATTCTTACAGATTACTTATCGTGGTTAATTATAATATTTAAATAACAACAATTTGAACATATTATAACTTATATTAAAATTTAAAAGCGGAGTAAAGCTATTACATAAATGTAAGCATCTGGCAATTGGTTCATTATTTCCATAGTTCGTTCTAAGAATGCGTTCCTCGAACATACGGTTATTTCTCAAATCTCTAGGAGGGTTGTATATGGTAAAATAATTTTTAATTTCTGGACAATTAATATTATCAGATAATATATTATAAGCAAGAATTAATGAAGAACAAGTTCTACGATCGCTTAAAGATTGCAAACCAAGAAACTTCCTCCTAACATCATAAGATGGTGTTTCAAAAGTCCATATTAACTTTAAAGCAGTCTTTGTAAATATTTTTTGGATGCACTCAATACGATTGGATGATCCAACTTGATAAGGATTCCAGATAACACAACAATATTTCAAAATACTTCGAACTAAAGAAATGTAAATAGATTTAAGAGTATATGCGTCCTTAAAATCTATAGAATTCCTCCTAATTAAACCAAGCATACTATAAGCCTTAGAAATAATAAAATCTATATGTTTATTAAAACTTAACTTGTTGTCGAATATTACGCCTAAATCTTTGACAACAAGTACTCGTTTAAGTTGGCAGCCACCAATAGAATAAACAAAATCAACTGGATTGATAATATGTGTATACGAGACTATACAACATTTCGAGACATTTATATTTAAATTATTCTCAGAACACCAAACTGACAGCTTGTCTATATCGCTTTGCAATTTTTCAGTCATATTGATTGACGATACTAGAATATAATTTGTACGTCACTTCCTAAGCTGTGACGGCTTTTAGAACTTATGTACATACATACATTCATATGGTCGTTCTCAAAACTGTACATGCCAAATTGTACATCCTTTTTGATGAAAACTCGGAAAATATTGTGTGCTGACGAACGATGTCGAAATAATTCGTTCCTTCGTACAATTAGCATTAAAACAATATGTGAAATTTGTATGATAGACATTTTTAACAACGTGGACCAGGCAGTTAGTATTTTCTATTGTTTCCCTAAAATGTCAAATCACATTCTTCATTTCATTTTTACCGCATATTTCAATGCGAATGTAAATTGAGTATATTATATGTTTTCGATGCAACCCTCGTATGTGAGATTCTTAGGACTGTGGTAACACTGAAGTAAGTTGAAGTGTTCAAAAAAATAAATAGAAGCGAAAACAAAATAATTTTGCATAAACATTTACTTACGAATTTTATTACTTTTTTTAATTTATTGAATATCGTACATATTTAACGTTGGACGAACATCTTACTGTTTATTTCCTTTCATATTACGCTCTATTATTACTGACTTTTCCGACATATGCATATTTAATTTTTTAACAAATTATTATTGAGTTTTTTACCTTCTTTATTTCTGCATCTGTCGAGTTCTTTGTTACTCCGAGAATTTCATACAAATCTAAATTTTCCATATCTACCAATAGATTAGAATTTTAATGCACTTTTTTGATGTTTTATTGATATAAATATAAAACAAAAATATATATCTTAAATTTCTACAGAAAGAAAAATTTTGTTTCACAATTGTCCTCCTCTCTGTTTTTCTTAAAAAAGCTATGAAAGTATTTACAAAGGTGCCGTTAATTCTATACAATTACACAAAACAACTGTCAAATGTCAGTCAGTATCAAGGTATATTTATAAGGTAGTCTTACAAGCCCAGCTGACAATTTTTGTAAACCACTTGTTTTTAATATCGGGTGTCAAATTTTGATTTGTATTTATTTATTAAATTTAAATTAAAACATTTTCGTTTATGAAGAAAATTGAAAAATTTTTGAATATGAATACGAAATAAATATGAGTTTGCATTTGCGTAAAATAGGTGTGATATGTTAAAAATATTAGAGCTCTTGGAAAGGAACCTTTTTTTAAGTTCCCAAAGATGAAACCAAACTAAAATCGTGGAAAAAAGTCTTCAGAAAAAATTTCATAGCAAATGTTTTTTTTTTTCATATTTTATTTATATTTTTGTCACAGTTTGGAAACATACACACATACATATTTATACTTTTGACTTCCGAAATTAAATTTTCTACCAACAAAATACATAGAGTTGGTTGTTTTTGTGTTTCTGCATATACCTTATATTCATTGTACTATGGTCTAATAATCAGGTCTGCGCAAGAAGGAATATGGTTTTTTGTAGGGTTGCGTTTTGACCGTTAAATAATCTGCAAAAAATGGTAAGTCACATGGTCTTGTCAAAAGTTGTTAACATTTTTGGCCGTCATCATGAAAATTTTTGTTTACGCCAAGGCGAATTTATTATGAATTTGCCTTGGTTTACTCTATGCTTTTTGTTGCTGCATAACCACTAAATACATACAAACCACAGCTATTTTTGACAATATCTTGTTTTTTTTACACAAAAAAAATGCATGTCGTTTTTTATTGTTATATTGATAAGCGCACCTTATATTATTACAGCATGCATTGTACCATGATGTATTCATATATGTAATGACTAAAGCAAGGTATATTAATTATCAGGTAGTCGCATTAGCTAAAATTGACATCAGCTGATTGATTTTTTGTTGTCAAAACTTTGTTGTGTTTTTATAAAAATATTGTGACATTTTTTTATTTAATTTTATTCAAAAATTATCAATGCATAAAAAAATACATAAAAATGGTCGTGACCAAGGCGAATTAATTATATGGTGGATGCAGTGGCGAATTCAAGCGAATTTATCTATTACCCTAAATTTATCTATTATCACTGTCAAATTTGGTACGTATTTTTCAGCGCCATTTTTATGTAATTTTTTATGCAAGGAGAATTTTTACAGATTAGGTGATGAATTCGGTTTTTACAAAAATAAAATGCCTGTTGTTTTTTTTTTGTGTTGTGTTATTGTAGTCGTGCATATACCTTGTTTAACGTCGAAAGTAGATATTTTTCAGTAAATTTATACCAAGTATATGCAAGTCTACAACAACTAAAAACATCATGTATATTGTTTGTGTAAAAATAATGGATGAATGTCAAAATTAGATGAGAAAAACATGAAGAAAACAAAAACAATTTGTAGAATTATGTATAACAAAGCATAACAAACCAAAATGGCGTACGAAAATTGTAAACAGCTTTTGACAGTCATACATTACCACTAAACGAGAAAAAATTAATCAGCTGTTTAGATGCATATACTTGCTATCATGGTGGAATAATAAGGTTCGCGCAAGAAGGAATATGGTTTTTTGTAGGGTTGTGTTTTGACAGTTAAATAATCTGCAAAAATATGGTAAGTTAATTCGGTCTTGTCAAAAGTTGTTTACATTTTTGGCCGCCATCATGAATATTTTTGTTTACGTTATGCTTTTTGTTTTTGCATAACCACTATGTATGTTATGTATACAGCTTTATACAACATTGGCTAATTTTTACACAAACAAAATGCATGTCGTTTTTTGTATGATAAGCGCACCTTATTAATTTCACCATGCTTGCTATAAATTTACTTTGAGTCTTACTCAAACCATGGTCTAATAATCAGGTCTGCGCAAGAAGGAATATGGTTTTTTGTATGGTTGTGTTTTGACCGTTAAATAATCTCCAAAAATATGGTAAGTTAATTCGGTCTTGTCAAAAGATGTTAACATTTTTGGCCGCCATCATGAATATTATTGTTTACGTTATGCTTTTTGTTTTTGCATATCCAATAAATACATACAAAACAACTTTTGTTTTGTTTTGTATACAGCTTTGTTTTGACAATGTTGAATTAATTTTACACAAACAAAATGCATGTCGATTTTGTTGTTGCGTTGATACGCGCACCTTATTATTCCACCATGACTCAAACAAGAAAATTCTAAAGTTTACTCATATCAACACTGATGTACCTAAAGGCCCAACCATAATATGCATAAGCTGGCTTAAGCTAATGTCAAAATTGAACGAAAAGTCTGTCAAATGCTTAAGCAAATTTGCAGAAACTTTTAGGTGGCTATAATGTACTTATGCGACTTAAAATTTAAGTAGTCATAGTTGCACACATATGTAGCATAAATAATTTTTCGAAAAATTTTTATCTTCTTATTTATCCTAAACAAATTGAGTCTTGTACTCAAATGTATATAAAACGATTGTAATTAAAAAAAAAAAATATGCTAAAATATACGTACATATATTATTATTTTTACTAATAATAAGAAAAGATACAACCGAAATTATGTACTTTGTAGTATATATTTAATTTAAGGGCAAAAGTACTAAAATATACATTAGTGAAAATAAAATATGTTAAATAAAATATATGAAATGTCACTTTCGTGTACAGACACTTCTTTTCTTCCACATTTTCTATTAAATTTTATATGTAAACTATTTCGTCTTCTTTTTCCATTTTCAAAATTAATTTATTTTTACGTACAAACATACATATGTATGTATGTATTAGTAGAAAAGCTGATTCCGTACGGAATGTGCGTTCAGTTTCGCACTTTGCTTAAGCAAATGACGTTTCATAAAACTTAACGAAAATTTTGCTTAAGTTCATTATAGTTGCCACATACGATTTACATGTATTCGCACAGTTGCTTAAGCTGACTTAAGCTAGCTTATGCATATTATAGTTGGGCCTTAAGGTTAAAATAATTTTAAATAACAATACGATTAAAATATGGAACTATGAACAGTGTAATAGCTTTCTGCAAAATCTGGACAGTGAAGCCTAAATCGAACTAATTTTTTTTTTTTTTTTTTTGTTTTATAAATAACTAGCTGATCCCGGTGTACTTCGCTACCCCCCTCGTTATAAAATAAAATTAAAAGTATTTATATATCCTATTGTGAAAATTTAATGACCATCGGTCCAATAGTTAAGACTATATAAAGATTTTTTATTTTCCTATAAAGGGGCGTGGTCCCACTCACTTTTCTCCTAGTACGTATTCCTAATTATGTCAATACTATATGTACCAAATATCATCGGCGTAGGTCAAAAAATTCCCAAAATATGGCGATTTCAATTTTTGAGTTATATAGGAGCTGTCACGCCCACTTGTCCGATAACGCCCATTTTTGTCCTGATTACTCACATTAGTAACATATGAACTATTGCAATGTTTCAAAACTCTTGCTATCACAATAGTCAAGATATATGATGTTATTCAATTTATGTGGGAGGGGCTACGCCCACTTGAAATATTAAAAGCCTAAAACCATCCTCTATAAATTCCCTTTTGAATGACACCAGTTTGGGTCAAATCGGTTGGATAGTTTCCGAGTCTATAGCGAACATGGGTACAAACATTTTTTGTATTTTATATACTTATATAGATTTTGAATTGAATTTTGTTATTCTGGTATTAATGATGTGGATGCCAAGGTATATGAATATTAAGCATATGCAACTCTATAACTATAATTGAATAAAACAATAATAAACATGGGCGTTTGTAATTTAAATTGACAAGGGTCAAAGTGTATATTTACACTTGAAGAATTGCATTTGCTGATATACATATAATTTGGTTATTTTATTATTTTCATTATATTTCTTATTTTACTAGCAAGCTATATGAATGGAAAACATTGCAACTCTATAATTATAATTGAAGAAAACAATAAAAAAAATCATTGGCGTTTGTAATTAAATTAACAAGGGTCAAAATGTTTATTTACACTTGAGGAATTGCATATGCTGATATGTATACATATACCTTGGTTGATATTTTATTATATTCATATATTTCTCATTTTATTTTTCATGAGAATTTTGCAGTGTATATGATTGTCAGTTACATATGTATATCTTTGGTTATATAAAGAAATTCTACACTAAAATTTAAATACTATAATATCTACTATTATAAGTTTAATTTCAATCTGTTAATATGTTTGTGAACAGTAACTTAGGCCCTATTGTGCACGATAATTCTTTCTTGCGCGCTAAAGTGGGCACCTCTAACAATGATATTAGGATTGGTCATTTTAATGTGCGGAACTTTGCAACGACTTCTGATAAGATAAATGAAATACGGCATATTCTGAGGGATTGGTTTTTGGACATAATAGGGATTAGTGAAACGTGGTTGACGTCTAATATAACTTCTAGTGCAGTGGATATTCCTGGCTAAAAATTTGTCATGCAGGATAGATTAGATCGCTGGGGTGGGGGAGTTGGATTTTTTGTATCCAACAACATTAAAGCTAAAGTGGTTTTTAAGTCAGAGGACTTTGGCAGTTTTGAATCTCTATTTATTGAGACTAGTATACAGAATTCTAGTGATAAACTTTTTCTTCGAGTGGTTTATCTTCCCCATAGAAACCCGGTGAACATAGACATCATGGAGGAACGAATTAGTGAACTTATTGTGAATGGTTCCAACATTGTTATCATGGGTGATTTTAATTTTAATTTATTCGAACGTGAATCGTCTAGCTTGATTAGGACTGCTTGTGTTAGAATGGGTCTCTCCTGCATGCACAACAACTTACCAACACACTTTGATACTGCTAGTTCCTCTACCTCACTGTTAGACTTTTTTTAATCAGTCCATTTATTGATGCGGTGCTCTCTGATCAAATGCAATGCCCATCTATTTCGGATCATGCATTTATTTTTATTAAAATTTCATTGATGGCACCCAGGATGGATGAATATGTGGAGCATAAAGATTTCAACAGTATAGACATTACCTCATTTGCGGAAGCAGTTAATAATTATGATTTTTCAGGTTTATATTATAGCACTGATGTTAATATTAAACTCCAATCTTTGATGGGCTGTGTTGATAATCTGTATTCACTTGTCCCGGTAAAGAGATTTGTATCTCGTGCCTTAGGAGAAGATTGGTTTAACTCAGATGAGATAACTTTTCATCTTTCTCTGAGGGGCATAGCATACAGAGCATATATTAGGAACCCGTTGGTCCGGAATCGGAGGGTATATTGTAAGATTAGAAATAGATGTAAAAGAGTTATTCGTAGAATAAAGAAAAACTACTTTCTGACGAAGTTTAGAAATCTCAATACAAAGGATATGTGGAAGACGATTAGGTCAAATGGTGTCGTTGAATCCAGACAGAATATGTTTGATTTTAATCCAGATGAATTAAATAATGAGTTTTTGTCTTATAGAAGTATAGATTCTGAAAATCCATTTAATTCTGATCTCAACTTTGCTGAATCGGGTTTTTCATTTCGCTCTGTCGATTACAATGATTTATGTATTGCTTTGGATTGCATCAAGTCGAATGCATGTGGCCCAGATGGTTTACCTTTAAAATTCATAAAGTAGATATTTCCTATGATATTTAGACAATTGCTCTTTTTAATCAATAGCATATTAACTTTTTCTACTTTTCCAAACGAATGGAAAGTGGCAAAAGTTATTCCAATTGGGAAAACGAACTCTATTCAAAGCATGGACGATTTGAGACCAATATCTATGATCCCCATTTTGTCAAAAATTGTGGAACATATTGTCAAAAGTCTAATTATTGATTATTTAGATAATAATAGTCTTATAAGTTCGTTTCAATGTGGTTTTCGGAAAAATTGTAACACTTCCTCACTTTTACTGGGAGTTACCGATAATATTAGAGGTAATTTGAACAGGGGTAATGTTATTGTTTTGATTTCTCTGGAATTATCCAAAGCATTTGATCGTGTTAGTCCTTATCATCTTATTGTGAAACTGTGTAACTATTTTGGGTTTTCCCGCATGGTTTGTAAATTTTTTTACTCTTACCTAACTGAGCAACGCCAGTTCGTCACTATTAATAATATTTTTTCAGAGTGTTTGACGGCCACTAGTGGGGTACCACAAGGCTCGTTCTTGGGACCATTATTGTTTATTTTATATACTAATGATTTATTTTCTATAATTGAAGAGTCATCTTGCAGAGCTTTTGCCTTTGCCGATGACATTCAGCTACTTTTTACGGGTGAACCTCTAGCTTTGGATGCGTTAGAAGAATCTATTAACGGGGTATTGATGAATATAGTAAACTGGATGTCAAATTCGAATCCATGTATAAATCCGTCTAAGACAAAAGCTATGTTGATTAAGCCAAATAGGCTCAGTTATGGCATCTCGATAACCGTTCAAGGTACCCAGATGGATTTCGTTGATAGAATTAAGTGTTTGGGGTTGATAATTGACTCGAAACTTAATTTTGGTGACCATATTAACTCTCTAAGCTCTAAGATCAACTTTACTCTGAGGCGTTTGTATTCGCTAAATATATATTTACCTCTAGTTGTTAGGAAACGTTTGGTTCATGCATTGCTGTTGTCTAATATGTTATATTGTGCAGAAGTTTTTACTGGTGCAACGGGCTATGTCATGAATAAATATCAGCTTCTTTTGAATAAAATAATTCGATTTGTTTATCGTCTGAAGGTACGTGATCATGTTACAAATTATGTGGTAGACTTCTTAGGATGTGATTTCAAGAAGTTTATTAGTATCCGTTTGCTAATACACTTTTTTAAGATAATTAAAAATAATTATCCCTCTTTTTTACGTGATCCACAGTTGATTTTTCCACGCATTAGTAATTCTTTGATGGATCTTTCTTTCCAAGTTAGGATAGCGAGGATTTGGAATAATTTGCCGCAACATTTAAAAACGTTCTTATTTTCCACAAGAATTTTTAAAACAAAACTTTTAGAATATGCTCGTAATAATAATTTTTAGTTCGTTTATTCTGATTTTTAACATAGTACATACATACTTACATACTTATGTATTGTGACATAAATCCTATTTGTTGTTGTTTATAGCTAAAAACGCAGTCAATAACTTTTGTTTGTTTCATCGATCTTCATTATTCTTAGCCATATTGGCAAATAATTTATCATTTATTGTTATGACGGCGTTGGATGTTGTAAATAGGAGGTGGGCTATTGCTTAAAGATTATTTTCATTTCTAGGTTGCCGTTCATGGACGCAGGATAGACTCTGTGAGTCCTCCAGATTACCTTATTACCTTTGTAACCAGTTCTATCTCATATAACATAAATTCTTATTGTAGAATATTTAACAGAGATTTTATTTTATTTTATGTTTGATTCTTTACTCTGAAGATATGATGTAAATATTAGTATTTAATAATATTATTAATACATTAGTCTAGAATTTGTTTTGTAAAAATTTTTTTATATATAATATAGTGTTAGCCTGCTAACCATATATGGCCTTCATGGACTCGGTTAGTCAAATCAATGAAATAAATAAAAAAATAAAAAAAAAATATAGAAAAATTTTAAGTTTAAAATATTTATAACAGTCATTTACTTTTCACATACAGCATTGCTGATTTTGCACCTTTGTACTTGTAAACTTTCACAGACCTTATTATTGAACCATAACGAGAACCTTCTTCGTTCACGATCGTGAGTAATTAGTCACTCACGGTATCAACTTTAGCATGTATCTAGTAAATATTTTTGCAAAAATTATGGCAGATCTTGCTACAGTAGGCAAATTTTAACCACACACGTATGTAGATCACGTCACGCAGTAGATCCACCTTAGCCAACACGCATGAACACCCGAAACCAGTGCTGTATTTTAAAGAAAATTAACCTATTTTCTTGAAATAAAATCTATTTAAAAGAAACCAGCTTTCCATATTGTAAATTTCGTGATTGTTGTGTAATATCCAGCCTGCCCAAAGCTGATATGCATTAGTCATATATTTTGAATGCTACGAATTTAAGCAACTATGTTCAACAGACGACGGCCATCTTTTTTTCATTAACGTCACATAATTGCTTGTGAATAGACACAAATTTGTGAAATTATTTTCAAAATTTTCCTTTAACGAAGACGTAAAAGTGCAAAAAATTGTGTCTAATAAATTATTTCATTGTGAATTTTTAATAAATTAATATATATATGAATGAAAGAAATTAGTTTTCTTCAGTCGAAGTTAGTGGAATTTTTTTCATGAGCCGAAGCATTAGTTTTTTTTCGTGTGTGTATCAGACGAATTTGTGTAGAAAGTAATAAAGCAAAAATATTAAAGAGTGAAAGAGAACATTGGAAAGTGTGAAAAAGACAAAATTCATGGATTTGTGGAAATTTTTGTGTATGCAAAATGATGGATAATTATGAACAAGCTAGAATAAATTCAAACAGATTACAACAATTGGAAGATGTACTTCCTACAAAATTACAGGAAAGTAACCAATTCTTTAATGCTTTAGAAGATCTAGCTGTGAATAAAAAGAAATTTAACTTTAGCGCTAATATTTTAAATACAAAAACAATGTCGACTTCGTCGTCGGCAACGGCATCAACAACAAAAAGTAGTTGTGGCGAAGAAGTGGTCAAAACAAATAATGAAATAATCAAAACATTAACATTGCCGCCAACTGCAGATGCAGATTTGGAAGAGTCTATTGTTGTTGACACACCTATCAGTCTGACTGATGTAGATGCTTTGAATACACACCTCAATCAAAAAGAATTCACGTGTAATAAAGACACTGTTAGCGACGAAGATGAAGATCAGAGTTTTCAAACGGATAACGATAACTCGCAGCTTTCGCAGGACTCTGCAAACTTTGGTCAAACATCCAAGGAACCGGAAGATGATGAAGACAACCTGGAAGATGAAACTGACGACTCGTCATCAGACTCCGACTACTCGGATCTTAGTGGACTTTCCGAAATGTCTGGCAGAGAGTGGAAGCCTATAAATCAACGACCACTGAATTGGGTTCAAAAACAAATTCATTCTGGTGCAAATCCACGAGAAATACTATCAAAATTTCTACCCTCTTCCGCACAGCGAATCAGTCCGGAATTGACTGACATGACTCTGTGGCGCATATTAGCCAGTATGCTTTCTGAGCCACCTAGACGGAAAAAACTCTCCTACGTTAATACTTTCGATGATGTCATTGACCTGCTACATAAATCGAAGAATATTATTGTTCTTACTGGTGCAGGCGTTTCAGTCTCTTGTGGCATTCCTGATTTCAGATCTTCGGATGGAATATATTCCCGCTTGGCTAAGGATTATCCTGACCTGCCTGATCCACAAGCCATGTTTGATATAAGTTATTTCTCACGTGACCCAAGACCTTTTTTTAAATTTGCTCGTGAAATTTATCCTGGGCAATTTAAACCCTCTCCATGTCACAGTTTTATAAAATGTTTAGAACAAAAGCAAAAACTCTTGCGAAACTACACACAAAATATAGACACTTTAGAACAGGTGGCTGGCATAAAAAATGTCATCGAATGTCATGGATCCTTTTCGACAGCATCTTGTACTAAATGCAAGTACAAATGTGATGCTGATAGTATACGTTTTGACATATTTGCTCAAAGAATACCAGTATGTCCGCGTTGTCAGCCTAATGTTGAACAGAGTTTAGATGCATCTGAGCCAGTTTCAGAGAACGGGTTGAGACAGCTGGTTGAAAATGGTATAATGAAACCAGATATTGTTTTCTTTGGAGAAGGTAAGAACTAATTTTAAATTTTATTGTAAATACTATAGATTAATTGACGTGAAATGTTTCATTTAAAAATATTTTTCATTCTAACAAAGGTTTGTTACATGAGTTGAGAAAGTTATTATTAAAATTATTGTTATTTTCTTACTTATATATGTATGTATTTGAGTATAAAATTAAAAAAGTAAACCTGCAGAATACTAAAATACAAAGCTTAATTCAATGTGAGAAAAATTGACTTTTCTGTAGTTTCTATTGGATGCGACGAATTTTAAAATTCGAAATAGTTCTATGTAAATTTCATTAGTCTACATCTTTACATAACTATAATTGAAATTAGTGGTAATTTTTACGTTTTTTTTTTTTAATAATTTTAGGTTTACCAGATGAGTTTCACAACGTTATGGCCAGCGACAAAGATAAATGCGATTTACTAATTGTAATGGGTTCTTCGTTAAAAGTTCGTCCTGTGGCTTTAATACCGAGTTCGATACCTAATCACGTGCCACAAATACTTATTAACCGCGAACAGTTGCATCACCTCGAGTTCGATGTTGAGTTGCTAGGAGATGGTGATGTAATAATTAATCAAATTTGCCATCGTCTGGGTGAAGATTGGAGAAATATTTGCTTTAATGACGAAATACTTCAAGAATCGCGAGAATTAATACCGCTCGTAGAACAGCTGGATGATGACGATACAGATAAAGACGTCTCCGCCAATGTTGATCCATTATCCATAAAATCGGAAAAATATTCAAAAATTATATTAGAATCTGCATCCACCACTAATATGTCTTACACAGATTCAGGTTTTGCGTCGTCATCAATATGTTCGAAAAAAAATGTAGAATTTCTTTCGCCCGACGACTTAGATGAACCTATGGAAACCACTAGTTTCGGTGGCTCATGTGATTATCGGCATTTATCAATTGACTCTTCTAAAGATAGTGGAATATTAGGCGATGCATCAAATTCTGCTGCAACACAATCTTTTTCAAATTTTGTAGATTCGGCCGATATTAAAAAAAGCCTAAATATGCCCGCCTCAACAACACAGGCAATTTCAAATAAAGCAGTGGCTAATGATTTGCTCAGTAACAAGACAACCGATAGCAATTACTCTGAAATGGAAAAACAGCGGCTAAGGAGGCAATTGAAGCAACAAACTGTCGCTGAACGATTGCATAAGGGGACTTATTATTTTCATGAAAACACATCATCTTACGCATTTCCTGGTGCTCAGGTATCTTGGTATTCTGATACCGAAGAAGAGGATGAATACGAAGATAATCCCTGCAATGACGAAGAAACAAACCATGCACCATTGTCGCCCTTGATGACACCTTCGGTGGAAAATGAAATGGTTAAAGCAATTACTTCCACTATTCCTGGGTCGCAACAGTATTCTTCTACGGCGATTACTTTTACTAGTGCTGTTTTAACAAATTCCTCCCATTCACAAGCTAAAGTAAATTCTCAACCCGCACCACAACAACAGCAATCACAGAAAAAACGCCAAGCAATTGATATACCTGGAGAGGAATCATGTAATTGGCCTTCTAAACCGTATGCTACCGAGGCTAATAATTACAGTAGTGAGTATGCATCCTATAGTAATAGTACTCCTCCCCATAAAAAAAGACGAGATTCTGCAGAAATTATGGTGTCAAATAACTCTACAAGCATCAGCTTAGAGTCTTCATAAATTTCCTTTTCAGTTGTTTTAATTAGAAACCCTTTTGGCTTAAAGTTTTCAATATTTTTGTAACAATATTAGCATACATACAACTAAAGAAAAACTTGAAAAATAAAATATTTTAATGACCATCATATATAGATCTGGTAGATCATATTTGAAATTGCAGGAAAACTTGTGAAAACTTGTGAATTTGGAAATTCTTGGTTCAAATCTTTTAGCAGGCTTAACGAATGACTAAAAAGTATCAAAATGTTTTTTTTTAGTGTTAATTGAATTAACAAATGCAGAGGGAATTTAGAACATTTAACAATACTTGTAGTAATGTGTAAATTAGTTTCATTTATATATGTAGTTTATTTTTTAAGAATAGTTTTCAATGCTAATGTTATTTGCATTACACCTTACACCCAATTCACACGTTGGTTAAAAACCACACAGGAAGTGGTGTAGAAGGAAATATCACGACATATGTTTGTTATTTTTTTAATTTCAAAAAATATTGACCGGTTATACACTTAAAAAATATCACTGATAGAGAAATAAATCAAGCTTAAAAAGGCATGGTATAAATAAAGATAAATTGAAGAAAATCTTTGTTTTTAGTCACCGCGTGAATTGCGTGTTAATTCTTTAAAAAATCAAGCCTTTCATTATTGCTAATTTAGATCTAAAAATCTAATAAATATGTTGATATTTAACCGATAGAAATTTTGAAACGCAATAGCGTATGATAAATAAATTCAATACAAATGGAAATAATAATAATGTAAATACATTAAACCTCTTATTTTGTTTGGAGCATTTAATCTTTGATGAAAAATATATTAATTTAAACTTCATAAAATTTTTTATTATTTTTAAGTTAAACCACAATATACAAACTAACTTTTTATTAATAAATCATTTTCATTTAATATATTATAAAAAATAAGAATTAACTAAGTTTTTTTTACAAATTTTCAATAAGGAAAAAATAACACCGTCGTAATATATAGAACTTTTGTTATTATATTTTTAAGGTTTGAAGCAATAACATGTTTTTTAATGAAAACCCCGAAAACGTAATTTTTGGTGCGTTCTACACTCTTACAAATCAAATAACTTCGGTATTGATTTGATTAACGATAAAAATTAATACATAATTTAAAAATAATAATAAACAACACACACACGCACACTAACAAAAAAGTAAGATATTTAACTTTAAGGAAAAGAAATTATATATTTAATACTTAAATTATTTCAATTAGTAAATAAAATTATTTAGGTTATAAACTGGTTGGTTGCTCTGTAATTCAATACGAAAAAAAAAAACTGTTCTCTTTCGATTAAGATTACAGCGTATTTCCCCACTTGCATTCAAAAAGTCGTAAAAAATCAAATAAATTTAAGCTAAGTAAAAAAAACAAAAAACAAAATAAAGCCTACCTTTCAATATAACTAATAGTACATACACATAATTATACATATATTTTTCTAAATAATATGGAAAATTTTTTCAAATAAGAAAATGGGGAGAAAGGTATTAATACACAAACTATGTAAGCCACAAAAAAACAACAATTTTAAATTTCAAAAATATTGAAAATTTTATGATGTTTTTTATTTTCTTTAAATGTACGGTAAAATACTAGATATTACCCTAAATTTCTCTAGAATGCAAAAGCTATTTACATTACCCAGTAGTAGAATGAAAAAATAAAACAAATTTATTAAATGGTGTGGCTTACATGGTACTGCTCTGGTTAAGATATTAAAATATATTTTGTTCGTTTGTTTGTTAACCAAAATCTGATTTAAAATTAATGCAAATGATTTAGTACTTTTCAATGGGTAATTATTAAAAAATAAAGGTAGTAATAATATTTAAAAAGATATTAAAAACTATTTTATTGTATTATAATAAAATTACTTTTTCAAATGTTTTTACATTTCATTTTGTTTGCTAATAATTTTAATTTTATTTTTGTAAATACAAAATATTAGAATTAGTTTATTTTTTTCTTTTGATTTCAATAAATAGTGTTCATAAATTTATTTTGTGTCTTGCAAATTTTATTATTCTTTTTTCATGCGTATTTGGTAAAATAAATTTTCGCTTTTTTTAATTAATACAAATATTTTTCAATAAAATGTAGACACTTATGTATAGTTCAAAATATTTTGGTTTTAATTAAACAAGCATACAGGTAATTATATTCCGTTTCTACTGTTTAACAATTCAGACAAATTGGATTTCCAAAAATAACTCACTATGTATTTAGAGGTGGAAATTTATAGCGATTCCAAAAACTTTTTGTATACTATGGATGTGGGGAAGTACCGCCTATGTGCTGGAAATCACATCTCGCAATTAAATTGGTAGAAAATCTAGTTAGTTCCGTGAACTTTAGCAAAGTCTAATAATTGATATTAAAAATTTACAAACCAATTACACAATAAAACAAAAAGTATTGAGATGAGTTCAACTTTATTTAGACCTCAAAGTACTAAATATCCATCGATTTTCACGAATTAAAGATCATGATTCTAAACAATGTTTGAAAACACTTTAATTATATGAAAACACGATTTCGACATTTGTAGTCAAATTAATTAATTAATTTGCCCTTTTTTAAATTGCAGGAGTTTAAAAAACATACATATTTACATATAGCACTTGATCAAATAGATGGTATTAACTCAAAATTTTACAATTTTCCGTAGAAGCGAAAAAACTTTTTTAGTACATACTACTCTTCTATCACAAAGAGAGATACAACTGTATTTTTTTGGTGAAATGGTGTAAGATTTTTACAGTGGGTAGATATGACTACTGTATATCAATTTTTTTTTTTGTTGATCAAGTGCCATATGTTGGTAATATAAGAGAAAACTTAAAATTCAGTCGCTGTATTTTATAATAGCATTATTTATACTGAGAACTGGAAAAATCGTGATACGAAAGGCCCACGCAAGTTGAATATGTATGTCGTTACCCCAATACACATATTTTGAACAAATGAAAGTATAAATTTATCAAAAAAATATGAATTAGGCCCTTTCTATATTGACGTAACGATAAAAGCCTTGTGTAAATGACTATGTGTATCTGTCGGAAATTAAGAAAGACTTGAAAAGAATTTTGTATAAACTTTTATTCCGTTATTTGCTTTAAAATTTTTTATTACATTAATTAAGACTTTTTTCAGAAAACGTACATATATACATACATATTTTAAAAACACAGAACCACAAATACAACATTTAAAATAAACAAAAAAAAATTAACTCAACTCTTAACAATAAACTTTGCACATCACAGATGTTTTATAAAAATTTACTGCCTTCTTTCAGTGAATTAAAATAAAATTATTTAATTAATGAGGCCACTTTTTGTGTAAGGAATTTTGGATCTGCTCCTGCAAAACTGTACACACAACGCTTATTTCTTAAGAAAACAAAAGTCGGCATACTTCGTACTTTGTAATAATCGCAAATATCTTGAAACTTGTCGACATTAACTTTTATGACAACGGCACGATCCTTATATTGATTAACCAATTTGAGTATATGAGGATCCATTTCCTTGCAAGGGCTACACCAGGTAGCGTAAAAATCTAGAACCACCAACTTGTCTCCAGCCGATGCGATTTTACTGTCAAATTCAGCAACACTTTTAATTGTAGACACCATTCTAAGTAATATTAAAAATACCGCGTTTTTAAATTAATATTTTATATTCAAGTCAACCGTTTCGAATGAGCTATATATTACAAATGATCATAGAAATAAAGACAACTGAATTTTTTTTTTTTATAAAATGGTATAACTGTTTTCTTCTTCTGGTATAACGGATCAATTATAAAATATTCAATACATACATACATACCAACATTACACGTTTTCTACTAAAAAGTTTACAAAAGCAGAACTAAGCAAATTCATAAAAAAATAAAAAAGCGAATTTGGCTTGGTTTAGAGTCCTCTTTAATATATACTACATAAGTATGTATGTATAGTAAAATTCGCTTATATACAAATATGTATATGTACATACATATGTATATGGTTTTTCATGAGTACGTATGTATTTAATATGATGTAACCCTGTTTAACAAAGTTTATTTCATAGTTAAGACTTTATTAGAATAATATTTATGCTTCAAGGATGAATAAAATACATAAGTATGAGAAACTCTAAACAATATAATTAAAAAAAGTTTTTTTAAGATAATTAAAAATTAAATTTAGCTAATTTATTATACACTCACTAAAAAAGAGTATTTCATTGGAAAATTTTAATATATGTATGTATGTACATATGTATGGTATGCATGTAATTTAGAACTTAGGGTTATCGTTCCCTTAAGAATGGAAATACTTTCTGAAGTTCTACTTTAGATTTACAAGCCTCAACCTGTGGTAAAGTTTCTACCAAATTCATCAAATAAATTTGTAGTTGTTGTCGTCTTTCCTCGACAAATTTCATGTTCATATTACCAAATCGTTTTTTGGGCGGAAAATCAACCGAAGACACACTGGGGTGCGTTTTTAATAATGACTTGTGAAGTTTATTAAAATCACTGTACCGACGCCAAATCGTCCAGTGCTCCAAATTTTGTCTCATTGTTATGTGTATTTCATAGAGGTGAAAGGATCCAGTACCATGCATCATAGACTTGTGTAGCTTAGTATGAGGAATGGTAATAACGAAATTTGCCGCGAACGATGAAGACGGATCTATACCTGAATCTTCAAAATGCTTTTTAAGTCTTCGAATGAGTTGACGATTTTCTAAATTTAATCGAGCCACTCTAGTTTCCAGCAAAGAGCAACGTTCATTTACGTCTTTTAATTGTTCTTCCAATTGAAGGTGATTTGGGTTGTTGCAGGAAATAGGCTGACTGGATGAATATCTACTTGACTGAGATGAGGTGTCACCATCCAGATCATGGTATGAATTTGCCGATGATATTGAACCATTCGCTCTTTCAAAGTCCATATTTGTCGGTGCATCAGAATACACTAGAGGTTCCTTGAGAAATTCTAGCTCTGGTTCTATGGGATCCGTTGGTATATTATCAAAGGAGGTTAGTTCTTCAATACCTGAAGATACCTGTTCAAAAGAAGCTGAAGCACACTCATGTCCCGAATTATTTTGTATATGTTTTAATAAATCATCCGTAGAGTTGGTGCTTGCAATAGGTCTTTCAACTACCGCTGATTTACGTTTAACTTTTTGTTCTACTTTAACGGGTGTTGGTGCATAAATTACAGGTTCCACTTTTGTAGCTGTTTGTTGGGTGTTGCTTGTCTTGACAACAACGTTTAATTCAGTTTTGTCTACAGAAAGAGCAAACAATACTTGATCTAATGATTTAACCAAATCTGGTAAAGATTTTGCCAAATTGTCATCTAACAAAATAGACCAATGGCTGTAGTAAAATGTCAATATATGATATTCCGACAGCCATGTAAGTATATATCGTTGTAAAGAATGTTCATTAAGCGCAGCTCTTATAAAGGATCTGCCTTTACCTAAATTTGTCCAAACTTGTTTTAATTGTTCAAATCGATCCTTTTCGTGTGATGTTAAAAAGTTCTGACAAAAATCCCAAAATTGAGAGTCAGTGGAGGCGCTCAAAGTGTTTGTTGATTTACTTGAAGAGGATCCGGTAACAATTTCTTGCATATTTTGGAAAAGGTTTGCTGCAGACACTACAAAGTTAAGTTGATTTTGTTGTTGACGTTGCTTTAGTCCATATTGAAATAATTCTTCTAGAGAATCACACAATTCAGTAACAGTATAATCGGATTCACTAGCCAGTTCTTTGCGACCACTGAAACGTTTATTGCATTCTTCAATAGACTTCTGAACTCTTTGGAATACGTCGTACTTTTTTTTGTGGAAGACAGATCCGATTTCTCTCACTACACTTTCTATCGGCAAAGAATAAAATGTTTCTGGCAAAGCTGAGTATTCCTCCGAAGCGACACACTGTTCTGGTTCTTTTACGGAAACGTTATCTTCATTTGATGATTTTTCCTCCTTTTCGGTAGTTGGCATATTATCCAAACTTTTTGTCTTTCAACGTTGGCACGAATAATATGTACATATGTACATACTTATGTATGTAAATATATCCTCTGTTTTTCTTTTCAATAGCTAATTAAAATGCAAGTTATTAAACTATATTCTTAATATTTTGTATTTTTGTGATAATACCACTTATCAATTAATTACTTTATATTAATTCTTTTTATTTATGAAATAGCACTACAAAACACTTTTCACCAAAGTAAATTTATATCAAGTATATGCAATCAGGTGATTAATTTTTTTCGCGTTTAGTGGTAATGTATGACTGTCAAAAGCTATTTACAATTTTCGTACGCCATTTTGGTTTGTTTTGCTTTGTTATAAATAATTCTACAACTTGGGGGCTGTGCACATATCACGTAACGTTGTTTTCAGAGACTTTATACCCTGCCCCCCCCCCCCACCGCGCGAAACAATTTTTAATAATTTTTCAGTGCAAAATTTCAAATCCGTAACAAATCTTTAACCCCACCCCCTGAAGCGTTACGTAATATGTGCACAGCCCCTTGTGTTTATTTTCTTCATGTTGTTCTCATCTGTTTTTGACATTAGTCCATTATTTTTACACAAACAAACCGCCTTTTTATTTTTAGTTGTTGTATAGTTGCATATACTTTATATAAATTTACTTTGCTTTTAACTTGCATATTCTGTGATTTAACAAACTAGTCAGTAAGCTCAATATGTCAATAATTTTTTTTTTATTTTTATTTTATTTATCAAATTCATATAGTAATACAAGCTTGTTTTCCAGCACTGGTGTTTAGCTATTGACAGCACTGGCATTTGTTTTTATTGACAATTCTCTATATTTGTTGTTTTCTGAATATGTTTTATAATGACGTCATTAATCGTAAGATAAAATAAAACAATCAAAACGTACCACATTTTTCCCAAGAAAATATTTACATGTACAACATGGTCTAATAATCAGGTCTGCGCAAGAAGGAATATGGTTTTTTGTAGGGTTGTGTTTTGACCGTTAAATAATCTGCAGAAATATGGTAAGTTAATTCGGTCTTGTCAAAAGTTGTTTACATTTTTGGCCGCCATCATGAATATTATTGTTTACGTTATGCTTTTTGTTTTTGCATAACCAATAAATACATACAAAACAACTTTTGTTTTGTTTTGTATACAGCTTTGTTTTGACAATGTTGAATTAATTTTACACAAACAAAATGCATGTCGATTTTGTTGTTGCGTTGATACGCGCACCTTATTATTCCACCATGATGTACAAAAAACAGAATAACGTAAACAACAACAAAGTGGAAGGAAAATAACAACATGAAAATCACAACAAATGTCGATACTAAAGTGTAGATATAAATACTTTTCCGTAAATAAAAGCAACCATTCAACAATTATTAAGCAAAGCCATAAGTTCAGTGAAAATAAAGCTCTAGATACAAAAACTAAATACCTACATAATTTTGCTATAAGCAATATATATGTATACTATATATCTATTAAAATAATCAAAGTGATTTAAATATTGTCATAAAATTAATATCAAAATCAACTAGAAAACTTTGCTGTATAAAAAATTTTCTTTTGTAAAAAAAATTTCTTGTGATTTTTTTTTAATTTTGTTTTCTTTAAATTGAATAAGTGAAAAAACTTTGGTTTATTGGCTGTAGCCACAAAAAATCATCAGCCTTTGTTTAAAAAAAGAATTTCGAAGAAATTAATTTTATTAACAAGCAGCTTTTTCGAAAAAAAAACAAACTTTTTCGTTGCATAAATACTCGGCAAGTGTTCAATGAATAATTTATCAACAACTTTAAGGAGGTACCCAAAAACATTTGGTAGTGTTGGCATATTGACCACGTAAGTAAAATCAATTAATTAATTGCACAAATTAAGTGTATGTATGTATATATGTGGAGTTATAATTCTATACATATGTATGTAGTATGCATCTACATATCGCTCCTTTATTGCAATATAGTCATATCTCAAAAAACAAAATTTTTCATTTAATGACGAAAAAGAGTTTCTCAGTATCTTCTTTATTTAAAAAAATTTTTCATAAACATATCTCTATCTAAACCCAAGTTACCTATAACCACTTACATGCTCAAGCCATCCATATAGGTACATAAATGCTTACGTTTTGAAAACTTTAAATGCATTTTGCCACTTTTGAGTTTTTTTGATATATGACTACGTTGCAATAAAAGAGCGATATATACATACATACATGCATATGTTTGACATACATATGTACATACATACTTAACCCGACCTTCTCAAGGATTTTTTTGGATTTTCTCATTAGATAGATATGTATCTAAAATTTCTTTTTATCATTATAATCAATTAAAAAAAAAAATAAAAAGTGCGCTACAAATTTTATACCCTTAAGTTTTCAAAATTTCAATATGTACGTACCTACATACATATGTATATAGTAGATACATAGTATGTATGTGCCTATTTAGCTAAAAAAAAATCCTGCTTTTATTTTATTATGTAGGTACCTACCTACTTCTTTAACAAACTTTCATCACTTTCTTTAACAAAAAATAAAATTAACCTGATATACCTACATATGTAGATACTTATGTACATAATTAACACTAAAATTGACACCGCCTAAAAAACGATTGACTTTTAATTAAAAAAACCACTTATCGGTAGAGGTACTCATTCTCATCCTTTCTAATTTGCATCTGCAAAAATAGAGTATTAATCATCAAAAATGGTCTGATATTTTTTAATACACATACATACATATTTACATATATTTAAAGATATTATATATACATACATATAAGAGTGTATGTACTCACATATGTATGTAAATAGTTATAAAAACACTTACAATTTATCTTAATAAACTACTGTAGTCATATGTACATATGTACACATATTCATCAAAAAGGGGCTCGTCTCTCAATAAAAACAAAACAATTTTTGTCATAATTATTTATTATTTTATTTTTGTAGACTAGGTATTTTATTTATTTTATTATTTACATACCTATTTCTATTAGGTAGGTATTTAACTAAAATCAGAAAAATATTTAAGTAAATAAGTATGTATCTAAATAAATATAAATACATATGTATATATGTACATACTAATAAGTACATATACATATGTACTTATATGTAGATATTTATTTACAAAATTATTTTTGCAATCAATGACGATATAAAATACACAAATACTACTGTATTTCGATAATTTATTTACATTTTTGAACGTAAACAAAAACAAAATAAGTACCTATAGCTTCTAAACATTGTTATTTTGAATAAATACAAAATTTATCTAAAAACAAATTCTTTACGCAAGAAACAATTATATACATACATTCATACATACGTACATACATAGGTATATATTACCTAAGCATTTCGTCACAAAATACAATTTCGTGATGGCAAACGTGAGAAAATCTAAATTTTCTTGAATTTTGAAATCTTAATAATCATAAAAAATCTACGTAAATATTTAATTACTACTGTATACCTACGAGTATGTAGTAAATGTATTTTGTTCCTTTTGTAAAAAATAAGGAACTATGTACGCGAATTAATATAATAATTGGTTGTATGTATGTATGTAAAAACAAATGATAACATTAAAAGTTTTTTCCACGTAATTTAATTCAAAAAGAAAATTTTAAATTTGAATGTTATTTACTACGCGATTCGCAAACATTTCCTTTCAACTTGTCATTGTTTATGCAAAATTTTACTTGTTATAAATATAGAAAATGACACCATGTTGGCAATTATTTAATTTAAATCATTCAATCTGTATTATTTGATTGAATAAATATGTAAAATATATTGAAAAAATAATTAAATATGTACATACATATGTACATATGTATGTACATATCGATGGTCACAAGTAGAAAGACCCTAACTCGAATAATTTTCACTTTACAGGAGAAGGTAAAAAAATAATAGGTAGAAACTGCAACGATCTCAATTCAAGTATTATTCTACAATTGCTTGTAAAATCGTTATTTTTTACACTATTGCAATAAATTTTTGTGACGAGGAGTATTGGAGTGAAATGTATTCTATTCATTGAAAAACTCAATTTCGTAAAAAAACGAGTTAGGGCCTTTCTACTTGTGACCATCGATATGTACATATGCATGTATGCATTTCACAGAGATTTGAATTACATACTCAAAGATCAAAAATGTAATAAATAATTCCAGCTAGAAGATTTACCTTGGATCATTCGAAAGACAGAATATTACAAATATTTAATTTAAGTAAATACATACATTGTGTATCTCATTTAAGAAATTTTATAATTATGTGATGATTTATTTATTTATTTATAATTTTATAATATTTATTTATTCCAGATGTGGCCTCATTCTTTACAATAAACGTCGGTTACAAAAATTTCTTTCAAAATTTGTAGACAAACCTAATGAACAAAATGATAAGGCACCTGAACCAGATTACATATATATAAAATATCACATCTATAAGGAATCTATGCGCAAATTGAAACAGCAAGAGGAAGAGGATAAAAAGTGGATAAGTGTAATTGTTAATCCACTTGGCAAATGGTGGAAAGCAGTAAAGCATTCAATTGCCTGGCGACTTTTGAATATAGCGCAGACTGGATCTCATCATGAACGTTTGAAAGCTGTTAGACAATTAGCTCGCATTGATCATTTGAAAGATTGGGACTTTCAACATTTGGCACAAATATGTGATGCCAGAACGGCCGTCTCATTAGCTCGCTCTGGTGCTGATACACGTTGGTTTATTCCTGTTCATATGAGAGGCTGTATCAAGAACCCAAAATTGGTGTTGTCAGAGCTGCACGAGCTGTTGGAAGGTCTTAAACCACGTTCGTGTGTTAAACATTTCTTTGCGAAATATTTCCCTCAACAAGACCCGTTGGTAAGTTTACCTTCTACCATAATGCATACATATATAAGCTATTTTTTTACTCGTGGGTATTTTTTTCAAATTTCTTAGGAAGACGTTTGTGAGTTTTTTACACAAGACCATCCCATATCGTTCAATGTCCAAGAAACGGACTTGTTAAAAGAAATCATATCATTTTTACATCATGTGACTAAAGAACCCGATTTGGCTGAGAAAATAATAAAAGACGGTGGCTTGGTTCATCTAATGGAGTTGTGGAAAATATTTTCCGATGACAACGAATCTTTATCGACACTCTGCAAAGTATTAGCGAATATGTCTGTTGTTAAAGATAGTGTTGAACACTTCTTTGCTAGTGGCTGGATTGGTGTCTTGGCCGAATGGCAAAAATGTCCTGATTTGCGTTTGCAAGTAATAGCTGCCAAGACCATGGCGAATCTCGATCATGATGATCCAAATTACACAGTTTATGCTCCAAATGTTTATCCTTTGCATCCACGTTTACGAACCCGTAGTAAACCAAAAGCTGACATTATATTTGTTCATGGCCTTTTAGGAGGTGTTTTTATAACTTGGCGCCAAAAAGATAGAAAACCAACCGAATTGGGTCTTTATGGTAAAAACGCATTTTACACTAGTGAAACCGATGATGTATTCTTGATAGGTGAGCAAAGAAGAGGTCAATTAAAGAAGAATGAAAACGGAAATGGCAAATCCAATAAGAAAACAAATATGAAAAAAGTTACGGAAAAGGATGTAGATATATTAAATAAGAATAGTGGTGTGCATATGGAGACAGGAAGCGTAGAGAAAGGTAAAGAAATAGTATTTAATATATTAAATAAAAACATATTTCTATGAGTATCATTTAAAATTTGTAGATGCTCTTTTAAAGACGACCACAAAACATTCAAGCAAACCCCTTCAAATTAGTGATGATGCTACAAAAGAATTAGTTGAGACTTTGCAAAGTGAGGCTGAATTGGATCCAGAATGGGAAGTCGTTCATCCGGATGTACCTTTAGCAGCTAGCGAAAATTGCTTAGGGGAATTTAGTGTACCCGGCAACGAATGGTTAAATCAGGACAATGAAGAGGAATATACAAATTGTTGGCCTATGGAATGGTTACCGGAAGATTATCCCAATACTAGAATTATTGGCATTGATTATACATCTGCCGTCACTGAGTGGTCAGCCAATTTTACAAAATACTGCCCCTGCGAAAAAGGTCAGGGTCACATCGATGTGCGTGCTTCATCGTTATTAGAACGTATATCGATGGCTGACATTGGTAACGACAGACCTATTGTTTGGATTGGTCATTCCATGGGTGGCATACTGACAAAATTAATATTAATGAAAGCCAAAGATAGTGCTGATCCGAAAGTGCAACAATTAGCTAAAAACACGAATGGAATTGTATTCCTAGGCGTTCCACATCGTGGTTCTTCCATTGCCAAATGGAAACAGCATATGCAAATGATTTTATCACCCTCCATAGAGGTAAAGGAGATGGAAGAAGGTGCACCCAAGCTTCTACAGTTACATGAAAATTTTATGAACTGCCTTCACTCATGTTTCCGCAATATGAAAATTGTCAGTATTGCGGAAGGCTCACCAACCATGTTAACTTCATTTAAGTTCCCACTGCGCATAGTTACCGAAGAGTCCGCTTGTATAAACTATGGAGATTTTTATGTTTTAAAAGATGACCACTTAAGTTTGTCTAAACCAATCTTTCGACAATCATTTCTTTATCAACGTCTATTGCAGGTTATTGAAGAAACTACAAATGAAAAGCTGAATCCTGACTTGAAGGAGCAACTGCCAATAAAAAAGTTTGATATGCATTCTTTGAAATCTCCCAATTTAAATAATCCCAGCATTATGCAACAAACCAAAGATATTTTATCATATATTCCCCAAATTCTTTTTAAATTTTCAACTACATAAATTAAATTCAAGAAAGGTTCTTAACGATAATTATTAACGCAGACACTTTTGGATAAATGAAACGGTTATTACAAATAGTATTATTTGTACTTAATAATAATTTAATTACATATGCATATTTCTTAAAATAAACATCCATCATTCCCTGTAAAATATCATCACCATTTTTTCTTTTCTATCTTTAGAATTTTTTATACAACTTTTTTATTACTATAGAAGTGTCCTTAATAATTAAGAATGACTTAATTTAATCTAACAAAATTATTTTCATAAAGATTTTTTAATAAATGAAATATTGCACATTTTAACATATTTGGTTTTTATTTTTGGTAATATCATAAATATGTAGACCAAAATAAAATAAAGAAATCGGCAATGGCCAATAACAGTATTCCTAAATAAAGTATACTTTAAAGTCTCAGAAAGTATTTCTTAAAAACATTCTTTACTTTTACTAAAGATATGCAAAAGTATAAGTCGCTTTTAACAAGTTTCGCGTATATCATTTATTTTTGACGATGTTCATAATGCAACAACAATTATGCGATGTTGTTTTATTATAAAGACCACCTTGCAATTTGATATTTCGCCTAGTTAAAGATTGTTCAACTTAAAATATAATTAATTTTGAAATTAATGAAACAAAAATACACGTCTACAGCTGGCGGGACAGTATTATCTGTTTTTATTAAACCATGCTTTCGACATAAAACTTTGCAGCTTTAAATAGTTTCGAAATTAAAATCAATATCCAGCACCAGTTTTATAATTTTCCTTTTGTCTACATTTGAAAACTTGTCTATACTTATATAATATTATAAAGAGGTAAGGTTTGATTTTTTGTTTGTTTGAAATGAATAGGCTCCGAAACTACTGGACCGATTTTGATGAAATTTTCGGGGAATCTTCAGAATATTCAGGCGGGTGACATAGGCTATATGAAATTTTGATTGGACAAAGAGGCGTGGCACCGCCCATATAACCCAAAAATTTAAATCGTCATATATTGGGCATTTTTTGACCTACGTCGATGGTATTTGGTACATATGGTATTGGCATAATTTGGAATACGTACCAGGAGAAAAGTGGGTGGGACCACGCCCCTTTTAAGGAAAATTAAAAATCGTAATATAGTCTTAACTACTGGACCGATCGTCATTAAATTTTCACAATAGGAATTTTATTTTATAACGAGGCGGTAGCGAAGCGCACCGGGTATATCTAGTTTTTAATAAGTTTTTTCAATAACTTCAGTAGCTTTTATTACGATAATCGTATTGTTAAAATTAATATAACGAAAATTTATCGAATTTTGTATTCAGTAACACTTTTAACGATATTCGCTATCGGTATGTTAACGACAATAATATTTCGGTTGTTATGAAATAAATAAAAGTCAGCAGTTCAATGGTAGCACGTTCGTTATGCCAAGAACAAAATTGATCTTTCAAAACAATATACGAAAACACAGAATCTTTTATGCATAAATAATAATATTTCCATTATTTAAACATGTAATTTAACATTCATATCTCCAAATTTCATTAAATTTAACATTCATTTTTTTAAATTCTAAAAATTTTTTGAGAATTTTTGTTTATTTCTCTTTGTGGTTTTCTTATATATTGATATAGATGCCAACGTAAAAGGAAATTATAACGATGTTGTTAAGAAGCAATTAATGAATAACAAAATCGTTACTGCAAATCGCATTAATTCTCGGTATATTTAACAATTATCGAATTGTTAAAAGTTACTGAATCGCACTACTGATGATGTCTAAAATAGTACTCTCGAAATTTGACATATATTATAGAAAAGATCGATTTGAAAAATCTATTGACTTTGATCACATAAAAGAAATTTAGTTGGTGAAAAAATCGCTAGATGAAAGCTTTACACAGACAAAACATACACCAAGAGTCATTACTGATTTTTATATTATTTGGGTCACCATGTTATGACATTCAATTTACATTTGATTTTCCAACAAGTTTGCGTGCAAAAATAAAAGGTTTGTTAAAATAAATTTTCGGCACGGGAACATAAAATTGTTATATGTATATTGTATACATATAAATATAACTTTGGAACGAATCTAGTTTAGTGACGCAGCTCCAAATGAAAAAAAAATTACATAGGGCGATAGAAAATCGAAAAATAAGACGAAAATTTAATGTGGTAGCTTTCTCGGAAACGCATAGTTTTCGAGTTATTGGCCTCTGAAGTTTGTATATATGTATATACATACATACATAGGTATGTATGTGCGATTTCCCTTTGCATTTCTCAACGTATAAGGACAATTTTGTTTTTTGTGCCAAAGCAGTTTTTTACATTGTCTGCATCGCCGGCCTTCGGCCAGGCTTAATGATTTTCTCCACCATGGTATATCCCGACACGGCGGTATATAGAATAGTTTTTCTGCATAGCCGGCCTTCGGCCGGGCTTAGTGATTTTCTCCACCATGGTATATCTCGACACGGCGGTATATAGAATAGATTTTCAGCATAGCCGGCCTTCGGCCGGGCTTAGTGATTTTCTCCACCATGGTATATCCCGACACGGCGGTATATAGAATAGATTTTTTGCATAGCCGGCCTTCGGCCGGGCTTAGTGATTTTCTCCACCATGGTATATCCCGACACGGCGGTATATAGAATAGATTATCTGCATAGCCGGCCTTCGGCCTGGCTTAATAATTTTCTCCACCATGGTATTTCCCGACACGGTGGTATATAGAATAGATGTTCTTTATAGCCGGCCTTTGGCCGGGCCTAATGATTTTCTCCACCTTGTACACCAACACAATGATATAGAAAATATAATATTTATGACATCAGATTGTACGCTGGAGGAAGTGTTTGACAGATATCCACACTAATCTATTATATTTTAATATAGGTTAGCAGGTTGCTGGAAATTAGATGCTAGCCCACTTGGGTCCAAAAACAATAATTTTTTTTAAATATCACTAAAATCTTCTGTATTTTAACAAATTCATATAGATCTAGTCAAAAGCTCTCAAATGATACCAAAATTGGCCTTATACGTTGAGAAATGCAAAGGGAAATCGCACATATATATACAAACTTCAGAGGCAAATAACTCGAAAACTATGCGTTTCCGAGAAAGATACCACATAAAATGTTCGTCTTATTTTTCGATTTTCTATCGCCCTATGTAATTTTTTTTTTCATTTGGAGCTGCGTCACTAAACTAGATTTAAGCCATAACTTTTTTTTAATATTTATAGAAATTTATTTGACCGTAAAATAAAAGTATTTCGCAATCAATTTCTTAAATATATACAAATAAGAAAAATGTTGATCAAAGTCAAGGTTAGTTTTTATCCACAAAACGAAACATCTTCAAAAATAAATTGGAATTGTATAAACCGTCATTAATTTTCAGACACTTACCGGAAAAGAAATTGAAATCGATATTGAACCTACTGTTAAAGTTGATCGCATTAAGGAACGCGTAGAAGAAAAAGATGGCATTCCACCGCAACAACGACGTTTGATATTTAACGGAAAAAAGATGTAAGATTTTGTCAAATTTAAAAAACTTGTTTTAAAAGATGACCACTTAAGTTTGTCTAAACCAATCTTGCGACAATCATTTCTTTATCAACGTCTATTGCAGGGTATTGAAGAAACTACCAATGAAAATCTGAATCCTGACTTGAAGGAGCAACTGCCAATAAAAAAGTTTGATATGCATTCTTTGAAATCTCCCAATTTAAATAATCCCAGCATTCTGCAACAAACCAACGATATTTTATCATATATTCCCCAAATTCTTTTTAAATTTTCAACTACATAAATTAAATTCAAGAAAGGTTCTTAACGATAATTATTAACGCAGACACTTTTGGATAAATGAAACGGTTATTACAAATAGTATTATTTGTACTTAATAATAATTTAATTACATATGTATATTTCTTAAAATAAACATCCATCATTCCCTGTAAAATATCATCACCATTTTTTCTTTTCTATCTTTAGAATTTTTTATACAACTTTTTTATTACTATAGAAGTGTCCTTAATAATTAAGAATGACTTAATTTAATGTAACAAAACTATTTTCATAAAGATTTTTTAATAAATGAAATATTGCACATTTTAACATATGTATTTGTTTTTTATTTTTGGTAATATCATAAATATGTAGACCAAAATAAAATAAAGAAATCGGCAATGGCCAATAACAGTATTCCTAAATAAAGTATACTTTAAAGTCTCAGAAAGTATTTCTTAAAAACATTCCTTACCTTTACTAAAGATATGCAAAAGTATAAGTCGCTTTTAACAAGTTTCGCGTATATCATTTATTTTTGACAATGTTCATAATGCAACAACAATTATGCGATGTTGTTTTATTATAAAGACCACCTTGCAATTTGATATTTCGCCTAGTTAAAGTTTGTTCAACTTAAAATATAATTAATTTTGAAATTAATGAAACAAAAATACACGTCTACAGCTGGCGAGACAGTATTATCTGTTTTTATTAAACCATGCTTTCGACATAAAACTTTGCAGCTTTAAATAGTTTCGAAATTAAAATCAATATCCAGCACCAGTTTTATAATTTTCCTTTTGTCTACATTTGAAAACTTGTCTATACTTATATAATATTATAAAGAGGTAAGGTTTGATTTTTTGTTTGTTTGAAATGAATAGGCTCCGAAACTACTGGACTGATTTTGATGAAATTTTCGGGGAATCTTCAGAATATTCAGGCGGGTGACATAGGCTATATGAAATTTTGATTGGACAAAGAGGCGTGGCACCGCCCATATAACCCAAAAATTTAAATCGTCATATATTGGGCATTTTTTGACCTACGTCGATGGTATTTGGTACATATGGATTGGCATAATTTGGAATACGTACCAGGAGAAAAGTGGGTGGGACCACGCCCCTTTTTTAGGAAAACAAAACCCTTGGACCGATCTTCCAGAAATTTCCACAGCATGTTACTGTGACTCTGGAAGGAATAATAGGCTTTATGAAGTTTTGATTGGACAAAGAGGCGTGGCACCGCCCATATAACCCAAAAATTTAAATCGCCATATATTGGGCATTTTTTGACCTACGTCGATGGTATTTGGTACATATGGTATTGGCATAATTTGGAATACGTACCAGGAGAAAAGTGGGTGGGACCACGCCCCTTTTAAGGAAAATTAAAAATCGTAATAAAGTCTTAACTACTGGACCGATCGTCATTAAATTTTCACAATAGGAATTTTATTTTATAACGAGGCGGTAGCGAAGCGCACCGGGTATATCTAGTTTTTAATAAGTTTTTTCAATAACTTCAGTAGCTTTTATTACAATAATCGTATTGTTGAAATTAATATAACGAAAATTTATCGAATTTTGTATTCAGTAACACTTTTAACGATATTCGCTATCGGTATGTTAACGACAATAATATTTCGGTTGTTATGAAATAAATAAAAGTCAGCAGTTCAATGGTAGCACGTTCGTTATGCCAAGAACAAAATTGATCTTTCAAAACAATATACGAAAACACAGAATCTTTTATGCATAAATAATAATATTTCCATTATTTAAACATGTAATTTAACATTCATATCTCCAAATTTCATTAAATTTAACATTCATTTTTTTAAATTCTAAAAATTTTTTGAGAATTTTTGTTTATTTCTCTTTGTGGTTTTCTTATATATTGATATAGATGCCAACGTAAAAGGAAATTATAACGATGTTGTTAAGAAGCAATTAATGAATAACAAAATCGTTACTGCAAATCGCATTAATTCTCGGTATATTTAACAATTATCGAATTGTTAAAAGTTACTGAATCGCACTACTGATGATGTCTAAAATAGTACTCTCGAAATTTGACATATATTATAGAAAAGATCGATTTGAAAAATCTATTGACTTTGATCACATAAAAGAAATTTAGTTGGTGAAAAAATCGCTAGATGAAAGCTTTACACAGACAAAACATACACCAAGAGTCATTACTGATTTTTATATTATTTGGGTCACCATGTTATGACATTCAATTTACATTTGATTTTCCAACAAGTTTGCGTGCAAAAATAAAAGGTTTGTTAAAATAAATTTTCGGCACGGGAACATAAAATTGTTATATGTATATTGTATACATATAAATATAACTTTGGAACGAATCTAGTTTAGTGACGCAGCTCCAAATGAAAAAAAAATTACATAGGGCGATAGAAAATCGAAAAATAAGACGAAAATTTAATGTGGTAGCTTTCCCGGAAACGCATAGTTTTCGAGTTATTGGCCTCTGAAGTTTGTATATATGTATATACATACATACATAGGTATGTGCGATTTCCCTTTGCATTTCTCAACGTATAAGGACAATTTTGTTAATTTTTGTTTTTTGTGCCAAAGCAGTTTTTTACATTGTCTGCATCGCCGGCCTTCGGCCAGGCTTAATGATTTTCTCCACCATGGTATATCCCGACACGGCGGTATATAGAATAGTTTTTCTGCATAGCCGGCCTTCGGCCTGGCTTAATAATTTTCTCCACCATGGTATTTCCCGACACGGTGGTATATAGAATAGATGTTCTTTATAGCCGGCCTTTGGCCGGGGCTAATGATTTTCTCCACCTTGTACACCAACACAATGATATAGAAAATATAATATTTATGACATCAGATTGTACGCTGGAGGAAGTGTTTGACAGATATCCACACTAATCTATTATATTTTAATATAGGTTAGCAGGTTGCTGGAAATTAGATGCTAGCCCACTTGGGTCCAAAAACAATAATTTTTTTTAAATATCACTAAAATCTTCTGTATTTTAACAAATTCATATAGATCTAGTCAAAAGCTCTCAAATGATACCAAAATTGGCCTTATACGTTGAGAAATGCAAAGGGAAATCGCACATATATATACAAACTTCAGAGGCAAATAACTCGAAAACTATGCGTTTCCGAGAAAGATACCACATAAAATGTTCGTCTTATTTTTCGATTTTCTATCGCCCTATGTAATTTTTTTTTTTCATTTGGAGCTGCGTCACTAAACTAGATTTAAGCCATAACTTTTTTTTAATATTTATAGAAATTTATTTGACCGTAAAATAAAAGTATTTCGCAATCAATTTCTTAAATATATACAAATAAGAAAAATGTTGATCAAAGTCAAGGTTAGTTTTTATCCACAAAACGAAACATCTTCAAAAATAAATTGGAATTGTATAAACCGTCATTAATTTTCAGACACTTACCGGAAAAGAAATTGAAATCGATATTGAACCTACTGTTAAAGTTGATCGCATTAAGGAACGCGTAGAAGAAAAAGAAGGCATTCCACCGCAACAACGACGTTTGATATTTAACGGAAAAAAGATGTAAGATTTTGTCAAATTTAAAAAACTTGTTTTAAAAGATGACCACTTAAGTTTGTCTAAACCAATCTTGCGACAATCATTTCTTTATCAACGTCTATTGCAGGGTATTGAAGAAACTACCAATGAAAATCTGAATCCTGACTTGAAGGAGCAACTGCCAATAAAAAAGTTTGATATGCATTCTTTGAAATCTCCCAATTTAAATAATCCCAGCATTCTGCAACAAACCAACGATATTTTATCATATATTCCCCAAATTCTTTTTAAATTTTCAACTACATAAATTAAATTCAAGAAAGGTTCTTAACGATAATTATTAACGCAGACACTTTTGGATAAATGAAACGGTTATTACAAATAGTATTATTTGTACTTAATAATAATTTAATTACATATGTATATTTCTTAAAATAAACATCCATCATTCCCTGTAAAATATCATCACCATTTTTTCTTTTCTATCTTTATAATTTTTTATACAACTTTTTTATTACTATAGAAGTGTCCTTAATAATTAAGAATGACTTAATTTAATGTAACAAAACTATTTTCATAAAGATTTTTTAATAAATGAAATATTGCACATTTTAACATATGTATTTGTTTTTTATTTTTGGTAATATCATAAATATGTAGACCAAAATAAATTAAAGAAATCGGCAATGGCCAATAACAGTATTCCTAAATAAAGTATACTTTAAAAAAGTCTCAGAAAGTATTTCTTAAAAACATTCCTTACCTTTACTAAAGATATGCAAAAGTATAAGTCGCTTTTAACAAGTTTCGCGTATATCATTTATTTTTGACAATGTTCATAATGCAACAACAATTATGCGATGTTGTTTTATTATAAAGACCACCTTGCAATTTGATATTTCGCCTAGTTAAAGTTTGTTCAACTTAAAATATAATTAATTTTGAAATTAATGAAACAAAAATACACGTCTACAGCTGGCGGGACAGTATTATCTGTTTTTATTAAACCATGCTTTCGACATAAAACTTTGCAGCTTTAAATAGTTTCGAAATTAAAATCAATATCCAGCACCAGTTTTATAATTTTCCTTTTGTCTACATTTGAAAACTTGTCTATACTTATATAATATTATAAAGAGGTAAGGTTTGATTTTTTGTTTGTTTGAAATGAATAGGCTCCGAAACTACTGGACCGATTTTGATGAAATTTTCGGGGAATCTTCAGAATATTCAGGCGGGTGACATAGGCTATATGAAATTTTGATTGGACAAAGAGGCGTGGCACCGCCCATATAACCCAAAAATTTAAATCGTCATATATTGGGCATTTTTTGACCTACGTCGATGGTATTTGGTACATATGGATTGGCATAATTTGGAATACGTACCAGGAAAAAAGTGGGTGGGACCACGCCCCTTTTTTAGGAAAACAAAACCCTTGGACCGATCTTCCAGAAATTTCCACAGCATGTTACTGTGACTCTGGAAGGAATAATAGGCTTTATGAAGTTTTGATTGGACAAAGAGGCGTGGCACCGCCCATATAACCCAAAAATTTAAATCGCCATATATTGGGCATTTTTTGACCTACGTCGATGGTATTTGGTACATATGGTATTGGCATAATTTGGAATACGTACCAGGAGAAAAGTGGGTGGGACCACGCCCCTTTTAAGGAAAATTAAAAATCGTAATAAAGTCTTAACTACTGGACCGATCGTCATTAAATTTTCACAATAGGAATTTTATTTTATAACGAGGCGGTAGCGAAGCGCACCGGGTATATCTAGTTTTTAATAAGTTTTTTCAATAACTTCAGTAGCTTTTATTACAATAATCGTATTGTTGAAATTAATATAACGAAAATTTATCGAATTTTGTATTCAGTAACACTTTTAACGATATTCGCTATCGGTATGTTAACGACAATAATATTTCGGTTGTTATGAAATAAATAAAAGTCAGCAGTTCAATGGTAGCACGTTCGTTATGCCAAGAACAAAATTGATCTTTCAAAACAATATACGAAAACACAGAATCTTTTATGCATAAATAATAATATTTCCATTATTTAAACATGTAATTTAACATTCATATCTCCAAATTTCATTAAATTTAACATTCATTTTTTTAAATTCTAAAAATTTTTTGAGAATTTTTGTTTATTTCTCTTTGTGGTTTTCTTATATATTGATATAGATGCCAACGTAAAAGGAAATTATAACGATGTTGTTAAGAAGCAATTAATGAATAACAAAATCGTTACTGCAAATCGCATTAATTCTCGGTATATTTAACAATTATCGAATTGTTAAAAGTTACTGAATCGCACTACTGATGATGTCTAAAATAGTACTCTCGAAATTTGACATATATTATAGAAAAGATCGATTTGAAAAATCTATTGACTTTGATCACATAAAAGAAATTTAGTTGGTGAAAAAATCGCTAGATGAAAGCTTTACACAGACAAAACATACACCAAGAGTCATTACTGATTTTTATATTATTTGGGTCACCATGTTATGACATTCAATTTACATTTGATTTTCCAACAAGTTTGCGTGCAAAAATAAAAGGTTTGTTAAAATAAATTTTCGGCACGGGAACATAAAATAGTTATATGTATATTGTATACATATAAATATAACCTTTTTTTAATATTTATAGAAATTTATTTGACCGTAAAATAAAAGTATTTCGCAATCAATTTCTTAAATATATACAAATAAGAAAAATGTTGATCAAAGTCAAGGTTAGTTTTTATCCACAAAACGAAACATCTTCAAAAATAAATTGGAATTGTATAAACCGTCATTAATTTTCAGACACTTACCGGAAAAGAAATTGAAATCGATATTGAACCTACTGATAAAGTTGATCGCATTAAGGAACGCGTAGAAGAAAAAGAAGGCATTCCACCGCAACAACAGCGTTTGATATTTTCCGGAAAACAGATGTAAGATTTTATCAAATTTAAAAAACTTGAAAATATAAGCTACAGTTGTTTCTCATCCTCAGGAATGATGATAAGACTGCCGCAGATTACAAAGTCCAAGGAGGTTCTGTTCTGCATTTAGTTTTAGCTTTGCGTGGTGGTATATATTAAATTACTTTCTCCCCATTTTGTTAAGACACCTAAGTTACTTTTTTTGTAAAAAAAAAAAAAATTAAATTGATGTATCAGTTATAACATTTTGCTTGTGTTAATCTCATTTTTATTTTACTCAATTTCCGCCCTATCAAGAACAATATTTTCGGCGTTTACAATATGCTCATACAAAAAATTTATTAAAATCTATTAACTACCACATCAATTTAATTTATCCTGAAAAAAAAGTTTACATTTGTTAAATAATAACTATAAACATATTTTAACTTCGGCATGAGTTTTTTTCTAGGAAACGTCCTACTAATAATCTATTTTTTGGTGTACAATTTTCCGGTTTCAAACGTGTTAAAAGAACCTCGTAGCCGGCTTCCTCTGCCTGAAGTTTCCGATCTGTGTCTACAATATCCATACATAATAATCCTTGTCGAGTAATTTCCGGCTTACAATTTAAGGTTCCCAAAGCGTGTGCTTGATCAGCCGTGTGTGCGACATACATGAATTCCATCTCAGTAAGGACTTTGTGAAATGTTTTACTTAAAGGATATTTAATGTGAGGCATCGGTTGCAAAGATCCATAGCAACAGGGACAGCAGACAAAATTCGCCTTGGCCTTATAACACTGCTGCAAAACGATGTCTGTTGCAGTACCACAAGCATGCAATGATGTGCCGACATCGAAGTCGCCTTCAAAGTAATCAATGTTGCATTGATAAAATATTAAATTTTTTAATTTCAAGTCCATTGCCCTTGCTTTTGCTCTTTGTAGTGAAATAGGTTTGTTTTCCATTAAAATTATCACACACTGCGGTAGTTTCAAAGCCAATAGTATACCCAAATGTCCTGTGCCGCTGCAAAAGTCTATTATTCTTTGTCCATTGCGCGCTAGCGATGAAACATCATTAGCCAAATTTTCCAATTGCTGACGTTTTCTTAACAGTCTTTCCTGAGGCAAGGCAGAGCTCTCGGCATGTGTTGGTTCTATTGCTTGCCAATCAATAAGATTTTGGCCATATGTGATTGGAGAATCACTATTAAAAGCAATTTTCAATGATTCTAGCTTATTAAGTGTTGTTTCAACTTCTGTCTGCTCTGTGAATATCCGATTACGAGGCTTATACCGCTTAGGATCACTCTTATACAGACTAGTCGCTTCGCAATCAGGGATTTTAAATGGAATACTTTTTATTAATTGTTCAACACATGGAAAAATACAAAGGTCGTTTAAAATTTGTATGCACCTGCAGTCAAATATATCAATCTGAAATAAAAGAAGAAATGCTTAAATTTATAACGAAGCTATGAGGGTACATATTGGATTTAATTACTTGATTCACCCAGGCATTTGTTAAGGGGAACTGTATCAACATTTTCGGATAGCATTTGTATATAAAGCGCATACAGGGATATAAGATTAAATCGGCTATGGTAAATTGTACTCCTTCGGCGAACTTGTGTTCTATTTGCAACTTTTCCTTCGGTACCGAACATTCAATTTTTATCTTACTTTTACGGCTATTTTCAATTTTTTTTCCACCTGAACCATTATTTCGGTTCGCCTTTTCTCTAGCTAGTTTGTATATATTATGCATTCTTACAGGTTCATTCAAGTGTCTTTCAAATCTTGCACATTCTATTGGCATTATAGTGTAGACTTCTTGTTTCTTGATATTTTGTAAGATTTTTTCTAACGATTGTACTACATCAACTTCGCAAAATCTGGTCCAAATTGAAGACTCTGACGGAGCCAACAAACAACTTTCCTTGAATCCCAACAGCTTTCGTTTTTCCACATTCGGTTGACAAGAAATTAATTCCCTACAAACAGAACACATACCCGCTATAAACGTGTCACCTTCTTTGGCAAATACTGGAAGGCGTAAATCTCGTATAGCCTCAAGTTTGGTTCCATCCTTACATAAGATTCTATCTTCTGTGAGTTCACGCTTTAACAATTCTGATCGCAATTTCAATTTCCCTTTTTCCTTTGATAGTGACGAGCATACAAAATTTAATCTCACGTTTTCTGGACTATTTAAATAATTATACACGTAGAGAGCAACAAATGATGGAACAGAGGTATATATTTCTGTTTCACCGTGTTTTACAGTACTCAATTGAATTTCTATATATAGTTGATCCATTGTAAATACATATGTTAATTTTTTCAATATTAATTAATAAATTAATTAAAATTAAGACAAATAGATGCTACAATAAAAACACTATTTTGTAAACACCAATTGCGAACTAATACAGGTGTCGTGAATATTTATCGTGCTACAAGGCAAACTCATAACAGGTAGAGTTAATAGCACAGTTATTTATTTTCGCCCCTTTTTTTGCGAAGAGCGTTACGTAATATGTGCACAGTCCCTAAGTCAAACCAGGAGGCCTTGTTAGTCTACGTCATCAACAGCTGTGCAACAATAAACTCTCAAAACTTCATGAAGAAAACATTACATAAAAACGGCGTCGGAAAATGTGTACCAAATTTGACAGTGTGGGTAATGTATAAATTCGCCCGAATTTGCTACTGCAACAACCTGATCAAGGCAAATTCATTACCAGGTATATGCACAACTACAACTATACAACAAAAAACCATCATTTTTATTGTGTAAACGACGAATTCATTACCTACGCTGTGAAATTCTCCATGCATAAAAAATTATATAAAAATGGTGGCGGAAAATATGTACCAAATTTGACAGTGTGGGTGAGGGATATATTTGCCCTAATTCGGCACTGCATCCACCTGATAATTAGTTCGCCTTGAACAGCATTTTAACAGAGCTGTTAATGCACTTTTCGTATGTCACTTTCTACATATCTGTATATATTGTGTGATCACATGTTCTTGTATTGTTTATTTATTTTTCGTTTTTTTTATTAAAGGGAAGGAAGAATTTCTTATTAAAATATTTTTTATTTTGTTTAATTCTTAAAATTGTAAAAACGTCTGAACAAAATTTTTACAGATATTTGCAGAGTTACCCTAACTATATTGTAAGTAAAAGTGAAACTTCATTATTATGAATGATGCAATTTAAACAATTAAAAAGGCCAAGTACCTCTTGAAACATCGGGTACATATTATATCATGCATTACAGTATGTCGGTACATGTCCAGAGATAATTATATACATACTTACGTATATATCTGTTTAACAATAAAATATTTTTTTTTCGAAAATTAAATTTTGGGTAACCTTTAATAAGTAAGCATACTAGGAACGCCAATCTAGATCTGGAGATAATTCGCTATCAAACGTCAAATAGTACAGACATCAAAAAGATGACAGTGTTCTTGTTTTTTGCAATATTAAAATTTCCCAGAGTTATGAAAAAATCATTTGTCTTTACAAAAAAAGTTATTTGTTTCTTCCGCACCATTGTGATATCTCCTAGTACATACCAAGACAATCCTTCACTTATTGTAACTATTTATTTAAATTTGAATATAAGCTCTCCTAGGATTCTATTTATTATAATTCTGTAATAACTAGCAATCAATTATTGGAACTTAGTGTCCTTTAACAGCATTTCATTTTAAAAGCGAAATTAAGATTTCATTAAATTAAATTCAGAAATATTTATTTATGCTTTGCTACCACGAATATTTTTGTTTCCATTTTGACCTTCAAATTAAATTTTCACGCCGAATGTTACCACCAAAGTAAACACTTTCTAGGTTTAATTAGATTGGAAATCCATTTTCAATCCGATTCTGAAACGGATTTTTGTCTATTTTCCATAACATGAACAAATTCAATTGTGAAGGTAATTAAACTTTTAGAAATTTTAAAATATGCATTTGATATATAATTTATTTTTTATTACATATTAGTTTTTAGATTACTATGTAGTATTTCGCATGTAATATCATTAGGAAGCATGTTGTAAAGTTTCAGTACTTGCAAATTCTAACACAGAAAAAGTCAAAATAAGATTTCAAAACTTTACTCTCACTTAATATTGTTCATTAATTTCTTACTAAGATTTAAATATGTATTCAGTTGCTTAAAGTTTTTAAAAATTAATTCAAACTAATTTTAATTTTTGGTAATTTTTTTATTGAAAAATTTGAAGAAATTTTTTTTCATATATTCCTTATTAACACTCAAACTGCTCGTCCGTTACGACTACAGTTTTATATACAAATTAATAAACCTTTTAGAGTTTATTTAAAAAAATATTTATTTTTGTCAACCGCTTTGGTCAACCTCTCAAATAAAACTTAAAGTAATTTACAAAATGTATTTCTTATATCTAATTCGTTCTTTCCAGCAAAAAGAATAATATTATTTTATTTTATTTAAATTTGCTTGTTTGGCGAATCTTTGCAACAGCTGCAAACATTCATTCAAGACATTCATTCCAAAGGTAGAAAGAAACATTACACCGTTCATATTTTAGCAGACATATCGTCAGCATAATTTGTGGGAAAGAATTTATGTTTCAGTGGTTCCGAACTCATATCTTAACTTACATATATTATTTAAATATTTATGTACAAGTAATTTTAATTTTCCAAGCCAAATTCTAATGCTAAAAAAAGTATTTCTCAGCCCCAATGTACGCACATATGTGTCAAACAAATATGTAGTAGTTTCTAATAAATAGTTACTATTTGTAATCATGTTATAGCTGATTACATTTAGCTTTGTGTGTTATCAGCTTAACAACTGTCTTAAACTCAATAAATGCTTTATTTTAAGATTATGATAAGATTATTTAAACAGTAGTTTCTTATTTGGCTACATTTTTCTTTAGTTTATATTACAGGTTTTCTTATGAATACAAATGGCAAGCAACTTAATTTGTAACTACCGAGCAATTTCCATGATTACTCTTTTAATATTGACTACATCATTATGCATCCTACTAATATTAATAATGTGAAATTTTTTACGTTTAGAGGTTTGGATGTTTGTTCCAATATTCCTCGAAAAACGCTTAATGGCTTTGTATGATATTTATTTTATTTATCAAATTCACATACATAGACGGATAGCATATGACCTAGAATAAAATTTTAAATACTTTTTAAGGTGTGACAACGGGACAAATTAGTACTTTTGGAAATATTTAAACAGTACAGTAAATGTTTTGGGGTAAAATATGGTACTTTTTGCATTTTCGATAAATTAAAAAAAAAAAATGATTCCATTAGTGCTGCGAAATAAATTTCAAAATCTTATATCTTTAAATTTTTATTGCAAATACAGCAGCTTTCATAGGCTGCGTTCTTTACATGACCATTTATAAAGTACGCATTTCAGTTTGTTTTAAATACATAACTAATAACTTTTCGTGTATGCGTTTATAGCAAATTAAATTTAATCATATCTAACCGAACTCAATTGAATTTTGTTTATTTTCGACATACGAGTACATATGTACATACATATGTACATATGTATTTAAATTTCTCTGATCAGTCGCATATTGAGAAAATTCTAAATTTTTGAGTACACACAGATACATACATACAATTTTTTAGCTATGTATTTTTTTATTTTGAATTGAACACAATTACTTGATTATGACTTGTGCGTTTTATACCTTATTTTTAAACTGCTTTAATATCTTAAAATAAGCACAAGTTCAAATGATAAGCACAACAAAAAAAAAAGCTTAAACAAACACAAACAAGAAGATTCAAAAGCAGAAAAGTAAATCATTAAGTTAAATATACGACATTTTAGCTTTAGATATATTATTAGTCGCCTTAAATTTGCCAGTCAGTAAGTTTGTGAAAACAAGCACTCATAAAATGTGTTTAAACTTACTAACACTTTCAATTAATTGCAAAAAAAATTCATTTTTTCTTTAGTCTAAATAAAATAAAATACGTAAACGATAACAAACAACAAAATTATTAATCCTAATTGAATTCAATTGTTAATCAAATAAATGTGTTTATGCAAGAACAACAATAAATAACCTGTTTTGTTTATTTTCAGAATTAAAATAAAATTGTATCGGGTTAATTCAGTGCATACATACATATAAGTACATATAAAAAATAATGGATGACACTTGGAATAATGTGGAATTGACAAATATATCCAGAAGAAAATCTTACACACTCAATCATGAATACGATGCAAATGCCAAATTCGCCTACAACAATAATAATAATGAAAATATACCAAACAAATCTAGTCATAAAGATGACGAAAACTCGTCTTTACCTTCAACTACTTTACAGCCAGGTTCTGATATAAAACCTAAAGTTACTAATGAAATAGTTGAAAGTTTGTTACGACGTTTGTATGGCATAACAATTGGTGAAATTAAAGAACTAATTTCGTATGATGATCGTAACTTTATAGTAAAGGAAGATCCGTAAGTATTAGCAGGTTGCTCAAACTACTAATTTAAAATATTAATATTTTACTCTTTGTTGAAAAAAAAGATGAAGTTCAGAAATTTTTTATTTTCGTAAAACATAATAACAAAAATGTGGATTTTCATTAGGTATTACGAAGATCATTCAACGAAGAACATTTTTATCAGTCTTGATGTGCGTTCATTTTCGTGCTCTGAAATCGAATCAAGGCAACGGTTAATCAAAAAAATTGTTTAGCCCGTGTCTTTACTCATGCAGAACGAACGTAGTGAAATTTGTATTAATTTTTTTAAAGCACATTTCCATTTTAAATATTGTTTAATGCAAAATCACAAATTTTTATTGAATAATGACACAGATCAAAGTATATGAATATAAATTACATACATAAAAACAAACAAATAAATAACAAACGTAGCTATAACTTTTTTAATGAGGGTCTTTTTTGGAATCCAAACATACTTAATTTTGACTGCTTTGTGTCAGTTGATCCAGAGGTATTGCTTAGTTTTCGTACTGTATTTTGTACTTTGTTTTTGGAAGCGATCACCTTTTTCTTTTCAGATGGTGTGAAAAACTCTTTTACTGATGATAGCGTCGAATATTTTTGAGAATACTGTTCATCTTCAATATCGGAAAGTAAAATTATTTCTTCCATTACAACGGAAGACTCCGATGTTTTCGCTTCCTGTGAACTATTATTACTTATTTCTGTATCCGATACCGAAGCTTCTGGTGTACATGTAACAATTTCCGCCCCATTACTTTGGTTACTATTATCTGTCAATTGACTTTCAAATGAGTTTTGTTTCTTTTGCCCTATTTTCATTTTAGGTGATTGTAGTGAACAACAGTATAAATCTTGTTGTTGTTCAATATATTCGGTAGCTTTCTTTTCAATTTTCAACATTTCTGATGTCAAATCTCTGGAGGCAAACGGTTTTTTTATTTGTGTGATGTTTTCTGCAAAAAATCTGGACTTTACTGACTTTTTAGACTCCAACATATTTTGGTCTGCGTTGGCCGCATTGAGTTTTTTAGGACTTAGAAATTTAAGAAGAGAACTTTTAGCGCATACTGGTGATTTTCGTATGTTTTCCAATGAATTATTAATTTTGACAAATGGATTGTGTGTGCAATTCTTTTGATTTTCGTCTATATTTACTACTTCTTCAATTTGGTCATCTTCGCTACTTGATGAGAAAGATTGCCGTCTTTTACGTTTTTCCATTTTGGGCGAGGCGTGCTTATACATGGAAAATATCTCAGATTCTTCAAGTTTACTTCTTTCTTCAGATAATTTTTCTGCTATTTCTATTTCAGCCATATTTTTATATACAATCTTTTTAAAATGAAATATCGAACTGGATTCTTTCTTGGGATTTTGTCTAGATTTGATGGTTTCATCTTCCTGTGAATTAAACCAAATACTTTTATGTTTATATTTATTTTTTGACCAATTTTGATTTGGATGCCAGTCGTCTACAAGCTTTAATGTAAATGGATTTAAATTTCCTAATGCTAATTGAAAAGCTTGCTCACTACTTTCTAGCAATGAGCCAGCGTTACTACAATGACTTTCATTTGTTTGAAATTCATCAAGCTCATGCAATCTTTGCATTCTCCTCTCCAAAGGGTTGAAAATAAACATATGTTTAAAAGTAGCCTCCGCTTTAAGAAATGATTCAATATATTCATTAGTTACTTCCAATTGCCTCATCTTTAAATAACTAGGAATTTTCTTCAAAGCTTTTGTCATATCCTCTTCCTCAGTAGTCAAAATAAATTTGCAAGCCTTCTTTAGACCAATCCCATACAAGGAATCCAAATAGTCACATCCTGATAAAATGCACATTCTACGGAACTTTTCAAATGTGTATTTTTCGGGTTTACAACCCATGGCAAGATATAATTTTGTATTTTCCACTAACAATGCTTGACCTGTTAAGTCTAATTTGAACAGTATCTTTTGGGCTCCAAATAATGTCAAATCGGAATCCTCAGTAACTATGTATTCTGCCATACCTTGTTTATTAAGCCACGCCATTTGCGCATCTGCTTCATAAGGTGCTACTATACAATCTACACCACGATCGCGACATGCTTTTATCAATTCTAATGCCATTTCATGTGTTACATCGACTGCTCTTCGCATGTGTGATCTAGCCTTTTCAATTTCATTCCTTCTTAAATATTCCTTGGCCAACTGTTTGCTTTCGTTTCTTGCTTGCCGTCTTCTCCGTTCAGTTTCAGCTTTAGCTGGCAAATGCCTGCCATCAAAAACCATAATGACCCTGATCTTTGACCTCAAAAGCATGTCAACATATTTGAGGCAATATTGGATGTGAATATCTGTTGTTTCCCCTCTTATAAGCTTTTCCGCACACGCAAAAACTCCTTTATGAAGCCAACAATAGCTGTCGACTGCCACTGATGAGCCCTCCAACTGTTTTATGTTAACAGTGCTTGAGGCCTTTTCCAAAAATGGTATTAAACCAGTAATACCCATAGTTGTTATCCAATTATTTTCTCACAATTAATATTTGTTTATTTTTAAATTCTATATACTTTGTGCCGGGAATAAGAATTCTGCATTAAATTTTTCACATTAACCAAGGCAAATTCATTACAAATAATTAATTCGCCTTGACATTAACTACCCAGCGACCACACAGATTTAATTAAGGCATTATGACATGTAGGTTCGCCGCAATAATTAAAAGATTTTCCCCTATATACCCCGTTTATACGCATTTGTTATTTGCAAATAAAACTATTTGCAAAAAACTAACTGTTTATACGCAAATAGCATTCAGAAATTTTGTTATATTTTTTGTAATGACACGCAGTAAATATATAGTCATCTGGTAGCATCACACATCTTATTTGCAAATAGCTTGATATTTGCAAATAGTTTTCGAAACATTTTAAGTTACAATAAAAAAGTAATACGGCAACGCTTTCCACTCTTATTTGCAAATAAGAAGTGCGTATAAACGGGGTAATAGTCATAAATGATTCGGGATAGTTAAAATGCACAATAAAACCGGGTTTCGTATACAAAATTTGATAACTAAACCAACATTAACTTTAATATTTTATTTATTTATTTCAGAAAAGTAATACAAGTAATAATAGCCGTTCTTGTTGCACAAGAAGGAAATAAATAAATAAAAATTAATGTTTAATGTGTTTGTTGGGTATGTTTCATTACCATATGTGCGTATATGTGTGAATGTTTTCCTTGCCTATTAAATTGGCGCGAAATATCAAAGCGAAATAAAAAGTTGATATGGTAATGCCAAGTTTACAAAATTTTGATAGCACGGACACAAGTAATTGAAAATTAGCTCAAATTGATGAAAGGTTTATTCATCTCTACATATAAAAATATATGGAGTTTGAAAATTATATCAGATACATGGTATTTGTATTCCAAATTGAATGCTAATTTTGAAAATTGAAGTTCTTATGGAATACAAAATAGGACTGAATGTATGGGTATTTAATATTAATTTTTATTGTTGTAGAAATATTAAAAATCCATTAATTGTAACGCATTGGCCGCACGGTTATGTTTTCAAGATACTAAATTCTTTGGATTCCAAAAAAACTGAATTTGTTGACGCTCAAAATCAGTTAATGTTGTATTTGTGTAAGTACATATTTACCTGAGCTGATTTCCTAATATGTATTTTTATTAAACATTATCAACATAGCAAAACAACAGATCAACTGTCCTCGGCCTATAGCTAACGTAAATGGTAAATATCATTCATTGGAGTCCATGCATGGCACTGATCATGTTGTTCGTTTATTGGAGTTTATACCGGGAACAATGTTTCACGAAGTGGATACAACAAACTACTTGCTTTATCAGAGTGGTGAATATTTGGCAAAAATTGTTAAAGCCTTAAAGGTAAATATTCTTGATTGGATCTTTTTAGAACATGCACACATTCCAACTTATTTGAATACATTTCTAGGATTTTGAACACGAAGCATACAATACACACAGTTCTACTTGGCAATTACAATCAGTGCCAAAACTTAAAGAGTTCGTGTACGTTTTACAAGATCATTGCCGAAAAGAAATAGTAGAAGAAGTTATACATTCCTTCGAAACGAAAGTATTAAGCGTATTAAACACTTTTGATATGCAAATAATTCATGGCGATTTTAATGAACAAAATATTATCGTTGAACCATCTGATGAAGGTACAAACTTTAAAGTTAAAGCTATCATTGATTTTGGCGATACAAACAAATCTCCTGTACTGTTTGAAGTTGGAATCGCTTTAACTTATATGTTACTGCAAGCAAAAAATTTGGAAAGTGGTGGTATATTCCTAGCTGGTTTTGAATCAATTCATCCTTTACCAAGTGAAACAAAGCAATATTTAAAATATTGTGTAGCTGCACGTTTAGCTCAAAGTTTAGTGATGGGTTCTTATACTCATTCCCTTGATCCATCTAATGAATATGTGTTGGTTACACAAGAGGAAGGTTGGAAATTAATTGAAGAAATATGGAGAAATCAATTTAAAAATATTGATGAGCTTTGGGCAACAGCTGCTGACAAATATTTAACACAAAGTGTTAAATAATTATTAAAAAATCAAATTATTTCTTTAATGTCCTAATTTCTTCCTTATTGTTTCATATTCGCTTTCTATATTAGTGTTGTTATTGAAAATGAAAATTTTATATATGCTAAGACTTCATTTAATACATATTACGTTTGTATTTATTTACATATATACATATGTATGTGCATTGAAAAACGCAAACCACATAATTATTGCCTTTTTATCCACAATGTCAATTATTACTATGCATTAGCAAATAAAGTATTACGTCCAAATAAAGTTTAAAACGAATTATTATTATGTGTACATACACATTTTTTTTTTCATTTTGAATAAACATTTCAATACAATAAACGCACATCAGTTTAGTTTTAATCATCTGTAATAGCCAAAAAGAAAATTACTTTCAAGAAGGAAATATGTAATTTTAATGTTAAAGTTCATATCTAACATTTGTTTTATTTAATATTCATTTCAGTTTGATTATTTTAAATACGAATTGTTTTATATTTTGCTAGAATGACACTTAAACGATGTTTAAATCTTAAATTAAATATTTACATTTAAATGTGCAAATTATTTTTTACTTTGATTATTACACTTAATTTACTTGTACATATAACCACAAAAATGCATTTTGTCATAATTCTTCCAAATAATAAAATTTATCACAATTTTCTTATGTCAAAGTTATTTAAAGGCTTAAAATATACATGCATATATTTCAAAGATTCGTACTTAGATTTAAATTAAGTGTAGTGAAAGCTTTTTTAATTTAAATTGTGAATTTATTTACACATTGCTATTTAAAGTACTTATAAGGGAATTTATTTTCGAAAAAGAAATATTGAATGTACTTTTATATTGGCAACTCACTTACATTTATAGTTACATCATGTGGTGTGGAATTTGTCATCGTTGTTGAGGTTGTAATACTGGTAGATGCAACTGATGATTTTACAACATTTAAAAATGTTTGTGCGGAAGTTACAGAAGGTGATGCAGATATTGTGTTTAGGGAGTTTGCATTGTTTGCCAATTTCGATATTTGATTTCTCTGCCGAGGGTTGTGATGTAAAGTGATAAATGAGGAACTTTGCTGCCGTCTGCGTTTCTTAAGAAAAACAAAAGAAGAATTCAACATTTGCTGTTGCATTTGAAGGGATGTGGCTGTTTTAGTTCCAGTACTGTTAATTGTGGTTACGGTTGCTGATTTATTGTTGTCATTTAAATATTTTAGCTGATCTTTATCCAGCCAAGGTAATTGAAAACCTCTTCGAGTTTCCTCCATGATGACTGTAGCTGTCAGCTTTGGTATCATTTCGCCAAATGCCTGTACTGGCAAATCGTGAACGTAACAAATTGATTGAAGGCTCTCTGTAGTGGGGTAAAATGTTTGTAGACTTGGTGTTTCTTGAGTTGGCTGTATTTCATCTTTATAGTGTCTTCTTTTTAATCGTTCTATACGCCTTTGCTCCCTAATTTGCTGTACATCCCATTTTTTACGGCGCTTCTCATCCACTTCTAATTTTGAATGTCTCTTATGAAATGTTTCATCCGAGAGATCTTCAGTTCCTTCAATACAATACGAAGGAGTCAACTCGTGTTCTGTCCACTTTGGTATTTCTAATTTCGGGTTATCTGCATGCAAGAGTTTGGCTTCTGCTTTTAAAAATTCATAGTCATAATCGCAAGAAAATGCTTCATCTTCCCATTCCCTGTTGCTGTACAATTGGGGTGTAGAAATGTATGTGCATCTTCTGACTTTTTGTCGGTGATGGGGTAGCTGTGAAGAGCTATCATGAGATCTTTTCTTTTCAATTACATTAGGAGATGGTTTCAAAGGAGACGACACAGTCGAAGTTGATCGCTAAAATTTAATAATAATTATATTTCATTTATAGCTTATGTATAACAATCTATCAAAATTTCATATTAATCTTACCCTTTCGATTTCCGCAGCAGAATCACAGCTTACAGATTCATCTGTATTATAATCTGGCGCGTGCCAGCGCATTATCGTCATCTGTTTACCTCGGCTAGGTGTAGGTGGTTGCTTATTTATATGTGTTGTCGAAGAGGATGACGATGATGTTACTGCCTTAAAAGCTGTCTGTCCATCATTTGTTGTAGTCGACGCAGGAGATACACTTGGTTTGGCACCTCTCGGTATTACAAGAGACTGTTTTGCTGCTTGACGTAGCCTCAATCGTTTGCTTTGTACAGCTAAAACTTCATTGCTGTCTTCAGTAGTGTTACCGGTATCATACATATCATCAATAACAACCGTCTGTGTATTTGACTTTTCGTCGACCACGTCCTGAACATGTTCTATTTCTTCATTTCCACCAGCATGGAGATTATCGACTTCGTCATCGTTTTCAGGATTTTCTTCTTGATAGCTTTCAACTTCTTCATCTTCTGCAGCATCATTTTCACAATCAATTTCCTCTTCATCGCCATCATCTTGCTCTTCATCTTCACCATCCTCCTCGGCTTCTTCGTCATTTTCTGTATCGGTTGTATGACTTTGTGGACTTTGGTTTAGTTTTCCACGACCTGACGACATATTCACTCTCTGAAGCACAATCTTACTTATAAGTTTTCCGTTACATTCTCCTATTATATTTGATTTAGCCGTACTCGTAGTCGATATTATGTTCGCACAATTTGTTGCTACCGTGCCTACCGCCGCCACTGGTAAAATTTGACTAGTTTTACATTGTATTTTTGCCAGAGGAGGTGGAGGAAGGGTTGATATTTCCCCTGATCGTTTTATTTGCTGTTGAAGTTGCTTTTGTAGTTCCTTGACTTGGCTTTCCAGCAGAGTATTGCGCGTCCGCAATGATTCAAGTTCTTCGTTGCGAGTTATCAAAAGCTTCTCCTTAGCCATAAGTTGATCACTTTGTTCTTGTATTAAATCCAAATTTAGTATCAACATCGCTTTCAATTGTTTGTTCTCTTTAAGTAAAGCTAAAACATCCGCATTCGGTGAAGCAGCTGGACCACCACCACCAACGCTGCCGGGTGCAGCAGCAATGTTGTATGAATTTTTCGTTTGATTTGCGTGACAGTATACATGATCCATGTATTTACTATTTGTTGTGTTGTTATTATTATTGTTATTTGGTGTTTTATTACATTTATTTTCCATCTTTGCTTAGCAAAATTAATTTTCTTTCAATATTTTCAATTATTTGGTTAGAATTTTTGTTGTTATTCCTCAGTTTTATTCTCCAATTTGTTTTATGTGCTATTTATTCACCTTTATGTTGCTTTTCCTTATAAATGCACATTTCTTTCACCATTATGCTTCTTGCAATTTACAACTTGATATAATTTAAGTGCGTTCGAAATACTTCTTTTGCTTAGCAAAATCTTTAAGAATCCTTATTTGCTTGCACTTTTTTTCAAACATATGCACGGAAATTGGTTTTTTGTTTTACTCACAATTGCAATTTATGTTTAATGGAAAAATTAGCGCACACAAACATTTTTATTATCTCACCACAGCGATTAATGGTTGTTAAAGGTGGTAGCAAATTTTGAATATTTTTCCAGTAACCTTACATACATATGTGTTTGCAGCTTTATTTAGCTCAATTGCCAGTAGAAGAATCTGTCGACTTCTTTTATTCATTTTTTTAAACAATTTATTTAATAATTTAATAAGTGCGTTTGAGAAATAAAACACCAAAATGTATTCATCTGTCGCTGTGCTGCCACCTTTTAAAATTAATATGGATCGTTTACAGACTTATTTCATACGGTAGCTTTGATTTACCGGACAATTTGTTCGAAATGAGTGAATCGTGTTGCAAAAATGTTTCAGAACAAAAACAATGGGTGAATTCAGCTTAAGAATCCCAATAATCAATTATAATATGGCGTCAAATAAACTTGTATTTATTATTTTAAACTGCTATTACTACACTAAGAAAACGTAAATGTGTTACTTTGCTATAAGCAACATGCATAGAGAATAACAATTGTGTAAAAATAGTATGTATTGAGTTGTCTCATATTTTCCGCAAAGGGTATATTGGGCTTAACTGAAAATTATAATTTCTATTCGTAAACATGTGGCAGCATTTATGCCGCTTTATTTGTAGTTTTGTTTACAAAAAACTTTTGTCCATTTTATCCCAAAATGTCCATATTCGGAGAAGATGGTATTGATGATTTGCTAAACGGTAATTTGATCAGTGATGGAAATGAACTTCCCGATGATGCTGACGATAATAACCAAATATTTGGAGATGACGATCAGATTGATGGCGAACCCCAGCAAGGAGAAACTGTTGTACCAGTTAAAGTTCTACCAAAAAAACGAAATGTTCTGAACCCAAGACCACGGCTAAATATAGACGTTTTAAGAGGCCAACGTGGCTTGCACACAATTGAGGAATATTTTAAAGATATAAAATTCAAGGGTAAGGGACAAGAGAAAGAAGATTTAGATGAATTATTACGACGACTACAACATTGGGGACATCGAATGTATCCTAATTACAAATTTGATGATGTGCTGTCAAATATAGAACGCATAGGAAAAAAGAAGCCCCTGCAGGTTCATATGTCACGTTATAGACTCGGTATGTTGGAAAGTATGAAGAATCATGGAGAAATTAACAACGAAGATGATGATGATGATCAACCGGCAGCAGCTGCAGATGAACCATACGATGAATTTGATGCACTTTTAGATGAACAAATTGCCATATCGAAAACTGATCCAAGAACTCCAGCGTCAAATAATAGAAGGTATTCTGAATCGGGAATGAGCACTTCTACAATAGCTTCAATATCTAGCAGCAGTTTTGCAACACCTTCATTCTCTAAGGGTAATGTACTAGTATCTACACCTTATAGTAGACAAGGTGACTTTAATGACACGAGCGATTTAGCAACACCTTTACCGCCAAGCCAACCATCAACTCCTGTCTCCAATCAAAATTTAAACGCAGAACAACTGCTTCGTATTGCTGAAAACAGAAAATTGGCACAAGAACGTTTAGCAGCCAGAAAACGACTCTTACACGAAGCTCAACAAGAATTTGTACAAACAAAATAAACTGATAATAAAAAAAACTTTAGTAAAATCAGCTATGAAATCTAACTGAATATCCTACCTCTGTTTTGATCGGTCATTCGAATATGCAGTAATTTATAGGTATGTAGGTATTTCACTAATAATTATAACAAGAAGTTAAGTGGAGATGTTAGTTATTAATAATATTTTATTCATTGGAAATAAGTATTTCTTGTCTAGCAGAGTAATCAGATAAATAATTATCAAAACGACTAAATATTATCAGGAATTACTAAAGTTTAAACTGTGTCTAGTGAAATGAGAGTTCATTATTATATACATATGTATACAAGATTATTGTACATGCTTGTACATACATATCGTCACCTAAAATCGAAAAGTCCGTAATTGAAAGTAATGAAAAATTAAACTTTTTGATAGGATATAATTATGATGTTGAAATTGGTTTTTCTAATTTTTTTTTAAGAAATATTCCTAGCATATATATGTTGGTATTCATATTAAGGTATATATATTTTTTTTTTAACATGAATATATCTTATTCGCATATTTTTAAAAAATCAACTTTATTAATAACAGAATTCAAATTAGATATGTGTAATTACAACCAAATTTACAAAAAAAAAACTTTGGTTCTGCTGTAAATCGTAAATTGAGAAATCGGACTTAAGTAGTCAATAAGTATTGATTCTTGGCTTTAATTTCCCATTGGTCTAAATGAGTGACAAACAAATTTTATAGAAAAATTCTCAAATACAATTGAGAAATCGGACTTACGTAGTTTATATGTATGGACCCTTGGCTTTAATTTCCCATTGGTCCAATTGAGTAAGTAATAAAAATGTGCCCACAAATGGCAATATTCTCTCAGAGATCATCAAAAATTTAAACAATTTTAATTTTCGAAATTTTATAGAAAAGTTTTCAAATACAATTGAGAAATCGGACTTACGTAGTCTATAAGTATGGACCTTTGGCTTTAATTTCCCATTGGTCCAAATGAGTGACAAATAAAAATGTGCCCACAAATGGCAAAATTCTCTCAGAGATCATCAAAATTTAAAGAATTTTAATTTTCAAAATTTTATAGAAAAATTTTCAAATACAAAATAATAGTGCAGTTGCGGCCGTTTGAATATTAGGTAATTAATTATATACATTTTTATATAGAATTAACATGAATTGACAAACATTTATTATGTGTATATTTTTATTTAGAAAAAGTTAAGCAATTTATTAAAAAAAAATAAACGTCTTATTGTGGCAACTTTGAATTATTAAGATTTTGTACTCTTTCACTTATATGTCTTATATCGCGAGCATAGGTGCGACAACAGCCACCAATAATTTTGGCTCCTAATTGTGCCCATTCGGCAACATAACTAGCCAAAGGTACACAGTGTTCTTTGCCCATCCAACCTTTGTTAACATCGTACACCTCACCGCTATTTGGATATGCCACCAGTGGTATCCTCTCCTCTACTGGACGTTCCCCATTTAGAGATTTCAGGAGCTGTGTTACAAATTGGGGATTTACACAGTTCACACCTATTGCTAAGCAATTTTCTTCTGCATTGTGTTCTTTGAGTAGATTCCATATAGTATTAGCGCCATTGGCAAATTCTTCGCCATGTGCTAACGTCTTTTCATCTTTGCATTGAAAAGAAACCCAAAATTTAACATCTGGATAATCATCACATAACATTTCAACTAGAGCTTCTGCTTCCATTTGACAAGGTATCGTTTCAATAGCCAAAGCATCTACACCGGCTTCAAGACATGCATCAATCCGGACTCTATGCCAATCAGTTATCTCTTTGGCTGGAACGTAGTCTGCATAATCACCTGTATATTCGGAACCGTCGTGTAAATGGGCTCCGTATGGGCCTATTGAAGCAATGATCATAGGAAGACCTACAAAATGGTAATATCAATTACTAAATGCCCTCAAGAAAATTATTATAATCAACTGTATAAATATTACCAACCTTCATTTACATTTAATTCCGCTTCGTAGCATTCAGTTAAATATTTCTCTCTAGCAATGTGAGCTAATCGCACTGTATTTTTAATTAATTCAATACTTTGATCAGCATCTAATTCCAAATATTCCATGTAACCTTCAACACTTGTCTGATACGTATTAGTTAAAATCATATCTGCACCATCTATGTATGTATGTATGTACATACGTACATATTTAAAATATAATTATTTATGTATGTAAGTATGTATGTATGTATATTTGCTTTTGGAATTTTCTTTTCTACAAAAAATTTTGCATTTCATGTCATTTTCAATGAAGATTTGCAATATTATTAGAAACTATCGTACCTTGCGGAGGTAAACTTTTGCTGAGAAGGATTGATAAATTATATTTTTCTTTTAGTATATAAAGTAAAATAATGTAAAAGTTTTTCTAGAAAAGAAAACGCCAGTAATTTTGATTTATAAAACATTTTCCAAAACGAAGTCGTCATTAAACTAATTCGCCTTGAGATGTTAAGTTTTTGGATATACAAACTCTGCAAGAAGTCTACATGGGTATTAACTACAGCTGTGGGATTTGTGGCATTAAATCTGGCACTCCATAAGGGATCGCCGTCAACAGCGTTTCCTACATGTACAGTCATTTGTGTACCAAAACCGCCGTCTTTAACCAGAATCCGTTTCAAACGCATGATTTAAATGTGGGGCTCTAGAAGTTTCGATAAATTTCAATTAACGTACATATACAACAAAAAAATTATTCTTAAAAAATTTTGAATTAATACAAAAATTAATATACATACGTACATACATACATACATATTTGTTATGGGTTACCTAATCTATGTATATGCGTTTCGTTAGTTACATATACATATGTATGTATGTATATTAATTTTTGAAGACATAAATTCCTGAGTACTTGCTCAAATAAAATGTTATATTTTAATTAATATACATACTTAATCTTTATATTCTATTTTATTTGACCTTTTCTTTATATTTATTAGAATGTTTATTTAAGCAATAGGTCTTTTGATTTAATATATATACATACATATATTGTTGTTTATATTTACATATATTTATTTTCAATATTTCGCTAACAATTTGTTAGCATCCTCAGGAAAATTTTATAAATATAAAATTTTATAAATTTATAAAATTTTCCTGAGGATGCTAACAAATAAACATTCTAATAAATACATACTTAATCAAAATTTAAAACCATTTTCAATTAATTCCGTAATTGAATCAATTAATTATGCGAACTTAGGACTGAACAATTAAAATTTCTTTGGACTAAACATTATTTAGTTAATCTATATATGTATATAAAATACAAAAAATGTTTGTACCCATGTTCGCTATAGACTCGGAAACTATCCAACCGATTTGACCCAAACTGGTGTCATTCAAAAGGGAATTTATAGAGGATGGTTTTAGGCTTTTAATATTTCAAGTGGGCGTAGCCCCTCCTACATAAATTGAATAACATCATATATCTTGACTATTGTGATAGCAAGAGTTTTGAAACATTGCAATAGTTCATATGTTACTAATGTGAGTAATCAGGACAAAAATGGGCGTTATCGGACAAGTGGGCGTGGCAGCTCCCATATAACCCAAAAATTGAAATCGCCATATTTTGGGCATTTTTTGACCTACGTCGATGATATTTGGTACATATGGTATTGCCATAATTTGGAATACGTACCGGGAGAAAAGTGGATGGGACCACGCTCCTTTTTATTAAAATTAAAAATCGTAATATAGTCTTAACTACTGGACCGATCGTCACAATAGGATATATAAATACTTTTAATTTTATTTTATAACGAGGGGGGTAGCGAAGTACACCGGGATCAGCTAGTTTATTATACAAGTACATACATATAAGTACTCAGCTAGGTTTTAGTTTTTCGTGTATTTTCATTGCCAAAATTTCTTTAATTTTCCGTTCTATAATTTTTTTTTTTTCAAATTCTAGTGAGTTGTTTTTGACCACAAGTAAATTTATATTACTCAAACAAAATTAATCTTGTTTTATATCGTCCCTCTTCTCCTTTTTGAAAAAAGAGAGTTGCATGCAGAAAAATTGCATACATATGTATGTCAATGCAGTCTTAATTGAATCAATTAATCATGTAATGAAAAACAAAATTTTATAGCAATTTTAAAAATTTTGAGTAATTTAAAATTTGATGTTACGAATATTCGTATTCGACTATTCGCCTGTTTTAAGATATTCGTATTCGTATTCGCCCAATTCAATTTTCGAATAATTTTCCCATACATTTTCCAAAAAAAAATCATACAAAAGTTTAAAAAAAGTACATAAAATGTAAAAAAATATATTAATTTTTATATTTTTATATTATTATTATTACGAATAAACGTAATTATTATTTGAACTTATATTGATTTACATATGAAAAGTAATATTATCAGGCTCAAGTTCAGTTCAATATCAACTGATTGGATATAAATAATAATATTTTCCAACATACAAAAACTCTTAGTAATTTTGAATTTTCATTAATTCAATAAAACTGAACTTGAGCCTGATAATATTACTTTTCATATATTAATTTTTATTAAAAAAACCCATTGTATTTCACGCAGAGTAAGAAAAACGAAATCTGAAAGTATGTAAGTAAAATAATTAAAAAATGTTCTGTAGAGGTTTTCAAATTCGGCATCTTAATGCAATAACTACTAACGCAAAGGCAGGGATTTTTTCCAATTAAATTTGAAATATAAACCTCAAAAGAAATATTCGTATTCGTATTCGCGAATACTAAAAATTGATATTCGTAACATCACTAATACATACATATGTAATTTTTGTTGTAGGTTGAACATTAACAAAGAAATTAATTGAATCCCCAATGTCTGTAATATTATTTGTATTGCCTTTTTTTATTAAAACATAAAATCATTATAAACATTTTATGAGCAATTTTCTCACGCGAAATACATTATGGGCTGCGCTCATTAGCTTTTCTTACTTCTCTAAAAACGCACCTAATGAAATATTCTTTTAACTATCGCCTCACATCGAATTTATACATACATAAGTATGTATCTAAGTCAATGGCTTAGTTTTAATTAGTTCACGTTATCATACACTTTACTGTTACTTTGTTGATGCGTATATATGTATGTATGTATGTATGTATGTGAGTATTTATAATATTTTTAGTATTTTGCATATCGCTATCAAAAACTAACACATAGTTTTGTTGGAACTAGATTACGAGCTGTTGTTATAAATTGTTTGTACATATGTTTATATTTTGTAAGCTGATAAGATCCTCGAAAACAATGTAATAGCGAAGTTCAGTGTTTGATGGAAGGGGATGGGCCTTCAAAACTGCTAAGGAAAATGGTGTAATTTCTTTAAAAAGCTACTCAAATTTGAATTTAATTTTTTTCAAGACAATTTGCATCAAAGACTTATGTAACTCCGATATGTTTCGATTGTATTTACAAATTTTTATGCTGTTGAGTTCATTTAACACAAAGCTACTAAATATGCACATTTGTATGTATGTATGTATGTAATTATGTATGTATGCACATACTACATGTAAGACAATGTTGAGATGATAAGAAAAGTTTTAGTTTGTCTATTAAAAAATCAATAAAAGCTGAATGATACTATTGAACATTTAATTAAAAAATTGTACTAATTATGTGATCATTGTATGCAATCGCAATTGTTGTCAGTTTTCCGTTCATTGTAAAGTGATTTCTTTACAAGCCTTGATTGTTGCTATATGAGCAGTACTTAGTATAAAATTCTAATGGGAGCCTTGACACCATTGATCGTCTGCTTATTAAATTGTATCTGATATGTATTGATACATATGTCAAGTCCAGTTTTTGCTTGTTGAATATTTAGTTGAGAACTGCGAATATGCCTGAAGTCTACTATAAATTTTATAGCTTAACTTTCATACCTAAAACTAATAAGTATAAGTATTTTTGCTTTGATAGAAACTTTTTTAAAGAACAGAGTGTTGTTGTTTTTAGCAAAAAAAAATTTTTTTAATATTAGTTTATCTTACCTCTTTACGTATGTATGTATGTATGTATGTATACGATATTTAATGTAAATAAATAATTAAAAACACTGATCTGCTCGCAGGCGATTCACTAGATCTAATTTAAAGCTCTATTACAATTGATTGATATACTTTGACATGGGGCAGCTTTTATAAGTAGCTTCCGAGACAACATAAATCCATGTAGGTACATACAAATTTTAATATATTTTTTTTTTCATTCAAATCACTTATAGAGAAACTACAACACGACAGCGTTTATTGTTTAATGATAAGGTGTTATTATTAAATTCAAAAATATTTTTCATTAACGCAGAGATATCAAAGAATGAGAAGAGAGTAAATGAGAGTCTAACACAACTTCCAGCTATAATTTTTATATTTAACCCTAGTTCGACTCATGTCTAGATTATAAGTGCATTCCGTCTTTATATTGACATGATATCTTCGACGTTATCTCAAGATATTTGAAAGTTTAGCTACGATCATTTAAAACGTTCAAATATTATGAGTGGTTTACATATACTAGTATTTATAGAAACACCGTAAAAGTGGTCGGAGCTCGATTCTCGAAAATCTTTGAAAAAAAATTATCAAAAAATTAGTACACTGAAAATAATCTACTTATGTAAAATTTAACTACTAAAACGCTGTCTTAACAAGAAAAAAAATTCTATGTTTTTGTTAATAATGGTATCGAGGCGCATGCCCCAAAAGGACTATAACTTCTACGATATTATTATATACAAGGAAGAGCGCTATATTCGGCTGTGCAGAATCTTATAGGTATACTCTTCACGAAATCATATATGAATACATAACACATAATTTTCACTACCAATGGCGTTAAGACATCAGTCCAGGACACAAGTCTCCAACTCTTCTAGTGGTTTCCAAAAACTCTTTCAATTTCCCTATCTATAACAATCCAGAATATATATGTATACTTTATAGATCTCATATGTAGAAATTACACATGGAATGACAAATCTATAATTACCTTTTTGGTATATTAATGTTATGAATAAATATTTTTGACTTTGACCAAATAAATAATAATAACAATTAAATCGGCGGCTTACTTTTTTAATAATCAACGATAACCTTCGACATTAGTCAGATATGGATTATATATTTAGTCTGCTACAAATTACCAAATGAAAGTGTTTATGAACGATTGTTAAATCTATTCCCTACATTAACAGTGATGTTTTTCTTTTCACTTCTACGATTTACATTAATTCAATTATGTTTTTTAAGAAAGGCTCAATAAAAAACTTACAATTTCCAGTATTGTTTGTTTAAACGATACTTGAATTAAGGTGATAAATGTGTTCTATTGAAATTGAAGAAATGTTTCGTTTACTAACCTTGTTTTTTAAATAAATCCAAAAACAAATTCACATCATGAATACATATAGGTAAGTATTTTTTTTAAGTAAATTTAATATTATTAACATTTAAACATTATTATTACCCAACCTATCTATACTCTTGCGTATATTAAGTATATCATCTGGATAAACGCGGCAGCAACCCCCAATTATAGCAGCACCTAAACTTATCCAATCTGATACATATGACTCTAATGGAACACATTTGTCTTGATCGATCCATTCATCATTTTCCAAGTCATAAGTTTCTCCTCGGTTACTATATACTATTAATGGAGGCAAATCTTTACCACTTAGTAAAACGTTGAACGATTGAAAAAGCGGAACTACAAACTTTAAAAAAAAATAAATTTAAAATCATTATTTCAATTCAAATAATCTTATTAATTACTTTTGGATTAACACAGTTAACACCGATGCCAAATATTCTATCTCTAGCGTTTGCTTCTTTTATCATGTCCCACACAGATTTGGCAGCATTAGCGAAATTTTCACCGTGAGCTAAATGCAGTTCGTCTTTGCATTGAAATGATACCCAAAATTTTACATTAGGATATTCGTTTAAAATCATTTCAGTAACTCCTTCTGCTTCCATTTGACAGGGTATAGTTTCTATTGCTAAACCATCTACATTTTCGGCTAATAAAGCTTCAATACGAGTACGGTGCCAATTTTTAATTTCCTCTTTCGAAACTTTATCAGTATATGAGCCATTATATTCGGATCCATCATGTAGCATTGCACCATAGGGGCCAACAGATCCTAATACAAATGGCAGACCAGGTTCAAGATAACCGTTAGCTTTTTCAATCATATGAATATATTTGTCCTTAGCTTCTTTAGCAAGTTGTACACTTTTACGCATTAACTGTATAGAGTCTTCCCTTGAGAGTTTTAAATGCCTCATGAAACCTTCAACGCTTGACTGATAAGAGTTGGACAATATTATTTGAGCTCCATCTGTATAAAAAAATTTAAATAAGATTTCTAGTTTGTATAATTTAAATAGATGCATACACATGTACATATGTATGTATCCATATTTTAATGTACTTTGAATGAACTATTTAACAGAATTATATTACAGTATATAACGGTTATAAGCATATCTCTTATAAGAAAAAATTGCTTATAAGAGATTATTACAGAAACACCATATTTTCCTACATATTTTAATATAAAAAGTATTCTGTTTAAGAAAATCGCTTATAAGTACGGTGACCATCCGAAATTTTAAACTCAATAAAATATAAATTTATAACCACCCAAGACAGGAATTGCCTGTCGGCTGTCATGGTACAATAATAACAGGTACACGCATTAGCAGATTTGCTCGTCATCTGGTTTCAGTATGTATGTGTGTTTGAACGCTTGAGTGCTATATTTTGACATCTCAAATTAACTGTTAATGTTCTAGGCTTTAAAAACATAAAACTGATGCAAGACATACATATATTGCCAAGCACGAATAATGAGAATACATATTAACAACATTTGTTATAACAAATTTTTCTACACGCAAATATTTGGTTTCAAATTTAACTTTTTGTTTTAGTTTTTTTTATTTCTCGTATTTGCATGCATACGTTTGTAGTTGAAGTTTATAATTCTTATAAATTAAAGAGCATAATAAAGCATGTTGATCTTAAAAACTTATTTTGTTTTATTCATGGCCGAACAATTAGTTATGCTATGGTTTTATTATATTATATGTATGTATGTATGTATGTAGATAGTAATATTAATAAGAAAAATTTTCTTTGAACTTTTTGGGTTTCTTATATCCGTTATATACTGTATTAGAAATATAGGAGCAATTACTATTATTATTTTTAAGCTATTGCATAGCTTCTATCACGGGCTTTGAGGCGACCGAATCAAGAAATTTTTAAACGTTTGTTTCTTAAGTCTTTTGTTTTTGAAACGAAAAAACCTGGAAAAAATCTGTCATTTGTTTTTGAAAGGAAAAAACCTGGCACTGAGTTTGTTTCTTAAGTCTTTTGTGTTGTTAATACTATGTTCACACGGAACATGCTTCGCTCTCTATTCATGCTTTACACCCCAATCATGAGAATATTGAATCTATTTTGAGAATATTGAATAATTTTGAGAATATTGAATATACTTGCGAAGCATGAAGAATTGCTGTCTTCTCTAAATTTTATCGGAATTTATCGGAAGTTTATCTGAACTAGCTGCAAAAAAATAACAAAAACTTTAATTAAAAGTGAAAAATTGAATTAAAACTATAAAGATTAAACAACAATGGAAGCAAAAAAATGTTTGTGCATTTTTAAAAATGCGTAATAATTTTAACCTTGTTTTTTTTTGTCCATTTTAGATTTTATTTGTAATTAAAAAGAGAACTGTCAAATCGAAGCAAGTACCCCTACGTCCCCTTTTACATATTGGCAATTGAAAGGCAGACAGACGAAGTTTGTAGAAGAAGGGGTGAAGACGCAGAGTGGATAGTACACGACCCTCTGTACTGGACATTTTTCGTTTTTCTCTTTCACTCTTCGCATTTTTTATGTTGTTGCTTCATATCATTTTTCTCACACCATTGGCATTTTAGTATTAATGCATGTGGTGTGAAAAATTATGTGCATACACAACAACAGCGAAAAAGAACGAAAAGGGTATACGAACAACTTCAGTCTGTCTATTAATTTCCAATATGTAAAAGCTACACACAAGTTCAAAAGAGAATTACAAAAATGTCTGCCCTTCAGTTGCCAATATGTAAAAGGGGACTACCAGAAATAAATTACCTCTACTAACACACTCAAACCTTTTTACCAACACTTTTGCAATAATTTTACGTTGCAGAGTTGTGTTTACTTGACAATTGTCATGTTAGTCTTTCTAATGGTCATTTTACTGGTAATATAACTTCTCATTTGATCGGTAAAATGATGATTATTTATCAATCATTTTTATAAATGGAAATCCCAAACAGACAAAAATATTCTTATATATTTGAAAGTAAAATTAATGTAAAAATAAAGAATTTTACAAAAATATATAAATAAATTCGTTGAAATATGTGTATGGAAACTATTAATATCACAGCAAATACAAAAGGTAAGAAACAAAACGGTTATTATTAATTTACAACTGAAAATATAATTCTTTTTTTTATAGATTGTGGCTAGACGAAGAAAGTTATGTTGCGGCTGATGATGAAGATGCCGGTGAGAACCCTCAATATAAAGAAGATATGGATGTGGATAGTCCTAAGGAAGTGGTGCAATATAAATATAATAAATTATGTGTATTTAGTTAAATAAAATAATTACTAAATTAATTTAAAGTTTGTTTATATGTATGTATATTTTATACAGTCACAAGTGACTGCTTTATCCAAAGTCAATGAGTGGTAAAATGTGACTGCTTTATCCCTAGTCAATGAGTGGTAAAATGTGACTGCTTTATCCCTAGTCAATGATTGGTAATCTGTGACTGCTTGTTGACTAGCAAAAAGTATTAGAGTGAGCAGTAGAGATATATTTTACTCACTCGAGAAAAATTCACAAGTGCGAGAGAAATGCAAAATCACACGTACACAAAATAAGTAGTCAAATTCTTCATATTGCTCTTAAGAATGTGACTTGAGGTTGTGACCACTTGAGGGGTTATCAATGACAGCAAATTTACTTATCAATAACCCTTCACGTTCTGGTAGGGACATGAGTCGTGTGAACAGCTAGATTTATTAACATGCTTCAGAAAGCGAAGCAAGTGCTTCATCTTGTCGTGTGAACATAGTATAAGTATTTAAATCGCCCAATATATGTTGACCCCTAAAGTATGCTATTGATTAACATTAACATTTGATATCATACTGATATCATTAACATACAGTATTGCCAGAATAACAAAGGAGTTATTAAACAAAACGTAATAATGGTGTCTATTCCAGAAAACGCGTCGAAGTGAAAATTTACACGGAAAACAAAAACAAAATTAAATACATTTAAAAAATTGGTTTTTGTTTATCAAATAAATTTTACTGCTTTTCATTGAGAGAGAAACGCGTTTTCTCACGTATATTTAATTTAAGAAATGTATGAAAAGCAAAAATTTTTGTTTTTGTTTCCATGTAAATATTCACTTCTTCGACTCGTTTTCTGGAAAAAATATGAATATATGTAATTGCATAAGTTGATAAAAAAATGCTGTGCAATAGCTTAACCGCGGCATTCCCAGAGTGCCTCATGTCTTTTTCTTTATTGTATATTTTACCAACTTTATACCAATAAAAAATGGGACTAGGGTTCCCACCTTTTTTTTTTTTGGAATTAAAGTACAAAGGTTAGGAAAAAAGTACACAGTATAAAAACAAAGTACAATTTATTTTTCTTTATTGTTACATTTGAAAACGAATTTTTTATTGCTTTTCGCAAGTTTTATCAAATAATTATCATATTTAAATTAAAGTAAATAATTAATTAATTTTTTTATCAGATTTAGAGACGCTTTGTTTCTTTCGTCTCGCCATTTGCTCTTCATTGCAGAAAAAACTCTGTGAATGCTGACGTGGCAGGAATAGAAATTAAAAATGAAATTACTTTATACAAATTTGATAAATTATCATCAGTCTTATTAAAAAATAGCTGCCATTTACTTGCTGTAGATATTTCCGCAAATCCTTCAGAACTCTATATCTGATCATAAATTTTGTTCAATGATTTCTCCATAAAGATCATCCATATTTATATTAAGTTTTTGCAGATTTAAATTTTCGTTTATGCTAACAATATTATCAAATTCAACTTTGCTCTTTAAATTTTTATTGCTAATTGTAAATAACCAGTTTGTATTTTTAAAATCAAACCATTTATTCAGGTACTTTAAGGCTTTATCGATAAATAATAAAAATATTCAAGTGAATTTCCCTGGTCAGTTCCGGTGCAGACAAAAGGTTAATTTTTTTGCTTGCTTCATATTCAAATATCCAAATTGCCATGACATAGTCTTAAGAAAGAATCGCCACTGTAAAAAACGTCAACAAATGACTAATATAGCCCGAATCTATTTTGAATTGTAGATAAATCAAATCATGCGAAATAAAGTATTTTGGTGTACTTTATTATTTCTATAAAGTATAGAGTACAATTAATCAAAAAAACGTACAATACTTTATTATAAAGTACGGGTGGCAAACCTAAATGGGACATTGACCATAATAGCAATTTAAATTATATTGAAAATTTTAACCGGCTTTCAATGCCGTTAGTTCTAGAGTTAATTGCGTAGGAAATTTTTAATATATGATAAATTCTAGTAGATATTAAATAAACTCATATACTAAATATAATACATATTTACATACTTATACATATATTTATAATACGCAGAGGCCATAAATAATCTGACTTACTTTCCAAAAAATCTAAATGAGTTTGTATTACGGCTGTGGGATTAACATAATCAAAGCGTGAACCCCACAATGGATCGCCATCGATACGTTCACCAACATGATTGGCCAATTGCGTAGAAAATCCGCCACACTTAACTAAAACACGTTGATGTGCTTTAGGTAAATTCATTATTTGTATATCGCAATTTTCGTATAGATTCACAAATTTATCTTTGTTGTTCTTTTCTTACTTCATGGAAAATAAAGAATTTGTCACTAAACAGTTTGGATTCCCAATCTAAATTGTTTTAACTATTTATTTTTTTATTCTTCGATGCCTTTTCCAGCTTTTTCCCAAAAGAAAAACATTTGTTGTTATTTTCAAAAGTTGCTTTGTGGCAAACATTTGCAATGAAATTTTTATACATTTCTTTCTATTAATTCTAACAAAGAAACAAAAACAAATTTCAAGGTGAAGTATTCAAAACAAAATAGATAAGTAAATGAGGGTAAAACTACGTTGCCGCTATAGTTTTTTTTTAACGAAATTTGTAATTTTTCCTCCAATTTTTAGGTGGGAACATTAATCTCTGGTATTAAAATAATAATTTTTTTTGGTCCTTATTAATATATGTACATATGTATGCAGTAATAGAACAATAAATAGCTAAGAAGAACTACTACTTACAATAATTTAATGGTGTCTATTCCAGAAAACGCGTCGAAGAAGTGAAAATTTACATGGAAAACACAAACAAAATTGAATACATTTAAAAAATTTGTTTTTGTTTATCAAATAAATTTTACCGCTTTTCATAGAGAGAATTTCTCACGTATATTTATTTTTAGAATTGTATGAAAAGCAAAAACAACTCTTGAAATTTTGTTTTTGTTTCCATCTAAATTTTCACTTCTTCGACGCGTTTTCTGGAATAGACACCAATGTGTATTTGCGTGCATTTTTATCATTTGGAAAATCTAGGCAATCAAAATTTCCTGGTCATGGCAATACTGGATAAAACCAATAAAGTCTCCGTTAGCCGAGCGTATCCGTATCGTAATGTATCAGCTGTTCGCCTATAGCATGCTTACCCAATCTGTATGAAATAGAATTCAACACTTTTTTGTTACATTTGTAAGCTAGTTATGGGCCGTTTTTTTGTTTTATGATAAGGGGGCATTTCCGCCCCTTTTTTTATAATGATATTTGTGGATTTTTTATAAAACAACTTTTATAAGATTTAAATTACAACAAAAATAGGCATTCTGCCATTTACATATGTTTTTGACGATTTATTCTGTTAAAAGATCTGATTTGGGGGTTTTTTTGCATCAATATGTCACCAAAGTGAATTCGTTAGGCAATTAAATGTACTTATATTCCCCATGTAATATCATTGGACTGAGATAAGAACCAATATTCTGTCTGTGTCGGGGAGTTTTTGCTGAAATTTATGTTTATTAACTAATATTATTATTGGTTTATCTTATTTATACTTACTTTTTTCTTGGATATTTATTTGAAAAAAAAAAAAAAATAAATAAATAAAACATTTCAAGTTTGTTTCTTTTGCGTAATATTGTTGAACAATTTTACTTTATTATTTTTTAAATATTGTATTCTTGCATGTATGCATATATTAAACATATTGTATGTTAGTAAATCTAAGAATTTTTATATTGTTAAGCGAATTAAATGTTTAAAATAACAAATAAAAAATCAATCTTTAAATGGAAAATAAAAAACGCAGTAATAAATAAGAAAAAAAGAAAACTTTGGTTATTTTTTATAGCGTTTGTAACGTTGACAATTACTATTAGTTTTTGATATTTAATATACATACTAATATACATATCTGTAATAATAAGCATAAATTCCAGGAAACAAGTAGTAATTCTATAACTTATTCGAGATTATTTATGCAGTGAAACGGAATCCACATTATCGAAGGCTATCAATGATTTTTGTTAATATACATATGTACATATGTGTACTTTAATAGAAAAAATTACAAAACAAAAAAAAAAAAAAATAATAAAACAACTAGTGGATTTGTCACCTGAAGTTTTTTTTTTGTCTTTTAATTCATTTTTAAAATCAACTTATTTTGATCATCATTTTAATAAAAAAAATACTTAAATATGTACTGTTTTTTTTTACTTTGAAACAAATTGGTTCGAAAGTAATTACATATCAAGCATATACATAGATACATATGTATTTTGATGAAATAAAATTTTTTTTAGGAATTATTACAATGTTTCGATCATTTTTCTCTTTTATCTACAAACAACATGCTAAACGATATTTCAATATTTCTACAATTTACAAATCGTTAACTTATGAAAAAAACAAATAAATAATTACAAAAATTTTGAAAAACCAATCGAAACTAGACTAACGAGACACGCCTCTGTAACAATGCGAACTCATGACAGGTGTCCCCGATATCTCGGTTGAATATGAATTCATTTCTTTTAGCACTGCCATTGTTGAAAACAGTTAAAATGGTATACAATGTATATTTTACAATGTGAATATGGAAGGGCTTTACCACAGTATGTTGACTTGTTCACTTGTTGAAGGCAAATTATTATTTATAAATCTGATTGGTTAATTGTTTACACATTTATAGATGTGTTTATCTTCTAAAGGATTTGCTTATAACCACTGAATAATGGGAGATATATATTTTATCTTAAAGACTCTTTAAATTGATGAGTTCTACTTTTTCTTATTGCGTAATATCTATAACTACGTGTATATGCATTTTAACACTAAAAATTGTAGAATTTCTAAAAGTTTTCCTGGAATATTCTGCTTTTTCTGTAAATAACAAGATTTCAAAACTCGTGATTTCGAAAAAATTAATCTGACATGATCTGTATTTTATATGCAATGAAAGTGTACAGAATTGTTAGAGCATTGTCGTGAGAGATTTTGACCAATCTTCAAAAAGGAGACAAAACTCATAACGCAGAAATTTCAAATGATCGTCAAAAAAGCACATCTATATTTTTTGGTACTCTCTGCCACAATAAGTCGTTAGAAACTTGTTATTGTACGGCGGGCGTAATTCCGAACATTTTCATTTCACATAGAATACAAAACAGATTTATAGCGTTTGCAATTGGCCTAAAACAGCATGCGGCAAAGCCATAAATAAGCCATTATTACAATTTACTTTTGAAAATAATGTGGTTTTCAAAACAGGCATGTATTAATGGAATTATGTATATAATAAAAGCAGCACTATAAAAGTAATAATAAATTCATATTAATATAAGATGATTACATACATATGTATGTATGTAGTTAGTATAATTAAAATTTAAATAAATTGTATATACTATATGTAGTATTTAATATAATATTAAAAAGATGGTAATAATAAATTCAACAATAAAGGTATGTATGTATGTATGTATTTATGTGTGATAAGAAAAGTGTGCAAAAATAGAAATTATAATGTATTAAATATAGTATATTTTTAGTATCCGTCCACATGATACAACCCTTGAGTTTATGGGAGAGATAGGGTTAAGGTAAGATTGGGAAGGGGTACACACTCTCATGTATTTGCAACTAGATACATTTCGTTCTCTTATTGGTAATATTAAACAACTACAAGTTACAAATGTATTGTAGAAAAAAAACATTGCATCATGTGGACGAGGAGCTAAAAATGAAATTTAACTTCTAGCAATTTCACTATTTATATTAATGGGTTAGTATTTAAAAAAAAAAAAATAATAATAATATAAAAACGTTCTAGTAACATATTTATTTGACAGTTTCTTCTTTTTTGTAAATACATAGAAAGATGTAATTTAAAATTGGGCGTTATTAATCTGCTAAACATTACAGATTATTTTATGTATACATTTTAGCAAAATAAATTTTTAATACATACATGTATGTAAGTATGTAATTAAAAAAAAATTGCTTCTGCTTTTAAGGGTTTTTTATTTCTGCTAAAAAAGACTTTACAAAATTTAGTGTTCTGTGTATGTGAAGCATAGACTATTAAATGCCTTTTTTCTATCCAAACTGTAATGATATTTGGAAATAATTGAAATAAAAATTATAAAATTATAAAACAAAGACAACACCATTTTACCAAAAATAATAAGTGCTAAATCATTTAAAACACTTATTTACCTATTATTAAGTATTAATGTATACGTACTTTTCTTTTGAAATATATACAATTTTGTATAAATATATAATTAATTTTTAATTTATTTAAAGTCCTTATTTTTTTTATTTGTCTTCTAAAAGCTTTTTGAGTATTTATATTGTTTAAAGGTGTCTGATTTTATATTTCTGAAATTACATTTTATTTGTTTAAGGCATTACATATTTAAAGGAGGACCTTTTGTAATATGAGTAGTAGGACTGCACACGCTTCTGAACAGAGAAATTTGCCACAACAACAACATACTATAAAAAAAACATCACCCATTCATTAGTAGTGTTTTCAGTTTTAGCAAAATTTTTTACGCATGATACATTCTGAAAACTTATGTATGTATGTATATAATCTTGTCAAAATTAATAAGTAATGTGTATACTTTTGATAGGTCCTCTTTATGGAATGTACTGATTTTATTAATAACTATGTAGCTGAACCCCCAGGCTTCGCACGGAAGATTTTTACTTTCATAAATTTCGATTTAAACTTATAATTATTCACTGACAGCTGTCAATGTGTATGCGTGTATGCGCTACAACGTGTATTTACTGCGTTTATGAAGTCAGCACACAGTATACATACCACACACGCTCATAAGCGCCTACGTATTTGTTGTTTGTTTTTATATGGACAAAATCACATGTTGTCATAAAGAGTCATAACTCACGAACGCGTCGACCGATTTCGTGCAAACTTTACATAAACCATCTACACGACCATACGAACAAACCCTAAAAATCAAATTAATCGAATTCGGTTTGACCGTTCGTGAGTTATAAAGTGACAACACACTTGCAACAATTTTGTATATACATACATATATGTATATGTAGATAAAGTGTATGCGTGTTGAAATTCGATTTATATCATATTCATTTGCGGGCTGTTCACTTATTAAGCAACGTTCTTCTTTTGGGGCGTAAGGTTTTTGAAGATTCGTTTTGAATTAAAAAAATTATAACGAACATTTTTTTAACTGATTCGAAGGAGGGTGGTTTGAAAAAATTGTTGTGTAATATGCATGCGAATAGCCCCGTTATCAAAATGGCAAAGCTGCATACTACTTATGTACATAAATATGTACATAAATAATATATATATATAAATTGTGCAGCTAGACGCTAACGAAGATTGCAAATATATGTTTAATTTAAAAAATAAGTTAATTTATTAAAAATATAAATTTTTAACAAAATCTTTTTTGAAATCCAAACTCATAATTTTAAACAGTTTTTCCTTTTTAGCAGGTGAGAAGAGAACAAAAAGAAGGTCATCTACTTGTGCACCCCTATTGTGAATACAAAGAGAAATTTATGTTCTCAATGATTTTAATTTCTCTTCGAGAAAAATTGCTATCGTGAAGTTCACGCGATCTTTCCGCTTTCTTCTTAATTTTTTTTCCATTCATTCAGTAAAAAAAAAGAAAAAAACAATAGTAAGTCCCAAAAGGAAAAAAAAAAAAAAATTCATGTTAAAAATTGAATTGATCGTCAAGTTTTGGTAGATACATCCAAGATTTTGGAGTTGCCTGAGCGATTGCAAGCACAACAATTCAATGTACATAATTAGTTTTTGATGGTTAAATAAATTCTCTCAGGAGAAATTTTAAATGTCTTTTTTCATCGTAAAATTTTGTGAATAGGCCTTATTATGAGTGTCGTAGTCGTAGTCGAACTTTAACGACTCCCATGTAAAACATATAGCGAACGTTGCCACATTTTACAGATTTCGTCACGACTACGACACTCGTGATAAGGCACAATATGTACAAGAAGTCTTGCATGGAATTGTTATTAAGAAATATGTCGGAAAAGTGAGAAGTGCTATGTGAAATAAATCATCCATAATACGCGAAATTTTTCGAATTTTCATTTGCTATTGACGAAGGAAGAGGAACACAATTTCGGGTGAAAAGTATTCATAATAGGGATGAGTTTATTCGAACACTAATTTCAATTTGGTTGGATATTCTCATCCACAATAGCGGCTTTTGCAACCCAGCGAGTCTATGATTACAAAAGTGTAGTTTATTTATTTTAACACTGTAAAAGAGCGTATAATGCAAATGATGCGACCTTTTGAGTCGATTGCAATCGCGAGTTTGCATTTTATTGCTAGATTTAGTTTGTTGTGGTTGGAATTTAATTATATCAAATTAATGCTTGTGGCACCGTGATATAATTTACTATTTGATTAGGAACGAACTATCATATTCTTACCTACTTAGGATGTGCCGAAGTGGACGAGGACGACTTTAATACTTTCTGAATAAGTTGCTTGAATTCCTGTTTTAAAGACTGTTTAGTCACAGGCTTAACTCTCTTCTAGGAGAACAAATTATTACGCCTCTTAAGAGAGCCAAACTTTTTTTCGGCTTCCAAAATTGCCTTCTCATTACGGACAACTTCAAAAGGCAATGCCGTTGCATGAGTTATGCGGCCAGCAGCCGTATCCATTTCTTGATCGGATGGAAAGTCCTCAAAAGACATATTGCTAAAGCCAGTTTTAACTGAGTTCTTTATGGAATTCGATTGGAAGGAAGAATTGCCAAAAGATTTACCCGAGAATGATATTGAATGTTTTTGTGACATAGAAGTAGTATTGGGAGCAGCAGCATTATTAGATGATGACAACATATTTTCATAGTCTTCTTCATCATCGAATTCATTTGTGTGTGATTTGTATTTGGAACGTTGGTGTTTCTGTTTGGGTGGACACATGCTTAAAGATGACGACGATGAAGCCAAAGCTGATGTCGTCGCAAGACCGTTATTGGACGCAGACGAATGAGATTGATGATGATCACCCGAAACTTTTTTATATGAATTTCCTTTAACTTTTTGCGACAATTTAGAAGGTAGAGTTCTTACTCCAATATGAGTCTTTTTTTCTTTATGTTTTGTGGCTGTGGGTGCTATTACTGCTGGTGTGTTTGTTACTGAAAGACTGGAGGAGGAGATTGATGCCTTTGTTGAATCCACGTCGGCATTATGTTTATCATGCAAAACAACTGGCTCTTCTTCATCGTCTGGCGTAAAGTCCGAGCAACGTTCTTGAGAAATTTGTACAAAAGCATTATCAGCAATGGGAAACATATAATTTTCACTACCAGGGGAAGCACACAAATGTGGAGGTATTGTCTGAGAAGTAGCTGTGGGCAGGGTGGAAATTGTCTTTCCCACAACTGAGGAGCATCCTTGGATATTCAAAGAAATTGGCTTAAGATGGGAATTGCTAGGATTGTTCAAATCAACAATTTGTTTTGATCTTATCGATGCATTTGGAGAGGGAATCGAATCAACATCTTGTGCTTTAGATATTTTAACTGCGGAACCGCTCAAGGCATCAGCACTCGGTAATGGCGGAATATTAACATAATTAGCCAATGGAGTAACATTCACATTCGATTTTTGGGATGTAAATATATTTTTAGGGGTTTGTTGCTGGTGTTGTTGTGGAAGAGTAGCTAATGACGGTTCTGGTGTTTTGTTAATTATAATGGAGTGATTAACAGTTACCAGCTGTGGCCTGTTTTCATTTGTCTTTGGTCTCGTATATGTCTTAGAAGTGGGAGGATCAGTAGTTTTGACTTGTACAATATTGTAGTTTTTTTCACAACTAACAATACCATGTTCAACGTTATTTATGCATTTACTAATTACCTGTGGAAACGGTTCAGAACCGAACAAATCACGTTGTTCTGATGTTGATGGGCTCGTAGTTGATGTCAAAGATGTTGTTGATGGTTCAGCAAAAGAACAAATCGACGATGTCGTTGCCGGAGCAGAGGAAAGAGTAGCATTAGTCGTTATAACTGTTACCATGCCATAATGTGACGAACTTTGTATATGTTGTCTCGCTGTTACTTTATCTTCTTGTAGTAATTGTGACTGACATTGTTGTGTCATAGGATTAATAAACGGATTAAATACAGGCTCATTGAACTCATCTAGTACTACATGCTGTTGTTGATTTGATGGTTCCGTGTTAACTGAAGCAGTTTTTGCGATTGTTGAGGCAGACAACAGAGGCTTGTGAAAATCAGGAAATGTTGTTTTTATACTTTTAACTGGTGTGGATGTCCATATTTCTGGTGTGTGATTAACCGACATCTTAACATTGGCTCCCTCTGTATCTTTGTCTGTTGATTTTTTTGTGGTAGCAGCTTTATATACAAATTTAGTTTTAATTGGTCGACGCTCGGGCATTTTAAAAGGGGCCATAGCAAAAACATCAAGTTCTTTTGTAGCTTCTTGTTTATTATCGGCTTTGTCAAGTGTTTCGTGCAAAATGTTATTGTCTGAGCTGGAAGACTTAACATTCGAATCTGTGGAATCTGCCGAGTTATATGCTAACTCATCATCAAGTAGTAGCGGTTTGTCACCTAATTTATTTATAAACTCAGTGGAAGTTGGACTAAGCTCATTTTCTTCACACGTCATATTACTTGTGATCGCTGCTGCATTTTGTCCATTAGCATCTTTGTAGGCGGCCTGCAAAGCGGCAATGCGATCTTTTTTTCGCATTCGAACTTTAACAACCACCCGGCTAATGTCATCTTCATGTGTAGTAACAGATTCACACTCGGCGTGATAAGCCGATGAATTACATGTTTTAACGCTCTCACTTATGCCATCCATATCGGGTCGTTTCAATTTTGCATGGCTTCTTAAAACACTACTCATTTGATTTTCATCAAAGAAGTCATCATCTTCGGCTCGCAAATCTGAAGCCGAACCAATCGAATCAGCATCATCATTGTCTTTATTGGCTTCATCCGCTGCAGCGACAGCAGCTGCTATTTCAGCTGCCTGTTGCTGTTGTTTTTCATGCTTTTCCAAAGCAGCATTCACTTGTTGGGCTGCTTGATGAGCGGCTGAAGATGGTTTTTTAGTTGTCTTTTCTCTCAGTTTTTTCACAATAGGCACTTTAATTTGTGTTTTGTCCACTTTATGGTAGGCTGCCTGTTGTATTTTATGAATAGTGTCTGGTATATTGTTGGCAACAATCTGTTTGAAAATGGCTTTTTTTGAAGTGGTTATGCCGGAGCTGTAATCCTCTTGGAAAAATTCCGAATCAGAATCATCGGATGTGGCCAGATCATTGCTACGTAATTTTTCATATTTATTACGATCTTCTAGTGGTAACTTGACAAATCCGCCAGAAGCTAAAGCAACCGATGAGCCACTCAAATTAACTAAATCATCATCTTTGTCTTGATGATGTAAAATACTGCCTCCGTCCCCAACACCACATTCCGAATCCGTTTTCAAATTATTGATTAGGGAAGTTTTTTCTTCACTTGATACTTCCAATGTTGGAGACAAAAGCCATTTAGATGATGTTGATGATGTGGTACAACCACCACAGTAGCCACCACTTCCTAAACTGTTGGGATTTGTTAATATCGTTGTTGCGCTTGCACTACTGTTGTTGTTGTTCCCCAAAAAGTATTTGGCTGTTAAAGAAAATTAAGTTCTTTTATGTGATAAAAAAGAAATGAACTGAAAATTGTGTAAGTATGTATGTATGTGTATGTATGTATGTAAGAGAGTGGTGGGACATTTAAAAACTGTGAAGTTAGAAAGTATTAGATATAATGGAGTGTGAATAAGAGAATGAGTGAGTACGTAGATGGGTAAATAGATGATTGTTAATTATTAATATGTTATGTATGACACGTCTAGGAACATTTCTTAAACTACACATTTCTGTTGGATATACATACATAGTTTCTAAGGGAACTAAAAAGATATTTATGGAACAGGATTTTGCAAAGTTCGGTGGGATATATATACTGCATTTCTTATCCCTTTTAATTAATTCCTAATAATTTATAATGGCCATACTAAAATATTAATAGTGATGTTTGGAAAATCTAATATATAAGTTGGCCACACATTTCTTTTGTAGTACACTTTTGAATATCTTATTGTCCACCAATTGGTTTTCTTTTCAAGATTTTGTTTATCTCAAAAACCGGTTGCAAATAATGGAACAAATGGTGGAATTTCGTCCACTGGGAGGTATCCTAGTAAATGATAAATCTACGATATTAGGATACCGATAGTTCAAAAAGAAGGACATGTTGAATTATCAGATAGGCATGGCGGTCACGAACAAGCATGTTAGAAATTAATAATTTAAATTGACTAGCAGATAACTAAAACAGTTTTACGTATGCAGTCATACTTAAAATTGGTAAAAACATAATCATTAAAAGAAATACTGATTAGAAATGTTAATAAAACCTAAAAATAATTCAAATTAAGTCCAAATTTTTAGTTTCCTCTTATACTATAAAAAAAGGTAGATGAAACCAGTTTGTATCACTTGTTTTCTTTTTTGCTGAGGTTAAACGTTAGGAGACCCTATATAATTGAGCGGCTGCCTTTAAATGCTCACTTGGATTAAGTATATTATGATAACAAGCAAAAGTAAAATGTTTTGGTATTTTAAAACAGTGAATATCATACAGTCAGGTGATCTTCCCAACATGGTGTGTCTGTTCTGCATATCTGGCAAGTTTAAGGATCCCTCGAGACTTATAAAAAACACAAAATCCACAGACGTTTAGTTTAAATATTACTTAATGCGAAATGATACGAGAATGGATCAACAAAAATAAGAGATACATATATATAATTTTTTTTAATTTAGTAATATGTAAAATTGTACAACGTTTAAGGCCAATTTAAAATAAAAAATATGCATATATAGAAATACATGCATGTATGTATGTATGCATATGAAAGTAATAAACTTAAATATAATAAAAAAGAAAAAGAAAAAAAAAATACATTAGAACTGATTTTAGCTAAAAGTTAAGCAAAAATCAAACAATTTTTAGAAACTATATGTTTTTATTGTCGAAAAATAACATAGTAATATAAACATGTCGATAAAAGTTTTATATTATAAAAAAAATATATGAATGTATATTATTCGAAAAATTACAGAAAGCGACTTTTTAATTATGAATTAACATAGCTTATCGTAGGTTACCACAAGAATTCCTTGGAGAATACAATTAACATTCAAAGTTAAAAATTTAACAAGTTTTTATTAGGAAGCTGCTAATGGCTACTAAATCAGTGAATTTTATTGAAATGCAGGTTAAACTACACAGCAGAAAAATCCCTATCCCATATTGTGTGTATTGTTCAAACAATTATAATGTGGCAGCTCTACGATAAATGTGAAAAAATTTATGCGATTTGCGGCGGAATATATTATATATATATATATTTATTCCTGGGATTCCATGGAGGAACATAGGGCCACGGCGGAATATATTAAGCATTTAAAATTGTTTATATGTTTCCTTTTAAATATATTTTCAACAAAAAAAGACAAAATTAAATTGCACTGATTTAGCGTTTAACTGTGTGTTAAATTTTAACTAATTAATTATTGTTTAATATATTTTATTTTCATTTAATTCTTCGAGTGTCCAACCCGACTCTAAATGTAAAAAATTTTAGTGAATAATTTACAAAGTATAATATATATTTTTATAGCAAAAAAAAAAAAACAAAATATTGGATAATTTAAATAATAAAATTTGTCGTGTCTGCATAAAAAGTAAAATTAATTTCGTTATTTTCGTTTTTAAAGTTTTTCATAAATATAATTTTAGTTTATTTAGTGAAATATAATAGTTTTCATAATATGCATACAGTTCATTTAAAGTTAAGCTAAATATTGATTTATTGTTTCATAATTTTTTTTTTTTTTTGTATTACTATATTTTTAATTGTGAATATTGCAACAAATAATCAAAGAGTAAAGTTTATTATTTATAATAGAACTACGTAGTTATGTTTTTTTACATAAAACTTATTGTGGCCATTTAATATTTTACTATTGTATTTGACATTTATGCATAATAATTTGGATTAATACATCATATATGTAAATATGTATACAATTTATATAGAATTAATTATACATACATATGTATAAACTTTATTACTGGTATATATATATTATAGCAAAAATATTCAATCTTTTGAAGAAATAATTTATTTTTTTATTCCCTTCAACGTTATCAATTCATGGAAAAAATTGATTGCTGATTGCTTTTTATTTGTAATTTGTAGACATAATTCGTTTTTAAATATTCTATATTTAATTTATTAATTTTAATAAATAATATTTAAATGATTTAAGCTAAAAGTAATTTGTGTTTAATTTTTCTTATGTAAAGGAACTTTTCATGTTTTTGAATTAAAATTAGTTTAACACTTTTCGCGAATTAAAAAAGTTTTGCCAGAAAAAATTTTATATCTTGTTTTGAATACAGAAAATTTCAGGTGTATAGTTTCTATGGTTTCATATGCTTCAAATTACAGTTGCATTCCTCATTAGCTTTCTGATACTTATGCCAATGGAGAAATTCTATCGAAAATTTGTTGGGAACCAACTCCAACAAATATTATATTTTGACATGTTACCTCTAGAAAAGAAAATAGTTATTTGTAAAGTCAAAATATAAAATCTGAATTGATTTACAATAATGAAGCCTTTCCTGGCATAAATTTTAAAACACATATGGGTATTTCCACAGAAACGTTTACCTTCTGTCCAACTATCACAGTTGCTATTTTTTTTAACCCTAACAATCGATTTTGTTTGTCCTCTATTTTTTCAAAATTTAGTGCCACATACTTCTTTCCTTCGACACAAAAAATTAAAAAAAAAATATAAAAATCCCTAGTTTTTCTGTGAAAAAACATTTTATCTCAAGCAAGAATAGATCAATTTTATTAAAATAAAAATTCTATAATCCACGCCCGAAATGAATTACATAAATTGTATATCCTTGCATTATACATATAATTCGAAATTTAGCTAATTTTTAGTTCCTATGATACATATTTAAAATATTGCACGTGAAAGAGGCAGCCATAAATATTTTATTCTTTACATACATATATTATATATATTATCTTAGTTAATATTCTTTCGCTTTTGAATTACCATCAGACTAGGTAAATATTTTAAATATACGTAACAGGCATAGCCATCTAATAATATTAAGTCGCTTCTAATCGAAATTCAATGTTTCTTCCGTTTTAACACTTAAAATTAAAGCTAAGACCAACTTTCCTTGTCGCAAAAAATACACAAACTGGACAAAAAAAAAAAAAAAAAAACTCATCGCTTCAGTTACCGAATGATTTTGAGCATTGAAATAAATGATTTAATTTTCCCAAAATAAAATAGAAGTGTAAAATTAATAGGCGTTACTTAAATTTGTACAGTATTGCGAAAAACTCATTTTATTCTCCACGCGAAGTATTCATTAAAATAAAGAAATATATCCTCTACCATGCACCAATAATAAACTACTTTATATTTTATATGCCCGTACAAATTTAATAAAAATTTTCACAAAATAGTGATTAAACATATTTTGTCAAATATTTGCAAAGTCTGACCATAAATCCAGGAATGGAATTAATTTTATGTGCATGTCAGAATACCTAACATATCGCTCGTCCCTATCATGTCCAACTATCGAATAATTCGCTTTTTTACTTTTATGATGTTCTAATTCAATATATAAGAAAATTTTAAAAATTTGCACTTTTAGGAATGCACTAATGTTTAGTTCACAATTTACGGGTATTAAGATGGTCCAGGAAATTGCACATACAATAGATGGATATAGTAGGGACGATAAGTAGAAAGTATAATAATTGTATTGCTGAATGTTACTTAATAAATTGAATTGTATCAGAATATTATTTATTTATTGATCAATAATCAATAAAAACCTAAAAATCTTACTGTTTTGAGATAAAGAGTCACAAAAATTTAAGGTCTATTTTATTAAAAATTATCAACCTTATAGAAACTAGTTCAGATTTCTTTATTCTCTTTAAAAATTGTTCGACATTTTAAAACACTCATAAACGCTCATAAACTCGAAATACTTCATGTAAATGCTCATTTATGGCGTATGCAATCACATTCCATATGAGTTCAAAAGTGGCATAATATAAAGAATTCAAAATTAATCGCCATATAGTTTTTAGTTTTATGTAAAAAGGTTATACAAAATTCTATATGTGACAGCGCATAGAGAAAGGGACCTAAGGGTAAAAGATCAATTTTCACTTTTTTTTTTTTTTTTGATGTGGACAACATCTGAGCATCGAATGAGACCGATCCCATGCCTGAAAAGTTTTCCCTCCCAGAGATATGCGCGTTTTATGAAAGTGATGGTACACCAAAGATACACGTATTTAAATCTTTAAAATGGCTCTCCTGAACAAAACCGGTTTTTACCCTTAGGTCCCTTTCTATTTTGCGCGTCACATATATAGGCGCTTTAACTCTATAACTGCAACTCTTTTATATCCTTCGCCATACCTTACAAGGTTATATACGGTGACAATAGCTAAAATGAAAGAATCTCACCAAACAAAAATCGCTGAAACAGAAATAAATTGCAATCAGCTAAAATTAATTAAAAAGTGAAAAAACCGAGAAAACAAAAATTTCGGTAAACAGAAAAGAACGCCAAAAAGACAAAGTCGATAAAACGTTAAAGACGCCAAAACTAAATAAATAAAAAATAAATCACAAAATGGAAAAAGACAGGATTTTTCATCGGCAAAACTTGACAATATAATTTTATAGACCGTTAAAAATTATTGTACAGCCGTGTTTCGATGATTGTTTTTCGAACTCGAATTTTTTAATATTTTTTTGTTATGTTCTAAATACATTTCCCTTGACGAAATGACTAAGTAAGTGCGGGTAAAAATAACAGCGGTGGTTTTTATTGAAAAAAAAAATCGGCATATATGTATTATCTTTTGAAACCAATTAAACTTGTCGAACGTTTAAAAAATAATTTAGTACAAGTTGCCTACGATATTTTATTGTGCAAAATGTTGCATAAAATATGACTTTGTGAAGGATATATAAGATTCGTTATAGCTAAACTATGCCACTTTTGATATAGTACATAATTGTGCGATATATAAAAGAGAAATATGTTATGTATATGTATGTGTTAAAAACAGTGTTATATATATATCTATCATATTTATACTTTCATTGTTTTTGTATTAATGCAAAAACATTGTTTTTCTTTGCATTCTATATTTATTTAGAGGAAAACTTAAAATAATTATATTAAGAAGATTTATTTTTGTAAATTAATTGTGCTACGTTTTAAATTACATTGGAATTGTTAAATGTATTTTTTATACAATGATATGCCAAATAGAATTCTTGTTCAAATAATAATCATAATAATTTTTAAACAACATTTATTTCATATGGCAAAATAAAATATATTTGGGAGTAATTTTTTATAATTTGTTAGCTAGAACCACAACCAAAATTTTAATTAAAAATAATTTACAATATTATCAGTACAGTGTGTGTTAGAAATAAATAACAACAACAATCGAATAATGATTAGACCAATAAGACCAATGTTAAACCACCACTATTTGAAAGTGTTAGATTGTGTGTTGGGGGTGTGGGATGACAAAAAAGAGACGCATTATGAAAAATATCTTTTTTTTATCTGTGTTAGAGCTAGTTCAAAATTATACAGCTATTTTATATTAAATTTTAGTTTGGTAAGAACCACAATAAGTCAATATATTTTTGATTGAATAATATATTTATTATTTATACGATTTTGTATTAATAGCATGTGAATTTAAGATTCATTATCTAATTGATTTTCATCTTTGAACGAAAAAAATCATCAAGAAGGTTAAGAAGAAAAAAAAAAGAATAAAAAACGTAATCCTTTAATATTTTAATACACACATATTTGCTTTTTGGTTATGTATAATTAAGAAATAAACAAAATTAAATTAAACTGGAAAAAAGGGCTGGGAAAGAATATTTTAGAACATCAACAAAACTAAAAGAAAAATAAATGTAAAATGTCTAACAAAAATAAGGATAAAATTAAGCAATTTAGCCATTTACTAATGGACAATTTAAAATCTTAAAAAAATCATAACACACTACCGAATGAATGCCTACAGCTCTTTTGAGAGTGTTATGTGTTCTTTAAAGATTTCACACAGGCTTAAGGTTTTTGTAAAGGAGTCTTAGGGATTTATAGGCAATATTTTAATATAATTAGTAAGATATTTAAAAAATAATAACAACAATAAAAATTTATGCTTTACCTCCAGTTTTGCGTAAAGATGCAGCTTTTTCCCTTAAGCCAGGCGGCAAACTAAAAGGTGCGGAGCCAAATGGATCCTCAGGTAATGTTGGAGCTACTGCAGTATTTCCCACAGTTGTGCTAGCGGATGGCAAAGATGTCGCAGCCGTTTGTGGAGTATTAGAATTTATAGAACCAGGTATTGCAGCCATATAATTTGTTTCAGTTGGTGTAAGCGTTGAAGTGGTTGAGGCCGATTTTGCAGTTATACCTATAATTTCAACAACAAAAATCATTATTTATTTATCATATATACATACATATATGTATATAGAGTATTGCTGGATAAAACAACTGTTTGAAAAATCTGTTTGGGATAATCTTTTAGAATTCGATTGAAAAAATGCTTTTTGGGATGTCAAGAATAATAAATAGCCATTTATTTCTCAATATAATATATCTACAATAATATATCTACATATACAGACTAGTATATACTTGCGCATAAAATACTTACTTCCTTGACTTCCTCTTTGACGAATTTTATCAAATTCTGCCTCAAATATATGATCTTCAGTCATTTGTCCAAATGGTTGTTCTTCAAATGGATTCCAAGTATCAACACGCGCTGCTATAGTATTACCAAGACCAATTCCCATTCCTGCACGACTGATCTGTGATGTTTGTGTAGTAGTGAGTTCGGCATTTGAAACCGATGATTGTGTCGTGGGTGGAGCAAATAATCCCGGATTAGAACCTCCGTAATTATGTGTTGATAAACCACCATCACCGCCACTTCCAGTAGAAGAGTTTCCACTGCGACTTTTAACAGATTGATCGTACGGTGCTAGAAATTGTGAGGTTTCACTGGCAAAGGTTCTGTGTTGGTTATTTTAGCAAAAAGATTTTCATAGTTTGGGATTGGAAGTTTAGACCAGAAATAGTATTGGTTGGTGGTGCATTTAACGTGCCATGAAAAGAAATGATAAGAAATTATAAGAATAAGGGTAGAAAGATAATTTTTGTTTATATAAACGGCAAATTTTTATATGGTTGCCAAAATATCAATTCTACGAAACTCTTTGCGCGGCCTAAATGCAAAAGAAATAAATGAATTTATTTGATTTATGATATTATAAAAATTGCAATACAAAATCTATTAGAAAAAAAAACACTTAAAACTTATTTGTAATAATATTATAAACTTTTAGTTTTTTTTTTTAATTTCCGCATTTAGAGACCACATGTACACAATTTTTATAAATTTAAATTATTAAACAAATATCGAAAATAATAAAATCATGATGAATATTTGTTTCTTTTAAATTAATTAGTTTTATTATTGTTTTAAAAGCTAATTTGTTCCGACAACAAAAAGAGAAACGCCAGAACAAGCAGTTTTCACAACACTCCCTCACTCATTTGCATTGTTGTGTTTTAGTCCACATTTTTTACTTTTTAATGTTAATTCTTCGCCCTTAAGATAAGTTAAATGTGTAGGAGAAAATTTATTCCAAAAATTAAAAAAAAAAAGTTATTGCGGTGACGCAGGTTTTACCGCAAGTTTGTTGTTGCAGCAAAATTAAATATAAGAATACTTAAACGACATAAATGGTATGTAATTCATTTTCTAAACAGATGCGTTATTAGTGAATACTCACTTGTTGAAAGCAGATGTGTCACTAACATTACGACGATGTCCGGAAGCATTATTTTGTGAGGACTTTGGTGGCGAAAGCAACTGACCAATTGCATTTTCAGCACCACCAACCACACCAATATTAGTTATAGCAGCGGTTGCTGTGGTTACAGTTGTCGAATCTAATGAAGAAATATCAGTTGTAGTGTTGTTTAGCGCGCTATCGCATGTGCCGGGAGTTTCAGTACTTTGAAGATGAGCTGTAGGGGATGCTTCACTAAATGGATCTGGATAAACGGACGATTTAAAAAGACTATTTAAAATTTCGGGAGCATCGGAAGTTTTTGCTTCAATTAATGTTGCAGTTTTTGAGATTTCTGCGGTCACTTCAGTTTGAGTTTGTGGTGGAGGTAAAGTAGGCGTTATTGCTGGAAAAATTGCTTGAAATTGTTCTACTACGGGTTGTTGTTGTTGTGGCTGTGGCGATGTAATATTGTTTCGAGGTGAAGGACTAGGAGGTAAACCCAAACCCAGGGGTTTTTGCGGATTTGCAGCTGAAGACCCTTTAGGTCTTTGGCGGGGAGCAACACTAGTGCCAGACTCCAAAATACTTACAGATTGAGGCTTGGTAGTTTTAGCAGCAGCAGCTGCTGCTGATAATATCCTTTTAGCTTCAGACTCAAATGGTGGTACTACTAATTGCTCAAAATTTACTGCAGGTGATTTCTATCAAATAACCAAGATCGGACACATTAAATTTAAATTGCACATGGCAATAGTGTGTAGCTAAATATACTTACGTGCAAGTTTTGTATAGGATTTTCTTTACCGGCTAATCGAAATGCTACTTCACAAACTTGCCATATATTTGGACGCTTATCGGCATCAGGTTCCAGCATAAATTTAATTAATTGATGCATTCCTTTGGAATATTTAGAATTGTCAGGTATAGAAAAAGTACCATTTTGTATTGCAAGAGTACTTTCGCCGAATGGTAAATTAAAGAAACATAATTTGTAAAGCAAGCAACCCAAAGCCCAAACATCAGATTTTGTGGTAATGTTTTTTCCCCCATAAAGATCAACCATTTCCGGTGCTCTATACGAGAGAGTGGTGTATTTTTGGATTTCTTCTTCAACCACTGTAATACCATGCTGTATAGGATTCAATATTTTAGCAGTTGCTGAGCCAAAATCACATAAAACAAAATTTCCAGCATCGTTTTGCAAAATGTTTTCCACCTTCAAATCACGATGAATGATGGGAGTTTGACAGTAGTGAAGCCTAGAAACTGCTTCAGCTATATCACAGAATATTGTCAAAACCTCTTGCTCTGTAAAGCCAACTTGTAAACTGTAATAACAAAATATTTTGTTAAGTACATATGAATATACATATAATATATAAATATGCAAACTAACCGTGCATTCATCATGGCCAGCATATGATGTTTACAATACGGCATCAATAGCAAAACCTCGCAAACACCATTTCCAGTTGGTGTTATATTTGAGTCGACGTAACCAATAATATTTTTATGTCCACTTAAATTACTCTGAAGAAAAACAAAACCAATTTTTAAAAATTTATTCAATTGCATAAATTAAGATGTTGTGTGTTATGATTAATGAATCATAACACACATAAACACATGATATTTAAGACAAATACTTACCGCTATTTGTATTTCTCTTTTAGCCACATTCAGATCATGCTCATTGTTAACATACATACGCTTGAGAGCGTATTTGGCATTGCCTGTATTGGCTTTTGCCAGGAATACCATTGCGAACCCACCTGAGAATAAAAAAGCAAAAAGGAAAATAAAAAATAATCAAATTATAATTAAATATTTAGAAAAATTTTGATAATTAATTATGATAGAATAGTTCACGTTGATAGTGGCAAGTAATAAATATATGAAGACTATTCAGCATATGATTGCAACAGAGCCTTAACTTAAAAAAGTAATTTTTCATCAAACGAGTGCAATGCTTTAAATTATCTAATAACTTAATGCTAGAAGACAATGTTATTTTTCTACAAAAAGTTTAATATATAAAATATTTGGATGACATTCTTACATATTATGAAGAACGATATGACAATTAATGTTCCATATTATCTCAAAAATCTGATTTTTTGAGTTAAGGCTCATTTGCAACAAAGGGTCGATATGCATTGCGAAATATTACATAGCTGCAAATTGTAAGAAAAAAAAAACGGCTATATGATAAATTATATGATAAATTTCGAATTAATTTCGCAAATTCTTTTCCAAATTTAGAAATGTATTTATTTGAGTTAGTTCAAAAAGTTACGATAGTCTTTTTAAATATGCTTATTTTTTAGTAACTCATTTATTATTAAGTTAATAATGAAAACATATTTTAAAAATGTATCATACTTTCACGGCGAATCGACCTATCAAAAACAACAAAGCAAAATATAAATAAAACAAATTGAAATTATGTACTTAAAAGATAAACTGCTCCATAACGATATGAATGACTGAACGAACAAGAGCGAGCTAATGATGGGAATTTACTTTGTTTAAACAGAAACAATAAAATTTGCACGCAAACGTTATTTAGTACGAATAATAAAATTTTAGGCTGCAATCATAAAAAATTTAACTAAAATATATTTTTAAATATATGTAAGTACATATGTATGTATCGGGTGTTTTTTATTGAGGTATAGAACTTCGAATTGAAATAAAACACAAGAAAATCGTTTTAATGTCCATCAATTTGGCTTTATTGGAAGGATAATTTTATGCCATTAATGTTTAAATATGATTTCGGGCATGTGGCCGCCGCGCCTGGCTCGAATAAAGCCAATTCTACAGGTCCAATTTTCAACCACTTTTTCGAGCATATGGGACCGTATGTTGGCAATAACGCCACGAATGTTGGCTTCCAAGTCCCCTAACGTTTCTGGTTTGTTGGCGTAGACGAGCGACTTCACATATCCCCAAAGAAAATAATCCAATGGTGTTAAATCACACGATCTTGGTGGCCAATTGACAGGTCCATTCCGCGAAATTATGCGCTCATCGAATGTTTCCTTCAATAAATCGATTGTGACGTGCGCTGTGTGGCATGTAGCGCCGTCTTGTTGGAACCACAACTCATCCACATTCATGCCATCCAATTCGGGAACAAAATAGTCGGTTATCATGGCTCTATACCGGTCTCCATTAACGGTAACTGACTCTCCAGCATTATTTCGGAAGAAGTATGGCCCAATGACTCCACCAGCCCATAGAGCACACCAAACAGTCAGTTTTTGTGGATGTACACCCCACCCATTATATATAGAAATATGTATTTAGTCCATTATCATTTTAATTATAAAAAAAAACGTGTGGCACTCGGGGACTGCCGTGGTAAAGCTATTGCATAGCATTTTTTTATCAACTTAAGCAATTATAATTATTTGTGTCGAGAGAAAATGGTTCCTCAGGCCGTGGTCCCAGTCTCCATCGATTTGGACCATTTCGAGATCCAATAAAGCCACAATTTTAGAAAAAAAAAATCCGAATAACGAAAAAAGCTGCCAGCTGTGCAAAATAAATAAAAAAGTACAGAAATTTGATAACCGGAAATATGTGGTTCAATGGCGCTGCTATGAGTGGGACATTTAGCTGGGTGATTGTTGACTAGGCTGATTAGTGAAGACATTTAATTTTGTGGGATTAGTGTTATTTATGGAATCAGTGTATTGTATTTGTGGAACTAGTCTTAGGTGTTACGGAATTTCTTGATTCGGTCGCCGCGCTCAAAGAACGCGATAAAAGCTATGCAATAGCTTAAAAATCATATTAATCTCTCCTTTCGGAATATAGTCAGCTATTTTTTATTTCGAAATTTTTCTTATAATTGGAATTCTGGCAGATTTTAAAAAATATTAAATAAAAGTCATGAATTTCCCTTAATTTTTTAGGAGCTTACAACTATTTAGTTATGTAGTTCGAAGACCCAGCTGTGTCATTATTTGACTCTAAGCATTATATGTGACGCACAAATAATTCTAATAAATAAATGCATACACACAAAAATATAAAACAATATCAACAATGCCACATTAACTTGTTTCTATTTTATTTATTATATCTGTAGTAGTTACGAGGGGAATAATTGTTGAAATATTGAGACGGAAAAGTATGCGTGACCTTCATTTCAATTCAAGTTGTTGCAATTTAAGGCGTAAAAGCAACAGTAAACTGATTCATTCTAACAGAACCAATCGCATGTAATATTTAGCACTTTAAAGCTCTGTAAAATTAGATAAAAATATAATCATAATTAATATTAAGCGGGATAGTCTGTAAAGTGCTGCAAGCGATCGATTAAAACTAAGTTAAAGTTAGAGGAAATATTAAATTAAATTATGCCAAAACTGGTAGAAAAGGGTGTTTGTGACTTTTTAATATAACAAACAACAAATTTCACATAAGAATATATCAAATCCTGGCTTTTAAATGTAAACAAGAAAAACCAAGATTTTTGTTAGAAAATAAAATATTAATACTAATTAAAATTTATTATAATTAATATGCTTATTAAATTTTTACTTCTCGTAGGTGTTAAATTTTTATTTAATTTAAATATAATTTTTTTTTATTATTAATAATTTTTTTAAACATGATATGTGGTTGAAAAAAAATAAATTACACAAAAGTAAAAAAAAAAAAATAAAAAAGGGCCTTACACTGAAAAATTAAAAATGGCCCCAGAAATTTCAATGTTGTTTTCAATTGAAAAAATTGAGGCGGTTTTATATTTTTTAATTTGGCCATTTTATCAATTTTTTCATCTTTATTAATTTATTGATTTATTTAATCGCCAATGGATTACAAATATCCTTACAGGCTAACATAACAATAAGTTAATTTGAACGTATATTTAACACGTCCTTATTTTCTAATAACATTTTAAAACTATCCTCAGACAAAGAAAAATCTATTTTAACAATTTTATTCAAATTGTTTAAAGTATTTAGTGAACGTAATACAGGTTCACGCATAGCATAATTGGTACAATGCGTCGATATATAAAATAAATTATTGCATCTAAAGTTTTTAAAAGGAACACAAAATTTAATCATATTCAATAAGTATTCACAATCGATGAAGCCATTAATCAATTTATAAATTATCATTACAGAGTGAATAGTTCTCCTTAAAGAAAGAGGCTTTAATCCTAAAAGCAAGCAACGAGCATAATATGGGGTTTGCGACAAAAAGATTCGATTGTTACGAAGAGCAAACTTAACAAATTTCTTTTGAATTCTCTCAATTCTATTCGTATGGGCGCCGTAAATGGGATTCCATACAAAAGAACAATATTCCAACTTAGAGCGAACAAAAGCAGTATACAATATTCTTAACGTCATATGATCTAAAAAGTCTTTACAGTTTCTTCTTATAAATGCACATGCAGAATAAGCTTTAGGAATTATGTAGTCCAGATGGGCATTAAAATTTAGCTCACAGTCCAAAACAATGCCAAGATCGATCATTTGGCTGACAACTTTTAAATTCATATCACGTAATTTGTACTGGAAAACTTTACGGTTGCGAATATTCGGCTTATGAAAGGACATTTGGTAACATTTATTTATATTTAAAGTTAAATTATTGATAGCACACCAGGAAGATATTCCATTGATACAGAAAGTAAAGTAAGAGCATCATTTTCAGAACTTATTTCCTTAAAAATTTTGAGGTCATCAGCATATAATAAAAATTGGCAGCCTGAAAAGGACTTCCCAATGTCATTTATAAAAATTAAAAACAACAACGGACCTAATATACTACCCTGTGGTACACCAGAAGTAGCAGTATACGGCAAGAACATAAAATTTTCCAAAACAACTGTATATTTCCTATTTGTTAGATAAGACCTCAACCAATTAAGAAATGTACCATGAAAGCCCATCTTATTAAGTTTGAGGCAGAGTATATGCGCAACCTTATCAAACGCTTTGCAAAGGTCCATGAACATTGCATCAACCTGATTATGTCTTTCAAAGACAGAAATACAAAAGTGATGGAAGATTGCGCAATTTGCCCCTTACTAACGAAAAAAATATATGTATGTACAATGGGACCAAACGGAAAATTAAAAATTGTGCCAAAATTTAGGAAAAGTTACTACAAGTTTAAAAATAAAAAAAATGGTCCAAAATTTGGTATTGAAAACAACAATGCGATCTTTGGGGTCATTTTTCCTATTTTTTCGTGCTATTTTTTTTATTCAGGTCATTTTTTATGAACCAAGATTCACTTGAACAGCCGAAAATATCAGTAACATGTATTTTTTTTTTAAATTTACATACTGCAGCTTACTATTGTTTGCTAAAATCATTGAAACGTTATTATATAGCACGAACAAAAGGGAGCTAATTCTCCATAAAAAGGTCACTAAAAATTCGTCTTACATTTAAAATATCGATTTCTTGAGCTATTAAATGTAATAATAAATGCATAGGCACATGCACATAAATGTGTATAATGCAGCTTTCTCATCGATCGTTATTTTTTGTCTGCTTACATACGTATGCGCTCGAGAATATATGTAAGTAGTTGGGAAGAATTATATTTACTCCACTATTAACAAAATTATAAATTTTAAAAAAGTTTGTAGTTATAAAATCAATGCTTTGTTTTGAAAATTTTCCGATTGAAGGAGCGTTTGTCTTGTCTATTGCTATCTAAATTGCCTTCATAACCGTTCAAAACGTTGTTAATCCAAAAGGATAAAAACGACGGAATTTAAATAAATTTTTAAGCTTCGAAATAAGATAGTTGGGATTGTGATATTCTCTTCTTGAAATAAAAACCTTAAATACGTTTTAGTACATTTAGAAAATTCGAATTTACGAAAGGTAAAATAATATTTAAACTTAAATGATAAAATATTTCATAAAATTTGTTGCAAGAAAATTATGTTAATCGGACCATTTTTTGACAGTTCTAAGCAACCTTATTTGCATCTCCATGCTTGCGTTAATTAAATTATTGTTTACTAAAAAGTTCAAATTTTTTGTTGTCTCTTACAATACAACTAGCTTTTTTTTAGTATAGAAAATATTTTCAAAACTTGTAGGTATATTTTAAGGCATTATTATATGTACTATTTTGAGAAAAAAAACTAAAATAGTGATTTTTTTAAACTTGTACAGCGCAAGCACTACCTTCGCCAAACTTACAAATGTGCCTCAGAGTTGGCTTGTGCCCCGTGCATAACAATTTACCTACTCATCTTGACATAGCTCATGGTACGACTTCTCTAATTGACTATTTCCTGGTCAGCAACAGTTCCTTAATTATCAAATCTGGTCAATTTGTCTGTCCTTTCACAAACTCTTATCATAGCTTTATATATATAGCGTGCAATGTAAAAACGGAATTTATTAGTGAAGTGCGTGAGCTTAAAAATTACAATAGAATTGATTATGACCAATTCCTTTCGCATGTATACCAGTTCGACAGTTCCCTTATTCTTAATACGAGCGATGTTGATGTACAGTTAAATGCTTTTAATCAGTTGATAAATGAACTTCATGGTATGGTTCCTACAACCAGAATAAATTGCAATCGCAAAGTTTTTGATTTTATGAAATGTAGAAACATAGTCTACGCTAGGTCCTTGCGAGACTTGTCTTTTCGGGCATATTGTAATAACCCATCTGATATGAACTGGAGAACTTATTCTAAATGTAGAAATAGAGCTAAGACTGTCATAAGGAAAGAACGAAAAAAATTTGGAATTCGTTTTTTCGAAACTGATGATAGCAGACTAATTTGGAGTAGACTAAATAGTCTCGGATGTGTGGGTAAAGACGACAGTCCACTGTGTTCGATCGACGTTGAATCTTTAAACAATAAATTTCTGAGTAATTTTAATCAAACAAGAATAAATGACTTTAACTTTGATTGTTTTGTTTCCGAACCCGAATCTTTTTCGTTTCGGACTGTTTCCGAAGACGAGTTGCTGTTAGCTATAAAACGGATTAAATCAAATGCCATTGGTCATGATTTGATTCCCTTAAAGTTTATTAAGATAATTTATTCTCTTGTTTCTAACTTGTTGATATATATAGTTAACACAATTCTAACAACGTCATGTTTTCCAAGACTGTGGAAGTTAGCGAAAGTCGTACCTATCCCAAAAAGTGGGCGCTTTGATATTGACAATTTAAGGCCAATAAGTATACTACCGTCACTATCTAAAATAGTTGAAAACTTAATTAAATTTCAAATTCTTGCTTATGCAAATCAGACTAACTTATTACATCCTAACCAATTTGCATTCAGAAATAACTATAATACCACCTCGCTTTTAATTTCTTTAACTGATTCGATAAGAAAAAACTTAAATGAGCGCATGTCTTGTATTATGGTTTCCTTGGATCTTAGTAAAGCATTTGATTGCATTGATCATTACCTTTTATTGTGTAAACTAAAAATTAAATATAATTTTTCTTCATCTGCCTGTAAACTTATTTTTTCATATTTAAGTGATAGATCACAGTATGCAGCAATAAATGGTGAATGTTCTAGCGTTGGTGCAGCTACCTCTGGGGTACCCCAAGGCTCTGTTTTGGGGCCTTTACTATTTATAATATTTCTTAATGAATGTATCGATTTAATGTCAAATGAGTTTTGCCAGTCTTTTGTCTTTGCTGATGACGTGCAACTGCTGTTTAAAAATAACGTTATTCCACCTAACTCATTTGAAGAGTCAATAAATGGGCATTTGCTGGCAATTTCAAATTGGATGAAAGATAATAACCTATCTATTAACCCAGTAAAAACCAAAGCCATCCAATTTGTGTTTCGTCGCCAGGTAGTTCAAAGTCCAAATATTTTTATCATGGGTAAGGCTATTCAATTCGTTGACGATTTGAAATGTCTTGGTGTTTACCTAGATCAGCATCTTTGTTTTGAACGGCATGTTAGTCAGATTTCTAGAAATGTGTTTTTAGTATTGAGGAGGCTTTACTCCCTAAATTCTTATATGCCGCTACGTATAAAAAAAAGAGTAGCTAATGCACTCCTTATGACTAAAATAAATTACTGACTTGAAATTTTTGCAGGTTCTTCAAATGGCAATATGGATAGACTGAGGATAGTTTTCAACAGAATTCTGAGATTTGTTTACAGTCTTAGAATACGAGATCATGTTACTAACTATGCAGTTGACTTTATCGGTTGTACCTTTAATAACTATGTACTTCTGCGCACTTTATTGTGTTTCTTTAAAGTTCTAAAGCTTGGTGTTCCTCCTGACCTCTGTGGGAGATTTAATTTTCTACATTCATCTCGTAGTCTGCAAATTGCTATTCCCCTTATTATTTATGAAATTTTCTCACTTTCATTTATGATTAGAGTTGCAAGAACATGGAACACTCTACCTTTGGAGCTAAGAAATTTTTCTGTTTCTACTTCTGTTTATAAGAAGAAACTTTTATCATACTTCAAGCTCTAGCTGGGACTTGCATTTTTTGCATTTTTCTTTTTCATTTATATATATTTGTAATTCGAGATGACGTTGTTGGTATCGGAAAGCTTGGCTGACTTCCAAAACGTTCGTATACAAAGTTTGTATACAGTATTGCTACTGTATTTAAATCACATACATATGCAAAGTTCCGAAACAATGCAACAACTATAAAACCGATGCTTTGTTTGCTTTCTTACTGCGTTAAAAATACTTGGCGGCGGCGTTTTGAAATGGTATGCATTGTATAATTATTGTACTGCGGCGTTATGAAATGTGATGCTTTGTTCAAACACAAAGCAATTGACGTTTTGGAAGTCAGCCCTTTATAGATATTAAATATAAAAGTATGATGAAAAAAAAATTTTTGAATAATACCATTGTATCATTATAGTAATTATACTCCTTTATTAATTAGATATTGTAAATATTGCATAACCTTATAAAAAAAACCGCCTTTTTTGTATATATGTACATATTTATATGAATAAGAAATACCTTTTTTTAACTATAATGCATTTATTATTGGTCTTAAAGGCTTCCAATGTATTTGTGATGATGAAATAAATAAAATAAATAAATAAAAATGTCTTGGATTTCATCATAAATCCGATCAGTATTTAATTTAATTCAAAAATGAAGAAAGTCTGTTAAATATACCAAGTTTTGTGTGTAAAAGGAGTTTTACAAAAACTAAAATTCAACTAACTTTATTATCTTTTATATTTTACTCTATAAAGTAATATATATGTACATATGTACATACAAATGTATGTATGTTTGAACATGGACAAGGTTATTGAAATAAAACACATAAATACATGTAAGCAGAAAAGAGAAGTGAATTACAGGAAATTAATTCAATCTAATTGACGTCAAGATTGAATTTTCCATTTAACCTTAAAAAATTAGAATGATGTAAAATGTTTTGCATTTAATAAGATTCAAAATTTTAAGAAGTATAAAATCGCAAATTTAAAGGGATAGGTATTTTATATATGGAGAGGAGCCATGCCTTCGTGCGAAACCGAAGACAATTTCTGTACTATGCATGATATAGTTAATACATAATACCAAACCAGATCTTTTAAATAAAAATAAAAAAAATAATATATCATTTTAGAAGAACACTTATAAATGAAGGTATAAATCTTCTTAAGGTTGTGTAATAATAATAAAAAAAAAAAAAAAATCGCATTATTCCGATAAGTAATGAGTGATTAAAAGTTTTCGAAAAATGTCAACACATCACGTATTTCTTATAAAAGTTAAGAGGAGAATAATGAATTGATAAGAAAATCTTTTTGTGGTAAATATTATAAGCGTTTTTTATTGCGCAGAAAAAATATTTTAATCAAAAGCGAAAACGAAAAAAATTATTTACCGGCTCATTGTTTAATTTTATCTAATCTTTATTGAAACAAAAAAATACTAAAATTTTTATTTATTTTATTTATATTGAAATATTTTAAAGATTACCTAATTGTTTGGTACAATTTGCACTATTATTATTGTATTTTCTTTTTACTTACCTTCAGCCAATACATCCTCAATGGTGACCGTGACACGTCCTACCGTAAAAACTTTACCAATAAAACTACTATTGGTTTCCTTTGCGGAAGAAATATTATGATGTGATTCAAGTTTTTCATTTTTATCAAATTTCGAAAAGATTTTCTTCATTTTGTCCGACTGAACAAAATAATGTTTATATTTTTTCCGTCAGGTTCAACCCGTATTTGTGACTCAGCTTATTTATGAGTTTACAACAACTTTCCAAGTTAAAAAATGTTTACAGAAACAGTTTAGTATTATAAAATATACATTAAAAAAACTTCAAAACGGTTAATAGATTTTTATGGTTTATAAATAAATTAAGACGTTCACAATAACTTGCCACTAAAGTGAGCAGTTTTGTTTTTCTTTTCTTGATGGCAGATATGTGCGTCGACGTCGGCGTCAATATTTTTCTTTCTGCCTGTAAGACGTTGACGGTCAACTTGCAATTTATTGATTGTGCCAAGTATGCAAAATCAAATAAAATAAAAAACCAAGAGGTAAAATAATTGTAAAATTTTACTTAGTTTTGCAATTGCTTCATTTTCATCTTTTTACACAAATCTTGCAATTACTTTAAATTTTTTATCTGCGCAATTGGGAATGAAAAAATAAATTTATTTCGTTTATTTCATTAGCAAAATATTTTTCACATTTTTTTTTTACATCTGGTCATTACAATTTTCATTGATTTTTCGCATGTTGCTCATTAAATGCTTGCGAAGTATTTTTTTCACATTATTGTACACATAATAATTAATATTTCAGGAAGCATTTTACAATTATTTTATAAATACTAATAGATTTCACAAAATTTTCCAGCAATTCCACAAAGGAGAAATTTACACAAAAAACTATCAAGAAAGTTGACAGTCAGTGATGCCAACTCTTGCAACATCAAAAGCACTGTGAGCCCATGGAAATAGGGTAAAAAAGGGTAAAAATGAAAAAAATTTCGGGTACAAAAGCACTAACATAATTTTGTTTTGGGTCTGGTGGATTAAAAGACAGATCTATCGCTTTTTCATTGCTTTTTGTGTGACTTTTTCGGAGTAAATCGCTTTATCGTGCATTTATTTCACAATTACAACAAATAAAATATGCTTTTAATTCATCTTTTGCTGATCTAAGCCACCTTTTAAAAGCTGCATCATTTTCCCAAGCTTTTCTATAAGAATATAAGTATTTGTTTTTCGATCTAAGGGAAAGCCATTGTTAGATGATGAACTTTAACACATATGAACTTTAACATCAATGAAGAACTTATTTTTAATAACTGTGCAGCTTGATAATAAACAAGGCACTTTCTTGCTTAAATTTGCACAACAAACAAATCAAAGGATATGCACTAATATTGAAAGTAAGATCACTGCTAAACAAATAAATCATAAAAATTTCTGAACGAATTTAAAAAAAAAAGATGCTTGAGAAATTCTTGAAATCAAACTCTTAACAGTTTGCGAGTACTAATCAAAATATAGATGCAAATTATACGCCGTTGGTTAAAAAAAGTATTAGGTGTGTTTAAAGAATAGTAGGAAAATGGTTCAGTGTGAAAAATGTTGATTATTTAAAACGCACCTAAAAGCACCGTGAGAAATTCTTAAAAGCACTATAAATACCCGCTTTTCAAAAACGGGTATTTAACAAAATTTCGGGTATTGCTGAAGTAAAAAATCACCAAAAAATACCCGAAAAGCACCAAAATGGCAACGCTGTTGACAGTTGTTAGCTAAGTGTGGGCAATCACGCGATTTTTTTAAATGCACGCCTTTTCATTATGTTTGAATTCGCTTTGGTTTTTCCATTGTTGTATTTCTGGAGCAGCTAAGACGAATTTAAACCGAGACGAATTACACCAGGCGAATTGAAAACTATTCAATTTGCTTTGCTCTTACAAATGCAGATGTGCTGTCAACAGCACTTGTTCCAATTAATATTATTAATGTACCATGGTATTATTGTACCAAGTTAATGTACCTTGACTACGCCACAGAAGAATAACCGGACATAGAACAACGATCGTATGTCCTAGGAAGGATATAATAACACAATATAGAATACAACTGTTTTCTAAAGAACTCGCAACTGAAAATGGCAAGTATAAGCAATTGCTATTGGCCAATACTGGAATCCTTACATTTTCCTGTGGTTGGGGGTGAGTATGAAAGGTTTTCATCTAAAAATATAAATACAGAATTTTTTTTTATTTGAAAAGCTCCAAAGGATTCTACTTTACTGGAAGAAGAGCGTATAAAGACCAACTTGGAAATCTTACAGCAGTTCATTAAACTTACTCCGGATGAAGTAGTCAAAACCATAATAATGGATAAACAGTTGAATATTAAACATCAAAAAATAATTGAAAATACAGATGACTACTTCGTATACTGTTTATATTCTCTTAAAATGTTACTTGGAATTATAACTACTTGCAAATTATCGAGTGACACAAAACAGGACTTAATTCCGGAAAGACATAAATCATTAATAATCTCTTGTATAGCGGATGTTGCCAAATTTGGTTTCGAAAAAAATTTAAATCGTTTTCGCACACTAGAAAACACCTTACCATCAAAGTGGACAGGGACTAAAAGCAACATTTTTCAATTGGAATTTCTGGTGGAGATATTTTATCCATTCATGCTTCTTAAAGAGTTACGTGTTGGGAGATCCTTGGATAAGGCACAAATGTGGTATATGGCCTCCATCTTTAGTCTACTTATAGCTAATAACGAAAAGGAAATTTATTTGGATCATTCAGATATTCTCAATTTGAATGCTAAATTAGGTAACCTGTGGCTAGAACATTCCAAGAAATCGTATTTCCGCAATTTAATGATGATGTTTGCCTGTTCAAAAGATAAAATAATATACAAGGAAATGCTATCCAAACTTTTTTCTCCAAATGGATTTGTTGCCTTACTATTCGCAATGAAAGAATCCGGTCATAATGAAAAGTCGCTGGAGGAAACTGTATCGAATCTAGTAGCTCAACCGAGTTACTCGGTTAGAGCACAGCACTCGCTTATACAACAAATTTTGCAGTATCTTGAAACTTTTCTAAACAAAAACTTATCCGTACCAGTGAGCACGGTGCTTTTATCGCTTAGAAAACTGTATGATAATAAGCCGGAGAATAAAGAGTTTATCAAGAAATGGCTGGCAAAACAAATGGAGCCATTAATAAAAGTAGAAATGTCTGAAATGATTGCCATGGATTGGCTGAAATTCGCCGATTTTATATCTTTAATATATCACCTTTTCTGTACCTCTTCCATAGCAACTCTACCAAGCGAGTTATTAGTACCTTATCTACCTCTAATACTGGAACTTTACAGTCAATTAGAATGCCATACAAATCAGACCGGTGTAATAAATCATTTTAATTCCATTATATTGAAAATACTGAATAACCGCTCCAAGGAAGATCTTAAAAAGATAATTGAATGTGTGATTTTCAAATCGTATCCTGATGAATGGCTGCAATTGTCTCCTAATATTCAAATTAGAGAGAATCCTTTAAACATGCAAGAACTTAAACTCAGTATAATCGATAGTGAATCGGGCAGTAAATTTGCTTTAGCAAGTTTGATTAATATACTTAAGAACTCATCTTATAATTTGCTACTATATACTCACTTTTCGATATTACTTCAGTTGGTGCCCGCTGTAATCATCGAAACGAATTCAGTAGCAACTAGTAACACAAATATAGATTTATTAACAACAGAAGAAGATATTTATAATAAAATATTAAAGGATTTTTCACTTATGTATGAGAGTAAAATTCAAATTATAAAAGGTTTAGAAGCACTTGTACATCACAAACCACTCAAATTTTTAATCAATGATAACATAATAAATCTTTTGAAAGTCCTACAAAATATTTTAAAGGCTTGTGTTGAAACATTCTGTAAAGATAATTGCCAAGCTGAAACAAATTCGGAAGTTCTCACGATTTTAATTATTTTGATTAGAGAAATTGTTGAAAACTCTTCTACGACCGTTGAAGATTTGCAAACAAATTTACTTAAACCGCTAAAAACACTAGAGTCTCAAATAGACAATGAAAACCTGAAGTACCAATTAAATTGTCTTTTGAAGGTCATAGAAGGAGAGGAATCGTGCAGTAGCAAACATTTTGATACATCAAGAAATGATTTTGAAGAAGCTCGCTCTCTAATCGAATCTAATGAATCATATCTGCAAGTGCAAGGTATTGAAGTGATGATAAAACTGGTCAAGGAACGTGATGTTTGTACTGTTTCAAATGGTCACATGCTGACAGCATTAGCCCTAAATACACTCAAATCGCCAGAATCATACACATTTTTAAATTGTGTAAGATTATTTGTGGCTTTAGTGAACATAAACGAATCTGAAATTTTGCAACTTTTAACGGATGAGTACACAAATGAAGCAGCAGCCACGGATTATAGATTAGTAATTGGTGAGGCTATATTAAAAATATCAATAGAACTGGGTAAGATTTATTTCCTAAGTTACATTACAAATAATGATTTCCAACATGTTTTCAAGGACCATTATGCTATAAATATAAAAGCATACTGTTAAATACTTACATGGCTGGGTGCCGTTCTCCATTAGATGAATTTCGCTTTTCAGCATTTGCAAATTTATCCCAAATGTGCCGTCAATTAACCTACCAAGTTCACAATTACTTCGAAGAGGTAAAAATTGTTGAGAAATGTTTTTTTTTATAGTTTTTTAATGACCGCACTATTTTTTTCCAGCTACTAAATCTAATAGACTGTGAACTGAGAAGCGGAAAGTATTTACCGGCCAAAAGAGCTGCTGTTATGGTTTTAAGTGACTTGTTAGCTGGCATGGACAATCTTTTCGATTACCAAGAAATGCTTTTGCCTATTTATCGCCTGTTGAAATACTTAGCGGCCTCAGAGGAAAATGACGAGAAAATACGTCTGCATGCATCAAATGGTTTAATGTGCTTGTCTGAAAAGTGCAAAGAACTTTTGAATGCAACCATAGAGCAGCCCCAACTAGAAAAGGAAATCAAAATTATGGGCATATACGAAAAAACCAAAAATGTGTCAATAAAACCAACCGGAACTATTTTGTGAAATTTTTAAATTTTTTCTCATAATTTTATAGATTCTTGTAAAGAAGGTTGGAGTTTTTGTCATAAATAACCCCACATTTACAGAAATGCAAATTCCTCTATCAATTTTGTAATGCAAAAATAAAAAAAAATATATTATTAATGCTTTGGTAAAAATGTAATACAACTAACAAATGCATTGTTTACAAAAACCTGTAGATTAACATAATCGTGTTTAGAGTAATATTCATTTTCCAATTTTGAATTCCTCCTCAATTTTATCAGCAACCATTTTCGCTATAGCCAAACTACTAGTGGCCCCTGGTGATGGTGCATTGCGACAATGTAATACTAGTTTTGCTAAAGGCCCAGAACCTATTCCACGATCGAATACAAAGTCGTCAACTAAGTTACCATCCATATCCAAGGCTTGGGCTCTTACACCAGCTGGTCCACGGCTAACATCATATTCAGTGATATCTGGTATAAATTTTTGCAAATCTTTTATCTGTAGAGGTATAAAAGCCGACTTGGACATTTCCTGTAAACCAAAGCCTATATATTTAGCAGCCATTTTAATGAAGCCTGGATAGCGCAAGGCGTCGAAAAGCTCTAGTAGATTAATATCATTCCATCTAAAAGTGTATTTAATATGTATTCAATTAAAATATAAGTATACTAACAGGATTTTTATTGATATACATAAAAAGTTTTTCTTACTTATAACCTTCTCTTTTAAATGCCAAGACCGCATTGGGACCCAACCACACACTACCATCCATACGCGGTGTAAAGTGAACACCCAAGAAGGGGAATCTAGGATCAGGTACTGGATATATGTTACCCTTTACCATATGACATTTTTCTTTAGCCAAAAGAAGATATTCACCACGGAATGGTAATATTCGAGGAGACCGCGAGCATCCTGTCAACTCTGCCAATAAATCCGACTGTAAGCCTCCACAAGTTAAAACGTTACGAGTACGAACTACATGATGCGACCTGTCACCATGTATGGTAACGGGATAGTCCGCCGAGCCAGATTCCGAGAATTTTTTTACCTACATTAAAAGTTGTAGCATTAAGTTTAGTAATAAATTTTTAGTTTTTTTTCCAATCTACTTTGAAGTCCAAAAAAATATCTCCACCTGCTTGTTTGAAATCTTGCCCATAATACTGGGTAACTAGCCCCCAATCAACAATACCGGTTTGAGGGCTCCATAGGGCCTTTACACCCTCACAGTAAGGCTCAATATCTTGAATTTTATCACCATCTATTAACTGTAAATCGGGCACATTATTCTTAGTGCCCCTTTCGTGAAGATCCATCAAACGTGTTACTTCCACATCATTGGTGGCCACTATAAGTTTGCCACATTTTTTGTAAGGTATTTTCTTCTCGTCCAAATATTTGTATGCTAGATGTAAGCCCTGGACACAAAGTTTAGCCTTCAGTGTGCCAGGTTTATAATAAATACCAGCATGAATAACGCCAGAATTATGACCGCTCTGGTGAGCTGCAAGCTTATCCTCTTTTTCCAAAATAGCAATTTTGAGGGATGGATGCCTCAGTAATATTTCTCTTGCAGATGCCACTCCCACAATCCCACCACCAACAACGACTAAATCGTATTCTCTACAATTAAAAATTTTAATTATTAATCCATATGAATGTATTATACAATTATTTGGTATTTATTTTTTTGTTATTGATATTATGCAAATTACCTGCTCTTTTTCTTATGCTGCCACCTCTGCTGCCGGATTGCATTGCCTAGCGGTAATTTAAACTTTAAGGGTTGCCTGATATTGTTGATCAAAAACGACATATTTACTAATATCCTAGATTCCTAATAATTTTATGACCTTGTGTAACCTTGATTGGTGGTTCTTATTGGAATTTTTTTCTTAATTGATAAATTATGCAGGTATGGATGGATGGATGTTAGTAACTTGTATGTACGTAATTTTTCATGAACAATAATTTTTTCGGCACAAAAAATGATAACGATGTTACTATTTAATATTTCTAACTGCTGTGCAGATGATAATAACCGTCAGACGAACATTATACTTGTTGGATTTTCGTTAATCTCTCCCGTTTTGTTTTGCAATTTTTTTATTTTTATCATAGTATTAACTTACATATATGTATGTATATTCGCATATCCAATCATACACACACACATCGTTAGAGGGCAAACAGAAAAATAAACAGCTGCAGTATGTTAACAGGAATACAGGGTGTCCGGTTTTCCATAGCCGTATAGTTCTGTAAAATAGAAAATGAGTAGAACATTACATATAAAAAAATGCTTCTTATAACTATTTCCCAAACATAATAGAGAAAATAGTAAGATTCATATGACACGCCAATATATATTGTTAAGTTGATAAAAATATATGTGGATCGAGTCGCACAAAGTATATAGAGCAAAATATTATCTGCTGCAATGGCGATGCCCCCTTTCATTTGTCTTATTTAGTTATCAGTTTCAAATGAATGAATTGTTGTCGTAAAAAAAAGTAAACAAATAAAATTGCAAATGGTATAGAGTTAATAAATTGTGTTTCCAAGTTTCTAACAATAGATTAGCCAACAAGAGTCCTCCTAAATGCCCTCATTTTGTGCTGTTGCAACTTGCAATGATAGATATGGTCACTCGGAGAATATATCTTTCCACAAGTGAGTAGAAATGATACTAAATATTTGGAAATTTAATAACATTAAATGTTTATATTCTTAAGATTCCCTTTAAAAAGACTAGATTTACTAAAACAGTGGGAAGATTTCATTAAAAAACACCGTGGCGAAGATTGGCATGCTTCAAGGTGGAGTTCTTTATGCAGTCGCCATTTTCGTGAGGAGGATTTTAGATCGTTAAATGAACGTCGAACATTGAAGAAAACAGCCGTTCCATCTATTTTAGGTGACAATGAGGCAGTGGCTAATGGAGCTGGCAAGCCTAAAAGGAAACAGCCAGAAAAAGTTTTTATTGCTATTGAGGACACTAGAGAAAAAGAATTCAAAGAAATTTTAGCCATTAAAGAACGTCTAGAGGATACAGTGTTAGATGCAACATCAGAAATACTTAATATACCCAAAGCTAATTGTCGTTTATGCGGCATTTTATCCACACCTTCAGCAAATTTTTTTGTTAATTTGGAACTATATGGACTGTTACAAAAGTGTTTTCCTACAATAAATATTCAGCAAGAAGATGCTTTACCTAAAGTAATGTGTGCGTTCTGCCACAAGCAACTTGAAGACTTTGGGACATTTGTCGATCGTGTTTGGACAGCTCAAAGTGAACTTCAAAGAAAATTTCGTACTAGGACAGTAGAGAAGGCTGTAAAAATAAAACAAGAACCTTTGGTACGTGTCAAACAGGAAGTGGCTGAAAATGGCTATGAAGAGCGTCAGGATGTTAATGCCTTCGGAGCTCTTAATGAAGACTACGATGGCATTACTGATGGTGGTATTCACGAAGAAGGAGACGATCAGAAGTATGAATTTTGCGATTTTCCTATTATCAATGATTGTGATATAATGGAAATAATCAACTTAGATGATCCATTTATAGATATACCGGACGATGACAACACGACTACACAAAATGTGGAAGATGAAATATTGCAAAAGCCCATTCAGGAACCTATAATGAATTACATGCCTTCCGCTCATGAGTTGTTGCAGTCTCATCTACTGATGGAGGAACATAGTTATGCATATATTGATGCTGATGAATTTAAAGAAGAACGTAAAATTTACAAGACAGAAAAATCAGAAGTGGATTATACTGCTTCAAACGGCCAGGAGCACCATGAGCACCAGCTTGTTTCCTACAATACAGATACCTATGCAAGTCGAGATCAGCATCAAGGTACTAACTGTATAGAAAACACTGATTCCGCTAATTCTAACATAGCTGCATTTGAAAAACGTGCTTTAAAGCCAATAGTAACTTCAGTTAGCGCTATACAACAACCCATCAAATCGTCGTCCAACGGAATAGTTGTACTTAATGAAAGCATTGTTAAGTCCGGTTGCGGTTTTCAATTACACGCATGCATGGTGTGTCACTTGAAATTTTTTTCTGTGGAGAGCCTTAAACAGCATTACACACAGACGCATGGTACGCCTATGGTAACGCTGCCCGGTGGAAATATACTCTTGGAAAAAGTAACACCAAATACCTGCAAAATGGAAAAAGAATTTACTGAAAATGTGGTAGAAAATCGGCAACAAATATTCAATGCAAAAACTAATGAAATGGATTTGAATATAGAATCAGGTCTTAAAGATGCAGAAAAGAAGAATAATTTACCAGAAACAAAAACGGAAGTTCCAGATAACTTTGTAGAAGAGCCTGATGAAGAAAATCAAAACTTTAACCAAAGTGAAGGAGAAAGCGCTCTTAATGCGAATAAAGGTAGCTCAGATGAGGTCACACAAAGTGCGCTCAATTGTAAAAATAAGAAGCGAAAATTAAAAGTTGCTATAAAATCACGCAAATCTCAAAATGTTTCCCTAAACTCCATGGCAAGTCAATACCAACAATTAAGAAAATTATATCAAAAATTGCAAAAGAAATGCACAAGTCTTGAACAAAATGTTGAACAGTTGCAATTGCAGCCAATATCTCCAGCAAATAACAAAACAAAAGCTAAACCACCAATCAAATCCAATAAAAGCAAAATTATAGTTGCTCGAAAGTGTAACGAAACTTTAGAGAAGAATAAAGTGCCTATAAAAGAAGTTTCATATACTTGCGCAGTTTGTGCGAAAGTCTTTTCAAACTCTAATAGTTTAAGGCAACATAAAATTACACACACCGAAGAAAGAAAGCACCATTGCACTTTGTGTCAACGCGTCTTTAAGCGGCGCAACGGTCTACTGCAACATCTAAAAGGTTTTCATTTGCAGGTTAAGCCGTTTTGCTGCCCAGTTTGTAAACACAGCTACGCCCTTAAATGTGATATGTTGCGCTGTAAGCATTCAACGTTACGAAATATGCAAACGACCTCTCAAAAATTAAGTGTTAATAATAAAGCACGATTAGTTATGAAAAATTTGGAAAAATAAAAGTTTCTCTTTCTAAGTGAATACAGAGCGGGAATAGTTTTTGAATCTTTTCGTTAGAAGGACATGGATACAAGTATGTTTTGTAATTATTAATAAAAAATAATTAAGGTGATTTATATGTATTAGGAAATAAGTGAATAAATAACAATGGTATGGCCAAAAATGTCTTTTTGCCATTTATTTGTTTATTTTGTGAGAAATTTAAAGAACCAGTAGAATATAATACATATAAGCAAACGCTTAAAAAACGTAACAGCATTTTACATTGGGCCTTATTACGGATCTCTAATCGACTTCGACTGTTGTACTAAACAAACAAACAAACAAACAGCATTTGTCTCTATTACAGAAGTTGAAGTCGATTGCAGAACCTTAACTGCACCCGTTATTCCTCAGACTTAATTTTCCCCACTATAAATGAATTTTTCCCACTTAATGTAACACATCTCTAATTTAATTTTCGAAAACCTGTCAGCAATTTGCTCCATTTATTTTAGCTAGTTTACAAACCAACCGCTTGTATTTGAAATTCTGTACTCGAAATCGAGTTTCGAATAACGAACAAACTTTCCAGTAGTGAAGAAGTCCGTATTTTTAAAACAGTATTTATTTGTGATGGAAACTCATTTATAGTAATTCGCGTTGATTAATACATACAAACATACTCTTTCTATATGTTGATAGCTTTCAAAAAACTAGAACGGATGTATGCCATAATTTATAGATTTGATACAAAGTAAAACAACCAGCAAGCAGATACTGATAAGATATTTATTAAAAAAAAAATCATTATAAAATTTTCATCCAAATTCATTTGATTAAATTTACTATCAAATACAGAGCGGAAAAAACCCCCTCAAAAAAGGCAAACAGTGGACTGAGATCTTCTACAAAAGTTAAAATTTAGTCAATATGCAACAGAATATTTTTTTGTTATTAAATGTGTATGTAATAATTAGTTGCGCTATGAAACTTAAAAATATATAAAAATTTAATGTTTTTCTAGATTGCTTTCATGTAGTTAATTGGTATACATTTAAAAGTTATGCCAATTGTATAACAAAATTTGAGTATAACAAATTTAAATCACAGCCAAGAACCTCATATTTCCTTTTTAAGGAGAAAAAGGTACACAATCAATACGCCAGCACCTGGAGAAACTGTGAAGAGGGGAATGTATTAGATGTTAGTCATCGTAGACATAACATGCTTTCGAAGCTTTTTTCCAGAGCGAAATTCTTTAAAGCTTTTTGATGGAGTTTGTAGCATGCGAATAACGACAGATTAAACGACAGATTGACATACAGAAATGCCAGCACAGACCAGACCTAACCTACAGGAAGAAGAAGAAGAACGACAGCAACAACAAGAACAACAACAACAAGCATACACTGACAAGACGTAGAAGAAGATGCATAAATCGTTTAGTAGTGCCATCAAGAGGACCAAATCTACAGCAGTAACACACATTTTTCAGTTGCTTACAATTATTACAAACGTACGGTACACAATGGACTTAACGGTTGATTGAATTTTCATACGAAATTCTTTCCATATTGTTATTGTTGTTCTTGTTTACTCGCCTCTACATAACAATAGAAGGAAATGATTTAAAACGGATATTAAAGGAAAGTTAAGTGTTAAAACAACAACAACAACACCTGTAAAACAAATGAAACTTGAAGAAAAAAATTAAGTTGCATGGAAGTGAAAAGTGTTTTTAATTCCAAAGTAAAAGTGCATTTATTTGTAATTAAAAAAAGGAAGCAAACAAAAATAGTATGTATATAAAAAAAGCTTCATAATAAATTATAATTAACAAGTACATACATACATATGTACGTTAGTATGCGTTATCAAGGTAATTTCCGGTCAAAACACTTACGTTGATTAGATGAACGTAGCAATTAAATTTGTATTGTTAAAACTTAAAGTGCAAAAATTTAACATTTTATGATAAAAAACAAAACAAAAAACTAAAAATGTGTTTAACGGCCAAAAAACTGAGGTCAGTTCAAATGTACACATGAATGGTTGTGCTGTGCAACTCAAATAACATGCACATGTGATATTAGGATCTCTATACACACACACACACACACAAACACACAAACACGCACACATATGGTCACACACAGTTGCTTTCAAAAACACCATAAAAATACATAAAAACACACACATACACGCATACATGAATATGTGAATACTTAACAAGGATGTAAATATCAGGCAGGCCAGTTTACGATTTTCATTGAATGTGTTTTTGTATTAAAAAACATGATTTCATCTGTAAACTCGTATATGCATGTGTGTGTTTGCTTGCTTGTGTTAGAAGCATTAACACTTCATGTTTATTATCGCTGTCAAGTGTCAAAAACCAATCTCCCCATCGTTTAGTGCGGTCACATGATAATTTGGTTACAGTAAAGCAACTTCAGCTACCAAATATCCATTTTGTAATAATTGTAATAACAATAAAAATAACGAAAAAAAAAATCAAAGACACAAACATGAACGTGCAGTGTGAGTAGAAATAGAAAAGGACTGTTACATTTTCAAGTATGTGTGTATGTATGTTTTTTTTTTTGTTTTATGTCGCAATATGATATTTTTTTCTAACAATATTGACTGTGTAAAGGACACTTTACAAATAAGCACATTTTTACATAAAGTGTGCCTGCATCAAAAATTGGTAGCCTTAAAAATATACCATAAAAGGGGCTCCATGAAAAATTGGCCCCATTAAAATATGTCGTCAAACTAAATCGGAAAATTGTTGTTGTTGTTATATTTATTCTGTTCAAAACGGTAATTCCATTTTGAAATCTGGAAAACAGCAACAACAAAAATCTTTTACAGCCAATTTCAATAATTAATTTGAGACCATTTCGAATTTTTCGATAACGAACCATGAAAAAGTACGTTTTGAAAAACGGAATTTTAAAAAATCTCTAAAAGAAAGAATCGATATACCTAACGTGAGCTCAACTTGCGCACCTGTATATCCAAAACAATTCTAGGTAAGCCCTTTCAATCTCTAAAAAAAATTAAATTTAAAACGTTAAAAAAATATTAGTTACTTTGCGGAAAAGTACCATTTGAAATCAGCATATTTTTTTTTATCGAATAAAACACTTTTTAAAAAACGTACTTCTTTGAAAAAAATATATTTTTTTGCAGAAAGTTTCCTTAGAAAAATTCTTCCTTTCGAACAGAGTGCTATTTAAAAAAAATGTCTATTGAATTTTGGAAAAAGTACTTTTCAAAACAAGTACCAAAAACTTACACATCTTACGAAAATTTTGTAAGTTTTTTTAAGAAAAGTATATTTTTGCACTAATGCTTTTTTTTTTAAATAAAAGTTTTTAAAAAGTACGTTTTTAAAAATTAGCTTTTTTTGAAAACTTACGTTTTCCAAAAAGTGATTTTCTTAATAAGTACATACTCCGAAAAAATGCTTATAAAAATATAATACATATACATAATTTTTTTTTTAAATTTAACAAAATAAAATTATGTACCATTAAAAAAATCCTAACTTTTTGAAAAGTATCAAAACAAGCAAAATTAAGATTCTTAAAAGAAGTGCATTTCAAAAAATTACTTTTCCGAAAAATGAATGTGGTTTTATTTTTTTAAAATTTTTAGAAAACATTTATACTGCTGAGTTATTTCAAGATCTTCTAAACATAAGTTTAAACTTTTTAATTTACTAACTCAACTTAAAGGAAAAAGTGGAAATTATTCGCATTTAATGTACCAGATATTTTTATGCACAATATGAAGAAATATATGACTATTTTTATTGCAGTAATAACCCAAAAATCAGTTATTTCGAGTTATAATGCTGTTGTAGCGATCGAGCGATATGTATGTTTTTAACTCGTTTGCTTGTTTAATAAATCCTTGACACATTTTTCAATAAAGTAAATATTGCTTAAATAAAGCTTAATGTACACTATATAATAACAACTATATAAAACGTTTGTTCAATAAATACTTGAAAACAAATAACGAAAAAAGGTTAACTTTTGAGTTCCATCTAAATGAAAATATTATACTTTTGTTTCTAATCGTTTTACTTTTAGCCAACCAATAAGTTCGTGTACATACAAATACTGTGTAACAATATGTGTGCATGCAATTGCTTGAAACAAAACACTTTTATAGTTTTGACATTTTAAATCGAGCTTTAGCAACAAACACGGCACTAAACTAATAAACAGGTTCAATGAATATAAAACTCAAAATTTTCAATTGACTTGTTTTATTGTAAATAATTAATATTCAAGTCAACTTACAAATTTCAATTTAATTTAATAACAAATCTTTTTAAATATGGTCCATACGTGCATACCGTATACGTGCATATAATAAGTACAGAAAAAAGTATTTTAAAAATAGTTTCATTTAAATGATTAAAATTTAAAATCAAACTTATGAACCACAACTAAAGTAAAATAATTTCTAAAAAAAAAAACAAACAGAAAATTCTTTAGCAACAAATAAAGAAAACATCATGTTGTTGCATTTGTTGAAACGTCTTCAAATCATTGCGTGGCTGCTGTTGACATTTAATTTAACTTTGCTCTATTCAACAATTTTATCAACAGTTTCCACAATCACACCCACAATAACAATGACAGCAGCTGCAGCAACAATGGCGGCTGAAGATACCGTAACAACATCATCATCAGCTGCCTTAATATCAACAACAGCAATAAAATCTTCTAAAACACTATCAGCCACATCGGCTTATTTTAATAAACGTTTGCATCTACAATTACAACATCATCAATATCAGCAACAACAGTATCCAGCTTCATATCAAAATTATCCATATTCGCCAAACATTGCAACGGAATTAATGGAGCCGCTCGAAACACCAATTCAACAGGGTAAGTTTGTTTCCGTCAAATCAAACGCTATTGGATTTTTGCTATTTTATTGTAAATATTTTGTTTCAATTTATTTATTCCTTCTTCCTTAATAGCTTTCTATTCAGTTGGCGGGGTGACATACAATTAACAAGGCAATTATTCCTGTAGAAAATGGGAATCTAATGAAAGTGGAAAATAAATTGTATTAAAAGGCCTACTTATTAGGCTCAAATTATCTTTAAAGACAGAAAACTTTTAAATTAATTATTTAGCTAGTTAAAAATTCCTTTAGGATTTCCTGTGGTCAAGAAATTGGCCTTGGTAAAAGCTTTAAGCTTCCATGATCTTAGAAAGAATAGTTTTATATAATCAGCCATTTCACAGAATGACATTCCAATCAAAAGTGGTTTAAATTCCGAAAGTTGAGTCATTAGGAAATGAAAAACGAAAATACGGTTTGTTATCAAACCACTTTTAAAATTCAAAATGAAATTGACAATGCATTTTTTTACTAACTTGATTTATAGTAACGAATAAAAAACATGTATACTCTTAAGCTACGTTCACACTTATCAAATATTTAATAAGAAAAAAAAAGAAACCACTACATTTGCTCAGGATGAGTGTCATATAATTTGGCATTTCTATTACAAAATAAAATTTATTATGCTACTAAAAGGTATTTTTACATAATTGTCAATAAATACTAGCCCATGTTTTAAAAAATATTGAAATTAAGGGAAATAAAATTCTAGTTTGCCTGTTGGTCACGTATTTCTTTACCAAATATTTGATTAGTGTGAACGTAGCTTTAGGAGCGTCAGTTAAAAAAGCTTTGCATGTTAATAAAAAAGCTTTTCTAGTAGAATTTGTGGATTTTAAATCAAAAACGATCCCAATATAATTACAAAACTTGAACCATTACGAACGCAAGGTGTGGCAGGACCGATTGACTTGATGTTGTGATATTAGGTAAAGACTTCTTTAAGATCTTATTTTACTGGCCATAACAATAAATCCATTAATAGACGACGTGTACAAAAATACACAAAAATGGCCTTAAATTAAAAAAAAAATTAAAGTGAGACTTGTAAAAGAGTTATTGCAAGCCTGTTTTAACAGACACATGGACAAGAAATTAAATATATAAAAGGAAATTTTAACATAATGCTCGAGTGAAAACTAGTGAGCAAAAAATTAGAAAAATTTCAACATGACAAAATTTTATTAGAAATAGCTGTTTAATATTTTTATTCTGCCCCACTGTGCCTTGGCATCTGATGAAAGTTCGAAATTTCAAACAATAGCGCACTTTCCATTTTAAGATCATAGATTAACAATGTTTAAAAAATTTTTTTTGCAAATAGCTTTAGTTAGAAAGCTCTTCTTTAGTTCCACTCGAAATAATTTTCAATTAAGCAATTATAATATTTTAAAATATTTATTTTTTTATTTATATTATTACGAATAAACGTAATTATTATACGAACTTATATTCATGTACCTATGAGAAGTAATATTATTTAAGCTCAAGTTCAGTTTTATTGAATTAATGAAAATTCAAAATTACTAAGTGTTTTTTTATGTTGAAAAATATTATTATTTATATCCAAATCAGTATTTTAGCAGAACGTATCGGTACCGATTTTAAAATATTTTTTACAAATGCCAAATGTATTTTATGAAACGAATAATTTATTAATAGTTTATCTAATCAAACTTTTTTCGCATATGTTAAAATCAAACAAACATTCATCAGTTGCACTTCAACAAGTAGCTTTTTCGCCTTTTCATTGTGTCTGTCTCTCGTACTGTTCGTAATGTTTAAAGACAGCTAATTTTGAAAAAAATGTGTCATATCTTTTCAATTCCACTTTTGATTGACGAGATGATATTTCCACATAAAATATGTATTTAGGTCTCATTATTGTCAATTCTTTTGTAAGGATTTATAAAAGCTTAACAAGACATGACTAACATGCAAACACACACACAAACACAAAATTTATGCGAAAACTTATTTGATTTGCTTAGAATTGAACTTTTCCGTTAGTTATCACATAAATTACATACATACATACATACACACGCATATAAAATGTTGTCACATCAGCGTATGCGTAATATTGGAAATTTATTCATGCATAAACATTCCACATACGCTAAAGCATAGAATTGTGTGTATGTAATTCTCTGCACAGAAATGAAAGTTACATTTATACGAGTATGCACATACTAGTGATGTTACAAATACTCGTATTCGTATTCTATTATTCGACTATTCGCCTATTTTAAGACATACGTATTCGTATTCGCCAAATTCAAGCGAATATTTCTCGAATAACACAGGTCAACAGCAAAAACGGGCTTGAATAACCACTCAGGGGTGTCACAGAAACAAAATTCGTACGAAAGTGAAACTGAAAATGTTTTTACCTTCTCCAGAAAACGTAAAACGCAAAAATTTTTCGTGTAAATTTTCACTTTCATATTTTTGTATATTATTATTATTACGAATAAACGTAATTATTATTTGAACTTATATTGATGTATATATGAAAAGCAATATTATCAGGCTCAAGTTCAGTTTTATTGAATTAATGAAAATTCAAAATTACTAAGAGTTTTTTTATGTTGGAAAATATTAATATTTATATCCAATCAGTTTTTAGCAGAACGTATCAGTACTGATTTCAAGGCCGCTACACCTCTCATCAGCGTTCAATTGTCCATCTTTACAATTTTCGTAAAGTGGATACTGGACAATTGAACGCTGATGAGAGGTGTAGCGGCCTTGAAATCAGTACTGATACGTTCTACTAAAAACTGATTGGATATAAATATTAATATTTTCCAACATAAAAAAACTCTTAGTAATTTTGAATTTTCATTAATTCAATAAAACTGAACTTGAGCCTGATAATATTACTTTTCATATAATTTTCACTTTCGTAAAAATTCTGTGATACACCTGACTATTTTCAATCGAATAGAAAACGAAAAATTTTTGCGTTTTACGTTTTCTGGAGAAGGTAAAAACGTTTTCACTTTCACTTTCGTACGAACTTGGTTTCTGTGACACCCCTGTCTATATAGATTTGATGCATCATGGATACCTTAGTACAAAAATGATAAAATTTTTCAATTATATGGATAAAGCTACGTTCACATTTATCAAATATTTGTCGAAAAAAACGTAACCAAGAAAAAAACTAATAATTTATTTTCTTTAATTCCAATATTTTTTAATTTTGGGTTCGAATTTTTTAAAAACTGTATAAGAATACTCTTTTGGAGAAGAATTAATTTTATTTTGTAATATAAAAATCGTGTTAAATGACATTATCCCTAAGCAAAACTATTGGTTACGTTTTTTTGGGCAAATATTTGATAAATGTGAACGTAGCTTTAGTTTTTCTTTTTTTAATTTTTTTCTAAAATTTGGGATTTTCGAAGGGGCTGATTTACCAATTTTATCATAACTATGGAACGACTTGTTCAATTTGGCACAAAAAATACTAAAAAACTTGAAATGAAATTATTTTTAAGCCATGCTAATATAATTTTTTTATAAACTCAACGGTTTCGGAATTATTTAGACTGCAATGATTAAAAATAATTTTTTTTATGCAAAATTAGAAAATTTTTATTATTAAAAAATATATAAAAAATCAAAAATGGCAAAAAATTAATACTTTTATTACATGGTTAGAAAGGTATGTATAAACTTTACAACTGGAGTACATATCGAGCCTTTATTGCAAAGTAGTCATATCTTAAAATCGGTTAATTTCACTGTATTCTGAATAAAATCAACATTTATGCATTGATTTTCATGAAGTAAAGTTTATTTTATTTGGAAACTCCCAAATTTAAAAAAAAAAATTAAAAAAAACTTATCCATAGAATTGAAAAATTTTACCATTTTTGTACTTAGGTATCCATGATGCATCAAATCTATATAGTGGTTATTCAAGAATTTAATTTTTTTTCGATTTTGTTGACTTGTATAATTTGCACATACATTTTCCAAAGAAAATCATACAAAAAGTTTAAGAAAGTACATAAAATGTACAAAAATATATTAATTTATATTAATTTTTATTTAGAGAAAGAAAGCCCTTTATCTTTATTTTTAAAAAATAAACGAAAATTATATTTAAATGTAAATTCATATCATGTTAAGTTAGTAATGAATTATCAGTAGAGGAATGTTGCACTTCAAAAATGGAAGAACTAAAATTTAATATGCGAAAGTCCACCGAGATATGTGGCTGCGCAATCTGCGAAAATATGTTCTCCCAAAGAACACTGAATTACTAATTAAAAGTGCAAGCAGAGTAAGAAAAACGAAATCTCAAAGAATGTATGTAGGCAAAATAATTTAAAAAGGTTCAGTAGTGGTCTTCAAATTCGGCATCTCAGTGTCATAATAATGATATACTCGTATACCTAAAATAGTGTGACAGTTTTTTTCAATTTATTGTTACTGACGCAAAGGGAGGGAGTTTTTCCAATTAAATTTTAAATATTATGTGGCTCTAGAGTCTAGACCTTAAAATTAATATTCATACTCATGGTCGTATTCGTATTCGGTGAATACTGTTTCAAATATTCGTATTCATATTCGTATTCGCGAATACTAAAAATTGATATTCGTAACATCACTAGTACATACCTGTCAAAACAATGCATATCAATGGGTTATTATAGAAAAATAGCATGTCGAATTTTCTTTATTTAAAAAAAGAAAAGAAAAAGTACCGAGTAAAAGGAAAAATACTTTCTTTCAAGAAAATTTCTGTAAGTGATTGTACTTTAAGGAATTTGTATTTAAAAGTTTACACAAAAAAAAAAAATGTTAAGAAAGTTAAGATAAAACTTTTCTATAATTTTTAAACGAAATTTCCATAACCTAAAGTGTAATGAATTGATTGTATAGATAGAATTATATGTTTTCGAGCCATTGGAATAAAACGTTAAAATAATTTTGAATATTGTTCAACCAATCATGTGTATGTCTGTGTGTGTGTGTGTTAAATTTCATTACAAGATTGTTTATTGTTTATTAAGAGTCATTAAATTCTTGTCTTACCTACAAAAGCTAGCAAATTTTTATCGACACTTTGGAGAACTTTATTAAGTATTCATTAATTAAGTTGTTTGAATATGTTAATAAAAACATTTTTTTTCAAGTACATGCTTGCGAATATTTCCACCAGCATAATCTCTCTGTTAGTCATGTGACTAAATTAAAATGCTGCCTGATTTCTAGTTCGTTATTTTTTATTGTTTACTCATAAAAATTCATTGGTTTTCGTTTGTTGTTGACAAAAAAACAATTTATTTTTCGGCAGTTTTTCCCCCAGAAAGTTGGGGCAAAAATGGGGTGAATATCAATAAAAAAAAAATATCAACAAAAATTGTTGGAAAAATAACAAAAAATAAATTGTTTTTAAATTTTTGGGTAAAATTTGCTGTCGCTCTTGCTGTAGACGGGAAATAACTGGAAATATTTTAACAGAACTTATCTAACGCGAGTGTGTATGTGTATGTATGGTTTTGTTTCAAGGAACACTTAGCACAAGTATGTTTGTAAGTAGCGCGTTCTGTAACAACAATTTAATTGTTGTTTTACTGTTGAAAAGAACAAAAAAAAAAAAAAAAAAACAGAAATCGTTAGAAAATTGAAATTTGTCTTAAAGTTTCTTTTTTCTTAGTTTGAAGTTATAACAAACAAACAGTCAAATAGACATTTATATAACGAGATTGGTGATGGGCATAAGAGTGTTCAAAAATAAATAAGGCAACCGGGTTTCCAACATGATTTGAACATGATATATAAGGTTTATTCGTTTTAGCATTTTTTACCTACTTGGCATTGAAATTTAAAGAATTTCTTTATTAATGAATCTATACTTCGCGAGGGGAACCAAGATAATTAATTTAAAGTTTGATCCAGCAAGAACATGTAGAGCTATGTTACGTATACGTTGCAAGCAATTATGAAAAGATCCATATAACGTATACGTAGAGGAGGTGGCACTGAAATATGAAAACACCACCAGTCGCTAAATTTTGTTTCAATAAAAACTCAAATAAAAATGCAAGATTATTTTTCCCTTTAAAACTAGTTTTCGAACCGTTTCATTTAAAGAAAAGCTCTAGTTGGCATTATTCCTTTTTATTTTATCTGAATATTGTTGTTCTTTTACGCACTAGAATCAACTCAATTCAAAAGTAATTTTTTTCGATTTACATAAGGCGAGGCATCGTAATGTGATTTTATTGCTCCGTCATATGGTGTAGATACCATCGTCATCGTTGCCATCACCATCACCATCATTGGCATCATTATAAGTAGTTGTGTAGGATAGTCATTGTCGTCGTTGTTATTATTGTTGTATTATGATAATATTTTGTAGTAATGTGCGAGAAATAAATTTATTTCTTTAAATTTAAACAAACACAAGTGTGTAATCTCTTATGTACACACGAGCATATACATACATACAAACACACACACACACATATGAATATATGTATGTGTGTATACTAAATGGCATAGTTATTTATTCAAGCTTATATGTACGTAGAGACATATGTATGTTAAAACTTAAGTTGAGTGCTTAGTAGCAACAGTAACGAAAACACAAACACTATCACAAAATCATCTACGGATGTATCAACATCGCCAACCCTGAATTGGGTTCCCCGTTGTAGACTTTTATTAACTGCACTTGTTTATGCTCTCTTGTTCTTGTTCGCTTTACACAAGAATATATTTTTTTCAAGGATAATAATTAAAAAACTTACAGAGCTGCCAGATAATATCGATTCAAAAGATGATAAATGATAAGAGTTTACGATCGGTAACTGCAATTTTGACATGCAACTTTTCTAAATGGAAAAAAATGGAAAATTCCAATTAAATCTTGAAACGTTACTCATTTGATATGCTTCTTTTTCAAAATGCTCAATTTTAAAAAGTCTTTTTCTTAAAAATCCATTTTTTTTATTAAATTGTTTTGCTAAAATGTACTTTCAGGCAAAGTTGAGTTTTGATTATTAATTTTTTAATAGTGTAGTTTTCGGTAATGTGTGTTTATTTTAAAGTACTTTTATGGAATAATTCAGCATTTTTTAAAAATAATATTTTTAAAAATGATATTAACTGGTGTTTGTCTTTTGAATAGGCTCGTTTTCAAACCGGAAGATTTTGTAATGGTTAAATGGCGGAAAAAGTACTCTTTAGAAAATGCAGTATCTATTTCAGAAAGTACTTTTTTAAAAAGTTATTTATTTCGAAAGGATCTTTTTGAAATATGTAGATGCTTTAAAAGAAAAGATAAACGACACAAAAAGTACTTTTTTAAAAAGTACTATTCAAAAAAGTACTGTTTGGAAAAAGTACCATTTGAAAAATTATTTTATGATGCAGATAATTTTATAAAAATAAGGCTTTTTGCAAAGCTATTTTTTCGAAAATGTAATCACTCAAAAGGTACTTTTTGTAAAGATATACTTATGTTTGGAAAATGCGAGTATTTGAAAAAAACTTATCTGGCATGCAAATTATTATTGTGAATCGGCGTGGGGAATCTTTTAATGCTTATACAGAAGTACTGTTCAACATTTTTATAAAATTTTTTCTTAAAAAATCGCAAGATAAAATGTCGAACAAAATTATTTGTTATATAATTCTGTTACAAAATTTAAAAAAAATAGCTAAGCTGAGAATTTAACTAGAACACTAAAAATAAGCAAAAACTTAATGTGATTCAAAGGGTTAATTTTATACTTAATTAAACAACAGTGGATTTTATGTGGCTACTTTGCATTAGAAATGTGTCTTATGTAAAAATTCGGTGTGATTTACTATAGAACATTATATTCGATGGGTAAGGTGTGTCACTCGGCCTATTTAAAAAGTGTGAGAGGAAAAGAATGGTCCACAAAGTAGTTCCATTTAGTCTGTCAACCTCCCAAGATCACTGGGCAAAAAAGTAAAAAAAGAACTAGAATATAATTTATCATCGCAATACATTATAATTTTTCATATCTGGCATCGTTGCCGTCGTATTCATACACATTTTGTATTGTTATGAAATAAAGTCAATGTTATCATCAGGCTTGTTTCTTTTTTCTTTTGTTTTTGTAAAGGCAAGTCGCTGAAAACACAAACCTCTTTTTGATTTTCATAAAAATTAACATTTGCATCATGTTCGTACGTTTGTTCGCGTTCCATTAAAGTGTTGCATGTAAAATAAATGGCACCATTAATGATGTTGGTTGCCTCTACTCTTGGTTGTTTTATTTACGAAAACAATATTAAAGTTGATATTTTTTCATAACAAAAAATTATACATATTTTTGCTTTAATATTGGGAACAACATAAACAAGTTCCAATGTAAAAATAATCGTAAAATAAATTTTTATAAATTTATTCCAGCTTAAAAATTGGCCGTGAACATTTGCAATACAACTCCCTTCGATGTTTAAGGAAAATAAGCGAAAAATTTCGATGGTTAAATTTAAAAATAATTTGAAATAAATTATCTAACAGGAAGGCTAATTGGTGTGTATGTGAAACACATACAAATCGAACATATTTTGGGTGGCTGCTTGTTTGGTAGGTAGGCTGATTGGTTGTTTGGAATTTGTATACGTGAACCCACAAATTGTTGGCCTTCAAAGAAAGTTTTTCGTTTATCTTGCAAAAACCGAAATGTAAAAAAACTTTATATTTTTCTTATCTAAATAAATATTTGTTTTATAGAATGAAAATAGATGATGGAATAAATATAAAATAGGAAAAAAATTAGAGAAAACTTTGAAGCTTAAACATTAAATTACACCGTACAACGCAACAGGACTCAATTATATTTATTTTGTATGGTGACTTCTAATGAAATGTCGCGTAAATGATAATTTAAATTTATATTAGCTTCATAAAATCCATTTTAAAGAATATTTTTGTGGTAATTGTTAATAAATAAGAAGTTAACACTTAAAAACATTTTTTTTTTAATTAGGACCAGAACTCAGGGGATGGCCCCTACGTATACAGTGCACTGTGGCTGAACTCAGGGAGAGGGATAGGGTAGAGAAGGTAGATTTTGCAAATTTAGAAGACTTAATTCTTTCACAACTCTGCTTTGCGCGTTATGTTAATTTTTAAGGCAGTGTTGAGGTGCCTCCGGTGTTAAGTAGACGCATTAACTTTGTTAAGCTGTATTAGCAGGCATTTTATTAATTGTTTTACTTTGCCGATGTTTCTGCTAACCGACGAAGGAGGGCGATGTTGTGTACATTAGCTTGGAGCAGCATCAATCGCTGTCGGAACAGTTTTTTAGTGACCAGTGCTATGCCTTCATCACTTAAATAGTCCGACAACAATTAATACAATGTCTCACTAATGTACATTAGAGAAATTAATGATGTTGACTTGCTCTGGCCAGGGTTTGAACCCAGGTCCCAAGTCATTGTTTGCTTAGTAGTCAACGCGCTAACCATTTCAGCCGACACCACCCTCAAGTTGGAAGTTCGAATGATTTGTGGCATTCATTGAAGCTTAGTTTTGAGTTTTGTTGCTTTTAAGAATTGAAATGTTTTATTTTTGTCCACCATATCGGAGTTGGTGGGAATGTTTTTTGCTTTTTTAATTGAATGAACACTGAACTTATTTATGATCGGAAGTATTTTTAATTCCCAAAGTTGAGTCCTTTGTCAAAATGAGTTTTTCTACCAACTTCATTTGTAGTAATTTACAATCATAATTGTTAAATTATTATCTAAACCAAGTGTATAATAATTAGTAATGTAAAAAGTATTGTCTTATGAAGCATTTTTGTATTTAAAAAAATCTTATAAAAAGTGTTCTTGTGGAAGTTATAGAAAATCTATTATGATAAGCTTATTCTACAGACCAGCTACATTATGGTTTGTTGGGCAGTTAGACGCGCACACAGGCAAGCAAACAAATCACTGATACAAACGTCAGCGCAAAAATAATCGGAATAGCTGCTAAGGACATTAAAAATGCGGGAAGTAATAAAAACTTGAATTTGGAAAATCAATATGAAATCATGTAAAATTTAATTTTTATATTGTCAGAAGAATATATACAAAATATTCCCAATATATCTTAACTTTCCACTTAGTTTTTTATTAAAAACATAATTAAAGATTTTCAAGATTTCGTAGAAATCTGTTCAACTCTCTTCAAACATGCATTTTTTTCTTGTAAACATCTCAACAAATTATATTATTTGTATAAATAAATACGAATAATACTTGAACCAATTTTAAAATTATTATGGTCATTTAATTTTGTTTTTCATTTGATTTAAGATGCTTTGCATCGTCTTTCCTTATGCTCGTGTACTTAATAAATACGTTCTACTTTTCTCTTTTTACTGAAATTCCCTCAAACGAAAGAATTTTAAAAGGATAGTGTGTTCGTATGTATCTGTCTCTATGTGCTAGTCATTGTGGATGTGTTTGTATGTGTGTCAAGCTTTAATATTAAGAGCAAAACAAAAAAAAAAAAAAGGAAAAATGTAAGAATAATTGAGAAACACTCAAGAAATTTATGCTTCATTAAATTCATTTACGTTTTACTATCAATACAATCATATCATTAAATAATGTTTTGAATTCATACCTATTTAGTAAAAAAAAAACCCAGTAGTTTTAGGTGGAGGTTATGAAAACAAGCATGTGCCTAATAAGAAAGGACAAAGTAATGCCAACAGTTTAAAGGCGAAAAGTTGAAGCTCGATATAAAACCCAATTTCATTGCTATTAAATATACTCGACATATGTGTTCTTAAAAGAGTTGCACAAAAAGGATTTATTTGTTAACGAATGAACTGGCGGGTCTTTATATATAAATAAATCTATAGTAAAAGTGTGCTTTTAAGCAGGCAACCACAAAGAGTTATTTTATTGGAGGAATTCTTACTATTTTGTTTTTTTTTTATATTTATACTTTTTTTCTTACTAACAGTTGTGCGTATGAAGAGTATGCTAAAAATTTATCCTCAAACGAAATAAAGACTTTTTTCCTATATAAAGATTTTTCTGTTTCTTCTTGTGCTTTTGCTTTTGTCATGTTGTCGTTGCCAACCAAAGATGAAATTCTACCAAGCATATATATGGAAATGCCAGTACAACAAGACGTATTTAATACATTCATAGCAAAAGAGGATAATTCCACATTGTGATTAAACATTTACACACAGGGGAAATAAATGAAATATTCACTTGCATATTTATGTATTTAAATTTCCACAAGGATGTGTTTGTGTGCGTGTGTGCGTTTTTATTTACCAGTTTTTATTTCTTGGTTTTTTAATGTGTGTATGTGTGTGTTTTGTTTTTTTTTTTTTTTTTGTAAAAATAGTTGATTTTCATGTGGAAAAAGATCATCCATATAAATGAAAATATTAATAACATAAATATTTTCACCTTTTTTTTACTTTAAACAGAAAAGATTTAAAAAGTTAGCTCGTATTCAATTTATGTACAACTTCTGGAAGGTAGGTATGAAAAAACTTTAACAAACGAAATAAGAATCATTTTATGTGAGTTTCTTTTAAGTTGATTGCAAAAAAAATCACAAAATTTCTTTCTGTGCACGCTATTAACTAAATGCTTTATCATATGTACTCGTATCAAAATTGACCAGTAAGATCCGTACAAAAAAAAAAAAAAAAAAAAAAAAAATATAAAACAGTATTCCGTTCATCTGTGCAATTTATTAAATTGGATGATTTTACGCCTCATTAGTAAGAATTTGCCAGGTTTACGTTTGTAACAAATGAATGTCTTTATATAAACATGTACACATCTATAAGATACAGATTAAAAAGATACATATTTTCAGAGTCAAACAACATGTAACATATTAATCAAACTGAGCACGTACAAAAACGTACAAAAAATTTTTATATATATATATGTATTTCTCTTAAATACAGTTTCATGACTTTTGTTTTTGACAAACAACTTCCGTTTCCACACGCAATAATAATTCTATTCATAGAGAGTGACATTAGAAATCATTTAGTTGGTATTTTCTTTTTTTTCCACTAAATACCAATGAAAAACTTTTTGATTTATGCATTTATTTATTATGTTAAACAGCATCTAATTAAAAAAGATTATATTAAATTTTCTATAAATTATATAGGAAACTGTTTAACGTAATAAACAGGTATCCAAATCAAGAGTTTTTTCATTAGTATTTAGTGGTTACGCTTTTTTGGGCAAATGTTTGCCAGATGTGACCGTACCTTTACTTTCATCTGTTTTTATTTTGATGAAATTTAATATTTTTATTAATTAAGATAATATAGTTCTCTGTGCCAAATTTCAAAAAGTTTGGGCCAAAAATAAATTTCGGGTTCTATGGGCGGTGGGAGGTGGGCGTGGCCAATTTTGATGAAACTTTATATTTTTCTTAATTAAGATAATATAGTTCTCTGTGCCAAATTTCAAAAAGTTTGGGCCCAAAATAAATTTCTGGTTCTATGGGCGGTGGGAGGTGGGCATGGCCAATTTTGATGAAACTTTATATTTTTCTTAATTGACCTAACCAAAGGGTCAGAGAAAAATTTCAACATTCTACGAGCACTCCTTATAGTTTTTTCCAAGCTTGTATGAACAAATCCCCACTATGCGTCGTGCAGAATCGCAGTAAAAGTAAATAAAAGGTAAATTTTAATCGACTTAAAAAAAAATTATATTATTAATTGAGGTGGTATTCTATAACATTATAAATCGATTTTCAAAATTAATTTTTTTTATTGGTATTTTTGTAGTTGGAAAATGGGGGGCAATTCGTTGCCGCAAAAATATTGATTATCGAGAAGTTCCTCTATAAATGGTTGGTTGGTTCCATAAATTTCTTTCGGAAATCGGGGAAAAATTCGTTCCCCTAATATATTGATTTTGGAATAACTCTTTCATTTATACACCGATTTTCATAATTTTTGTTTGTTTGTAGAACTTAGCTTTCAGTTTGGTCCCATCTTGGAAAGGTCTTCTTGCAGTTTGGTCTCGTACTTTTTTTATCGGAGACACAAGTTGACCCTCCGAAATATTTTTTAAGCATAGCGACCGAATCAAGAAATTTTGAAAAGTTTGTTTCTTAAGTCTTTTGTTTATGAAACGAAAAAACCTGGAAAAAATCTGTCATTTGTTTTTGAAAGGAAAAAACCTGGCACTAAGTTTGTTTCAAGGTATATTAATTATCAGGTAGTCGCATTAGCTAAAATTGACATCAGCTGATTGATTTTTTGTTGTCAAAACTTTGTTGTGTTTTTATAAAAATATTGTGACATCTTTTTTCATTTAATTAAAATTTAAGAAATTGAAAAAAAAACGAGTGAAAAATTTTTAAAATTTAATTAAAATTAAAAATATCGATTACAATGCGTGTATGTAGTGTCAGCAAAAAAAAATTTGCAGAGAGGGAAGGAAAGTTGTTCCAAGTACCCAAAGAAAAGCGCCTGAGAAGTACATGGAGCGAAATTTGTTTCAGGAATTTCACACCAACTTCTCTTTTATGTAGCTCTCACTTTTTGCCATCAAGCATTTTACATGCTGGAAAAAAGGTAAAGTCTAATCGTGAATTGTGCATTTGAATCTTTAACATTTTCCGTTGCTCCAACAACAGCATTTACAACACGTTCAATATTGTGTTGTTGCAAAATATCCTGGAAAGGGCGATACATAGACTTTCTTTAAATTACTAGGAATACATAAATTTTTGTTTTCTTACCTTTCCTGTAAAAATATCCTGTAATGAAGCAATATTCTTCTCCAATGCCTTAACTACTGCTCATTTTTTCGTATATAAGCAGTATTCTCTTATGATCTAATTCCGCTTTTCGATCCAGTTTAATTATCATTACTCTAGCCCTTAACAAATGCATTTGCAAAGGAAGGAAATTGTTTCCTAGTACCCAAATAAAAGATACATCCTGATTTTGTACATACATCTATCAACACCTTTTTGTTTTCTGTATTGTAAAAAATTTTATATTTTTATTTTATGCAATTGTTTTTTTTTAATTCAATTTTTGTTTTGTTTACACATCCCATTTTGACAACAGCCAAGTTTTTACACTAACAAAATGCCTGTTGTTTTTGTGATGTTGTATTTGTTTTAGGGGCAAGAGTACCTTATATAATATACCTTGGTTTGTTTCTTAAGTCTTTTGTTTTTTGAAGTGAAAACTTCTTTTTTGTATAGTCTATGTATGATGACTAAACAGTGTTGCCGCTTTGGAAATTTTTTAAATTTCCAGTGTTTCCACTTTCCCCGGAAAATTTTCCCGGGATTTTGAGGGGATTTTTGTCCAAGTTTTTGGGAATTCCCGCCCAGTGTTGCCATTTTTTCCCGGGAAATTTTCCGGGATTTCTGTGTTTTTGATGGGATTTTTATATATGTATATAAAAGAAAGTCGTGTTAGTTACACTATTTATAACTCAAGAACGGCTGAACAGATTTGACTGAAAATTGGTGGGCAGGTAGCTTAGAACCAGGAGAAGGACATATGATACTAACGTAAGGCACTTTTTACCTGGGGGACTAGGGTGCCCTTCTTTGTATGGGACACTTCCAGTGTAGCTAGAAAACTGAAATTGAAATTGAAATTGCATAAGTTAATAAAAAATGCTATGTAATAGCTTTACCGCGGCAGTCCCCGAGTGCCACAAGTCTTTTTTTTTTTTTTAAATAGGACCAGCACTCAGGGGATGACCCCTACGTATGCAGTGCACTGTGCCGGAACTCAGGGAGAGGGATAGGGTAGAGAAATAGATGTTGAAAATTTAGAAGACTTAACTCTTTCACAACACTGCTTTGCGCGTTATGTTTATTTTTAAGGCAGTGTTGAGGCGCCTCCGGTGTTAATTAGACGCATTTGTTAAGCTGTATTTGCAGGCATTTTATTAATGGTTTTACTTCGCCGGTGTTTCTGCTAACCGACGAAGGAGGGCGATGTTGTGTACATTAGCTTGGAGCATCATCAATCGCTGTCGGAATAGTTTTTTTAGTGACCAGTGCTATGCCTTCATCGCTTAAATAGTCCGACAACAATTAATACAATGTCTCACTAATGTACGTTAGAGAAACTAATGATGATGATTGACTTGCTCTGGCCAGGGTTTGAACCCAGGCCCCAAGTCATTGTTTGCTTAGAAGTCAACGCGCTAACCACTTCAGCCAACCCCACCCACAAATATTGGCCGCATAGAAGTGTGAGCAGCCTTCTGAAATGTTGCTCAATATATTAAGTTGCTACATATCGGCCGAATTTAAATATTGTTTTGTATTTTATTGAAGTGCCTGCTGCTGTCAGTATTTGCTCTTTTGCACACAAATTTGTACCAAACTGTAGTTGCGAGAGTGCAATTGTGAAAACAAACTAATGATGAAAATCGTACCATTTTTTGAAAGAAGCAAGAAATCCCTGAAATAAATTACCATAGTGTTTTTATAATGTTTTATTTGAAGAAGGCTATTTTTTAAAATTTTATTTTATATATGTACGTGCCAGCTAAACTATATTATATCGATGGCTTAATATAGAAAGGTCGTATCTCAACTTTTAGCTATTTTACAGGAGAAGGAAAAACTCAATGAAAACATAACAAATAACATGTGAAAAATGAGATGGGGCTGTTCTTTAATTACTGTAAATCTCTTATTCGTCAACATAGGAAACAAAATTTTTTACGGGAGGAGTATTTGAGTTTTGTCTACTAGAAAATGTAAAAAAAAAAACGATTTTGAAAAAAACGAAATACGATCTTTCTATATTAAGCCATCGATATGTAAACCGATTTTCAAAATTGTTTTTTTGTGGTTGAAAGGGTTTGCTTACAGCTTGGCCCCAAAGAAGTATTAACTTTTAAATAAATTCACTATTTATGTAACGATTTAAAAATGTTCTATTTAAGAAGATATGTATGTGTGCATGTACTTTATTTTTCTTATAGCTGCGTCGATTTCGAGATCTGTTCAACTGTCTTTTTGAATTGAAGCCTAATTGTCTTTTCAAATTTCTCATTAGCTTTTATCCGTGATTTATTTTACACTATTTTTTAATAAACTATCTGTAAACTAAAAAAAAGAGAACTCGTTTTTTCCATTTCAGTCCCCAGAAAATACACTCGAACTATAAACTGTGTATAAAAACTTTGTGATAAAATAAGTAGTACCAAATATACCTAATTTGTTCTATGCTTACCCGTTTACCAAATTTCATTCAAATCCGCTTAGCGGTTTTATGCTATAGAGGAACAAACATTCAAACGCACAAATTTTTTCATTTCTCATATTACTTGGATGAAAGTACATACTTATAAATTATAACGGATGTACATTTTCTAAATATATTTTGTCGTTTTCATTTTAAATTTACTATTTTGTTAAATAATTTTGTGATGACTTATATTTCGCTTTGGCTTCTGCTCCATTTAATGATTTGGCCATGATGGAATTAATGTTTCCTTTGTGCGCACAATTTCGCAAAGGATTAAATAAAGTATTATTTTTTTAGTTTCAATGTAACCAAACTCTAGAATAAAATAAAAAGTGAAAATTAAAAATTAGTTAATTTTATAATACTCTTATGCAGCTAGTTTTGTACAAAAAAAAAAGCTGATAAATTTATTTAATATAGAAAGGTCGTATCTCAACTTTTAGCTACTTTACCGGAGAAGGAAAAAACTCAATAAAATCTAAAAAAATAATAAAATTTTTTTTTCTGAAGCAGATTTTTATTAAAACAGCCAACAAATTCAATTCTGTTTTATTTTTTTTCTTAATTTTTTGAAATGAGTTAGGGTTTGTCTTAATTATTGTAAATCTTTTATTCGCCAACATAGGACACTGAATTTTTTAAGGGAGGTGTGTTTGAGTATTGTCTACCAGAACATGTAAAAAAACCAATTTTGAAAAAAAAGATATACGACCTTTCTATATTAAGCCATCGATATACTAAATAAACTTGTTAAACTTATATAATGTTGCAAACGCCAAAAAAAAGGCAGTCTAAAATATGTGAACAGCCCTTATAAATATATGTACTATCGTCAAGAGACTTGTGCGTTTTATTTTCGAAAAACAATCCTTTGAACATCATTTCGATTTTAAAAGCTCAAGTTATTTTACAATTTAGCCTTTTTAGTCTTACACAACACATTCAACTGAAAATATGGCTGACTTCCTAAATGTATATTTAGAAAGCATTAATACCAAGTTGATACATTGTGTAGTTACTTTTTTAATACGTTGCACACTAATACTTTGCAACCCTGAAATTGTTTCAGAACATATATTTGCAATGTATCATTCATAATAGAGCTGTGCCAAATAGTTGCTTTTGGTGAGCGCTCTTTTCCATTCAATTCATAGGAACGGACCCGTTCGATCATTTCGTTCCATCGCTCTTTTCAATAAACCTATCAAACAAAACGCTACACTATTCTAGTTAAAGTATTTTTGTAAATCCGTTGCTTATCGTCAATAACGTTTACTTAAGCCTATTTTGTATGTGAAGTTTTATTAAATGAAAAAAATTATATTATAATACTGAAGCAGTGTTGTCAACTTGGTGCGTTTCGCACCTTTTTTGGTGCTTTTCTAAATGCTTTGTGCGAAAAATATCTGAGTTGGTGCATGGTGCGCTTTTTCTTTAATTTTGGTGCTTTTTTTTAATTTGGGTTGCTCCAAATCATATTAAACACAATTTTTTGTTACAGTATGAGAAAAAAGAATTTTGTACAAAAAATACAACTGTTTCAATACCATTTCATTCAATTTGTGTACAATTTTTACATGCAATTTTACAGACCATAATAAGAGCAACAATGATGTTTAAAAGGTACCGAAACACATTCACAAAAACGGTTAAACCGTCTTGTTGTTGTTAAAAGTTGTTGTCAAGTCTGTTAAAGAGCTTAGCAAAAACAAAGTATTCTTGAGACTTGCGATCATTGTTCGTTTTTTATAAAATGCGTAAAAGTTTATATAAAGGGTTGTAATACTAAAATTAATAAAATTTATATTTACTTAAAGAAATATTTAAAGTTAGTGTCAAGAATGGAGTCTAAAAAAGGATATCTTAAGCGAAATACAAAAGGATTTGGGAATCACAATTTGAGTTTAAGCAATGCCAAATAATAACACAAAAGCAAGATGTTTTTATTGCAAATGCGATATCAAACTTAAATATCCAACCTTGTTCGGCATGCGGAAACATATTGCAGATTTGAGCCCATTTAGCTACAACCGACATCAACAACCAGCATTGTAAAAAATGTTTTATCCCGTTGCAAATATGATATCATGCCATTAGAAGTACAATTTGAATCCGATGTCGAAATATTATCTACTATTGAAAAAGGGTGGAGAATGATTCACTTCATGCATTGGCACAATATTATAGCAACATTAGAATTTTGGACTAAAGTTAAATGTTGTAAAGACGCAAAATTAATTCAATAAAAATTTTCAATAAAAAAAAAGAAAAATCGGAACTTGGTGCGTTTTTTGTTCAATGGTGCCTTTTGAAATTTCATAGTTGACAACGCTGCACTGAACTAAAAAATGAGTTAAATATGTATGTCTACATATGTATGTCTAGATGCTGCAGATTATAAAAAAATATTATTCCTATTGAACTAAAATAGAAAAAATCTAACAAATGTTGACAAAAACCAAAACAACAAAATCCGACATGAGTGAACGAACGAATGAAATGAACGCTGAAACCAAAACACCCAACTAAACCGCTCATTGTGCCAAAAGCGCTCCACAAAGTAACCGGATCCATTCGTTCACTACATTGATTCGTTTCTTTGTACCCGTTCGTTCCGGAACGACACAGCTCTAACTCATAATAAATCGAAAAATGGCGGAAGAGTATATTTTATTGAAAAATTTGTTCGATTTGTGCGAACAAGAAAACTCCAGCTCCCATACTGCTTTAAACATTATTAAAAGAAAACATAAACGACTTGCTGTCTTGTGCTGCGTGTTGTATTTATTTTGCATTTAAATCTATTTGGATACCTTTCTCTCTTTCTTTTTCTTGCGTATTAACTTCAACAGTATTGCAAATGGGAACAGAATAAATTGTTAAAATTTGCATGGTTGCATTTACAAATACGCTACGATATATTACTACAAATCAACATGCATTTAGGAAGTCAGCCTAAATTTACAGAATTTAATCTTCTATCATCTCTACAATAACCCTGTTGTTTGCAATCAAACCATTCTTAAAATTCAGAAGGGAATTGCCAATGAACTTTTCCATTAACTTCATTTGTAGTAAACAATAAAAAACATGCCTACCTTTAGGAGTATAAGCTTGGCATGTTAATAAAAAAGCTTGATGGGAGCTTTTGTAGTAAAAACAATTTAAACAAACGTCTTAGGGTATAATACAAATCCATTACTGTAAAATCGAAATACAAAATAAACGGAATGTGAAGACTATAAATGTAAAATTAAAGGAATATAATTACGGAAACGAAACCAATTCCGATCGGAATGCCTAAATTGCGTAAGTATTTAAAAAGATAGAAGTATTGATAATAAACCGTTTTTTTTAAATAGTTTTCTAACTATATTATCTTTGAATTATAATTCTTTATTTCCTATTCTTCAAGTACTATATGATTTCGACTTGATTATTATTGTCTCATAAATCGGAATATATACAATATTTTGTCGAACACAGCATGCAGCCGCATGCATGCCTTGAAGCATATTTATCACTTGACTGAGAGACTGTCATATTTAGAAATGTAAATATTTCCGCTCCAACAGTTAAAAGCATACAAAAATATCATGATATAGAAAATAGATACATATGTTCATACATATGTATGTATGTATGAAAAAAAAGAAACACCAATTCTATTGAAATAAAATTTCTTTGATTTACGAGTTGAGCGAACATACCTTAAGCACGTGATTGACAGTCGGTAGATTTGTTTATTCTTTTTTGGTAAAAATGTTATTTTAAGCTTTTTGTCACTAGTTCCTGAGGATGTGTACAGCAAAAAAAAATGAGTTTATTGAATGACATGTTTGGTTTTCATTTCTTTCAAACCAATATTTGAATTGAAATTATTGCCAAAAGCATATAAGTTGCTAACAAAAGTTTGTGTTGCTGTTGAGTAAGTGTGTACGCGTGTGTGCGTAAATAATATTTATAATACATACTTCCTCTAAAGATATACTTGTATGTAAATTTCATTTTTTGCCATGTTGCTTTTTTATGCTTTCAACTGGATATTGGAGACATGATAATATTTTTCTTTGTGTATATTCGTGTATATAAATATATAAAGGAAAAATTACCAAAAAAAAAAAAACAGTTTAAATATATTATTAAAATTTAATATTTCGCTTCACAATATTTCGCTAACACACATCCCCTAAAAATGGGCAATAGAAAATTAAAAATTATTTTAAAATTCAAAAAAATGGGTTGAAAATTTAATGTTATGAAATTTGTAAAAATTCGATTGCAAAATAATTCAAATAAATGAAAAAAGATGAAATAAAATAGAATAACTGAACATGAAGAACTGAACGAATGTATATCAGTAGAAAACCTTAACTTGAAGATGCTTATGGTTACTTTGTTTTAAATCGAAAACTTTTGAGTTAATAATTTACATTATAAGAAATAGGAAAACGAATGTGGTAATAAATCATTCCAGCCTGTGGTTTTATGCTGATAATAAATATTGTTGAATATTACACCATTTTCAATTTAAATTTTGAAGAATTTTTTGTTTTTAATCACACTCCAATCCAAAGCCAGTTTTTCTATTGCTGCTTCTTCGGGATATAGTGAAACATGTGCATACTTTTACGAGAGAGAGTTGTTAATAAAAATTTGATTTGATCTTTACGTGTAAAACACCTTAAAGTGTGCCACACACTGAAAAAAAGTTATCATTTGATTCATGACGACTTGTCATTAGAATTCTGACAATATAAGAACTAGTATAACCAATAAAGAGAAAACGGATTGATGTTAAATTACATCAATATATGAAAATATGTTTTATTTGACATATGGGATCAGCTTAAAATTTCTAACACAACTAAAATTATATACAGAATAATTGGAAACGGTGTAAGTATGAATGGAATTATGGAATGAGTATAATCCATTTAATATATAAACTGATTTAATATATTTTACGTTTAAAGCCTATTAATCACATTTGTCGCAGAGCACATTCATGATTTATGATAATTTTAGTACGCCTCAATTTGGTTTGCACGCCTTGAAAACCCTGTCTGTTGATCAAGAACTTTAAATACATTTTTAAGTTGTAATAATATTATTTGATATAAAAGTAAATTGAAATATTTGTATTTGTTTTTTTTTTTCTTCTTACTTTGACGAAGAATAAGATCTCAAGTATAATTCAAACATTTGCGACTAAATGAGTTAGATACAATTTTGTTGCGCTTTAAAAGTTCCATTAAATATTTTCTCAGCTTAAGAAAATTGGTGGTTGTTGTTGTTTAATTTTTCGTGTTAAGTGTTTCAATAAATATTTGCATCTGCTCTTAACTGTCACAACATTTGCACAACTTTTATTATGTGAGAGCATTAACGAACTCAACCAAAAAATCAAACTAAAATGAACTCAATTCAGCACAGTTTTAAGTGAACTGGTTGATGTGACTGCAAAGTTTTACGACTGACAACAGGGATGGATATGATACTTGAAGTAAGTAGTTTCAACAAATTCTTAATAAAAATATAAATAGGAATTACTTCTTTACAACAATGAGAGCTGACATTGGTAGTAGAGGGACTGGTTTTAGTTGTAACACTTTATGGAAATGAGGACATTAATTTTTAAAAGTTATGCGAAAAATTTGTTTATTGCAAAGGTATTAATATTAGAAAATTTGTACCCGTACATATTTTGTGTGGGTAACTTATGTAGGTAAGTAATTCGAACAATTCGAAATAATTCGTTATATTTTCTTCGATTAAATTTTATTCGAATAACTTTCCGATTAATTTTGAATGAATAATTTATTTTTTGGCTGGCATTTTTATTTTAATATATTTTATTCGAATAATAATTCTTTCAACCAAAATTTATTCGAATAATTTTTACCGGTAATATGTCATTTGTATGATTTGGTTCGGATTATTCTTTTGACTTATATTTTTTCTATATGCTTAATCGATTAATTTGTTTTTTGTTTGTTTATAATTTCATACGATTATATGATAATACCGGAATAATATTTATTCTAAAAAATTCTATATTAATAATTTCTACAATTAGAACGAAAAAAAAGTTTAAAATGTCAAAACAAATTATTCGAATAATTTTTAGTCGAACAAATTTTTGCGATTAATTTATGTATTTATTTATAAAATTTATATTTATTTATAGGTGATTCTAATGATGTTTCTTTCGAGTAATTTTATTTGAATATTTTCTATTCGAATAAATATTATTCGAATAATTTTATTTGAATAATTTTAGTAGGTAAATTATCATTTGTATAATTTTAATAGAATTATTCTTTTGACTAATATTGCTAATGCATTTTTCTACAATTAATTTATTTTCTTATGATTTTATTCGGTTCGGTTGATAATATTCGAATAATATTTATTTTAAAAAATGCTTTTTGAATAATTTTTGAAATTTTGTTGAAAAAGTTTTATATGCCGAAAATAGTATTCGATTAATTTTTTTAGGAATGCATCTTGTTCGAATAGCTTTTTAAATAGTATGTACATATGTTGTTAAAATATTTTCATCTTCCAGAAATTTTTATTCGATTAATTTAATTTTAATAATTTTTGTTATTCAAAGCTTTTTATATGTCACAGATAATAAACAACTTTTCATGTATAATTGGCTTTCAGTTTTATTATGAAATTGCTGTTTTCCATGTCTGAACACGTGAAAAGCATTAGAATAACTGAAACAACAAACTTCTAATAGTTTCAAATCAAAACATACAACTCATCCACAGTTATATACAAACAAACAAACAAACAAATATATACTAGAAAGATAAATTTCAGTAAAAACAAAATATGCTTTCAAAAAAACTATTCGTATAATTTGTAATTATATCTGTGTGTGTTGTAAAAATGAACATAAAACAATTTTGTCTAGATACTTGTTTTCCAATTTTTAGTGCTTTTCCACTAGAAAAGTTTGTTGTTTTTGAAGGGGATTTGGGGGAGGGGTTGTGTTAAGCAATAAAAACCAGACATTTGATCATTGACTATTTGAAGAATTAATGCATATTTGATAACGTTAAAAATATCTACATAAAGTTAAGGAACTAGAATAATCAAAAGGAAAACTGAAACTAAATAATAAAAAAAAGAATCGTAATACTTGTAACTTCCTCAAACTTAAGTATGTATTTCTCTTCCGCCAGCTAAGTTACAGAAACCCAAAATGTATAAAAAAGTAACAATAAAACTAAGAGAAAAAAAAGAAAAAGAAAAAATATTGGAAAAAAGGGAAAACTAAATATGTATAAATTATTCACTTGATGTTGGTTTTTGATTACAATAAATAAATATGGTAGCACAGGGTGTTAAGAAATTCAAATAATTGCGCGTTACGTATACGCTTGGTGGTTCTCGAACAATTAGAAAACAATTTCTACATCTTGTTGTTTTTCCATAACAAAATACTTGATGCCAAATTAATTAGCCAAAACTTTCTGCTGTACAATTTCATTTTTTGGGCAAATAGGTCTTTGTGTTGCTTAAGGCTCTTTATAATTAAATTATCAAACTAAAGAACAATAGAATACATCATGTACTTTATTTTAATATTGTGTTAAAGTATTATTCACCCTGTACTTAACATATCCAGAGAACACCAGCACTTAAAGGCGTCCAATTTATGTCCATTATCAAGTGTGGAGTGTGTAAAGAAATGGAGGAAGACATTAATCAAGATTCATTACAGAGAACGAAGGAAAAAAAAATGAAGAAATAAAAAGCTGAATAATAACAAAAGAAAATCAAACTAAGCAAAACTAGAAAAAATTATATAACAATGGAGTAAATATTTCTTGTTTTTTTTTATTACATACAAGACTGGTACAGAGAAACGCTATAAAAAAAATAAAAGAAATAATTGGGTGGCTTGGTCAATATAATCAGGCTTTTTTAAATTATTTATGTACATTAGGCTGGTTCAAAATCGAAACATATTAAAATCAAAGCTAATCACAAAGAAAAATGTACATTAGTAATAAATGACGCGTTGTCATCAGAACTGTCACATCAATGCTATTATGAGTACTATAAAACGAAAGCTGAAGTATTACTATTAAGGCTACGCTACTAGAAAAATTAATCTTAAATGATAGGACAAATGTTGTAAACTGTTACGGAATCTAGTTTCAGACTAAGGACGAATGTCATCATAAAATCTTATCATATTCTAATTTATGTTATAACAGAAAAAACGTGAATTGGAAAAACATAAATATTCTTTAATATAATATTTCCTATTTTGAATTGCATTCGAATTTAATATACAAAACTCTTCGTTTTCATACTGATGACAATTTGTCATTATGTGTTTGCAGTATCAAGATTGGACTTTATTTATCAATATTTTAAATGATAAAGTACGGAAAGGCGATTGGCTTGACAAATTTATGTCATTTGAGAATTCTGAGTTCATGACCAACATAAGAAAGTAAAAAATAGTCAACATCACATGAAAACTTAATCAAAAACCGGTCACATTTAACCCCTCTTAATAGCGTTTTGTTGTTTCCGGGGACATAAAGAATTGTAAAGGGTTGTCATCAGTAGTTTATTGCTGTCCAGAAAAAGTACGCAACTGTCGAATTTTTGCTATTGTCCAGACGTGACTCCAACCAATATTGCAAGAAATAATATTACAATTTTTTAATCGTTATGTTGATGGTTGATATAAAAGTTGTCATCAAAATGATGACAGATATCATGGAATCATAACCGAAAACACAGCAGCGCTTTGACGACTAATATTTAAATTTTAAACCAACTATAAGTATGGCTCGATCCATGCAATTCTGAATGCAATAAGGACAACCTTGTGGAGATGAAAAGCTTGCTCATCTGCCAATTTCATTTAGAATTTCTAGAACCAGTCTAATGTAAAACTTATAAAAGCAGTACTAGGAACTCTATTACAATTTTTTACATCTGCTTGTATAAGCGAGAATACTTTACCCAGAAAACAAGAGGTCATAGTAAAAAACCCCATTTCGCTCCTTATGCCAAAAAATTTTATATCAAATCGAGAAAGTATTTTTGATCAAATATTTTTTTCCAATGTTAATGGATTTGAAAAATATGGACTTTTTTTGGCACTCCGTACTGTATGTACTGAATATTGTGCCAGATTATTAAACGGGAGTTCGCAGGTTCAATTCCTGCCAAGACCCTGTTTGTTTCTGCATAAAATCTAAAAAGTTTCGGTGGGTTATTTAATGTTTTTCTCATGTGGTTAAATCATTGCAATTTATATGCCTTATTTTATGTTTGTTGGGTAAATAAAATGTGTTGCGGTTTGTAATAAAATTTTCTATAGTAAGTGAAGAAACATTTGTATGTACGTACATACGTGTGAGTGCGACGTGCTGTGGCCCATACCATATCATGGATTTAGGGCGTTGTGCAAATAAATTAGAAAAAAAGAGAAGTTTTTGTTAGTTTACGGCAATCCAACAATAAATTGTTAATCTTTTTTTAGATATCACTTAAAACAAAAAATATTGTGTTCTGTACAATATTATTTCGCACCACACTGATTGACTAATCAAGACATATAAAACATTAGTTTAACACTTTTATTAATTAGTAAATGGTTATGTTTGGTTAAAGTTTCTTAGTTATTTATAGCCATCAGCGAAGAAGAGAAGAGAATAGAGGAAAATTGGCCTACGGAAAAATAGACATATGGATAATTCTCATTTTGACTGATAATTAGGGTCAAAAATAAAGTATACTTTAAGGGTTCTAAACTTTGGATTTCTTAAAAACATACTTTTAAGCTACTATAGTGACTAGTAAAAATATATTTTAAGCCTAAGTTTTCATTTTAAATGTAAAAACGGCTAAAGTTTAATACCAAATTTTGAAAATTTTAAATCAATTTACTTAAGCCGCAAGTATTAATATTTTTTTAGATTAAATATTTTATTGCAAAGAACTTGGAAAAATGAACAATAATAGGTTTTCGAGGCACAGTTTCAATAATGTTGCTGTGCATTTCCTTTACACTTACTTTTTAAGTGCCTCAGTTGATTGTAATTCATTAATGAATAGGGCATACGAGAGTTATTTATGATGAATGAAATTAAGTTTTTGTGCTTGCAAGTTTATTTTTGTTATGGGGTGACTACATACTTATATATAGTGTACAGTAACAAAATTAATTTTTAAATAATAAAGCAATTTTTTAAAAATTAATTTCTTTTCTCTTCAGTTAAATACAAGTTTTGTAATTGATTTTAGTAATTTTATTTCTATTAAAATTTAATAATAAATGATTTTAATATATGTATTCTTTCTCTCTATTTTTTTCAGGTAAGTTTTTGTCATCATAATCCTGGATTTGTTATAAACTCGTATGTATTATATAAAATGTTATAGAAAAATTAATTTATTAAATTTTTTTTTTTGTTATCTTTAAAGAATTATAAACAGATTAATAATGGAAATTTTTATATAGACAAACAAATGCAATAATTTGTATTTGTAATACAATAACAATTATTTATCAATTTTTTTTTACTGTGGCGAAAATTGCACAATGTAGCCGTTAGATATGATTGTATTACACAGTAATTTCTGGCTAACTAACTCGGCAATAATGACAAATTATTCTGTGAAAATACTTAAGCGAATATGCTTGCCCGTAATTTATAAAAAAAAATAGCAGAGCGACGAAAGTTCCTTTCAACGACCTCTCTTTTACATAAGCGTTTGCTCCAACAGGTTTCTATATAAAGTAACTAATGTGTCTTTTGCTGAAATAGATGACTTGCTGTCATCCACATACTGACATCAATATTATGACATATGTTATCAATAAAATGAAAACTGTTATGAATTTGATCATAGCATTTTCTCATAATACAATTGTCATCTGTATTATGATTACGTTTGACATTGCAAAGATGACAAACTGTAATTAAAAAAAAAAAAAAAAAAGAATCACTTGTCATAATATCGATATTTCATTATAGCAGCGTTAAGTTGATTTTATGATCAGCGTTTTTGTGTGTCTGAAATTATATGTTTACAATGACTATCATATAAAACCAACTAATTTTTGTCCAATACAATTCGATGTAATCCCACTGTGCAATATTTACCACCACAAAATATCTCTTCCATGAAGGGCAGAGTAGTTTGTAATGAATTTAAAATTAAAACATCTGTGGCCAGAATTTTTTCTTACTTGGTTTGTTAACTTTTCATTATCTTTTGTTAAACATTTAACATATTTACAAATATTCGATGTCACTTTCTACAAACAAACAGTGACACATGTTATTTCTAGCTCACAGAAAAAACACCAAAAATAGAGAAAAATGCTTGTAAATACAAAGCACGTAATAATAGACTTAGTGCCAGATTTTAATAAATTATATTTAATATTTAACTAAAAAAATTTATATCCTCATAAATTTGTAATTTTCCCGGCATTTGTGGTTAAATCACTTTTAAAATATTTGCAAAATGTATATACATACATATATATTTTTTAATAAATGCCACAAATGCGAATAAAAAAAAGGTAGAGCGAACTAATAATACTATACAATACAATAGGCTGACGCTAGAGGTGCCTATTGTATTTTATTTACAATTTTCTATGCGAGTATGTTTTGTGTGTGTTCGCGCTTATTGTATTTGTGTAGCGAAATTTTCCATACACGTACACTATTTAACCAACCAACCAGCAAACAACCCCAACAACCGTAGACAACCACAAATTTTAAACACGCATACACCAACAAAATTGTAAAGAAGCATGTGTTTAAATAGTTTTAGAACACGTAGAGCGAAGTAACAGAAAAAACGCAAATTTTTTTTATTTTTAAACTGATTTTTTATTAAAAAATATACAAACTCACACACGCTAACATCGAACTAAACGTGTACATTTTCATACACACACACTCGCACAAACACCTGTAAAGGTATGAAAATGCCTGAAAGCGCAAAAGATGTTATTGCTGTTTTAGAGGATGTTTGTATGGCACTTAAACGTGTGTGCGTGTGTGTATAAAAGAAAACTTGCAGCTGTGTTTCTTTTTCCACATACATATGTACTACATACATGTATAACTTTTATTTGCAATATTTTCATACTTAATGTTCCTTTTTTTTTCCTCTTGTATTTATTTATTTAGTTTATTTTTTTACCATTTGCCTTCTAGCAACTCCTAAGTGTAAAAGGAAAAAGAAAAGAAAAAATATTTCCCAAAGTATAAAAATTGAAAAATTGTACACAAGTATATATCATTTTTTAAGTTCTTTTTTTACGTTTTACATATTTTACAAATTTATTACGACTTTTACAGATATTAAGTGAATTCACACAAGAGAATAAACTGAACTTCAATTTCAATAAAAGAGATTTAATGAATTAATAAATGTTCCGTGTAGAAACAGTACCACAAAGAACTCGAAATAATTTCATGGAAGAAAATTATTTTTTTTTTAGTTAGAACTATTCACTGTTTCTGTTTTAGGACTTGGTGATAACACGATCGTCTATAGCTTCATTCTGGTATGAAGATCAATTTACCGTGTTAGGATTTTAATAAAATAGTTTCAACTGCTTCATAGGTTGTCTGTGGAGATTTTTCTCTCTATGGGGATAAATATTAAAAGAGATAATGTTGGCTGGAATAACCAGTTGCACAGAAGGAAGAAAAGCATTTTCTCAACACCTGATTACAGTTTATCAAAGAGTTCTTTTTTAATATTATTTTTGAAATAATTTACTATTGTATTGTCACATGTGATCACAATAAAATATGGTATGATCACATCGTAATTAAAATATGGTTTTGTTATGCTTATGAGATATTATGTTACTACATGATCATAACATGTTATGAACTGACCATATTATGATTAACAAACTAAAAGATAAACAATAATTTAAAGTTGCTTTTTCATAGAAGGTAGAAATTGAAAACCCTTAAGAACTTTGTGATATGTCAAAAAGTTCTGCACCACCTTGCCGTTTGATTATCCTAAATCCTTCGGAGATATGGGTAACGAAGGTAATTTTTTAAAAGTAAATTTTTTGGCATACTGTTTCACAAACAAATTATAAATAAAAATAAACTTGATTTAAACCTTTTTATATCTCTATATTGAGGTAATTAAAACAAGGCTATTCGGTTTTTCTTCAAAAGAAAAACTTAAAGACTTTTATGGGAATTGCATTCACGGACCTTGCATCGTTACACAGTATATGAACAAAAACTATAGTGCCTAATTCGTTTTTTACATTCATATCGATTAAGTGATAATTTCTATTATAAAACAACGTATGTACTATTTTACAGTAACTATTTTTGCAAGTTGCATAGTAATTTTTCATAATCTCAAACAGTACCATGGGTAAAAATTTTTTACGCATTTTTGAATTGTTCACATAATGCTTTGTACAGATGTATGTGAATCTTAGCTATATTTAAAATTTTTCTTAATGATTTGTATGTTCTGGTACCTGGCCTTTTTACACCTTTAAAGACTTGGTTACGTGATTTCAGAGCAGCAAAAACTTAGTCGTCTTAGACATGGATTTTTTTTATGAATGGAAAACTTAACCTTTATTTTTAACACATACATACACAAAAGTCATGGAGTTAAAATATCCATTATGGAAAAAAAACTCTTGTAAATGCCTTAAGTGTCAGATCTTATAAAAGAATTTTCATCTAATGACTAGAATTGTTAAGTGGGAGAAATGGAAAAATGGAACAAAATTTCATGTTTAAACTTTTTTTTCGCATTCCTTAAAAAAAATAATTGTTGAAAATATTTCAAAACTTTACATTCAATAGCAATTATTAATTCCATAAATTCTAATAATGGCAAAATTATTCCTCGTCCATTCCAACTACCATAATCTGTGTATCTGTAAGAGCTGAGTCTGCTGTTTTCACTCTGTTTTATAAAACATTTCTTTTAGCAATTTTATTGTATATTGCAAATGTTTGTAAGTAATTTAAAAGCTTTTCGTTTTTTTCTCTTTCTCTCTCTTATTTAACACATCAGCAGGGGTAAGCAGTATGCTGGAGTTTGTTGTTTGTTTTTAGTTTCATTAGTTACGAACAGTTAATTTAAGATAGAAATCTTAAATTTTGTAAAATAAATAAAATGTTTCATTATTGGAGCAAGAATTTGTAAATGCTTTTTCTTACCTGTTATTTGTTGCTGCTGATGGTATTAATTTAAAATTATTTTTAATATTAAAATAAAAGGTCACTAAATGTATATTGGAAAGTCCCTGAGGAAACGTTTTCTGTTTACTATTTTTTTTTTTTTTTAATTTAAATTAGAAAACTGGTATGGAAAATAAATCCTCTACAAGTTGAAAATTTTGGTAGTAAAATTTAAGCAGGTGCCATAATTCTCATGTTTATTTTGTTGTCCTTTACTCGTTTTTATTGTATAACAAAAACAAATCGAGCAATATATTGCGTGCGTGCGTGTGTATCGCAAATTTTAAATATAATATCAAGTTTTACCTGTTTCATTATTAAAGACACGTGTTGTTTAAGAGTATATCTTATTTTCTTGACAGTGTGACTATTATATAATTATACAAATAATATTATGTATTTAATCAATATTTTCCTCCATAATTTTATTTGATTAATTTTCATTCAAATAACTTTTATTTGAAAAAGAAACTTTTAAATTCCCTTTCATTTGTATATCTACGTTTTAATAATTTTATTCGTACCATGTAAGAGTATACGTACATATATGGATAATTTGATTCGAATACTTTTTTCCGATAACTTTTGACTGAAAATTTCCCGATTAATTTCGAAAAATTTTCACCAACGTATAAAATCTCTCTTGTTTCGAGCATTATACTCGAAAAATTTTATTCGATTAATTTTATTGGAACATATCTATTCGAATATTTTTATTCGATTAATTTTATTACAACAATTCTATTCGAATAATTTTATTCGATTAATTTTATTCGAACAATTTTATTCAAATAATTTTTATTATTTTTAATAGAGGGTTGCATGAACGTGGTCATCAATGAACATATTCATATGTTCATTGACTAAAACTCTATTTCGAATAAAAATCAGAACACCAAACAAACTGTTGCTTTGTTCATAGTATGAGTGAGAACATTTTGTTTCACTTCGTTAACACAAAGAGTTTTTTCATTGAAACGATTTTTATTTCGAAGTTCTTGCTCTCATCTCACATTTTCTTATTATTACGCAATAGAAATGTTGCCAATTTGGTGAAATCATGTAATATTTTGCATGCGCTGCCCATATGAAATTTCAACTTTTAGTTTTTACACGCATATTGTTTTTGCATGAACATTACTCATATTTATTCAAGACATGTTCGGTTTCACATTTGTAAATGTTCGTTCACTCCTGTATAAGTGAACGCACAAACTTCATTACACTCGTCTCTTAACTATCGAGTATTGATTGTTCTCTGTTCATAGTTATTCATCTGTATTGAATAGAAACGAAATGAATAAAAGATAATGATGAAAGTTTCATGACCATCATTATTAAGTTTCATGCACCTCTCTAATTTATAACAAAATTTTTTTTGTATAAATGATACAATTTGCATAAATTTTAATTTAAAAATCTATCGAACAAGAAAATAACCATTTACAACATGAACTGTTGGCTGTTTGTACTTGAACTCTTGTCGTCTGTGTCTTGTTTCACGTTTCATTAGTCTAATGATTTACGATTAATGTTCCATAAAGATCAGCATTTCAAATATAATTGTTAAAATTTGCTCAAACTTGAAGTAACATGCACAGTTGTAGACGTTGGAATCTAAAATGAATATAATTGAATTGTATGTAATTCTCGTATAATGTTGTTGACCTTCAATGTGCGTGTTGAAGTAGGCGCTATCGCCAACATCACTCATTCTATAGTAACGAATCGATGAGGAATTCTTTGTTTAATTAGGATTTTTAATCATTATTAGCATTTAATTACATGATTAACAGGTATTTTTTTATTGTATTGTTTGTATGAATACTTTAGATTATATTTGTAAACAACGTTTAATTTGTGTAAATTCTGTAGATGGAATTATATCGCTTTTTATTACTTTAATCATCAATTTGTAATTTAATTGAATATATTTGAACTTTGCCATAAACTTTCACAACAAGAGTAAATTCTTGCAAAATTTGATGTTGCTGTCATGCACCCCTCACCATCCCATTTTCTCGTGACTTTGATTTATAAAGAGCGCATTTTTGTTAACTTTTATAAGCAAGTTTCCTTCAGTCATTGCTTTTATAAGTTTATTGTAAAATTTTATTGTTTTCTGATGCTCTAAAAATTTCTTTGACACTGTTAATTAAAAATTTGTTTTCAATATCATGGAGAAAAAAAGTTCAAAATCCTTTCGGTTCTTCTTTGTTTCATCTTCTACTAAGGCCCAAATTCACAGTCATTAGTTAGCTAATAACAATAGTTTAACTAATAATATTTGATTCACAGCTTCTAGTTTAACATTAGTTAAACCGTCAAACGGCATTGGTTAACTAATAGTTAGACAACAGCTGATTCGTTGGAATTTATTATTAGTATTTTTGTTTTGTGATAAATTTTAGATATGGCATGTGAAATTGAAAACGCGGAGTCCGATATTGAAAGTGACGCTGATACTGATAATACGCGGAATATTGTTGCTGAGCGTCGTCAACGTAATCTAAAAAGATTTTATGGATAGATTCCGTCTTAGCAAGTAGGTGGCGTGGCAAGTTCTTGAATGTATACGCCATTTTTTAAGAAATAATATATCAAATGTAAACAAAAACCATATGCTTTAACAGAATTGCCAGTACTGAAAGTTAATAGTTTGATATGGTTACCATGTTTTGTTCATATTAAGAGTGTTGGTTAAATAATACACTGTGAATATGAAGTTTTAGTTAAACAATAGTTATCATTTTAGTTTACTAATAGCTAACAAATTACTGTAAATTTGGCCCTAAATGTTCAATAATAGTCTGGATATAAGTTCGTATGCTTAAATAAACCTGCACGTATTTCCATTTAAAATGTCACCTTTTTTCCATTCTCGTATCATATTTTTATTTCAGGATTTTGTTTCGCCTTTCGTTTTTTTGGTTGTTTCAGTTTATTCATTTATGTTAACACGTGTTGCTGCTATAATGAAAGCAAATGGCTTAATTAAATTAAGAGCGGTTACCACTAATAAATTTAAGATAATTTTTTCTTGGAATATACAAATGGTTAGTTAAATGATGGTCATAGTAAATATAACAACTTAAAAGGTTTAAATATATTTGAATTTTTTTGTAGACGAAAATGGTGAATATACCGTTATATCGTAGGTCATCTAATGCGCCAATTGTCAAAGCATGCGTCATTGTCAACTAGTGGAGCGAATCTAAAATTAAATGCAAAAAAGTTCTTTTCAGATTCCATTTTAAGGTATGTTAGATCCGCACAAAAACACAAATATGAAAATAAGACCAAGTTCATTCATATCCAAAATATTACGGCCGTAAATAGTACTGAGATCAAAATAATGACCAAAATCTTGATAGGTACAATTCCATCTCATTTCTAGGCAACCTGTAAGCTTGGCAAAATTTTTCCAAGAATTATTTTCCATATTAGAAAAGCATAAAAATTGGCCTTATTTTCACATTTGTGTTTTTGTGTGGATCTCACTTCTTTTTTTTAAGTTGTTTTTGTATAAATATTTATATGTATTGCTTATCTGGGCCTACCTGTGTACGAAATTTAAGCTTTCTAGCTCTACTGGAAGTGCCCCATACAAAGAAGGGGCACCCTAGTCCTCCGGGTGGAAAGTGCCCGTTTTCAGATTTTTCAGGTTAATTTCTCACCAAGACCTACCTGTGTACCGAGTTTCAGCTCTCTAGCTGTACTGGAAGTGCCCAATAATATTGATGAGTCAGTGAGTAAGTTAGTGAGTCACTGAATATGTACTAAAATATGGACTTTTCACACCTTAATATCTCGGGAAGCTTTTACGGTAGAACTTTCATATTTAACGTGTGAGGTCACCTCTTTGGGAGATCTTATGTTTCAAGTTTCATAATATATTACGATCAAGAGGAGCAAAGTTATGAGGGGGGTAAAAACAGCTCGAATGGTTTCGTGTAAATATACACACTGTGTGGCCGAACTTGCCCGGGTGCACTACCGTGCGCCTAGATACGACATACTACATACGTATGATGTTCATAACAGGGACCTTTCTTCGTCGGGCCTCTCTGTAATATGCCTTTTCTAAAAAAGACAACACCTTATTTAAGTGGTAGTAGTCATTATTACCTGGGTTTCGATTTTCGTTGAGTTCTTTTTAATTTACAAATGAATACTAATTGCGTTTAGTGAAAGTCTCTAACTTGAAGAAGTCTAAAAACGTAAAAAAAAACTTTAGACATATAAAACCTAACCTATTTTTTTTGCTTTTTGTTAATTTGTTTAAAGAGCAAAAAAAAAAAAGATATGTTCTTTGTATGTATTTAACATGTTTAAATTTCATTAGTGTATCTGAAAATTTCATGTATTTGACAGTTTGTAGAAGTTTGCAAGGTTTTTGTAAATTCATTCGCAAAATGTTTACATATGAAATTAAACATTTTGTATGCCAAAGTTTCATTACGACTTGTACTCATACCATTCATTCGCACAACAAAAATAAAAAAGCAACAAAAAAAAGCATCTCCCACTGTTGCAATTCAAAGAAATCTTTTTTTTTTTGCTCTCTTTGAGTTTCTTTAAGAACGTCTTGTACTTTTCCGTTTGTTGGGTCCTGGATGGTTAACCATAATATTTACATTTTTATTTAATTAAAATTACTTATACGCCCTGAGGATGAACACCAAAATAACAAAAAAAAAAAAAAAAAACAAAAACCAAATTACAAACAATTAAACATATTAAATTTTTAGAAAAAACAACTTTAAATTCAAAAATAAACATTACCAGAAAATTTAATTATAATAAAATGTAAGAGGATTTTTTTTTTACAAAATTAAAACTTGACAAAGTATGTACACGTTCGTATGCCTGTGTGTACTAAACATGGCATTAGCATTAATTTTGTTTTGCACAAAAACACAACAGAGTAGAAATAACATTTAATAATATTATATAATTTTTCTTTTATATAATTATGAATATGTTTTCACGATCCAACTAAAACGCAGAAACTTTTTAGTTATTCTAAAAGTTTTTAAATTTTCGTTTTTTGCAACAAACTGGTTCAGTAAACCATGCTGTTGACTATCAAAGACTACAATAAAATTTTTTCCATAGTTACTCACTCAAAAGATGTTTTTGCAAATTTTATGTATCTTTATCTGGACTGCAACCCTTAAGCTAAGAGACAATTACATATAAATAAGACAAAATCTAACAAGGAAAAAAAAAAAAAAAAAAAAAAAGAAAAAAATGATAATCAGGAGAAACTAAACAGGGTACTTTATGCCACAAGTATCATAATGTAGTCGTAGTATATGTTACAAACAGTATTCAAAGCAACAAGGAAATGTCCAACTAGTTACAAGCAATTGACAAAGGAAGTTAATACGAAGCTACAAGGTACGAAACTTTATGTTTAAATGGATTAAACTGGTGTTAGTTAGTGTTGCAGCTACATATGTACATATTTGTATTTAATGTTAGTAGTGTAGTATGATACTTTTTAGATGACTTTAGCACGTACTTTGAATAAAATTCATTTGTAAGTTACACGTACAGCAATATTTGTCTATGATACTAAACGAAAATATTCGTATCTAACAATGCAAATAGTAGTTGTCTTTTGCAAACACTTCTTCTAACATATTTCCCCATACGACAGACAGTATGCTGCAGCAGTATACTCTTCCTCTATACCAATTGTATGTACATATTTAAATTTTTAAGTTTTAGCACACTCGCACACACACACACACACACACTCATGCATAGACATATGGGCAAGTGTGTTTGCTTACATCTACTAAAATACATACAAACACTTGCAAGAAATATTTACATGCATGAGGTTATTTTATACTCTAGCAGTAAAAGAAGTATTTTTTCTTGTCTATTTGTTTTATTCTACTGCTGGATCTGTTGTAACAACAATAACAAGTATTTTTTCTTCTATTGTTGTTAAAGTTTGCTTACTTTAATATTGTGTGTAGATGTAAACGTTTGAGCAAATAGGTCGTGTATAGGGTGTATATTGTATATACTCGTATGTACATACATAGAACTTCCACAACATATAGCCAGCGGCGGAAAGAAGAACTAAGCAGGCCTTTTGGAAGGCCTTATTTGGCAGACACAAAGCCAGTTCCATACTTATACAGTTTTTAAACACGATGTCCTTGTAAGTTCCGTTCTTACACAGGCCTGATAGAAGGCATTATTCAGTCACAAATATATTTTTAAATTACTTTTAGAAATGCAAAACGTAGTAAAAACCCATAAAAGTTAACTATTTATTTATTTATGGATGTATACATACACATAATAAAAACCAAATTTTTAGAAAGGAATATGTAGGCCTTCTATAAGGCCTTCCTAAGAAGGCAAGCGAGCATGAGTACTGGATCTAAAAAAAGCTCTAGGAAGGCATTACGGAAGGCCTTATAAATGAAGGCCTCCAAAAGTTCGACGCTGGATATCCATTCTTAAATACACTCACTCTCTCACACACAAACACACCCACAAACAGACAAACACATTTGCCAAAGAAGTTCCAAACATCTTCTTGCACTAAGCACGAGATTACAGTAGTTCTTTTAATTATGTACCGGGTGTCCAGGCGAGGTAGGCGGGATTTTGCAATTAAATAAAAAATTAAATAAATGATTTTGTTTTTAATTTATGATAAAATTAAACAAATTGGAAAATCATTTCTTCAAAATAATGTTGTCGAGATGTCGACCATCACGCTACAAACACTCGTCTAATCTTGAACGAAAATTTCTCATTACGCTGGAACAAGTAGCTCTTGAGATTGCTGCCATTCCTAGGGTGATGCTATGTTTCTGCTGTGGCAAGTTGGTTGGTTTATTGTCGTATATCTTGCCCTTGAGGTAGCCCCACAAAAAAAATCAAGAGGGCTCAAATCAGGACTTCTTGGTGGCCAGTTTACTTCTGCGAGAAATCACCTTATTCGGGAATAATTCATACGGCCTGAAGTGATTGGTCCCATCCTGCTGGAACCATGTCCTCAAATTATAACGATCAAATTCTTGTAGCTGGAACGTTAAAATTCCTGATTTTTTTAATGTTTAATTGCTGTGCTCGTTTTCGTACTAAAAGTGACGGATTTTGACGAACTGATCCTCTCACTTCTTCAATTGTTTCTTCTTCTCTAACAGTTTTCGAATGACTTGAACTTTTGAATCTGGATAGTGGCACCAGTATTTTCAGACATGTGAATCCATCTGCTGATGCTATTTTCACTTGGAGCATAACGAGAGTGATATTCTGTACGATATAATCTTTGAGCAGTAACGATAGGAGTCACCGTTTCGGTAATAACCAACCGCTAGCGCACATAATCCCCCGCACCCCGCACCTCCACGTCGTACCTATGCAATGTAACTGCAGAAATAAACCCCGCCTACCTCACCTGGACACCCTGTATTTTAAATAACAGCTTTAACTACTCACTCCCTATTTTAACAAGATAATGAAGAACATTAAATTAAAATCAATTAAATTGTTATTTAGTTCATCTTTTTTGCTTGGAAACTAAGTTAATTGGAAACTCTTTATACGTGTTTTAATTCTAATAAGGACTCTTTATAAGCCATATACAAGGCTTAACTAAGCAACACAAAAAATAGCAAAGATAACGCCAAAACTAGGCGAGATTTAAAAGTTCTATAGATAAATTAAGAAAGAAAGAAGAACCTTTTTTCAAACAAGATAATTTTTTTAAAACGCATTTTTTTCAAAAGGGGTATTTTTTTCTAAAAGTTACTTTTATCCAAAAAATTCTTTTTTCAATAGAAGAAGGTAATTTTTTCCGAAAGATACTTTTTTTTTTAGAAATTTACATGTTCTCAAAATGGATCTCTTTTTCAAAAAGCGTTTTTTCTAAAAGGCAATTTTTTTTAAAGGTAAATTTGTTGAAAGGCAGTTTTTTCTAGGAGGTACATTTTTCTAGAAACTACTTTTATCTGAAAGGTAGTTTTTTCTGAAATCATTTTCCTTTTAAATGTTGACTTTTTCTACAAGCTGTTCTTTTTTCTAAAATATTTTTTAGAAGATAATTTTTGCTAATGGGTACTTTTTCTAAAAACTACTTTTTCCAAAGACCATTTCTAAAAGTGACATGTTTTTAAAATATATAATTTTTAAAATGTACTTTTTTACAAGGTACTTTTTCGTAAAGAGGTAAATTTTTTCTTTGGAGTTGGCTCTTTGTGTGAAGAAGTTGAATTTAAAAGAGGCAGGTAAAAAAGTAACTCTGTTTAAAGGATCATTTTTAGGTAAAAGGATTTTGCAAAATAGATTTTTTTAATATTTTTTAATATTGTCTTTGTCTGCTTCAAATCTGCTTTCAAAATTAATTCAAATGAATTTTGAAAATTGTTTTTAAAAATATTTTTATCCAGTTCTACTATTTTTCCTATTTCGCCCTCTTGAATATTGAAAATATGCCAAACTTAGCCAAATATCTTTCTACTGTGAGTAGGGGCGAATATCTTCTAGTTCTTGAGCTTACCGAGCTAACTACCGAGCAAATAGTTTGGAAATTCCGTTTTAAGAATGAATGAAGTGTTTGTGGTTGGCAAAGTAATATTCATGTGTGTAATTTAATTTAACGTGCAGCAGCTTAATACTATTCATTATTTCCCTCGTATATGCTGAAAAAATATATTTTTCAATTTCATGTGTTTCTTTTTTTCGATACATTAAACCCTTGAATGAATATTTAAAACCCTCAATGAAATTATTATTGCATAAATTTTCTATGCTGTAACAAACCTACTGTGCACAGTATCCACGTACTTATGTGTATATGTTTATAAATGACTACATTTAAATATTTTCGAAAATAATATAAAAAAAATGGAAATAAAATATAAACTACAGCTGTGCAAGAATTTCTACTCGTTTAATATTTTGAACATGTGTGTGTTTGTGTGTTTTTATAAGGATGTTTGCGTGAGTGTTTGTGTGAGTGTAAATGCGTGTGTATTTTTTTTTATCTTTCAAATTTAAGAATAAAATTCTTGCTTAAGGAAATTCTCCTTTATTTTTTGTGCAACTTGTAATATCCTTGGCATACATCCTTAAGGATGTGTTTGTTGCTGCTTTATATATTTTAAGCACATACAAACATTTTACTGTCACTTTCAACTGCAAATAAAAAAAAATAATTTACTTACGTCTTGTAAACAGCTACGTGTGGAATGCAAGATTTAACACATTTTGTACAAAAAAAAAACTTCTTTTATAAAAATTTCGCTTTTTTAATCGTTTCTGTATCCTCCGGCAGCTTCTTAAAGTTAAGTTTATATTAACTTTAGTCAAATTTATTTCTTCTGAAGAAAACTTAGTTTGTTATTTAATTTAAATTCTAATTTAATTGAAACTTAATAAGTGCTGAATATAAAAAATTCTTGTTGAAGTTTTCAATTAAGTGTCGCACAGTGGAGTGAATGAAAAGGAAATGTAAAAAACCCCATACTTAATTATTAGCTATTAACACTAAAAATACTTGCGGGATAAAAGTAATATTAAATAGAAAATTTTCGAATATCGATTGATTTGTTACGATAAGATTTAGAGAGCTTTGGGAAATATTCTACAATACAACTTGGATTGCATTTTTCGCAACCTGCGAATAAGTAAATGTTGACTAGTAAGTTTTGGTATTAAAAATGTTTAAGCTGGGTTAGTGTTGAACGTAGTCATGTACAAGTTTTAGTACAACAACTAATTAAAAGCGTTGTTAATGAGTCAACAAATAATCAAAGAAATATACTTGCATACAGCTTTACCTTCTATTATTAAGTACATGATTTTTAATTTAAATCTTGTAACTGCAGACCAGTTTAAACTACAATGCGGCTTTTTGCCAATTAAGATCCTTAAACATTGGCTTTTTCAAAGAGATTTAATATTTCTGAAATGTTTTTTCTATTCATCACAAACTTTGATATTTGTTGGTTTCAGTGGCCTAATAATGTATGCAGATGTGTGTGTATATGTGTGTGTGTTTCTCACTGAAAACAAATATTGTCAAGAGTAAACAGAAAATATTTGATATTTTAGAATAAAATAAATATGTATGTATATGCATTGGACTACAAATTTACATTAAAACTTCGACAGTATGCGACAAAAGAGTGGCAATTTAATTTATTTAATACAAAAAAAAACTTATAAAAAGTTTTGCTAAATGAATGTAATAAAATTTGCACATTGTCTCGTAGAAAATAATAGAATACCGGTGCATTACATCAGTCATGTTACACAGAAGTTTTTTAAGGCCATTATGAAGTTTAAATTCTTTTTTTGTCATGACACTTAATAATATAGTATTAAAAATCCACAACATTTCGTGAATAGATCATCTTGTCATCCATGAGAAAGGTGACAACTATGTCATCAATGGAATAAGTAAAAAAATTGAAGTTTTCCTACAAGCAAAGAAATGTTTTCATAATTCCTCTATTTTTTTTTTCTTTTTCTCCCATATTGGTGTTGATCTAAGGGTCTTCAACTTATCCTAATGTTATAAGCTAACGGCCTTGCTACCTCAACCTTGCAACCATATAAAATATGGATCGCAGAAACTTAACTCAAGCATAATTATTGTTCATGCTTTTGAGATGAATAAGTGTCCTCATTGCGAAAATAAAGTGCAATATTCACGTTCGTTTACGTGATTTGTTTGCACAGTTACTTCCAATTGTCATATTAATTGTCTTACTGTTTGTCATCAGTAGTGTGACTTCAATGTTATAACAAATTTGATCAAAATAGCGAAAAGTGATATCTATTTAAAATAAAAGACGAGAAAGATAGGCAGTGCAACGTAAATTTAACATAGCACTGTATTAAAAATGCATACAGATTGATGCCATAGCGTCGCATAATACACAATGATGAGAAAACTGGACAATGCCACGCCCATTTAACATGATATTATTTTTCTACTACTTTTAATTAACTAAAACTTTGTGAAGCTTTGCACATATGTGGAGAATCTGACACCAAATGACAAAAGTGGGCAGTGTCACGCCTATTAAGCATAATCTTTTTTATATGGCTTTTTCGTCTGCCCTTCCTAAAGAAGAAGAAGAAACGATATGACGAAATAATAAATTTAAATTTAATTATTAAATAAAAATATATTTCTTAATAATTATTTGCTAAAAATATTGCACGTTGAAATTATTTAATTTTTCAAGTTTGTACATAAATTAAGCGGAAAATCTAGGCACACGGTAGTGCGCCAGGCCAAGTTTAGCCACACAGTGTGTATATTTACACGAAACCATTCGAGCTAATTTTACCCCCTCCATAACTTTGCTCCTCCTCACTTGAAACCTAAGGTCTCCCCACAGAGATGACCTCAGAGGGTAAATTTGAAAGTTCTACCGTAAAAGCTTCCCGAGATATTAAGGTGTGAAACGTCCATATTTTAGTACATATTCAGTGACTCACCAACTCACTCACTGACTCATCAATATTATTGGGCACTTACAGTATAGCTAGAGAGCTGAAACTCCGTACACAGGTCTTTGTATGGGTCACTTCCAGTAGAGCTAGAAAGCTTAAATTTGGTACACAGGTAGGTCCTGATAAAAAATGACCGAAAATGATTTTTAAACGGGCACTTTTCATCTGGGGCGACTATGGTGCCCTTTCTTTGTATAGGGCACTTCCAGTATAGCTAGAAAGCTGAAACTCAGTACACAGGTATGTCCTGATGAGAAATGACCGAAAATGATTTTTAAAAGGGCACTTTTCATCTGGGGCGACTAGGGTTCCCTTTCTTTGTATGGGGCACTTACAGTATAGCTAGAGAGCTGAAACTCCGTACACAGGTCTTTGTATGGGTCACTTCCAGTAGAGCTAGAAAGCTTAAATTTGGTACACAGGTAGGTCCTGATAAAAAATTACCGAAAATGATTTTTAAACGGGCACTTTTCATCTGGGGCGACTATGGTGCCCTTTCTTTGTATAGGGCACTTCCAGTATAGCTAGAGAGCTGAAACTCCGTACACAGGTATGTCCTGATAAAAAATGACCGAAAATGATTTTTAAACGGGCACTTTTCATCTGGGGCGACTATGGTGCCCTTTCTTTGTATAGGGCACTTCCAGTATAGCTAGAGAGCTGAAACTCCGTACAAAGGTATGTCCTGATGAGAAATGACCGAAAATGATTTTTAAACGGGCACTTTTCATCTGGGGCGACTATTGTGTATGTAATATATGTACAAAAACAATTTGAAAAAAGGGGTGAGATTCGCACAAAAACATAAATGTCAAAAATAAGGCCAAGTTCCTATCCAAAATATTTCGGCCGTAAAAAGTACTGAGATCAAAATAAGGACCAAGTTCTTGATAGGTACAATTCCATCTCATTTCTAGGCAGCCTGTAAGCTTGACAAAAATTTTTTGCCATTCATAGAATTCTTGGAAAAATATTGGCAAGCTTACAGGTTGCCTAGAAATGAGATGGAATTGTACCTATCAAGAACTTGGTCCTTATTTTGATCTCAGTACTTTTTACGGCCGAAATATTTTGGATAGGAACTTGGCCTTATTTTTGACATTTTCACATATATGTTTTTGTGCAGATAATAGACTACATTTTAACTCAAAGCTTTTTATATTTTTTTTTGAAAATACCGAATTTTCATGCGAACAATTAGTCGTCCTCCAACACTTTATGTGTAGAATAAATACTCCTGCTGGAAACAAAATATTCTCACACACTGCCCGATATTTTATCGACAATTATATAAATTCATTTGTAAATAAATCCACATTGAAAAAAGTTTATTTACATATTCAAATCTCTTCAAATTGCTAATAAAAATATACATAAATAAATATTCATGGATGTTCGACAAATCAATATTTGTACAAATAATACATTTAACAAACAAACAAGAACATGGATATAAATATTGTACAAATTTTATAAATTTTATGTCCTTTTAAATTTATTAAATATTCTTGTTATCAGAATAGTGTACATCTTTAGCAGAAGGAGTTTACAAACATTAAAACACATGTATACTGATACTTTATACTGAAGAGATTGAAGAAAATATCTAGACATATAAATGCAAATAAATATGTACGAGTAGTAAATAAATGTCAATAATCAGCAAGAAAAAGATACAGCAAAAAAAAAAAAAAAAAAACACAATAGAAAAGAAAATCAGAAAAAATATATGCAAATAAGAATGTATCAATATTTTTGCTTTTACGTTAATAAAAATATATCAGAAATTCAAATATTAAGATGATTTCGCAAAGAAAAGAACTGAAACAAATCTCAACTGACATTCAACCACAAAAAAAAAAAAAACACAAACACACATATTAACAAAGAATTTATATTTCTGGCATCAAATAAACTGACTAAAATGCTTTGCTTTTTTCATGTTTAGAATATCTATTTTATTTACTTCGCCATTGGGAAAGAGCAACTTTTTTTTTTAAAGTCTACTGGACGTTTGTTTAAAGCACTCAATGAAACCTTGAAGTTCTAATTACAGAATTTAGCCAATTTCTGAACCAAACCTCATGGCACGAAGATGTCAACCTTATTTGGTACACCGACGACTTCAAGCAGGTAAATGGAGTTACGGGGGCAGTAATATACCACCGAAAAATTCCAAAGGGCCATTCATATGGGTAAATAACCTACAATTTGCCAATCCACAGACCATGTCATTCTTATTAGTGCTGCAGAGAATGCCTAAAACTAAAATTTCTACTTGATGTCAGATCGCCAGGTAGCGCACAAAGCCTTTATCTCTTATGAGAAAAGCTCGAGAGTTATTAGGGGCTGGGTTATAGATCTAAATGAACTTGGCTCCCAAAAACAAACTAACATTATTCTGGGTGCCTGGCCACGAAAGTCCTGCTCGAAATGAACGGACTGGCTGTCTAGCCAAAAGAGAAACCCAATGCAAATGTGTAGGACCGGAACCATTTTTTGGTTTATTGAGCGGATATGTCAAAGATTAAAATAGTTCATGGGTTCAAGGTGGAATTTACACGCCACTGGGAAGCCCGCAAAGGCCCAAGACAAGGAAAACGATTTATTACGTTATTCCAAAGAAAATCTCAAAAGTTACTATAAATGGGCAACAATTACCTTAGATTACTGACGGATTGGTTTACCGGAAACTTTGGTCTCAGGAGACTCATTAGAAACTGTGCAAGCGATCTATGCAGATTATGTAAAATTATGCAAAAAGAGATGTCGATGTGCACTCTGTAGTTGTCCAACGGCATTGACGCAAACTAAGGTTTCTAGAGATAATTTGATGATTCAATTGAGATTTACCCTCTCTCTAGCAGTACAGAATAGTTGGATTTATACTTACCTGTAAATTACTTCGATGAAAATTTCGGCTGCACAAAAGATCATTGTAAAAGCTATTTTCAAACTCTTTCTTTGAAACTTTTATTCCTTGAAATGTCCACCAAAAAAAGCAACTAACCTCACGTGCATCAGGTTATATTTTAACTGTAATATGAAAACAAATTCGAAGACTAGGATAGTACTACCTTTTGTCATTATTAAAATTTAAAACAATTAATTTTCACAATATGGTGAGCTTATTTAAATGATAAGGGTTTATATTACAACATTAAAAGATTGATTGTCTTCAAATTTCCAAGTGAGACAAAAGAACGATTTCACTTGGCTTTTCAAAAAAAATTTGTATAATTTGAACATAACTCTTGCATATGCTCATAGCATTAGTCTCATCATGAATACTGAAACACAAATGTGTTGCAGGTGTGGCAAATATCTAGAACATATTTTCAGTTTATGCATCATCCATCATCAAGGTCTTAGTTAAGTTTAATATATCATGTGATATGTTGAATCAAGTTCGTCTGTACGTCGTACCACATTTGGGCTTTTTAGCTGAAATATTGATTTGAATATTTTTGCTATGAAACTATCATTCATTAGAAGGGTGGTGGTATGCTAAATTTTTAAGGAAGGGTATTTTTGAATTCGGCAAACAGTAACATTTTATTCAGAGTGGCAAAATAAATAATAAATAAATATAATGAAGTAATTTTGTTGAAACAAGAAAGTAACTACAACAAAACGTAAATAATGAAATAAATATTCTTGGTATAATTCTGAAGATAATCTTAAATACATCTACACTTGAAAAGCTCTAAAGCTTTAATTCAATTATTCTATGCGATAATAATTATTTCACTTTTGTAATTTGTACATTCCTGTAGATACAAGTTCATCTCTTTTGTACATATTTACACATATCCTTGAGCATTATTTTGCTAAAACAATCATGAATATATTTTTTTGCGTTAAAGAATGCAGTTACTTTAACTTTTATCGTATAATTTTTGTATATTTTTTCTCAGGGTTCTTAATGATGAAACATAGAAAAAGTAAAAAGAAAAAAATAATTAATTTTAATTTTCAAATGCAAGAACGCAAAGTTTGCATGTGTTGCGTGTATGTATGTATGTATATGTTGTTATACAACAAAATTAACCTATATCCCTAACACATATGCAAATTATACTCATATGTTTTTATGACATTACTGTGTGTGATGTAAAGGAGTATTTCATACTGACTGGCCAGATAAAAAATTATATAAAGTTTTTAAAGTATATTTATTCATTATTAAATTTGATTTGATGGGAAAATTATTAAGAGTTAAAAGATTTCCTTTGCATTGATTACTAGGGTAATATTTGATTCCACTGGTAAAAAGTTGCACACAAAATTGACAGTATTGAAACTTAAACAAAATATTAGCTACTCTCTTGATTACTGGTGTTTTCTTTTCTACACACAAAATGGCACCTTATTGAAAGGTACATATATAAAATGTCTTGCCAACCCTGTAATAATGCAGCTTGTTGTTTCACTAGAACTGAACACAACTTATGAAAAAGAGGAACGCACTGTTTTCAACAGCTGACAGCTAAATTTTAAAGAGCACTATCTTGGTGTAATAATATAGGGTGTGCGCAACAAGGAATATGTTTTTTTTGTAGGTTTGTCTTTTGAGCGTTAAATAATCTGCAAAAAAATGGTAAGTCCTGCGGTTTTGTCAACAGTTGTTTAAATTTTTGGCCGCCATCATGAATATTTTTGTTTACGCTATGCTTCTTGTTGCTGCATAACCACTAAATACATACAAACCACAGCTATTTTTGACAATATTATTTTTTTTTACTCAAACAAAATGCATGTCGTTTTTATTGGTGTATTGATAAGCACACCTTATATTATTACACCATGGGCACTATCAACACTGTCGATTTTTACGGGGCAAAAAGTGCAATGCCTTCCGCCATTAGTGAGGGCGATTTTCTTAGAATCAAACACACTGCCCTTTGAGGAAGCAAAACATTTTTAAGAAACGAACACCAAAGTACATTTTATGCATGGAGATGTATCATTTCTTTGTAGAAAAGAAAACACCATAAGTTTGCTTACTGTGAAGTTAAACCGTTAAAACTTTTGAGCTTTTTCAATTTAACCGAGAGTTTAGCTCTGCAAATACGCACACATCCATCCCCAATCATCACTACCATCAACTCTTACACTTCTTTTTGCATATTTTGCGATATAATAATAAAATATTTGAAAGTTTTTTGTTTTCGCATCATATGTTAAAGCTGTAAAGAGTAATAATGGCAAAAACAACATGAGAAAAAAGAAATTTGATAACTATAATATATTTACAGTAATTGTTATTGTTATTGCTGTTGTTTTTTTTTCTTGCGTTTTTAGTTCCAACAATTAATTTTAATATTAATTACCTGGCTTGGTTTACTGGCTACAAATACATTCACAAATACTGTTGTTGTTGCTGTTGTTTCTACTATGGAAATGCACAGTGGTCAAGCAGGCAGTAAAATACACATGTACGTATACATACTTTGTTTTGTGGTATGGATTTGAATACGATTAACTTTTTTTTAAAAAATATCTCGTATTGGAGGAGAATTTAAATAAAATAATTGTTTACCAAAAAGTGGCCGAATTTATTTAAAAATTACGCCTAAGCCAAAATTCTGAATTTCTCTATGTTTGGACATTAATAGAAAATGAGTCCGAAATGACCTAAAAATTGGCCCACTGTTCTTGCAGTATGTGTGCATAATAATATATGCTCACATACTTACAGATATGCATATAAACTTAAGTTATGGCTTACTCGTTATTTACGCATTTCTATGGTACTCGTATGTATACATTTACATAATCGCATTCATTCATACATATAAACATATATACATACATACATACAAAGACAAATTAACATACTCTTTCTATACGAGTTACTCGTATAACGAGTACAATATGAGTGAGGCATATAGATAAAATACATTATGTGAGCATAATTATAATTAATACTTTAATAAGGAAATATCTGTAACAACAGATATTTGAAGGAATTAACTCGATTATGCAGTGTTTTGTTTTGAAATTAATAATTCCTTCTAAGCAGATGTGTATCACAAAATGGGTACTTAAGTTAAAGTTAAAGTGTCATAACAATAAAAGAAAAATTCATATAAACAATGAAAACCCCGAATTTAATATCGAATGCTCGATAGTTTTAATTTAAAATCGAAGTTCGAAAATGTCTTTCAAGTTCGGCAAAGAATTAAATTTATGACCAATAGCACCATACCATATCGATATTTTTATATGAACCGCCGATCTTAATGTCAAATAATCTCAAATTCGAACTAAGTTATAAAAAGTTCGGAGATAGTAAGTTTGTGTCTCAAATATCATAAAATTGCTTTAAAAAATTATAAAGAATTGGAATATTTAAAAATTATATGTTTATGTTAACATTTTAAGCCTCATGGATTGTTTCGAATTTCCGAAAATTTTATGACCATATCGGATCGACAATAATTAAATCCTTATATTGACAAAAGTCGCACCTTGTTGCTCAAAATTCATAAAATCATTTCAATGAACCATAAAATATTACAAATTCTAAAATCGTAATTTTCGAAAACTAAATACTATTTATGTATTTGTATATGAATATGTATATATTTTGGTAATTAGTTTATTTTATAGCCGAAAGTTCAAATTTGTTGTGGAAAGTTCGAAATTTTAAATATTATTACTAATCTTAGTAATTATTAACTTTAGTTTAAAAATAGGTCGAATAATTTAATTTCGAATATCCGAAAATTGCAATTATGTTATAAAATTCGATGACTATTAACCCTCCGCCGCCAAAGATGGCTCAATGAATTTAAATTAAAATTCGAATATGATTTCGAATATTCTCATTTTCGAACATAGCTATAAAGCCCATCAAGTATTGAATTCATACTTAGAACTTCATAAATTTATATCAGAACTCAAAATTATAAATAATGTTCGGAAATATAAATTTAGTTTAAAATTTTTAAATGTATATAAGAAAGTTCGAAATTAATTTCGAATTTTCGTACATGTGAACTTAATTTTAAAATTCGACAATATGTGAAATTGTGAGTCAGATGCTAATACCACGAAATATTTTAATACATAATATAAAAGTGTGTTACTTCTATACTTTTGCAAATTGGACGTTACTTTTCAATGTTCGAAAACTTGACTACGAAATTTTATAGTCTGTTAATATTATAGCAAAAAGACAATAAGAAGTGTCAATATCTGCCACGTAAAATTAAAAATTTACAGAGCGGTGGCAGAGACTTGCCCGAAGCTACGTTATTTTTAAGTATTAAGTTTGCAACCTTAAAAAATTTAGCATAACAACGAAAAAGTTTCTAATTTCTAACGTAATAAGTATTTTAATAGTGGCTAAATTATTACTGACTCTGTATTGCTATCATAAACCAAGTGCCTGAGGAAACATGACCGTAACGTGTCAACTTGACTCTCAATTTATTCAATAACTTTGTATTCCTGAAATATCCTAATACATAAACAACAGTTAAGCTTGTAACAAAATGTTAGTTAATACCGAAAATATACTGCAATATGCCACAGAGTATATTTATTTATAATGCTGTTCGTTTGGTCTCTTATTTTTAGTATATTTAACGTTAATTTGAAAATATTACAACGCATAGTAAAAGCACGTTATTAAAGGTGAACATTACTCTACCATGTAACCTTATACATACATACATACTCGTACATACTGCAACATGCTAAAGTAGCGCTGATATTAAAAGTGAATTTGCCATAATTATAATAAATTTTTGTATAAAGCTGCAAATGAGGGAAATTCCTTTAAATAGGAACTCATAAAAAAGTAATAATTTAATTAAAATACAAGTTATAAATAAACATGTTTATGATGTCATGATTCATAAAAATGAAAGTTTATGAATGAAAACAACAAAATGTGGAGGAAAATTATTTGTAATTTTTTATTGAAAATATATGCAAGTAAAAACAATTTATAACAAAAATTAAATATTGCTCGGACAAGTAAAAAGAGAGAAGAAGGTTTAGATTTATAAAAAAAGCAGAAAGTACGCAAAATGTAGCACATTTTTCGAAATAATGAAACAAATGTTTCAAATTTGCATCAAAAAATTAAAAGAAGATGCTTAAAATAATGAATAAAAAAGGGTGATGTACTAAAATTGGTCCCAGATTTAAACTTTCAAATCGGCGATATGAATGCCGAATCAGTCATTAGAGCCTTTTAATGCCTCGTTTTAATAAAAAACTTTAGCGTTTTTGCGAAACAAGAGGCTACAAGCAATAATGCAAACACATATTCTGATACATACCCTGCAGGAAATGTCGATAGTGAAATTATACTGACTCGCTGTTGACTTTGTCACCAGTGCTACTCTCTATTACCCCCCATACAATGCTTCGTGCTATAGACATTTGGCATGTGCTTGTCATTGAAAATGTACTAGTAACATTGAGAGTGTTGACTAGGTAGAGATTACGTAGTTCTAATGGGACCAAGTAGAGACATTCGAACCAGAAAATTACTAGTACATTTCTATAATTTTAAGCCCAGTAAGACGTCACCAAACAAGTAGACAAAAGTGGTATCTTGGAAACAATTGGCCCCGAGCTTACTACAGGGTACTCACTATGTGTGTATGTATGTGTGAATAATAAATTTCATTTACACAAATGGAAAATTCTAAATTTTATTTCCTTCCAAATATTTTTAGCTCAAAGAAGCTCTACTATTGCAACAGCTTTAAACATAAAACACTTTGTACGATTACATACATGCAAACATGCCAGCACATTAAAAATTCACTTAAATCCCTTTTAAATTTCCGGCTATAAAGAATTCAATTACGAAAATATGTACTTAAAAGAAATTCAAAAATAATATCTAATATGCAAATAACGGATGTATGCAAAAATACTCGTAAGTCTTTCAATCTAAAATCTCATGTTTGACTCCTGACTGGCCGCCTGATTTATAGATTTTTATCTCAAGCGAGCAAATTTCCTTGTTCATGCAAGATGAACCAAATCAGGAGTCATTAAAAATTAAAAGGGGCAAAAGCAAAATGTTTTGTCTAACATATTCCTGGCTTTTCTTTTGTACTTCGAAATTCTAATGCCGCAAAAAAAAATAAAGAAATAAAAAAGACTTTAACGAAATTAGCTGTTAATAGTCAAACAACCAACAAACCAGCAAAAAATAAAAAAATGGCAAAGGAAAAATGAAATACACGTCTATTGACTCTTAACAACTCGGTAAGTTATTTTATGTAAATTATTTCTAATGTAAAACGTGTATATGTGTGCGTGAGCATTTAAGTTCATGTATGGATGTGTTTAGAATGTTAAAAAAAGAGGAACAAGAAGAAATAGACATCTTCATGTTAAGTGTACTACTTAAAAAACAGACAGACATACATATATACATACGTACAAAAGCTAGCAGCAGTACATGCAAACAGTTATGTTAATAAAAATAGCAGAAACATTCATTTCAATAATACTCATATCTTAAAATGAACGACCTGTTCCATAATGTCCACAGAGTTCTTTCATATAATCACATTTAAAACAAACTCTGAAATTTTATTTTAAATGTAATTGTCCAAAATAATGAACTATGCCGAGATCGTAGAACAGGCAGTATATATTAAAACAGCGGTGCCCACAAGTTCCTTATGGAAGAGAAAACAAAAGAAAAACAAATTTTTATTCAAAATTTTTTGTTGTAAAAACAAATACTTATACATGCAAAGAAAGCACAAAAAATATATTTCATATATATATTTCATATCATACGTTAAACAAAAACAAAATGTTCAATGATGATGGATGTCGTTAATGGGTGCGTTCAGCAGACACAGTTTGATACACAACTGTTGCTCTACAATCTGCTGAACGCTTTGATTACTGATTAATCAAATCAAAAGCTGCTACATCTAAACTGATTAGTTGCAGGTTTTTCTGCTGACCGCGCCGAATGTTTACCAGCAAAGCATATGAAAGTGTTGTTGCATTGCTCTTGCGTGTATACAGTGAAGAACGACAAAAAAACTAAAAGACAAAGTTGTTTGTGTATTTCGTATTGCAAGTGCTGAGTTCTGTATAAGTATATTAAAACACACAGCCTATAGCTAAGAGTATTACAAAAACAAATGAGCATGAAGAGCATAGGGCCTGGGCACCGCTGTATTAAAATATCTGCTGTTAATAATATATTAAAATCAATCATTCAATATATAAAATAGATTTACAGCGAACACATTTAGTAGTTCTCTTAAGATTTACTTTTGTTAAAAAATATACTTTTGTATAAATGGTACTTTTTATAAAATGACACTTTTTTCTAAAAAGTACTTTTTCCTAAAAAGTACTTTTTCCTAAAAAGTACTTTTTCTTAAGGGTAATTTTTTTCAAAATGGGGTGGTTTTTCTTAAAGGCACTTGTTTCTAAATGATATTTTTTTAAAAGGTACTTTTTTCTAAAACGTACAATTTTCTAAAAGGTACTCTTTTCTAATAGGTATTTTTTCTTAAGTGCACATTTTTTCTAAATGAAAAACATAAAGAGGAATTATTTTTTAAAAATATTTAATTTTAAAGACAATTTTTTTAAGATATAATTTTCCTCTAAGGGATATTATTTTTAAATTGTACTTTTACTAAAAACTACTTATTTGTAATGGTATTTTTTTTCCAAAATATACTTTTTCCAAAAATCTACTGTCTTCTGAAAGTAAATTTTTTTAAAGGCAGTTTTGCTGAATGGTGCTGTTTTCCTTTTGTGAAAGTATATTTTTTAAAAGGAATCTGAAAAAAATGGTACATTTGGGATCTTAAAATCTGTTTTTTTTTGTTTGATAACGTAGTTTTTTTCTAAAAATATAATCTTCTCTGCAATTTAGCACAAGGTGCATGTGTACATCTGAAAGTTTCAAAAGGTATTTTTAAATATAGGTTAATTATAGAAGGTACTTTTTGGGAAAGGTACTTACAGAGAAGCGTAATGATCCGTAACATTTTGTTATAGTTTTCTTTGTTTTTTATTAAAATGTTCCTATTTTAGTGAAATCTTGTCTTTGGTTAACATTATGAAGTCACAAAAAAAATTTTAAGAGGTTATAAAAAGAATTTAGGATAAAAAAAAAATGCCCGAGAGCTATGAAATAGAATAATTTGCTAAATATTTCAACTCTATTGCCTGTATTTGCTAGTGTATGTATACGAGTATCATAATGCAACAATGTTGGTTAAATAGAAAAAAAAGCAAAGTTTAATGGATGACTTTAAAGAAAAAGTAATGCACACACGTACACTCACTTTCACACACCCACAAGCACAGACACAAACACAGAAAATCATGTAAGTATGTACATATATACATAGAATGTACATGTACAAAAAATGCTCGTACTTAAGGATTCATTAAGGAGGTTCTTTTACACTTGTGTTACTTTAACGTGAATGCGTGAGAATGGTGGATAAGCGGTACAGAGTAGTGATGTTACGAATACTCGTATTCGTATTCGACTATTCGACTATTCGCCTGTTTTAAGATATTCGTATTCGTATTCGTATTCGTATTCGTATTCGCCAAATTCAAGCGAATATTTTTCGAATAATTTTCCCATACATTTTCCAAAAAAAAAAATCATACAAAAGTTTAAAAAAAGTACATAAAATGTAAAAAAATATATTAATTTTTATTAAAAAAACCCATTGTATTTCAAGCAGAGTAAGAAAAACGAAATCTGAAAGTATGTAAGTAAAATAATTAAAAAATGTTCTGTAGAGGTTTTCAAATTCGGCATCTTAATGCAATAATAATGTTAAATCACTAAATTTTTTTTTTTCATTTATAGTTACTAACGCAAAGGCAGGGATTTTTTTCAATTAAATTTGAAATATAAACCTCAAAAGAAATATTCGTATTCGTATTCGTATTCGTATTCGGCGAATACTGTTTTAAATATTCGTATTCGTATTCGTATTCGCGAATACTAAAAATTGATATTCGTAACATCACTAGTACAGAGCAAAATAATACAGTTTCTAAGTGACTAAAAGCAACAGCGACAACAAAAACAATCAACGCAATAATAATGTTAACGATGATGAAGACATTTTAAGTCTGTCTTTATTGTTGCTGCCAGCATGTATGGGTGCGTGTGCGTGTCTGTATGTAGAAATAAGTGGATAAATAAAAATGGGTAGTTGTGGGCGTAGAGTTTGAACAGATTTCTGCAGTTTTCTTTTCAAGTTTTTTTTCTAAAAATATTTTTTTTAACAAAAAGGACGTTCGTGTTCTTCCTTAGTTGTTGTTGTCATCTTGCTACTCGCTTGTCTATTTTGTTACAAGCAGATATACAAACATACTCATAAACAGACTCGTATGTGCCTGTAAGTGATTTTTTTGCTTTCTTGGTTCTTTGTACTTTACTGCCATTCAATTTATTCATTGGTTTGGTTTTCCAGTTTCGTTTATGTTACATGTTACTTGTTAATTTTCATCTTCCTGTTTTCTTTTTTCACACGTTTATTAGCAATAAGTAAATATACAGATTTTTCTATTTAGTATTTTAGTTTTTTGGTGTGTGTAGGTATATGCTTTCTATATATTTTGTGATGAAACTATCTTTTTGTAGTTGTTGTTGTTAGTGTTCAAGCCACCTGCTGTTTTCTGTGTATTACATGATGACGATATCTCCTTTTTATATGCTGAAGGAAATTCATGTGCTTGTTACCGATGATGGCAGAAAATAGACTAGAATTTTGTTTGACGAATTGCCAAAAGTCTGTATGAGTTAAGAAAATTAAAACATTTTTTTTAGAAAAAGAAACCAACATATTTGGTTTAATTTTAAAATTGATAACGAAAGAAAAAATAATTAAATGAAACATTTTTCCAAAAGTTTAAATTTGAATTTACTCTAGAAATATGCTGAAATTGTTGTTTGAAATTAAAGTGCTTTTCTTTGTCTTCAATCAAGAAAATGAAAAAAAAAAAAAAAAAATGAAGGGGTTTTAAATCATAGTAGCTGCTAGTAAAACCTTGTACGTATTTTTTTAAACATGTTTCCTAAACTGATGTGATTACGATGTTTTTTTATATCCAGACGAGATATTCTATAAACATTTCTGATTATATGAAATATAATTTTTTCGGAATTATGCATGAAATTGCTTTTGTATGAAATTGATTTTGAAAAATTTATGTACGAGAATAATTTTTCTTTTTTTTTTGAGAAACATTTTGCCACAAGCGGATGTCAAATATCATATATAGAATTTTCCTTAATATTTTTGTGTAATTTGATACTGAACGTGACTTTTGAATTTCCTTTTTTTTGGTGTGTTTCATATTCATTTGTTTTCTAATGTGGGCGGTGCACGGGTTTAGCTCAAAATGGTTAAGTGACAGTTAACAAAGATTAATCTGAGCTAAAGTAACAGCTAAAGTGAAGTGAATGAATATAAATCTCTGGTTAGGAAGCTGAATGGCTCGATGTGGGTTACTTTTACTATATAATAAAAGGTTTTTCAATAGGTATGATATGATTCTGAAGTGACGTATTAGCCATTTGTAATATGCCATGATTGTTTTTCATTGTATTCAGTACTGTTTACAATTTCATCATGGAGAGATATACGCAAGATTACTTCTAAAAATTATTCAGTTTTATTATCGAAATAATCGTTCTCCAATTGGAACTTTTCGTGCACTTTTGCCATTTTATGGTCGTAATAATCGTCCAAGTGTGCTCGCTATTCGTGGAATTGTTGAAAAGACAAAGAGCCGCTCGAAGTAATGCAAATATTACTGCCGTTCAGGCAAGTGTTGCTGAAGACGGCAATTTGTCGATTCCAAGATGTTCTCAACAATTGCGACTGTCTCAAACCACAACCTGGCGTATTTTGAGAAAGGATTTGGGTTTGCATCCGTATAGAAGTTGATCTTGACAACATTTGGTTCCAAAAAGACGGGCCACGTGCCACACAGCAAATGCAAAAATTGAATTATTGCGAGAAAAGTTTGGAGATTCGATTATTTCAAGAAATTGTGATATTGAATGGCCTCCAAGAAGTTGATATTTAACACCATTAGACTATTTCTTGTGGCGTTATTTGAAGTCATTGGTCTTTCGAAATAAACCACACTTTCTTCAAGCATTCAATATTGGACGTTCCATTCATGAGATACGACTTGATTTAGTGGAAAAAGTGCTCGAAAATTGGGTTCATCGAATTCGTTCCTGCAGAAGAAGTCGTGGAGGCCATTTGAATGACGTTTTATTTAGAACTTAATTGTTTCGATTGTACTTCACATTAAATAAAAAACTATTGAATTTCCTTAACAAAACTGTAAGTGTGGGTTACTGTTAGAACAAAATACAGCTTACAGAAAATTTAAAATATTTGCTGGGAGTTAGTATATAAAAATAATATGGTTCGAAGTTAAACATGTTGGCTATTTAAAAAATATATAATTATTGATCTGTTTTTAAATCAATAAACAGTAATATTTTCCATAACTGCCTTAAGCGGAACTATGCTTGTAAAAGCTCTTGCGTGTATGTATTAGTAGAAATTTAAAGAGATCATCACTTGAAAACAGCTGAACCGATTTTCTTAAAATATCAATTGTGCACATCTGCTTTAGCAAAAAATTTCAATTTAATTTTTTCTGTCAAAATTGAAAATGAAATTTTAGTGTACAAGAGGTCACAGAAAATCACATTGCGTCTTAGTAATTTTGCACAGCATCCAGACCACAGGCCTAGGAACTGTTTCCATACGTCTTTTGAAACATTTCTTAAACGCATTAGAAAAGTCCAACTGTGTTAAAAACAGCTTTCATTAAATGTTATTGCCAAAAGAGCAAACAAACAAACAAACAAACGACTTTCATTCATATTTGTTGAGTTAATATTGATCGGTCGTATCCTTTTGCACACTTATCTAATTAATTTTTCTGTTGTTCTTTCTTCTTCTTCTCCCAACACTTCCTGTTATTGTAAACTTTATGCTTGCTATTGTTGGCTTTAAAACAGTTACCCTTCAAGTGATTAAATTAATTTGACAGACTCAGTTGTAATACTTGTAAATTCCAATAACAAAAAACATATAATGACAAAATTACAATATTATACTTCAATCGTTGTCTATGTTGGAGAGCTTAAGTACGTACGAGTATGTATGTGTGTATTTGTTTACGTTACATTATCCTGTGTGTTCAAGGATTGACTACTTGATAGGATTGCCTTTAAACAGATGTTGAATTTGATGTGGAAAAATAAAAAAAAAAATCATTTTATTTTTCATTCTGTTTTATTAGATAGGCACCCTGGGTTGAATGCGGCTTTAGTTGTATATTTTTAGAAAAAGTTTATAATTTTCCACAAGTTAGAGCAATTAAAAACTAAAAGAAACATTGGCATTTATTTGTGTTTTATTTTTTTTGGTTGGTTTCTTCACTTGAACCCTTTTTCTGGAATGTTTTCAGAAATGAAATTGTTGTGTGTTTTTTTTTGGGCCAATGATTTGATTTGTCATCATGAATGTGTATTTACATGATTTATTGATTAAATTTTAAATCAGCTTCTCATCAGTAGGCGTCAGAGATAAAATATGGTTGTAATATAATGAAGCTATAAAAAAATCATTTTGTTGTTTTAGAAGACTCATCTTAGCATTAGAGATATTTTCCAAAATATCATGGGGCTCTATATATTTTCTTATTTTTTTTTCAACGTTAATGGTGTTTTATTTTCTACAAAAAAATGGTACATCTCCATGCATAAAATGTACTTTGGTGTTCGTTTCTTAAAAATGTTTTGCTCTCTAAAAGGACAGTGTGTTTGATTCTAAAAGAATCGCCCTCACTAATGGTGGAAGGCATTGCACTTTATGCCCCGTAAACATCGACAGTGTTGATAGTGCCCTATAAATCTTAGCTGTCAGCTGTTACAAATAGGGCGTTCCACTTTTTCATAAGTTGTGTTTTGTTCTAATGAAATAAAAAGCTGCATTATTATCGGGTTGGGAAGAAATTTTTTATATGTAGCTTTCAAAAAGGTGCCATTTTGTGTGTAGTTTTTTTTCTACCATATGACAGTGAGCATTAGTGGAGTTTAGATATTTTTTCGGGTGTAAAGGAAAGCTTTATGAAGAAGTAATCTTCATGTTAAACTATACAAAATATACAAACACTTACATTAATTAATTAATTACACTTGGCAACAAAATTATTATTTTTTATTACAAACTAAATAAAATTTGAAGTACTTGTTTTTAATAAAGTTTTACTAATTTACTAATTTTAAAATAACTTAAGAATGACTTTTGCCATATAAATGGAATATATATCAAAATGTTTGAATCTTTAGTAGCTTTGATCAAATGCGATATAATTTTTTTAATGGTTTTGAATTATTGAAACCGAAAAATGAAAAATATTATTTAATTTCAATTTAACATTTATTTTTTAAGAATCCATCATGGTTAAAAATACGCCTATCTTTCTTTTATCAGTTTTATGTTCTACTATTTACGGTAATTTCTATTTCTTCCTGAATATAAGTTCTTGTTCTTTTTATTAATGCAAGGACTTATTGAATTCTCCTTGTAATTACCTGGTAACGAGCGCTATTTGTCTGACCACATCTATTATTTGTAAGGAATGTAATAAATTAATTTTTATTGCTTGCTACTTTAGGAAGGTTCCACCAATTTTGTCACACCTCAGTTGCTCTGTATTAATATTCCGTTCCTGTCTTTATATAATGTGCTTTCTTTGAAAGTTCCCTGCCCCTTTAAGCTGAGAGTTCTTTCATATAATTTTTGTGGTTATCTGGCTTTTGTGGCTCTTTTAAAGCCAAATTAGCTTTAGAATATTATATAAGATGCGTTACAAGACCTTTATAGTTGTTATTATTATTTAAACAATTTTTTTTTCTTCTTTAGTAAAGTAATAAAAACCACAAGGACTTTTTTATAACTTACGCAAACATAAAGACATAATGAAGCAAAACTCACTTTAAGTTGGTTTTCTCTTGATGATGAAACCACTTGCAACCAACCATTAAAGATTAAGCTATCAGTAAATCTTTTAAACGAACCAACTAAACACCTTTAAAGTTAACTTTGGTTGGAAGTAGATAAAACCCTGCAGTTCGGAAAGCTAATAAGTTAGTGTGAGATAACAAATAATTTTTGTAATTAGATTATCAGGAGAGTTTTAGAGACAAAGAAGGAAGTAAGCAGGAATTAAAAAGGACATATTCGAAGCTACTTGGAAAATATCCTGTAGTTAGTTTATGCCAGGTATAAAAATGAGAAAATGAAAATATTAATTTAATTTAATTTTGTCTTTAAGCTAAAGACATAATATTAAGTGAAACAATTTCACTAAAATATGGGCGAAAACATCAGATTTACTGGAAAATAAACAGAGAAAAAAGTATCACTCAAAATAAATTTAATGTCTTAAAAATTTGTCGGTCTTTATTGGAGGGCAAAATTATATACATATATTTATTTTAACCCTAAAAGAACCCTGAACACAAATCAAAAGAAAAAAAATTATATTTACAACACTTTAGACATTTAAAACGAACTTTAAAAAATAACAGCAACAACAATATCAACAACCATAGAAAATAACGGCCACAATATAAAAACATAAAAATCAATGAGCAATTTCGGTCACAAAATACGAATGCAAAAAATAAAAAACACAAACAAATTTATATAAAAATTTGTGGTAGCACAGCGTTGATTGTAGGTGTGTTATTTAAACTATTAAAGAAAAACATACAGCCACTCACACATACACATAAATTCATCCCTACATATACACATTTAAATTTACTATCGCAAAAAATTAACTAACTTTTTCATCATCATGAAATACTCTGGCTCATATAAAAACTCATAAAAGCCATTTAAAAGATTGCATTGTAATAAACATACAACAAATATTCATCGTAAATATACAACAAACAACTTTATGACGGTTTTTTTCCCTGTTAGTCGATTTTTTTTGCTCTCATTTCAGCAAATGAACAGAGTAAAAGTTTAAACGTTTCAAGCACCATCTTTTTAAATGTACACAACAAAGTGATAAGGAGGCCTACTTAGTTAACTCTAGTGCTAACGGCTAACTAAAGAACTGATAACTTATGCTAGCATTTTCGTTCAGTTCTCGTAAGGATCAGTTTAATCTGAATATAATTTTTGTAGAGGAAAAAGTTTTTGGTTCTGTCTTTTCTAATGAAACTTTTTATTGCGTCAATTAATTTTCAATAAACAAAAAATTAATATTCAAACATTTCGTTAAGCAATTTTCAGTTCCATGAGCTGTTATATTTGGAGGTTATGTTTATTATAAAACTAGCTGATCCCGGTGTACTTCGCTACCCCCTCGTTATAAAATAAAATTAAAAGTATTTATATATCCTATTGTGAAAATTTAATGACCATCGGTCCAATAGTTAAGACTATATTAAGATTTTTTATTTTCCTATAAAGGGGCGTGGTCCCACTCACTTTTCTCCTAGTACGTATTCCTAATTATGTCAATACTATATGTACCAAATATCATCGGCGTAGGTCAAAAAATGGCCAAAATATGGCGATTTCAATTTTTGGGTTATATGGGAGCTGCCACGCCCACTTGTCCGATAACGCCCATTTTTGTCCTGATTACTCACATTAGTAACATATGAACTATTGCAATGTTTCAAAACTCTTGCTATCACAATAGTCAAGATATATGATGTTATTCAATTTATGTGGGAGGGGCTACGCCCACTTGAAATATTAAAAGCCTAAAACCATCCTCTATAAATTCCCTTTTGAATGACACCAGTTTGGGTCAAATCGGTTGGATAGTTTCCGAGTCTATAGCGAACATGGGTACAAACATTTTTTGTATTTTATATATATAGATTTCAAAAATAAGTTTGCATTTGTTAGCATAAAAAATATAGTTGGCGTATATTTCAGAAATTTAAATTTTCGAAAATTTGAAAAAAATTACTACTCCGGAAAAATATTGCTTTAGCTGGAAAAAATTTATAAAAGAACTAGATGGCCCGGCAAGCGTTGTTTTGCCAAACAAAATATTTCTAGTGCATATTTTGGGTGTTATATAAAAAATAGCGAATGTATTGTAAGTGTGTGACGATGACCACCATCTGTCATTCAACAACAAAAATAATTATGAGGCAAACATAGTGCCATCTGTTGGGTTAATAGTTTAGTAAATACAGAAATAGCCCCTCCCTCCCCTCCTCGGGCCCCTAGCGGTTTGAAAAATAGATAGTAGCCGATTCTCAAGCCGTTTCCTAGGAGTATTTAAGCAAACATTGTGAGACGAGAATTTTATATATAAGATCTCAATCCTTAAAAAGAGGAAGATCACAATAAACAATCGTCAAGTCGAAAAATGTCGTCAACATGACCAATTTGTAAAAAATGGATAAAGTTTGCTAAAATGAAATAAATATTTATACATGAAAAACTTTTAAGGCTAAATTTTCCTTTAAATTTTATTTTAGAAGCTTTTGAGAAAGTATTACACTGTACAACAGAAACAACATTTTTTTCGTTGCTTTCATTGAAGAGAAAATTTTGAAAGATTATGAAAATAGATTGAAAGATTTTTTGTAATTCGCAAATCTTTTTGTGAGTTTATGTATAAATAGATGGAACTTTTCAAACATAAATGGTAAACATCTACTGATGTGTTGGTATGGCAACCAACGAAACATATATTTAGATATTGCTAACCCGCAACAAAAAAAAAAAAATATTAAAAAAAAAAAAAATTCTTGAGTATATGCTCAAATAAATGTCTAATTTAGTGAAATATTTTAAAAAGACATTTAATTACTACTACTAATCGACGATGAAAAAAAAAAACAGCAACTACGAGTATACCAACCATTAACTACTACAATTCACTCCCTGCGATCCGCCTCTATTGAGAACCCTTTATTTAATATAAAAAATGTAAATAGATAAAATGCAAAAGCGGAAAAATAAAAATACATTAAAAAGGAACAACAAAACTTTCATTTTTTCGCTGTTAGTAACGGCTTTATTACAACAATTTTCATTGAAAAACAAACAGGAAAAATATTTATAAATACACGAGGTTAAATTTAAAAGTTCTTACAAATAGATAATAATTCTTCATTTTATTGTTTAAAACAAATTTTCACACTGACTGGGTATTCAAAGGAAGAGAGCTAAACAAATGTTTTGAGATCCGCGTTACCATACCATCAGTGATGCCAACTCTTGCAACATCAAAAGCACTGTGAGCCCATGGAAATAGGGTAAAAAAGGGTAAAAATGAAATATATTTCGGGTACAAAAGCACTAACCTAATTTTGTTTTGGGTCTGGTGGATCAAAAGACAGCCTTGACTGCAATGAAAAACTTTCATTTGGATCTATTGCTTTTTCATGTTTTTTTTGTGCGACTTTGTCGGAGTAAATCGCTTTATCGTGAATCTATCTTTTGCTAATCTAAGCCACATTTTGAAAGCTGGATCATTCTCCCAAGGTTTTCTATATATTTGTTTTTCCATCTAAAGGAAAGCCATTGTTAGATGATGAACTTTAACACATATAAAATCAATGAAGAACTTACTTTTAATTACTGTTCAGCTTTATAATAAACAAGGCACTTTCTTGCTTAAATTGCAAGCAAACAAATCAACGGATATGTATATTAAAAGTAAAATAATTGCTAAGGAAATAAATCATAAAATTTTCGAATTTAAAAAAAAATATGCTTGAGAAATTATAGAATTCAAACTCTTAACAGTTTGCGAGTACTAATCAAAATATAGATGCACATAATACGCAGTTGGTTAAAAAAAGTATTAGGTGTTTTTAAAGAATAGTAGGAAAATGGTTCAGTGCCAAAAATGTTGATTATTTAAAACTCACCAAAAAGCACTGTGAGAAATTGTTAAAAGCACTATAAATATTCGCTTTTCAAAAACGGGTATTTAACAAAATTTCGGGTATTGCTTAAGTAAAAAAGCACCAAAAAATACCCGAAAAGCACCAAAATGGCAACTAGTGCTGGCAAAGTATTGAGTAGTGGGTACTGAGTATCGAGTATCGAGTATTTGCCCTTTTTTTGGATACTCAATACTCAAAAGTAGTTACTCGATACTTTCAGAGTTGTATTTGTAAGCAAGTTGAGAGGCTAAAATAGTGTATAAAAATACAGAAAGACAACAATGTGTAAGCTACAGAATTAAACCAACCGCCGAAATAAAGCTGTTAATAAAATAGAACAACCACATGTAATAAATTACATTTTAAAAGTACTAAAAAATGTATATTAGTTAAATATGTATATATACATACATACATGTAAATATTATATTTTAATTTTTATGTACATACACAATGTATTACACATGGAGGCACATATGTAGTATGTTCACGCATATGTAAATATTTTCTATTCTTTAATCAAATAAAAATAATTAATTTTGTTTTATATTTTATTTATTTGTTGCGGGTTAGCAATATCTAGATATATATTTCGTTGGTAGCTATACCAATTCATCAGTAGATGTTTTACCCTTTATGTTTAAAAAAATTCCAACGTTACAAATTCAAAAAATTCGTTAAAAGTATCGAGTAGTATTGAGTACCCAAATGAAAAGTATTGAATATTATTGAGTAATATAAAGTAGTAGAATTTGCCAGCACTAATGGCAACGCTGCATAACATACATTCACTCACTCACTATTTATTCACTTAAAGGTTTGTGTGCACAGCGCGTATACGTGTTATCATTGACACACAAACAAATAAACATTTAGTATACGTGCTATTGCACCATTAAATGTTTACAACTATTTGTGAGGAAGAGTTGCTATGTGTGTGTGTGTGGGAGGGCTGGTGTAACTCATACGCAACGCATGACTATTGTTTTGCAAATGGATGCGAATTGTTATTTGACTTTGTGCTATCTCTTGTTTATGTGTTCAAATTGTTTCTGATAGTGATAGTGTGTGTCGGTGTTGCTTATTTTTATTGCTGCCAACAAATATTCGTTTACGCGTATTATGATGGTGTTGTTATTTTTTACTGTTATGTCAGCTTTAGCATTTAGATACATATTTGCTTGTTTTTATATTCTATTTCTGTATCAGTTCTTATTTAGGAGGTCAGGATGTAGAAATAGAAAAATTTTGCGAGAGCAATAAGATTTAGTTATTATATCACTTGCATACATTTTTTTATATATTTTATTGTTTAGTTTATTTTTTTTTTGGTCTGTGTTATTCTCGTTTATTTTACAAAGTTTTTTTTTTATTGTTTTTTAAGTTGTTGGTTTTGTTGTTTTTATGGCTTTTAAAATGTAGCAAAATTGTTGACACTTTTCAGTTCAAGGTCATTATTAAAAGGGATACAAGAATGTTTATGGCTTTTCTACAAAAAAAAAAAAAAAAAAAAAAAAAAATACATTGTCTGTCATTGCAAATAAAGCTTTAACTTTATAGGACAATGAACTACATACATACATATGTATGTATGTACATGCTATTACTTATTTCAAGAAAAAATTTTATAAACTCAATTTAATATGGAACTAAATACTTGAGCATTAAAATTGAAAATTTAAAGCGTATTATCTTAAAACTGTTATTGACTTGTATAGAATTATATGGAAATTGTTATTGTCTTCTGAAAATAATGTATTTATTGATTTAGTAATAACATTTGTTATTATCAGTTCTTAAATTTATTTCTAAATTAACGACATGTCAGCTGATTTATATGACTTTTGATTAGCTTAAAGGATATAAAAAACTTTCTCTATAAAAATGTATATAAAAAGATTCTAACATATTTATTTCAGTTATATTTTAAGGGCTTAGAATTTAAAAAAAAAGTACATACTTTAAAACAATACTTTTATGAATACATTTTTCAAAAGTCTATTATTTTTGTAATTTAACTGCTTTAGTAATACTTTTTAATAAAAAATTTTTAGCAACGAAAACTTTTTTAAAAAGTCATAATGTTATTTTAAAATAAACTTCACTGAAATCTAGTTTTTGAGACGGATGAAAATTAGATCTTTTTCTTATAAAATGATATTAAAAGTCAATTTTCACAAATGACTTTTTTCGAATCGTTTTAAAATTTAATTTGCTAGAGCAACCCATTTATGAATGGTTTTTTTCCACAATGTTTTATGTGCAGGTCTCTTTAAAAGTTACTTAGTTTTTTTTAAATCCTAAAAAAAGTTTAAATTTTTTTTTAAGCAAATTTTACTTCGATAAAAGTAAAATTCTAAAAGTACACCGAAATATATAACATTATGAACTTCCATTTGATGCAGTTAGCCGTTGTTGAACTGTTATTATTAATGGTCACGATTGGTTATAAAATTAAATAAAATCTTTCTTCTTTGTCAAAACTTTGTATGAAATCGTGACGACATGACTTTACACTATTTTAATTTGCTCAGTAAGTACATACTTTTTATTTTATGCACTTAAAATTAACGTAAATGGTATTTTTCACTTTAAATTCCTGTACATGTATTCAGTCGTTCTACTTTAAATAGAAAATATTGCTGCTGTCATCACATATGCTAAGTGACTGGGTCGAAACGGTGGCAAAACGCCTAATATCCGTTAGTAATTTTTCCACATCTTTGTATGGCCTGCCTGCGTGCCTGCGTGCCTTGCTGGCTCTCTTCTGCTACATCGAACTCTGTTAGAAATTTTAATATAAAAATATTTATGCATGTATTTGTATTCTTGTATTTGTATATTTAACATACTTTATTTCTTTACAGTGGGTCATAATTATTGTTGTCGTAAATTTACTGTTCACTAGCAACAGCAACAACAACAACAACTGCACCGAATGCAGTGCATTGAAATGTAGATGGCTTAAGGATGTTGTTTCAGTAAAAAAAACAAAAAAAAAACACAAAAAAAAAAAAAAGACTACAAATGAGCTGAAACAAATTTTTATGAGTAACAACAATGATGATGAAAAGTGTGTATATGTGTTTGAGCGCCTGTGTACTTGTGTGTGTGTGAATGAATCCATTATTAATAAAAAAATTTTCTTACATGCAGTTGTGGCTCTACTAGCTGCTGGCTTATAATATGCGTGAGAGATTATGTAAATGTATGAGTAAGCATGTGGGTGTGTGTGTGTGTGTGCTTTTTGTTACAACAACATTTCTGAATCAGGTATTTGTGATTTTAATTTGAATATTGCATTTGAAGCACGCATTTACTTAAATATTTTGCACAAAATGTAATTTGCAGAAAATTTCACATTATATACTTTTGAACATGTTGTAATTTCATCGCAAATGTATTTGTTACAATACAAGCATATATGGATGGATATATGTGCCAATGTATGTGTGTGATATTTTATCTTATATTTATGCAGATATTTTCAGGCATAACATTAAAGTAATAAAGCAGCAGGCTATACACTCTGTGCATACTTATTACAATTTATCATTCTTGTTTGCATGGTTGACAACATGAAAGTGTGTCGTACAAAAATGTTTAACGCAATTGATGTACAGAAATAAATTTTTGCTCTAAATAGTCCAGCAAAATATTAAAATTTTTCGAAACAATTAAGAAACGGAAGTGGGGACTGGTTAATATGTAGCGCTTATCCTTTTCGTTATAAGAAACTCGTTGTATTGTATGTTCAGTTCGTACGGACTGTAAATATTTAATTTTATTTATTTGATATACATATACATAAGTAAGTATGTATTTTCGTTTTTGCGATTGTTTTACTTTTTTCTTTTAACGCTTTTTTCGTTTAAGTGATTTTTTTTTCGTTTTAAATTTTTTTTTTCGTTTTGACGATTATTGTCGTTTCGTCGTATTTTTTGCTGTAAAGATTTTTTGATTTGTAATTTTTTCTTGTTTCTAAAAATTTGTACTTTGGTGTTTGTTTTCATCCGTTTTACCTTTTTTTCGGATTAGTAATTTTTTTTGCCCATTTTGTTCGCTTAGTCGATTTTTCCGAGCTTTCGATACATATCACTTCGTTGATTTTTAAATTGTTCTATGTTTGCAACTATTTGTTTCGATAACGAATTATTCCGTTTAGTCGTTTTTATACTTTTTAGCGATATTTTTATTTAGAGCGATTTTTTATTCTAAGCGACCATTTCTCCTTTTGGCTGTCTTATTAACGTTTTAGCTTTTTTTTTCTTTTTGGAGCCATTTTCTCGGTTTTTCATATATGCCGATTTTTTAATTTTCTGAATTTTTTCTTTTTACGTTTTAGTAAATTGCTTTCGTTTTAGTGTTTTTTTTTTGTTATTGACGATTTGGTTCATCTAGTGCGGTTTTTTGCGATATTATTTGTTTAGGTATTTTGTACGTCTTTTATTAGTCGGGGTTTTTGTCATTTTTAATTTTAGCGATTTTGTTCATTTTTTGCGTTTTTTTTTCAATGTAGTTTTTCTTCTGTTGCGGCGATATATTTAATTTTAACCCTCCACAAAAGCTTAAACTTGATCCGCAACTGCTGAACACAACAAACACATTCGATCAGCTTTAAAATGCCTCAAGTAAATTTTAATCTCTATAATTCTGTGGCAAAAAGGCAAAAGTGCTTAAGTCGAGATAAGCTCATTTTGAGTTAATATCACCATCGTATTCTCCATATTCGGAAGTATCTCTGGTTAAAGTTTTATTCATATATAACGATTTTAAACGAAGTTTTGGCACAATTACTTGCTGCTTTCCTTTTTCTAACTAATTTTCTAATATGGAATAACGGCTCAATTTGACTTATAAAATATTGCATTTCAAATTGAATAACTTTCTTATAGTTGGCAGAACCATGTTTAAAAAAATCAAAAGAATCGAAAAACAAATCCTCAACTTTTATCACAACGCGATTACATTTTTATCAAACCAGTTAGACATTTAAAACTGCATTTCTAGATAACTAAAAATATGAGTTAAGCACATTTTCCTTATTGCCACAGAAGTTTTAAAAATATTTCTAGATTATTTTAAATACTTTCACCATCATCAATTCAAACGTTTTAAATTATGTCTCCTGTTGCTTTTATATTTTCTAAATTACATATTTCTATTTTAGTCGTAGATTGAATATGAAATCCGGCTTTTGGCAATATTCGTTTTGTTGTATTTCAATAAATACATAAAAATTAATAATAATAAACAGAAGGATAAATTTTGAAAACAATCATATTTACAAAAGGGTCAAATGTTTAAAAGGATTGAAAGATAAAAAACAGCAGACATAGACCTGAACAGGATACTTAAAGGATTTCCTTTAAGCCAATATTTGTGGAGATTTTTAACATATTAAATTTTTTTTTGCTTTTCTGTCTGCTTACATTAGCAAGAGTACGTGTATGAGTGTTGGGCTGAAAGTTAAATGATAATATTTTTAAATTGCTGCCTTGAAGCGAATTTTTTTCGAACAAATGTTTAGTCACCAGCATTACGTCGTATATCGTTTCTCTTTCACATGTCTATATACATACATATTGGATAGTGGTGTTGTTGCATTTTATTTCATTTTATTATAAACTGGGGATTTTTTGCATTTGAGTTTTTTTTTTGTAAAGTGTTTTTGTTGAAAGTTCAGAAGCAACAAACCAGGCAATTCACACATTCTAACTCATACATAAGCGAAGAGTATCTTTTATTGAGCTTGAAATAAGCCTCTGGCTACCAAACAATCATAAAAAACTTATCTTACCTGATGGTAGATTCACTCTAAAACACACGCAAACACTATGTTATATTTACCAACATACTCACACACACTCACTTAAGAAAATATAAATCGTAAAGTACTTTTATTTTGTTTTTGTTGTATACAGATTCATGTATTCGTACATATAAAAAAACACAAATTTTTTTACGACTGTTGCACATTGTCAAACTGCCTAAAGGGATTGTTTTTGTCTTTCTTCGTTTCTTAACAAATTGAAAATTTTATTTCTGCTTGTTGAAAACATTTCATTCCTCCCACCTAAAAGTGCTTGACAGCACAGCAAATACCTTAGAAAGAGTATTGAAAGATGTTTTGATGTTTAAACAAAGGTCGTTGTCTGTATTTAAGATGGATTTGAGAAATTTATTTATTTTTATCTTTCATTTTGGCTGATAACATTCTCATGGCTATCAAGAGGAGAAAATAATTTATAAAATTTTTCAAGTACCTAAAGAAATAATTTTCGAATAAAAGATTTTTTAAAGGTACCTTTTATAATAACAGGGCACACACACACACAGATATTTAAATAAATTCAGTTAGTGCGAATTTGACTCGCACGCTAATAAATGTTGCGTACTGCTACTAAGTTATTAGTATGTATTCCAAAAAATCGAGACTATGTTTCGAAAATTTGAAGTGAGTTTCAAAAAACTCGAAATTTCACTTCTTGTATTTCAGCTCTAATCAAACAGAAAGAACTTTGATATTTGCTATGAAATAAGCTCTGTCATAAGGACATCAATAAACAATTTTTTACATTTTTGCTCATTTAATCGGTTGCTCTAAAATGACGAAACGTTCAATATATAAAATATTTTAATTAGTTTTAGAAATTTGAACATTTCATATGGCAAATAATTTCGAAAATAAATTTGAAAATTCGAAATAAATTTCGAAAATTCGAAACAAATTTCGAACATTCGAACAAACTTAGAAATTAGGAAATATAACTTCGACATTTTAAAATTAATATTAAAAATTTAAAAGTAATTGTAAAAATTTTTAATAACCTAATTTCGAAAACTCGAAACGTTACTCCTGGTGAGTGCTGTACCAGTAAATTAAAACAAAGAGCTTAGAAAGAGTATTTATATGTTATAAACTATAATTTTTTATAGGTATATCGGTTAAATATGCAGAAGATTTGAAGAATTTTTTTTATGTAATTTTTAAGCCACCCATGAATAGAGTGGTAATTTGGGGTTTTAATTACATATAAAATGCTGCACAAATTTCGAGCAGTTTATATATTTTAATTATACATATATTTTTTATTACATTCTATATTAAATATTTTAAAAGCTTTATTATGTCCTTCAGGTTCCAAATATTCAGAGATAATGTAGTTTGAATTAAGAATCTAAGACTTGTGATTAATTTGTGCATCCATAAAAGGAGTTTGTTTGCAAACTCTCAGGGGAGTCTTGACTTTCTATCTTAAAAATGTTGGCTGTCAACCAACCAAGTTGATATTTTATGTTTTTCATTTGCTTCTTTACATTTTTTTGCAATTAGCCCGACTTGAGTTAAAAAAAAAATACAATAAATCTTAAAAAACAAACGAAAGAATTTCTTGTTGTTTTCTTTATTTATTCTTAATGTTGTTGCTTTCTTTCGTACTAATTAGGTTTTTTTTTTGCAGTATAGTTGCTCTTGTTGGTTGTAGTTGTTGTGGTTGTTGTTGTTAAGAATAATGACAGGAAGACATGAAACGTAATATAACCTTAGCAAATCACAACATGAAATCATTAAAGTTTAACCAACAAAACCAAATGTTCTGCCACATCATTTCTCTCTCTCCCCTCTCTTGCTTAGCATTTTTGGTTAATTTACAGAGAATCTTCATCATCAGCAGCACCCAAAAAGCCAACAGGACGAGCTGTAAACAATTGTGAAAAATGAGAAAAATATATAAAAAAACATATAATTGCTAAATTGTACAATAAAATCGTTTGACAAATAAATGCACTTGGAATGTACTTGAAAATTAACTCTACGATTAAATACTTAAAATGAAAACGGAAAAAATAATTCAAAGTGCCGCAAAATTCATTATAAAACAAATTTTTGTATGTGAACAACAGCAACAACAACAACAACAAAAACAAAAACACATTTCATAAACATATTCATATACGAATGCATATAAAAATTTAATGTTTATGACTTAATAATTATAAAAGTTCTTAAAACTTAATTGTTGATTACTTGAACATGTCATGTCAAGTTATAATTTGTTTTCATATTATGACATGCACGGTCATTTGACCGATTTTCCAAAAAGAAAATATAAAAGTATTTCAAACTGGAAAAAAACAACAGTTAAAATAATTATATTGTAATGGCAACAGTAGCAGTAGCAACAGCTACAATAACAAGGACGAAAACATATCAAAGGAGCCCTGGCTTGTCTTATGAAATCTAAAAAGAAATTTGAACAAGATTTTTTTTAATTTATTAGGGCGGCTCTGAAAAATTATACGCTAAAATTTTTTTTAGTTTCTAAAGTTCCTGCTATACTTCATCGGAAGCAGCCAATAGCAACCTAAGAAGAATAAATAATATCCCACAAAATGAAATAACCTCCCAATAATCGTTGCTGTTGTTGTTGTTGCCCTATATACAAAATCATTTTTTTGAATGGTGGTTTCTTACCGCCAACTTCCTCATATAAATGGACATTTAAAATTAATTTAAAATCTATGAAAAAAAAAAATAGTTATCTTTTTAATGGCCCCCCTAATATTTTATACTTAATGTTGGTGTCCTACTAAAAGTTGCTGGTGTGTTTGCAGAAATCCAAAGAAAAAATATTGAAAATATTTTATTTAATTTAAACTCCATTAATTGTTATTTTGTTGATTTCTTGTACAGAATTATGACAAAAATTTATAATTACATGACTTTTGAATTGTCCTTTTTGCAAATGAAGAAAAAAAAACATTATTAAAACTAACAATAAAGTGCAAGAAAATAACAAACAACTAACAAAATAAATAAATTACAATTTAAAAACAATTTAATACAGCTGTTTAGTTCGTTTTGCTGGTTTTTGGGTTGATTCCTTTCCTTTTGCTTAAAAATAACTTGTTCTGTCTCAAACTGATACAGACAAAAGTACCGTCATTCACTCACTCACTCATATGAAAGTTTTTGTATGCAAACAGGGTTTTAATAAAGGAACAACCGCAAGCATAAGAGTACATGTTGTGCATGATACGATACAAGAAATGCGGGTTGTTCTCTGTACGAGAGATAGATTAAAAAGTTTTTTTTTTCTTAGAAGTTCAAGCAAATCCTATAGCAAGCTCATGAGCTATAAAGTTTCTCAGAGCAATAATTCCAATGTGTATAATTTTATCGCACTAAATTTTTAAAATATTTTTCAGTTTGACCTCCACTCACAAGAAGGAAAGAAAAATTTGTGTCACATTTAGAAATACCAAACTTTAATACAATATAAATGTTTTCTGTCTTTTTTTGTGTATAATGAGCAGAGTATATCTAAGAAAATGTTATTTTGTGACCGGGCGGCTCATATGATAACTATGAGATATATTTTTATTGTCATAGAAATAAATGTTAAGAATTTATAAGTTGTGGTATTTTTTATCATCAAATGAAGTGCGAATATTTCGAACAATAGAAACTGATATAAATGTGGATGGGAAGTTGTTTTGGCCTTCTGCTTACGAGGTTGTTTTTTTCCAAAAATTGAATTAAGAACTACTACTCCAAAAAATTGGAGAATTAAAGTTTTATGGATTTTTTATATGCAATTTAGAAAAATCAAAAACTTTTAATTATTCATATTTCAAGGAACCCCTTGCGCCACCTAAAATCAAATTTAAAAAAAATACTTTCACCACACCGAAAGTTTTATATATATGTATGTATATATATATCAGAGTCTGTTTGAATAGAAAAAGAAAAAGGTTTTTTGGCTCAGTGCAGCTTTTAATCGAATAACTTTATTTAAATATTTTTATTTTAAAAGAAATTTCGTGATATGAGGTTTTATGCTTTGGTAAAAAGGTTTTAATCGGAATAATTTTATATCACGAATAATATTAATCGAATTGTTTTTAATCGATTAAATTTTTTAAAATATTTTTTGAAATATTTTTCTCAGAGTGTTAATTTAAAAATATATATGTACATATATGTACGTGGTTTTATCACTAGGCCTATTTAACTATGAAAATATTAGAATTAAAGCTTTTGCTGGACCACCCTTTACCGCTTTATTTTCTTTGCCATAAAGACAACTAGAAACTTTAGTTTTTACAGTCATAAGGAACAAATGAAAACAAAAAAAAAATTAAATAAAAACAGTTAAAAATGTAGAAGGGATAACAACATATGAATGATATGCAAAAAATCCTCATAGCATATGCCACTCATACAACGTTCAGCAAAAACATACATACATACCTAACAAATATCAGCATACGAGTATATATTTCTTCTTTCAATAACATGATAAGAATTTAATATGTTTGTTGTTTAATAGAAAACTAAATTCAACATTAATACAAAACCAGAAACGTATTAAGAATCAGGCAAACTTTGAACTTGAAACAAAAAAAAAAAAAAAAAAAAAAAAATAAACAAATGAATGACATAAAGAAAAAGGAAAAATTTATAATAAAAGAATTTTTCCATACATTATCCAAATTCTTAATTCTATCAGCAAAATATTCCAGCATGTTTTAGACCTTTTAACTTGAAAAAAATTCTTTAACTTGCTTTTAAACCATACTTAAGTGGAATAAGAAATATTTAAATACATATCTATATTATTTTCTTTCATGTAATTTTTTTATTTGCATTTTTATTTCAAAAGATGTTCAGCAGAAATTCTCTTTTATATAGAAAATATATTATTTTATTTTCTTATTTAACATGCACGTATGTGTCTTAAGCAAATAGATACATAATCTACAAGTAAAATAGTTTACAACCACACATATACAAAAGAACAAGAACACACATATGTTTATTCATATCTAACCAACCATGTATTTGTTTGTTCAATTTAATTTGTTAAAGCCAAATAGTCCTTTAAGGCAAAATTGTTTATAAATTGTAAGTCATTAATTATATCAAATTGCTTGACTAATTATGGAATTCATAACAATTTCAAACAATTTCAAACACATTTATTAACATCAATTTTAGCAGCTTTAAATACACGCACGAACATGCACACTAACATGCACTGCCAAGTTTGTGTTTGCCTATAAAAGTTTAAATAAATATTAATTTAAATTTAAGTGTTAACCCGTGAAAGGAAAACATTTCAGTTTAGTTGAATTTAACGAAGTACAAATAAAATTAAGTAAAACGTGTTTTCTATTTGCCATTTATGGTCATTAAATTTGACATGTTGTCTATTTGGATCATGTCTAATGGTTGCGGAAAGGTACGTTAATTAGTAGAGACAAGTTGTAATTGGATATACTCTTTTGTTGTATTAAATTTACACAAATAATTAATTTAAATGTAATTGCAAGAGCATACTGCAAAAGATAAATTAAGGACCAAGTAAAAGGTGTTCTATGTATGCCCCTTATAGGAACTAAACGAACCAAAGATTATGTTAATTATGGTGCTGGGTCAAATCGAGAGCATGCTTTCGAGTTTTTCTAGCCGTGATATTGTATATACAAAAACTAAATAAATAGCAATTATGGCTGACTTCCAAAACGTTCGTATACAAAGTTTGTATACAGTAGGTCCGTTTGTTTACTTTTACAGTAAAATGCAGTAAATGAGTATAAATGAGTAAACAGCAGAATTTACTCTCCAAAAAAATGTTTACCCAAAAAAGTACGCGAACGTAAAAATTGTAAAACTTCGTAAGATTTAGGCAACAGCTGATGGAAAATAAATGTAGTGTTGAAAATTTGTTACATTTTTGGATATTTGAACAATTTATTCATGGGTACTCGATTAAATACTTTTTATAAGACAAATATTTTAATAAAATATAAGCAATGCAATTTATGTAATCTTTCCCATATCTTCTTTTTTTATTTTATTTGATTTTGCATATTTGTGTGTGGTTAAATTTTTTCAAAGTACATGCATATTTGTTTTTGCTACTGACTATCGTAAAAAGAAGTGCAGTAATAAGTACCCAAGTACTTTAGAATTTCACAACTCCAAAGAATTAAAATAACAACTCCACAAAACTAAAATAACTTTTATTTTCCATTAAAAGGCATGTAGGTAATTGTTTCACAAACAAGTTCAATTTAATGTTAATTTACTTTTAGTTTTATTTTATTTTCACTTAAATTTTAATTTGATAAATATTTTAGTCACAAATTGCACACTTTTTGTTTGTTTACCTTTTGAATCATATGTTTTCTTGTTTTACTAAACTTTACTGCGAAAAATTTCTGCAGTAAAAATTTGCAAGTTCTCAATTAAGAACTGTCACTTTATGCTCTCAATTTGTGTTCTCATTTACAGTATTTTGTGTAAACGAACGCAATTTAGTAAAATGCAGTAAAGTTCAGTAAAAAATAGTTAAAACTTTTGCGTACTCGAACACACTTAGTATTGCTACTGTATTTAAATCACATACATATGCAAAGTTCCGAAGCAATGCAACAACTATAAAACCGATGCCGTGTTTTCTTTCTTACTGCGTTAAAAATACTTGGCGGCGGCGTTTTGAAATGGTATACATTGTACAATTATTGTACTGCGGCGTTATAAAATGTGATGCTTTGTTCAAACACAAAGCAATTGACGTTTTGGAAGTCAGCCTAATATGAAAGTAGCTTAAGGGGTTAACAGCAACTCGAAAATTTCTAATTTCTACAAGTGTTTAGACAGAAAACATGTTCGTTTGTTAAAGACAAGTCATTGATGTGTAAGAAATAACATAATTTATTAGATTTGAAATATTCTACATATATAATATGTACATATGTATGTTCGATGTTAACTTAAATAATTGTTTTTTCTTAAACAGGACACTCATATTTAAAATAAATATTTCTTAAAGAGGGCTTTTTTAAATGTGTCCTTAGCATAGTATTAAAATATCCTTTATTTATTATTAGTATATATATAGAGCTTTTTCTCTTGAAGTTCCTAACTGGTAATGCCTGCTCATACAAGTCTAAAAACTTTTCTTATATGAAGGCGAAAATTCGACTAATGAGATGGCATTAGCAATAACAAATCGCAAGCCGCTAGAATAGCTAAGAAGTAAATATTAAAAAAAGCGATATTTTTTAACAAAAGTACATATTGAAAATTTTCCCCAAAAAAGGCTCATTAAAAAATAAAGTTTTTGCATTAATTACCTTTTAAACAATACGCCTTAAGAGAAGTGCCTTCAAAAATTGGTGTATTGTAGTATTCATCATTTATAATAAGTGTTTTTTAGAAGAAGTGCCTTTAAAAAAAAACTAACGTTAAAAGAGGTACATTTAACTAGGAATATTTAAAAGAAAACAATGCAAAAAAAAAAAAAAAAAATAAACGTTTTCCAAAAGTACCTTTTTGGCAAATATATCTTTTTAAACAAGTTTTTTTAAAAATCCGTTTTGGAATAGTACCTCTTAAGCAGTTTCTTTTGATAAAAGTACCACAAAAAGCATATAAGAGTAGTTAAAAAAAGTACTTTTTGAAGAAAGTATTTTGAAAAATTACGTTTAAAAAAATTTACGTTTACAAAAAGTACTTGGTGGAAAGAGCAGGTTTTAAAAAAGTGCCTTTTAAGAAAAGTACTATAAAAAAAGTACGTTTCAAAGAATGTATCTTTTAAAATAAAAAAAATAAAAAAGTAGCTTTCACGAATTACCTTTTTAAAAAAGTACCATCTAAAAAGTAGGTTTAGAAAGAGTACCTTTAAAAAAAATGCCTTTTAAAAAAGCACATTGTAAAAAAGTATCTATTAAAAAGTTCATATATGAAAAGAACCTTTAAAAATTTTTTTGGGAAAAAATCACATTCAGATTAAAAGTACCTTAAAAAATTACCAACACAAAGTGTATTTGTTGTAAAATATCTTTCGAAGAAAATACCTTTTTAAAAACTGTCAAATAAAACATCCTCCTACTTTAGCGATCAGAGCGAACACCTGCTAATAAATGCTTTTTTTCGTTTCATATTTATTAGATTTAAATTAAATTTTAATTAAAGCCACAATTTAATGTTAGACTGAATTAATTTAAACATAAATTTGAATGTGTGGCAAAATTCAAAGCGTTAATGAATAAGTGTGGGTGATAAATAATGCCATGAATGTCACGTTAAACTTCATATGTGTGTGTGAGAATTAAGGGATTTCCCTTTGAAAAAGGTGTTCATGAAACATGCAAACAACAAATACACACTAAATAAAAATATACTCGTATGTAATCACATGCATACGATTTGTATATGGATTTGTATTTGAACACGTCTTTTGTATTGTTTCATCATACAGTTTATGTGTGTGTGTGTGAGTGTGTGTCGGAGTATCTTAACATTAAATAACAACGATTAAGTTGACATCAACATTACTTCCCGCTTTGTTATTTGTTTTTCACTTTATTGCTTTGATTCCTTCTGTTCGAACAAGCACAATGACAAGTAACTTGGTTAGAATTTTCAACAGTTTCAGTTCGTTTCCTTTTTCTTACCGCCGCCTGTATCTTGTAACCGTGGATGGATGTGTGGATGGATTGATGCTCTTATCTGGGTTGTCGTTTCTCATCTCCTTTTAATTTTAAATAAATTAAAATTTTTAGCAAAATCATTTTATATACATATATATATGTGTGTGTGTGTGTGCTTTTGTTGCTTCTTTAATATTTTATTAAACATTTTACAAATTCATTTTTCATGTACGAAGATGTTGTTCATGACATGTTTGAAGATTTTAAGTAAAAGGTTTTCATATTTAACTTGTTAACAAATTTTTCAGAATGAAAAAAACCATTTTGTTTTTTTGTTACGCATTAACATTTGTTTTTTATTGTTATTTTCATTCTCAATGGGAATTTGTGGCATATGCTTGTGAATCATATATTTCGTTTAAATTTTAGTTTCTACTCTATAATAAACGAATACAACACGGTCAATATTGTGCACGTGTTTCGCCTTGAGGTCCCCAGTTGAAAGAAACGGCAACGAGATGTACAAAATGTAACGGACTAAATTACACACATTATGCTAATATATTTTGTTGAATACGAAGTCTTTATAGTGGAAAGATTTATAAAAATGTCATATTTTATGAAATGTTAGAGCATATGTTTCATGTTGGACAAACCTATTGGAAAGTTTAACAGTTTTGTTATATAAGTTTCACGTATGAAATACATTTAATACAAGTTGGCCTTATAAACTTTGGTTTTGTGGAACATTTTAGTATTAATTATCACTAAGTATATAAATCTTCACAATAAAGGATATGCGAAAGTTAAGCACATCTTTCCACTTAGAAATTTTAATGTCTAATATTGGAAATTGTTTATAATTTTCACTGTATTCTGTTGCGAATTACTACTGTAGTTCAATTTTTTATATTAAGGATATATGGGAGATGTGTATGTCCTTGCACCGATAACTATAATATTCAGCAAAAATTTTGTAAAAGCATAAAAATTAAAACTTCCAAGCTTAGCAGCATAGTTTTAATGTTTTTTTTATAACAGTTCGTAAAAAAAAAACAAATTTTTGAGATAAAGATTATAGGGGAGGTAGGCGTGTTTCTGCACCAATTACAAGAAAAAAATGCGTAACTTACCTTAATACTATAATTTTAAAAGTAGTAAAGGTTTTTAACTTAATTTTAGCGATAAGTGTTGAAGAACTTGTAACACATACATGAACATACTTATTAAAATAAAGGATATATGGGAGACAAGCGTATCCTTGCACCGATTTAAATTAAACTCTCCGTAGTGGTTTATGGTGTAATTTTACAAGTAGTTATAAGTTTTCATTGCATTACGATAATAATTGTGATTTAAATTCAATTTTTAAAATTAAGCATATACAGGAGATAGGCGTAAAATTGCTTTTATTGTTATTAAAATTCACCGCAGTACTTAACAGCATTATTTTATATCATATTCCGGGTTTTATTGTGAAAAAAAAAATGGAATTTGTAACATTTGTAAAACACAAAATAAATCGCCTGAAACTTTGTTAAATTGTAAAATAAAAAAGTCCTGGAAAGTCTTTTGCTTATTTGCTAATTAAATTTCCAATTAAATCTTTTTTGCATGAATCCCTTAAAATATTTAAATCAAATCATTATTAACGTCAACTGTTTGCGGTCGAAATTCAAAAAATTAAGAAAATGAACTCATAAATATTCAAAAATTAATTGCCACTAACAAACATTATTGTATCTAGAATATTGCTTAAAAGGCAAATTTGTTTCGTGAAGACAATCTGGTTTTTGTCTTTGTTTCAATTGAAGGCCGCTTGCTGCCTGCCCATTACCGTACCATTATCTATGGCAGTAATGAAAGAATTTATTCAATGTAAAGAAAAATGCGAAATCAATTTGCAACCATAATGGTTTTAATAAAAATCATAAATGAATATTAATAAAATCTTAACAATTGAGTACTTTCTAATTTCATTCCCTTATTCTTTTGTATTTTAAGTAATTAACAAGATACTTGAGTGTTTGCACAAGACCATTAAAGTAAAACGCCATACAAAAACTCAAAAAGGAAAAAAAAAAATTAGATGAAAAATAGTGGCAAAAAAGGAAAAGAAGAAAGTTATACATATATATACATACATATTTATATAATCGTTTATATAAAAGATGAACAAGATAATAAATACTGAAAAGGATTATAGCGATTTAAAGAGTGTACACGATGGTGTGCGATGGTTCGAAGGACCATTAAGTGTACGTTATATATGTGCTTATTTCTTAAGGGCTTATGGCTGTGGCGTACAACATTATCACCAAGTTTTTTTTTTTGGTATATTTGGAAATATTTTTTCGGGCTTTCACTTTAATGTTTTTCCAAAACCGACACAATCTAATAATTATTAGTTAAAATTGGCAAGAAAATAAAAAGAAAAGAAAAAAAAAAAAAACGAAACTAGAATGTATTACTTGGCCATTATTAACATTTTCTATGGCACTTCAATAAATAAAACAGACAGGCTTTGCCAGCTTACTATCATCATCATCATCATCACTATCATCAGCATGAATTCAGCACAAACTAAAGATATCAAGCGAAAATTACTATGAACACTTATAAATTTATACACAAATACTAAAATACATGCATGCATAGTGGCTTGAATGTATGTATGTATGTCTCTATGTACTAGTGAGAGCACAATAAACTCTATGGGTAATTTGATAATACTGGTAACAAAATAAAAAACACATTTTTCCTTTTGTCTCGTTAATGTTGGCCATGTTTATGAACTCGTTGCTGATTGACATGATGTATCTCATAAGTGGTAGAGCAAATTAAATTGTAATGTTAGATGATAATAACAACGACAATAGATGAATAGCCTAAGCACACAAAATAGTTCTAGTTACAAATTTTAATAAATATGTTTATAGTCTTCTATAGTTAATTGTAAGTCCTTTTGTTGTGTTACGAGGCAAAAAAAAAATATAATAGTGTTTACAATATCTCCTCTTTAATATGAACCAGCAAATGATTGCAAACTAAAAATTTGAATTAAGCAAGTAAATAACATAAAAATATCACAACATAAACTCACACACTATCGTTTATTATGCAAAAATATATTTAAATGCTTTTATCTAGATGTGTGATTCCCAAAAATGGCGTACAACGAGGTGTAGGTTAAAAATTAATAAATGACAATCTAAATGTTGCTCAAGAACAGCTTTAGTCAATGAGGTAGAACAAATTAATTAATTGATTTATTATATGAGACATTCTGCCAAATCATTAGTGGACTTTAACCGCAATTTTAAAAGATAGAAATCTCGTAGTTTTTGCAGCTTAAAGTTTTCCATATTTAATACTGAGTGCCAACATTTTAATGTACTGATCATTACCCGGTTCAGTGTTTTTTAAATGTAATTTCCAAGTTAATAAATTTAAAAGTTAATTGTAAATTTATATTTTAACATACACAGCAGAACAGAAAAACGTTTAGATCGAAAATAGTCACACAACCATCGCCAATGTTAATGTTTATCACACTGATCATGTTTCTGAACCAAAAATGTTTGACTTATCATTAACATTAGGACTTAATTTGATAAATGAGCCGTTTATTTTGAAAGTGCCATAAGTCACTTTTTTTGTTGATTGCAAATTTTTTGCAAATGAAAAGATACCGTTCAATTTTATTTAGTGTTGCCATTAACTCGAGTTTTCTGAAAAAGTGACTTATGTCACTTTCAAAATGAACGGCTCAAATAAGATATTAACATTAATTTAATAACGAAGTAATAATTCTCGTATTTAAATTTCACAAACGGATAAGAATTTTGTAATTGTGTGCAACAGAGCTAAGGATGGCTGTGTGACAGACGACTTCTGACAACGACGTTATTCTCTCCTACTGTGTATGTTGAAATTTAAACGGATGCTAAATTTGTTCTTGTTGCTGTGGATGGAGAAAAATGCAAATTAATTAAAACAAATAACACTGTAAAGGACCAATATTATATTTTTACATTCAACCTAAATGTACCAAACTTATATCTGTTTATTTTTCGGTTTGTTTCGATTTAGAGGTATCTATTCAAGACCATACCAGTCAATATTTGCTGAGCAATTTTTGAGTTTGTAAGTGAGAGAGGAATTGAAAAGGATAAAATTTACATACTTTGCAATTTACATACTTGCAAAAACGAAAGTTGACACGTGTGGACGTATAGACTAAAGAAAAAAACCAAACTATTTTCCAGTGAGTTTAAAAAGTTTGGGAATCTATTAACTGCATGTTCATTCATAAAGTGTGCATTATTATGACATGTCATTAGCCGAATGTTACTTAATGGTTGACAAAATTTGAAAACATGAATGAATTTTCTGTGGTGTTCCAATGACGAGTCATTATTACGGAGCGAGAGAAAACTTTATGCATGAATATTTATGAGTTAAATTGCTGCTATTTTGTTTCATGTGTATATGTATATTTGTAAGTGTTGAATATATTTATTTGCCTGAGTGTGTTGAATGTGCGTGTGTATGGGTGTGTGTGTGTGTGTAACAAAATGAGATAATTTATCTTGTATTTAGTAGAGATATTTCCTGTTTAAGGTTATAAAGTGCAATGGGCGTAAAAGAGAATATAAATTAGCTTAATTAAATACTTACAGATTGTGTGATACCAACAATAACAAATAAATTATTGTTTTTTATATATTTGTTTTTTGTAATGCGGTCGATGGAAAAGGTTAGAACAACGATTACGTTAAAAAGTGGTGTAAGGGAACTTGTTAAAGTTTTTTTTCAAATAATATCGTGCAGAATGTCTCATTTGAAACTGGAGTAGTACGAAAATAAGCCAGGCTCAAAAGCTTTAAAATTTAAGAGAAAAAAGACATGTTTGTTAAGCTAATCCGAAGCGAAAGTTAGTAAAAAAAAATGGTGTATGTTAACTCATTTTTAGTCCATTTAATTTTCAAGAAATTTTTAGAAGACCACCCTCGTATCTTTCATTATTTCGCATTAAATCTCAAACATATTATAACTGCGAGAGATTAATATAAACTCGATATAATTAGAATATAATTAAACAATGAAAGATATCGTATAATTAAAGGAAAAATTAATGACTGTACAAGTATAACAATTTATGGAACGGATTTTGATTTATTAATACATCAAGTAATTATTGAGAGTATGAGTTCTTCCTGTATGTTATATAAATTAATTGTCCAGAATGATATTGAAGAAAATATTTCTATTAAATATCTTAAATAGCTTTAAGGAATTTGTGCTGTCGTCACAAGCAAAGACTTTTAATTCCTTAAATTCTTATTTCATGCACTGAGAGAGGGGGGAGAGAGAAAGGGGACTTTTTTAATTAGAATGTTGTAATATAATAAAAGTATTTTTCTCAAATTAATATATCGGTAACACGGCTAATTTTTAAGGTCACAACTATCCCATCAGCACACCTCATTGAGGTCTTTCGCCAAGTCTTTGTAAAAGTGGCTGGATGGGAAGGGGCGGTGTGTGTTTAAATGTCTAAATATCTTCAAAGAAAATTTATAGACAATTTTTTTTTCAATGTGCTGAACCCATTTTATTCGCATTAAGGTAAATTTCATTTATTTTCTATAAAGTTACAGTTTAAAAAAAATTGCCATACCATTTTATTGAAGAAAAGAAAATTTATTTGTTCAAAAAATTTTCTGCAAATCCAAGTGCTAAAATCACAATTTGAATTGTAAATATTTTTATTTACATAATTTTTTTCGCTACAATTTCTGAATCTCCTGTTAACTGAAAATAAACATTTGTTATAAAATGACCTTCATTTAAATTCAATAAATTATTTATTTCATTTAAACACGTACTTGTTGATATTGATGTAAATAATGTGTTTTTTTGTGGTTGTTAGTTGAATTTTTCCTCTTCTTGTTGCTGCTGTTGTTGTTGGCTTTTTATATAAATTTTCGCAAAATGATAAATAACCTTCAACTAATAAAATGACCTCGAACATTTCCGTTGGCATATTTAAGGTAAATACTTGTGGTAAAAGGAAGCCTTGGTTTTTTTTTTTTTTTGATGCAGACATTTAAATGAATTCAATAGCAACAATAAAGTGCTACCCTTGATGCGCAAGCGAAAACAATTGATAAATGTTGCACTATTATTGAAGGGGCTGTGCACATATTACGTAACACTGTTTTCAGAGATTTTATACCTCCGTAACGCTTTTTAATAATTTTTCAGTGCAAAATTTCCAATCCGTAACAAATCTTTAACCCCCCTTGTAGTGTTACGTAATATGTGCACAGCCCCTAATATATAAAATTCTCGTGTCACGATGTTTGTTGTCGAACTCCTCCGAAACGGCTCGACCGATTTTAATGACATTTTTTATTAGATACGCCATTTCGCCGATCCGATACCGATACTCAAAAATAAATATCGCCGATACCGATTCCGATACCGATACGCATATTGAAATTGAGCTCAAGTAAAAATTAGCAAAACTCAAGTAAAGTAATTCTTCTATTATACAAAATAACAGTGTTTATTAATGAGCCATTCAAATCATCAAAATTTTCAATACATTTCATTTTCTAAAATTCAAATTTCCAAACTACAAAACGTCTGCCATATTTATGATTTTACAAAATAAACGTGGCATTCAGTTTAGATTGGCTCAAGATTTAAAATTGATATTAATAAGACTTAAAAAAAAAAGAATTGAATTTGAGATCATGTTAAAATTAAATTAAAATTATAAAAACAACATTGCAAAAGACTAATATTTAAAATTGATATTAATAAGATTTTTGTTTAAAAAACAAAGTGTTCTCAAATTTTTCGGAGATAGACGATTTCTTAAATCCTTAGATGCGACAGAACTCATTTGAAAACTTAAGTATTTCTGCGCCATTTTCTTTAAGTTTGGATAGGATATGTCATTGCGACAGTAAACAAGAGGGTCTGCGTCTCTAGGAATATTAGGAGATATAAGGTATCTCTCGACTTCTTCGTTAGCAGAACCTCCTCGGATTCTCTTATAATTTTTTTACATACGCTCCAAAGGCGAGTAATTCTCGTAGACTTATCAAAACTTTTGCGCGGTGTAGGAAGGACTGTGTCTTGAACACTTTCGGAATGTAGAGTCATGTTAAGCAGCTCAATAAGACGTTTTTTCGATAGGATTGAAGTCGATTGTTTTTGAAATATTCGAGCTTTGTATCGAGGGTCAAGAATTGTAGATAAATAATAGATTTCATTATTCTCTAAACCCTCAAATCTTTCATTCAGAGCTGACGCTAAGTTAGTCGCAAATTTTTGGGACTCCGAACTACTCTCCATCTCCGTTGATTCATGTATTATGTTTTCTAATAATGTTCGAAGATTGTTAACTAGCGGAATAGCGTCAGACAATGTAGCAGTGGCTTTGCTTATGGATTTTGTAGCCTCTAAATTTGTACATGGTGACGTAGGGGATGAGATGTCAGTTGTTATCTTAAGTTGTAATTGTTATACAACACATACATACAAAATTTAGCATTGAGAGAACATTTCATTACTATGGTGCAAAGCAAAATAGAAGAAATAAATTCATTATGAATTCTGTTTTGATTTTATGTTCTGCTTTTAATATGTTATTTCTCATAGTTGTCATGCAAAAAAAAGAGTTGAAAATTTAATATTTTGTTAAAAAAACTCTAAAGAAAAATATAAGAAGTATCGGCGTATCGAGAGTAAAATATCGCCGATATCGATATATCGGAAAACCAGAAGTATCGCCGATATATCGGTATCGGTATCGGTTGCATCCCTATTTTTTATGCATAATTAGGTATGAGCATAGGTTCTAAGGTATATTTTAAATCGCCTGTGGCATGAGGTGGGGAGGGAGGGGGCAATTTTTGTATTTCCGAAACGGCTTGACCGATTCTTATGAAATTTTTTATGCATATTCAGTAAGTCTGAGAATCGGCTACTATCTATTTTTCAAACCGTTAGGGTTACGAGGAGGGGCGGGAGGGGGCAATTTCTGTATTTACTAAACTATTAACCCAACGGATGGCGCTATGTTTGCCTCATAATTATTTTTGTTGTTGAATGACAGATATCGCTATGTCTGCCTCATAGTTATTTTTGTTGTTAATTGATAGATGGCGCTATGTCCGCCTCAGGCAGGAGAATCGTCATCGCAGAACAAAATTATTGTTTGGTATTTTTTTGATCGGCGGTCATCGTCACACGCAATACATTTGCTATTTTTTATATAACACCCAAAATATGCACTAGAAATATTTTGTAAGGCAAAACAACGTTTCCCGGGTCATCTAGTTATGTATAAAAATTGTCTCCAGAAAGAAACTAAGGGTGCGTACAGAGTGGCCGCTTGTTGCCGAGCCGAGCTGGCTGACGCTTATTGCGAGAACTTGTTCATGCGAGAAACAAGTTTGACTGTGCATAGTGGTTGCGAGAATCAGCGCTGATATTTTATCTATTATTTGTGTTTTATGTATGAATTTCTTCAATTATTCTTGAAATTTTTATTACATTTTTTTATAATTGTTATAATTTTATTTTATGTTTATTATTTATTTGAAGTTTTATTTTTTTGTTTAATTTTTATTTTCTTTTTAATTTTTATTATTTTTTTAATTTTTTGATTGCATGTTTTATTTATTTTTTCTTAAATTTTTGTTTTTAATTTTTTTTATGCTTTCCAAACAAGTTGAAATCATAACAACATAACTTAAATAATGTTTTCGGCGCTGAAATACACTTTGGAACTGTTTTCTGGCATTCAATCAGCTTTGCGCTCTGACCAGCTCGGCGCCTACCATGACCTGTTCGCGCTTGTTTGTACTAATTTGTATAGTACCAGTTTTCTCGCATTGGTTCTCGCAATAAGCGTCAGCCAGCTCGGCTCGGTAACAAGCTACCACTCTGTACGCACCCTAAGCGGGGGGAAAGCGAAATTGAAAAAGTTTTTATAAAAAAAAAAAAAATACAATTAATATACATATACAAAAAAGCAAGGGCCTGTGCTAATTATATGTTTAAAAAACGAACATTAATCAAAAATATACTTAAGTTTAAAAATCAAACCAAAAAAGTTTGTCTTAAGTAGATATAATTCGCTGGCAGCACTGTAATGTTTAATATATAATAACAAATAAAAACAAAAAAAAATAAAAAATTCCCCAGCTAGCATCCAGTAGAAATAAGTCGCGTATTCAATTTGTATTTGTAATTGTGTATAAATAGAGTATGTAATGACGTTCAACGAAGCTACCTAACAAGTAATGAAAAAGCATTTGCACATGAATACTAACGAGGTTTAGTGGCTTTTACCGAAAAACAACGTTTGTTTCCATTCAGCCAGTGCTGTTGAAAAATCTACAAAAGGGATGTTTAAATATTAAATTTTGCTTTCGTTGCTCGAAATATGTTAACAATGTCTACCTAATATTTCTCTGATTGTAAACATTTACGAACTTTAGCCTGTACAAATATTAACAAATATGAAAAAGTTTTTATTTGTTGTGTTTTCAGAGTGTTTATGCCAGTGTTTTTACCAAATCATCAGTAGACTATAACCACATTTTTAAACGTTACATTCTACTGATGCGTTGATAGAAACACAAATGAAATGCAAAAATTCACACATGCAGAAGACACAACATATGAAAGGTTTTTTTTTAAATTAATAAAAATAAATATGTGAAAACATCTTATAAAATTTATTTCTTAAAAAAAAAAATATATTAAATATTTTTATAGAAATTGTGTCAAGCTGGTTGTAATTGTAAAGAATTATTTAAAATTTCTTATGATTTTTAGTAAGAAAATAAACAGGAAATTGTCTCAATTTATTCAATAGACAGTCGAACTTCCATAACTCGAACTTCTGTAACTCGAATTTTCTCTTACTCGAACTAATTTGGTTGGCAGTAGCGTTAAAAGAACAAATGACGTACAATTTTCCTTCCGTAACTCGAACTTCTATAAGTCGAAGTTCTTCATAACTCAAACAAAAAACATACACATGAACTCTATAACTCGAAGAATTCTGCCTGTTTAAATGGTTTTTGTTTTTGCTTTATTTATGGTTTGTTTGTTTGTTTTACTCTCTTTTGTTGCTTGAACTGGTTTGTATATTTTACATGCTATTTTTGTTTATTTTTTTCGGGCAATTACAAATTTGTTTCTTTTTGTTTGCGTAACTATTAGTTCTATGCATAATTCGGGCTAGATGATAAATGTTGAAAACGATTTTTTTTATTATTATGAAAACTAAACGTATTTTAAAACGCTTATCAATTGAAGAAATATATAAACTTATAAAAGACGTCGAAGATGGATTAAAGATAAAGGAAGCAGCTGATAAATGTGGTATCCCGGCAAGCACGGTCTCAACAATTTTCAAAAATAGGGAATCAATTATCAACTCGTTTTAGTAAAAGAGTAAGGACCCAGTAACTTATTTCAGTCAGTCACTTATTTCAGAATATTTTACTTAACTGTAATTTTTTAATTATATATGCTTGTTGTTTTACATTTTTAAGTATGTAGTTTTCCATTAGAGGCTATTTTAAATAAAAATACATAGTGCAAAAACCTTTTATTCTATTTTGACAAAAAATTCTGTAACTCGAAGTCTCCGTAAGTCGAAGTTTTTTTTGGGATAATAGTGATTCGAGTTATGGAAGTTCGTCTGTAATATTTGTTTTCTGCTTTATTAATTTTATTTTTATTTTCTTTAAAATTGAAATCAGGATATTCATATTTGACAGGACGTAAAATTGAATTTTGTTGAAAAAGGTATGCTCAACAAATTACAGCATAAAAGGACATTTTTATAAAAATCACTCCTGCAGAAAACTTTGAACTATTAACGCACAAACTCGATCCGATACATACTCTTCTATACACACACGCACACACCTACACAAGCACTATATATCTTGTAAAGAAATTGAAGAATTTAATTTAAGTTTTTTTTTGGCTTTCTTTTTATAAATTAAATAACAAAGAAATTTATGAATGTGTATGTATATGTAGTTAAAATTTTTGTCCACACCCTGTAATGTGTACTTTTTTGCCTCACACACTATAAGTAGCTTTTAATGCTGCAAGATGTGCAAAATTCTATGCTGATGACATTCGACATCAATGAAGTGGAAATCGAACCATTACATGAACAAAAACAAGCACTATAAAATAAACGACTTCTTAATGCAACTTCCTCTCGAACTTTGTTTTATTTCCTGGAAATTTTTTTTATTAAATTTATTGATTGTATTTATTTAACACAAAAAAAAAAAAATTTGGTAAAAAACAATAATAGTCTAAGAAATAATTGAGTAGAAAAAAACTATATATTTTTCTTGCGTTATTTCAGTTGTTCTTCACAGTTGTTCGTTTTATATTAAATTGATTCGAAGCTTGAACTTGAGTGCAAGAAAAACTAAAATGGGTTAAGCTTTTTTTAAGGTTTTTAAAGTTAGAATATGTATGAAAAAACTTACTGCCGATTTCACGATGTCGAAAGAATTTTGAATTTTATTTTCATTCGTACAAATACATTTGATACAAAAACAAAATTTTAGAATTTGTTTTTGTATCAAATGTATTTGTACGAATGAAAACATATGGAAATTTTCTTTCGACATAGTGAAATAGGCCGTTACTTACTTTAAGTTTAAATTATGAATACGATTAGTGTAAATGTATGATTTTTAAATATAAAAAAATAATTTTTTTGTCCATGTTTTATTAAAACTTTTATAGCATAATTTTTCGCATATTTTTACCCCGTTCCAGCATTTTTTGCTCAGTGCCATGAACAAGTAAATAATGACAAAAATCTACGTTTAAGTTCTTAAATATCATAATTTTCATTCAAATTATTCGAGCAAGTTACAAGTTCCGATTTTAATTCCATAATTTTATTCCGATCGTTTTTGTTTTACAGTCTTCAGATTTCGTTTGTTTTGTATTTTGATTTTAAAGTGATTAAGTATAAAGAGCTCTTATTAAGCGTTTTCTTAACATGCAAAGCTCGTAAAAGTGTGTATGCTTTTTTTTTGTTTACTAAAAATGTAGAAAAATCCATTTTTACTTTAAGACCCAAATTTAGGAATTGCAACCAATTTCGATTGGAGTCGAGTTCTGTGACATGGCTGATAAATATGTTTAATTAAAAAAAAAATATTAAAAATATCTCTCCTGAGAGAGAGATAGAAATAGAGATAGAAATGTCTTTTGACCGCTAGCAGTTGCAATTAAAATACATATAAAACATAAATTCTTCATCGAATAAAATTTTACTTATTATAATAACTTTATATTTCAATGGAGATAATCTCAATCAGTGAATACACTTGAATGCTTTTGTTGAAATTTGTTTGAAATCTAATGAAAACTTCCCAACTATAAAATTTTTTACGACAATCAAAAAGTTTTAATCTATTTTTAAGTGTAATAAAATTAATAAAAATATTATTTGTAGTTTTGGTTGTAAAAAGCAGAGGAATTAAAATTATGTTTAACATAAAATCCTGATTTTATAGTTTCACATTAAATTTATGTATTTTTGGCAAAAAAAAAAAAAATTATTGAATTCTTGATAACAATTTGCTAGAAAGCTATAAAATACGTGTCCTGGGACCACTTTTCAATGTTTTCAATGTTTAATTTTTATCAAGTTTAATGTTTAAATTTTTGTATGTCAACATTAAAAATCTAATTTATTAGTTTAACCCTTTAGAAGTGAAATGTATGGAATTAAGATTTTATGATGTTATTTTATGTTAAACAAATTTTCACAATTCTAATTAAACTACAAGATATGAATAGTTGTTATATTTTTATGATCACTATATTATAGCTGCTACACCATTAAAGACAATATTTGTGAGACAAAGGAATCTGGAGACTGAAGTACATGCAATTGCCACCAAGCAAAAAAAAAAAAAAAAAAACATCACCAAATTGTTTTGCTTTTATTTGGTTTTTTGATTTTTATGACAAAGTGATGAAATCATGAATTGTCTTTTAGGGGTCAAGAAGTTTAAGTAATTTTTTTTTTTGTTTTGTTTAAGTGAAGGTATTTGTGTGATTGTAAGTGTTTGTATTCCTTTTCGGGTTTTTCTTTATCTCGAGGCATTGAAAAATTTGTCATCCACTCATTATAATGTACACATTAAGCAGATATTAGTTTGTTAGAAATGAGATGGGTTGTACCTATGAAGAACTTGGTCCTTATTTTGATCTCAGTACTTTTTACGGCCGAAATTTTTTGGATAGGAACTTGGCCTTATTTTCACATTTATGTTTTTGTGCGGATCTCGTTTCTTTTTTCTAAGTTGTTTTTATATAAATATTTATATGTATTGCTTATCTGGGCCTACCTGTGTACGAAATTTAAGCTTTCTAGCTATACTGGAAGTGCCCCATATAAAGAAGGGGCACTCTAGTACCCTCAGGTGAAATGTGACCCTTTAAAAATTATTTTTGTTAATTTCTCATCAGGACCTATGTACATGTGTACCAAATTTCAACTTTCTAGCTATTCTGGAAGTGCCCCATACAAAGAAGGGGCACCCAGGTCACCCCTGGGAGGAAAGTGCCCGTTTTCAGATTTTTCTGGTTAATTTTACACCGAGACCTACCTGTGTACCAAGTTTCAGCTCTCTAGCTCTACTGGAAGTGCCCAATAATATTGATGAGTCAGTAAGTGAGTGAGTGAGTCAGTGAATATGTACTAAAATGTGGACTTTTCACACCTTAATATCTCGGGATAAAACTTTTAAATTTAACCAGTGAGGTCACCTCTTTGGGGAGACCTTATGTTTCAAGTTTCATTCTATTATGATCAAGAGGAGCAAAGTTATGGAGTAAAAACAGCTCGAATGGTTTCGTGGAAATATACACACTGTGTAGCCGAACTTGGCCTGGGGCACTACCGTGCGCCCAGATATTTCAAAGACAACACATAAGTATGGACCTCATATTGTTTCCTTACTGTTTTTATTGATTAAGTTAAAATTTATACCGAATATATTACAGCCGCCTGCAGCATAAATACTTGCCTATCTATGGTTTTGTGTGTGTGTTTAAGTCAATATTTTGTTTTTTTTTTTTCACTTGTATCCACTATCACCTGGTCATAATATCCTTCGAAAAGTCGTTAAGGCTTTTATTTAAAAAAACGACTTAAGGCGTAAAATAATAATGACAACAACAAAATAATAGAGGAAAAAAAAGAGAAAACAGTAATAGTAACTAACAATAGGCTTCCTTGTGCTAGTTTTGACAGCATTTTCAATGTTGTTTACAAAATAACAAAAGTGGTGCAGGACATAGAAAATTATTGGAAATAAAACATGTTGTATTAAAATAAATGAGGGAATTAACAACTTGTTTTTAAGATATTCGATTTCTGAAAAACAACTTTAACAGCTTTAAAGTAAATGAACAATATTTAATAGCAAAATATTTTCCTAAACGTGAAAATAATTAATTTAATTAATTAAAGTAATTAGTAGTTCTGAAATATTAAATTTAAAAATCATAAACCATGTTTAAAATTAAAAAAAAATTCATTTTTCTTTCATTAAATTCCATAAAAACAAATTGAAGTTATAAATCACAGCCCCACTGTATTGCAAAAATTTCTGTAAACATCTTTAGGAAGTTTAAAAGTACCAGCTAAATAAATATACAACAACTATTTGGTGAAATACGAAGTTATAAAATTCTTATCTTTTGAACATATTCTTCCGTTTAAAGTGGAAAAGTGGCAAAGAAAAATATTGTAACATTTTCCTGCCTGAAGTTGTTAACAACAATCACAACAACAAGACGATGAAGGTAAAAAAGAAGGAAAATTCTTATGAACAAACCTGGAGTGTACAGGAAGAATGATTGAAAGAGAAAAACGTAATGAAATTTGTAGTCTCCATTTAATTTAGTTTAATTTATCCAACAACAAACAGATAACATTAATAATAATAATAACAACAACAACAACGGAAGGTAAAGATTTTTTTTTTGGTACCTGGGGGAATAAATAGTAAGTGGTATGTCTGAATTTATTGTACAGGAAAACTAGTTTACGAGAATTTTTGTACACCAAAACTTATCATTTCTAACTAAAGTTTGGGCTAAAGAATTAATTTAATATTGTTATGTCACTGCCACACTCTAAAATAATTGTTTTATGTTTTCCAATTAACTGTTTATTCACAGAAAAAAATCATGTTCAATTAATATTTTATTTGAATTAGCAATTATTTTCATTGTTTTTATTTTTATTTATAAGAATGTTTTTACCTTCAAATTTCTTATAAATAAAATGAAATTAGTTAGTATTTGTGCAGATTCTATAGAGTTCTGCTAAGTATGTAACATTGTTTTAAAGAAATTTCAATTAAGTTTGTAATTAATTTACGGGGTTTTTTTAATTAGAAACATTAAAAATATTTTCTATTAATTCTATGAAGTTAACTCTACGATTTTCTTTATTGCTTGATGATTAGTTAATTTTTTAATTGAATCGTCGCTTTTATTAATTTATTCTTGTTTTGCACCATTTGCACCAAACACTGAATAATGAAAATGATCTAGCAAACTGACTACCAACTGAATACTGCTCAATTAATTGTTTAACATTGAACTTTAATAAATAATTTCATTGTCACAACGTATTATTAAAGCAAAAAAATTTAACTCATTCAGGCTAAAGTTCGAATAATTTAATTGTTAATTTTTGTTGGTAGGAAAATTTCAAAAGGTCGTACTAATTGCACAGATAACGAAAATTTGAACTGACATCATGATGTGTCTAGACCAACCACGGTCTCATCGTCAGATTTTTATTGTCCGCTTCGATCTCACTGCCAATTACGGCAGCTGAAATCAATTAGTTAAATATCGTTTTATCATAAATTGGTTATGCTAAATCACATCAAAGTTTATCATGAGATATTTTTTTCATATTAATGGTTTGGAAATACACTATTTTCCCTTGTACTGTTAAACTGGTACATTTATTGTTCTTTCTAATAAAAAATCTTCATTATTCATTCATTAAAAATTAAATTATACGAACTTAAGGCTGAATAAATAAAATTACTTTGAATTAAAATTTACATAAAACACTTAACACCGCCATGCCGCCTATAAATAAACTACATATATAAATTTTTATAACTGCAATATTGCAAGATCATTTGCTAATGCTTGTAAATATGACCAAAATAATTTCTTATTAGAGGAAAACACTCGTAGTATTGTAATCATTGCAGATCTTGCAAGTCTAGCTTATTTCTATCAGTTTGCAGCAATGCAATAACAAAATATGTAAATAAGCTATACCTGCAAGATCTGCAATGTATGCAACAGCAGTTTTCAACCAAGAGTGATTACCCTCATTTTATTTGTAACATTAAATTAAATACAATAAATAATAATTGAAGAACTTAAGAAAATAAACTGTGTGTCCTTCTTTTTTCCCTTTATTTTTGTTAAAAACACTTCGTTATTTTAAATTATTCCAAAAATAATTATTTTGGCATTTTGCCAAAACTTTACATTAAATCTTTAAGTGTCTCTTATATTGTATTTTCTTGCATTTTCTTGAGCACGTGCGACAATTTTTAACTGTGTTGTCTGGCAAATTTAATTTAATAGATTATGACGAAACACAAAATATTAATACTAGACTTCGAAGCCATTAATATTCTGACAGAAAATTATTATTATTTATTTTCATATTCATATTGGACATTTTTGTGAAAGAAAAAATACATAAAATAAATCGTAAAATTTGTCTATCACAGCGGAGAAGTTAATGAATAAAATTAAAAAAAAAACAGTTTTTACATGCTGTGACGAAATCTTTAACTGTAATGTTACCCAGCAGATAGAAATGTGATGAAAATGTTAATACATTCCAATATTTAATAAATAGTGAACCCTATTCTGTGTAACTATACAGAAAAAAATTTAATAAAACTGCATTTTCAATTAATTTTCTTGTTGATGTTTAGGTCCTGGCAAGGTACACCGCCCCTTTAAATTGCGGTGTGGTTTAAAATATAAGTCACTTTTATATCAAATATCAAATGGTACCATTAAAGCTTTTCTCTGAGAATAAATCCTTGCAGACTCAGGAAAATCGATGCATTTTAAAAATTGTCGTCAGCTACATGAGATACCGATTCTATATCATCGAACCATCCTAGCTAAATTTCCTTTTCTCTTATACCTGAAGAAAGGTTTAGGTCCTTCCTATATTTTTTTCATATTCATGCTCTGGCACTCAAGTGATTTTGAATATTTTCCTTCTTTTCACCACCAACCTAATAACTTAAGATAAGACCTTGCGTAATGCGCCCGCCTCCTTTCCTTTCAACACCACTCATGTTTACCTCTCATGAGGTAGAAAAAACATTTATGAATGTCTTTTTGTTGTCAAGAACAAAATTGCAAGTTCGAGTAGCTTGAAAATCTCTATTGATACAATATTTTTTTAAGTGCTGTTCGTCTATGGTGTATATCGTTGTACTAATTGTAAATATTTATTGATGTGTTCAAGTGTTTCATGCAATTGAATCTGTCAATGAAAGAAATAAAAAAATATTTGTATGCAAAAATAAGAGGAGGTTTTTTAGTTTGTAGAGCAACGCACAAAAACGCAGTGGGATAGAAAAGTATTAGATAAGTACCAAATGAAAACTCAAACACTTAAGAAAAAATTATAAGTCTCAGAATTTGTTTTTAACTTGTGGACTTTTCATATTCAAAAGATGAAACAGTTTTATGGCAAAATTAAAAGATTTTAAGCCATCTGTCATAATGGTGGGAGTTTAATGTTGTTGCACAGTGTTATAAGTCATAGCTTTCCCACTAGTGATTTGTGTTAATAAAGTTACAAACAATGAATCCAAGGTTGTTGCGTTCCGACGTGTATTTTAGAATAAATTAACTTTAGTTTTTTTCATTGTTCCCCAAATTCAATATTTTCAAATAAAATTAGACAACTCTTTCAAGAGTTATTGTATGAAATGCTTAGAGTGGGACTTTTCAAAAATCTAAAATTTATAGAATTTTAAATTTGTAATTAAAGCAGATTTCTTGTAAAGAAGGAACTATTTTTGACATTATAAAATTTCTTAAGAAATTAAAAATTTTCCATTTAATTAAATCCATTACTGTTAGTTATTATCCTCAATATTAGTTAGAATTATCATCAATTTTCCCCTCCAATAACAAGATTTACATAATACGAGTAGTGTAATACGTTGAAATTGAATTGCTAGTCGTCTGTCGGCAATTGCCATTGTAACAACAACAACATCATCTTAAATTGTTGATTTCATTTCATTATTTACACTCGAGGCAGCAGAAAGCAGCAGTCAGCACATGTATGAGTGGCTTCATAAGAAATTCAGATCAGTTGTGAAAACAGGATTTCAAATGTAATAAACCAAATACACACAACACAAATCCTTTGATACCACATTCGATACATGTGTATCAAAGGATTTATGCATGTTGACTTAAATGGACATTTAAGAAGTCAATTTGAAAGCAAATAATTTTTTATTCAAGTCTTTTATTTGTATGGGAATGTTCTGAGTATTTTTATATGCAAATTTCTTTTGCAAATAATAAAAAAAATATAAATTTTTGTATTAAAAATGCTAAAAGATAAAGTTTGACTGAATTGAATGAAAACGTTAAAATGTGAAACATCATTATCATCATCAAGGACAAGTACAACAGCAACAGCAACAGCAACAACAACAACACCAACAAGAACAAGTATTAAACGGTCATGGATTAAGTTGTTTACAAACTGGCTGATTTTTCACACTCTGTTCTTTCAAACTGTATATTATTAACGTTTTTGTGATATTATATGCCTGCCGCAGGGTGGTGGCATGAAATGACACAGTTGTGCAAGATAAAGCAAAACAATCATGTTAATTTACTCCTGGTTTTTTTCCCTGGCTGATGTGAAGAAGAAGTAGAAATCTGTCTGTCTCTCTCTATCTGTTTGACTTGGCTGCTTTTATTTACGAGTTTATAGCGATTTTTTTTGCTTCATTTTCTCTTTATTTTTCTCATTTCCTGTTTATGTATTTTATTGCTGTTGTTTTTCTTGCAGCTAACACCAGTGTGAAAAATTTATTTGTACAAGTATTGCACACACAAACACACATACATACACATGTATTCATGTACTCGTACGTTGTTTCATTAATTTCTTGGTGACTGAATGAATGATTGACTTGGCCATAAGAGGGAATTTATTGTTATTGTTGCTGTTGAATTATTTGGCATTTCACGCTAAAATGCTTTAAAATTAAGTTACATTTCAATGTTTGAACAATGAACTTTTCAAAAGGAACAAATGAAATTTTAAAATGTTTCTGCATAAATTTCTGACATGCAAATTTAATCACATTCATTTGTTGTGCATAACGATAAATTGTGAATTGATGAAAAAAAAAAAACAACAAAATGCCATAATCAATGTAAATTAAGAAGACAACATTTATAGAACATGATAAATCAGTTAAAATATCGAAAAGTCAACCAGTTATGCGGTCAGACAGGAAATGCATCAGCAAGGGATGTAGCAATTGTGCAAAAGTAAAAAAGAGAAAAATGTATTATTTTCGTGTGAAAATAACGAAAATCTGCAGAAAGTTAATGATAAATTCATTGACTCGCAAACGAAGGAATCCATGAAAATACTGAATATTTATTTGTATTAATCGGTGTGATGACAAAGTTTTTGACGACTTTCTTACTTTGGTGATTTTTATCGCTTTTACGTTTTATTGTGTTGACGATTTTTTCCCTGACTATTTATTGTCTTTGTTTTGACGAATTTTGTTCATAACATCTTTTTTGTTTTTCCATTAACGAATTTTTCCTGTTGATGTTATTTTCAAGTTGAGTTTGGTGATTTTTTTCGTTTTAGACTTTTTTTTTGGCTTAAACGTTTTTTTCGTGTCGCTTACTTTTTAAGGTTTTTTTTTTGCGATATTTTTCGTCCTTACGAATCATATATTTGTATATGTTCTGTTTTCAGATCTTAGTTTTTGACGATTTATTTATTTTATTTATTTTAAATTTTCTTCAGTTTTAGTGATTTTTTTTTTTGCTTAGACGCTTTTTTTGTTTTTGTGAATTTTTTGTTTTGACGAATTGTTTTTTTGACTTAGCGTTTGCTTTGGTGATTTTTGTCAGACTGAAAGCTTCTTGTTTCGGCATTTTTATAACTTCCTTAGCTTTTGTTTTTAAACACTGCGATAAAAACTTACCACCTTCGACTTATGATAGTAATTAAATTCCTTTAGGATTACGAATGATCTACTTGCAGTAAATTATAATGAATGCTCCCCATCAAGCAAATATTTTTACCTCACTTTGATCTCAGCAATATAAAAACCCGAAATTTTTGCACAATAACTTTATTATCATTAATTTCTCATATATATTTTTTATTATAACGAAGGGTGCCTAATAGAAGAAACGTCTCTTATAAAAAAACGCTAGCTTAGGAAGCTCATAAAATGCTTACCAATTGACCGCCAATTAAAAACAGCAACAACACTTAAATTCTTTAAAGAAACAATAATATCATTTAAGAAAACAAATAGTATTCGAACATGCTCTAGCATCCACCAACAAAAAAAAATCGACAAATATTTTTAATTGTAAATGACAATAATGATCATTCCATTTATCTCTGTCTGCATTTTCTTTACACACAACCAAAAACAGAAACACACATCAAGATGATGTTTTGTTTGTAGTTCTTCTTCATCCTTTCAATGGTATCTTTTCGTCTGTTGTACGCTTTTAAATAGACAATATAACCTCTAAAGAATTCCAAATGAAACCAATTTTGTATGAGGTATTTTTGAGTGTTTCTATAGATTTTTCGTATCATACTCAAGAGGCAAAAAACAAGATGATAGTAAACTACAGTTTGCAAGTGTTTGAATGAGAGAGTGCATAAGTGTGTGTCTGTGTGTGTTCTGACTATGTCTGTAAGGTCCTTCAATAATCAGAGTATTATATATTTTATATCAATATGTGGCATAAAAGCAGAATAAAAAGAAAATTGTACATGATTGCAGATACTCTCATTTTAAGTACGACTGTATAGATTGAATATAAATTAGGGTGATCCTATTTTAGGTGATAATTAAACGTTTTATATAATAGAGAAAAATTTCATTTATATGCAATTTTTAAATCGATAGCAGTTTTGTTTTGTTTTATTTTTAAATTAAATTTAGTCTATAGTGTTGCATCTTCTTTTTAAAAGTTTAAATTGTAAGAGCCAACAATTACTGTTCATATCTTAAAGTATTTTTTTAATGAAGGAAAATGAAAAAGGATTACATTATATTTGTTTTAGTTGAGGATTATTATTTTTATTATTTTATTTGTTGCAATTTTTTTTTTCCTCAAATTTTCTTTCTTTTATTCTTAAAAAATTTTCCGCTCACATTTAGCTGCCGTTACAAGACAGTAAAATATTTTTTTTAACTAACAGATTTACAAGATTGTTATTAGAGGTACTATTTTTTAAGGTGGGGATTTTTTTAAACGGGAATTTTTTAATTGTACGGCTTTTGAAAATATAAAATTTAAATATGCGTGCTATTTTCAAGAGCGCGCATATTTAGAGGGTACTATTTTTAGGTATGTGCTTTGCTAATATACTTTTTGAAAAGGGGATTCATTTAAGATGTTACTTTTTGAAAATACTTTTTTCTGGGAGGTATTTTTTAAAGGTACATACTTATCTGTAAGAAAGTTGAAATATTATATTTTAATTTATTGTTGATATAAGGCACCTTTTTAAGACGCTTTTGTACATGTTTTGCCAAAGGTTCATTTTTTACTTTTTTAAAAAGCACCTTGTTTAAAAAGTACCTTTTTTAAAAAGTACCTCTTTTAAAAAGTTCCTTTATTAAAAAGTACCTTCTTAAAATATGTAGTACCTTTTTTAAAAAGTACCTTTGTTTAAAAAGTCCTTTTTTAAAGCAATTTCTGTACGTACTTGTGGGGTGATATAAAAGAAGCTATCTCTCACCTAGAATCATATTTTAACAGCTTTTCGAAGATAAAAGTTAAGTCGTGCTAAGAAAACTGAACTCTGGGAAGCATTTTCTCCCTCCAAAGATTTCAATGAAGTCATGATTCCATCTCTAATGAAAAGCAAAACAGCACTTAATTCCAAAATTATTTAAAACAATTTTTAGAATAAACAAAACAAATTACAAACAATTACTAAAATGACTAAAACAAAAAAACGATTGAAGACATTCCGCTTTAAGCACTTTTTAAATATTTATCTGTGCCTCCCTCTCTCTTTCACGGTGTTATTAACGACTTTAATATTCCCAAATTAACAAAACGATAAAACATTTTTTTGTTCTTGAAATTCATAAAATTTATAAAAAAAAAAAAAAAAACAAATTATATAAAGATACAAATAACAAGAGAAAGAAAAATCTCTAAAAAATGTATCTATTAAATTAAATTATTGACATTAAATTAATTGCTTCTTATTTTTTCTTAAAGTTCACACATACTCTTACCTTTCAGCCGAAACTCAAAACATAATTTTATTTCGTTTACTTAGATAAATTATAACAGAATTAGTGAAAAGTAAAGTAGAAAGAAACAGAACACAGATTTGTTGTCAATTTTATTAAATTAAGAAGTCGAAGTAGAGTAGAGGAAAACTTATATCCCAAATACAAGTTATTTCCGTCTTAAACAAACTATAATAAATAATTCAATTATACACAAGAAAGAAATTGAATTTGAAAAGTTTATTCCCAAACGTAAGAAGAAAAAAATATCTGAAATATCTTTCATATGGAGAAATGCTTACATGTACGTACATACCCGTATATGAATGTATGTGTGTGGATAGAATTTAAGTACGAGTATGTGAATTATTTCCCATGGTCTTTATAAGTCTCGGCTTAACGATACGCATTCGTTTGTTTGTAAGTTGACTTTGAATAATTTTGCAGGCTCATTGGCAAGAAAATGAAATTTAATCTGGAATTAAACTACAATAAGAATAGCAAAATCTACAAAAACAACAACCACAACAAAATTGAAAAGTATCCATCCTACAAGTAGAATAGTAATAATTTTGAAATTGTACAACAAAATAACAAAAGAGAATTTTATTTCAATTAAAAAACTTTCTCTTTTTCATTTGTTTCCATTCTTTTTTTCTTTCTTTTCATGTATCTAATCTATTCAAAGTTACAGTCATAAACAAATTTATTAGCCGTGTGTGTGTGTGTGAGTATGTGAATTATATAACAAGGGAATTTTGATTAAAAGGATTTTCGGTTTCGGTTTATTTTCCGCTTTCATTAAAGAAATGTTAAATTTTATTTTGTTGCTACTAAATGTTTCTGGTTTAAAATTGATTCTTTTTTGCTTTAAATTTTCGAACAGTAACTGTTCTATTACTGTTTTTTATAAAACTGCTGTACGCTTTATATATATATATATATTTTTTTTGTTAATTAGGACCAGCACTCAGGGGATAACCCCTACGTATGCTATGCACTGTGCCGGAACTCAGGGAGAGGGATAGGGTAGAGAAGATAGGTGTTGAAAATTTAGAAGACTTAACGCTTCCACAACTCTGCTTTGCGCGTTATGTTAATTTTTAAGGCACTGTTGAGGCGCCTTCGGTGTAAACTAGACGCATTAAGCTGTATTAGCAGGCGTTTTATTAATTGTTTTACTTCGCCGATGTTTCTGCTAGCCGACGAAGGAGGGCGCTGTTAGCTTGGAGCAGCATCAATCGCTGTCGGAACAGTTTTTTAGTGACTAGTGCTATGCCTTTATCACTTAAATAGTCCGACAACAATAAATACAATATCTCACTAATGCACATTAGAAAAATTAATGATGTTGATTGACTTGCTCTGGCCAGGGTTTGAACCCACGCCCCAAGTCAATGTTTGCTTAGTAGTCAACGCGATAACCACTTCAGCCAACACCACCCTCGAAAATGTAAGAATTAAAAAATTTGTAATGCTGATTTTCCGCCCCAATGTGCAAAATAGTTCTTCACGAGCTCAAATTATGATTATGAATTTTGAAAGTGAAACTTATATCTGCTTCATACACGTCATGTTTTATTGACCACATTTTAATTAAGCTGGGAGAGAGAGAGACGGAAGAGATTTGTAGTACTTTCTCTGTCTCTCTTCCAGGTGAATTAAAAATTGTGTTGTGTGTGAACCCGCACTAACATCCTCTTTTGATCTAAAAATAAGAAAATAATGTTTATACTTTTAGGCGAACTTAAAATTTATGGTGAATTTTCCTTTACAAAAATTTTTCAATGTTGCGCTTTAAGGTATAAATAAAAAGAACGCAATCACAAACGATATTTTAAAAACAAAGTGTTAGCTTTTTATAAAAAATTACTTTATTTTTTAAATATTAAAACACAAAAACTGATCTTTTTCTTTGTTTATTTCTTATGCCAGTTGATTTCGAGCATTGTTTTACAACTTAATCTTTTTCTTAAGTTTTACAACGAATATTTTTATTTTAAATTTATACTGTTGCCCTGCTCTTGTTTTTTCTAAAATTAATTTATTTTAATTGGTTCTTGGTATTTTGTTTTCGAACACATAAATTTCGATTTTATTTTTAGAAAAGTTTATGCATCATTTTACCTTTAAGACCCAAAGATACGAATCGGTTAGCAGCAGTACAAAAAATAAAACATTGAAATATTTTGTATATTTTTTCGAGATTTACTTACAGTTAACTTGATCCTGATGTTGGCAAATCTTCATTAAAATGTAAATTTTTAGCAAAAAGAAAAGAAAATTTATGTTTATGCCTTGAAAGATAGAAAACATAAGATGAGTATAGAAATAACAAAATAAGATTTTAATAATTCTTATTACAAGTACAATTTTTTTTCAGCCTTAACTGACACTAGAGATAAAAAAATTATTTAGCAAAGTTATAATTCAAGAACATCGACAGCAACAAAGAAAACAAAAACCATAAAAAAATTAAATTGAATAATAATGATTGTTGGAAAAGCAAAATCTGTTTTTAAGATTTCATTTGTGATTTCATTTGCACTGCCACTAAGGCAGTAAAAGAGCAACAACAATAATCTAAAGAAATGAAAAATATTTTCATAATTTAGAAAAACATGTTGTAGCAGACAGAGTGTTAAAACAAATTAAATTGCTAATACGTGTAAATACCTTGTGGTTGCAAAAATAAATGCTCAAAGTGTGATTTGCCACCCACATCCTTACAACTGACAGTTACATAACAAACAAGATGATGACGGTTAGTTTGATGTTAGATGAACCTGCTGGCATTCTCTATTTTTAAGATCTTAGCAGTCAATTTTACAATCTTAGTAACTTAACCTACTGACATATAAAACCGGTCAAGAATATGAATTTGTATTGAAAATACAAAAACATAAGAAAAGAAAAAACTAGAAAGGAAAAATTTTATTTTAACTAAAAAAAGTTCTCGTCAAGCTCAAACACACACATGCACACAGGAGCTGGAGCTCTTACCTGGAGTTTTGCCGTTTGAAGTTGTATTTTTTTTTTGCTTTCGCAGTTTTAGTTGTTTTTGCCTTGACACAACAAAAAAAAAAACTGCCAACAAATTTTGTAAAATTTTCTAAGTACAGAATTTATTTTTTTAAATATCGTTTGGCTTTTATAGCTGCACTATTTCTATCTCTCTCACTCCCTCTCATCCCTCATTGTTGATTAATAAACAAGTGGCCCATAAATTTCGAGGGCAACTTTTTCACTTTTGAAATGAGTTTTTTTTTTTTTGAAAAACAAAAATTCCACTGTCTTTAATGTAGGACGGAGGGGAGGTATGACTGCGAGCAGCAGTTGTATATCAAAGAATTAATATAATTTCTCAGGAGAGCTATAGAGCAGTGTGCAAATATATTTTTCTGGGCGAATGTTTTCTCTGTGTTTATGTGTGTTTGTGTTTGTGTGTCTGTGTTGGTGTATGATTTAGGAACAAAACTGGAGCAGAATTAAACTTTAGTTTCCTACAAATCATTAGAAAAGTTAGAAATGATGACAAACTGCTGAATGCTATAAATTCTTCTGTTGTAGGTGAATGAGAAACTGACTGGCTGACTGACTGGGTGGCTGGCGGGTTGGCTAGAAGCAAAAGGGAAGTGCAGGTGATGCTGGTTGGTTGGCTTTTTTTTTTTTTAATTAAATATTTCTATGTCTTGTTTATTATCGTTGTTAGGCCAGGTAATGGTATTTGACTTTTTCTTTTATTTTATTTTGTTTCATTTCATTTCTTGTTTATTTTTTCATATTAAACAAGAATCACTGTTAAGAACAAAATCATAAATAATTGAAATTATTATGCTTTGTAATGAAGTATCAATTTATATACAAAGTATTTTTATTTTAATTCGTGAGAGGGAAGTTGGGGGTGAAGTAAATATACCTGCAGATATTTAGGTCACAGTAGCTCGCTTTTGGCGTAATTAATTGTTTTATTTTTCACAATGCTTTAAATATGATGCAATAATATAATAGACAATAAATTTTTAAAGCTTTTAATAGCCAGGGATTTGCTGTCTTATTTCTCAGAACAAAATAAATAATAATTGTGAATATAAATGTTTCAGTATCATTTTGCTATGGGGCAGGATACGTGCTATTCAAGTTATTCTCTTCAAAAAAGGGAAAACAAGAAAATGACACATTTATCATTTACACCTTTACACATTTTACAATTCACATATTGTTGTTTTTATTGTAAATGACCATATGAAAAATAATTGTCACATTAAATTTGTGTTATAATAAAATTGTCGCACAAAATTGGTCTCAAAGATTTTTTTGGCAATTGAATTTTTTTTTTTTTTTTATATAAATGCGACAATGAATTTTTATTAAAAGTTCAGATTTGATTGTTTTTCTTTCTCTACGTGTCATTTTTACAATGAATTTTTCAAACCCTTGTTACAATTTACCTTTAAGGTATGTGTAGGTAAAATTCAATTTTATATAAAGTGTTCTTTAACTAGAATTCCTAAACACAATTTATTTGTAAAATAAAATTAGGCTTCTGGAAAGTATGACGATAATAGAACTATCTTAAGGCGTCACATTAAATTACACGATTATTTAAAATTTAGGTCAAATTTTGGGCTGAAGGCAGACTGAATTTTTATATGTTTTGGCATTTAATACCCCAGCAAAAATTACTGCTCGCCGTAAGCAGGTTTGTAAGGGAATATCAGGCGATATTAGCTTACAAACCTGCTTACGTATGGCATGATATTTGTTCGCGATATCCCACTTTGGGGCATTTTGTTTTAAGTGCTTCTTTCAGAGAACGAAAACAATATCAACTGAATTATATTTTATTTTTTATTGTATCATCCAAACATTCGCACTGTCGTCTTATTATGTTCGTAGTGCTTTCTAGTATGCACTAGTGTAAGGGAGCATGTATAGAGATTATTTGCTTTAATGTTATTTGTTTTTGTTTCTACTTTGATTAAATAAAGTTATCAAAAAATTTTACATTTTCTGCCTTACATTTCGAAGCACGTCCTTAAGGCAGAAAAAGTATGTACTGCTTCCAAAAACTTCATTATTTTTTGCTGGGACACTTTATGAATGCTTGAAAGTTTGAAATTATTTTTCCTTTTTTTAAAATCCCTTGTGATTATAGAAAAGCATAGTTCATCGAAAGTCCTCGACTTTTTGTCTTAGAGTTGGCCCACGTGTAATATTGTAAAGATTTTATAAATATTTCTTTAATACTAAAAAATATTGTTGATAAAGTCCTTGAGGGCGCATTTTAAATTTAAGCTACATGAAGAAGATTAAATATGTAGATGTGAAAGTTCTCCATATAAATTTGCGTCAGTAGAAAGTGTATTAACGAAATTAAACTGAACTTGAGAAGGAACGGTCGCGTTCTATACACAATTTTTTTTTTTCGAAAATTCGATTTCAATTTCGAAAACATAAATTTTATTTCGAATATCTACACTAAACTACGAAAGTTCGAAATTTGAAATATTGAAAATATGTTGATGTGAAACTTCGCTATGGATGTTTATATCAGCATAAAGTAGGAACGGTGGAGTAAAATGTAGTTTTAAAAAAATCAAGCTTGGTTAAATGGGTTTAATATAAACTTCTAAATTTCGACCTTAATTTTGAACATTTAAACTTAATTTAAAATATATCTATCTATAAGGAAAATTTCAGATATTGGAATATGATTTCGAAAATGAAAATTTTTTATCGAAATTTCGAACTTAATTTCGAAATGTTTAAAACATCAAAATTTTTACGTTATTTTTCTTAATTATTATCTAAAAATTTTTTCTAAGAATCTTTCGATTTCTTTAAAATTTGTCCATTTTTTTTGGTTTCATTCACAATTAAATAAATCAGAACTGTTTTATAAATTGAAGTACAACCATTCAATTAAATTTACTTATCTTCCACTTAGTGCACTTGAATTTGTTAGAATTTGCAATCAAAAATTGCTGCAAAAAGAAAACTCGATAAATAATTACAAGAAATTTTTCTAAGGACATGAACATGAGAACCCTTTGCTCTTTACATAATATTTTTGCATAAAGTTTGTTATTTTTCTAGAAAAAAAAAACAAATAAAAAAAAACCGAAAAGAAAACAAAATGTTGTTAAAGTTGAATTCACCCCCCAACAATGGCATCTTAGTTGGTTGTAACTTCAAACTTAAATTTGAAAACGAAAAGAAAATTGTAAATCACACATCATTGAAACTATTATTAAACAAGAAAAAAAATAAAATACAATTGAATAAATTGTTAAGAAAAACGAACTTTGTTCACACACAACTATTACATACATACATACTATGTAATTTGATTTATATAGTTTTGCTTTAGATTTTTCTTTCTTTTTTGTTTTTTTTGTTTTTTAAAAAAGTCCTCCTTGACCCTGTCAGACAGAGCTTTGTTAGATGTGCGACCAAACAAAAAAAAAAAAGATAAAAAGAAAATAAATAAATCGGAAAATTTTTGCAAAGAACAAAGAAAAGGAACAATAATATTTTATAATTGATTTTCTTTGTGGATGATGCTCTCAATACAACCTAATCCATGTTTTCTTGGCCACATACACCAACCCAGCAAAAACTACTGCTTCGGTCGAAGCAGGTTTGTAAGGGAGAGATGCTTGTTTGTTGTTGTACCTCCTGCTGCGAAAAGCGCTTCGAACATGCATGATTTTTGTTCGCGATGTCCCACTTTGGAGCTCTTGTTTTTTACATAAAAGAGCGCTTCTTTCTAACCATCCGAAATGCGCTAAAATCATGTTTGAATTATCTGAATTATCGTTTTACTGCGTCATCTACTATCATACATAATTCATCTGTAGGCAAACACAGAAGTGTAATTAAATAAGAGAGATAGAGAGAGAAAAAGAGGCAAAGAGCATCTAAATGAAATTGTATCTTTCATTCGCTGTTTACTTTATTATTTGTGTCAACTAAATGAAAAAGGCTGACCAACTGCAACGTGCTGAAAAATAAGTTGAGCCATCTCTCTGCCTTCTTTTTGTGCAGCTTCAGAAGCGCTTCAAAACTGCGCATCTCGAAAGCATGAAATTTTATTACCGCTTCCTGAAACATAATAATTTTTTGCTGGGCAATCTACAGCATCAGCTGCACCAGCAACAACATCGGCAGCAGGAATCCAGTTGTATATCGGCCGCTACGTAACATTAGGGGAGAACACATGTAGTTGTTGCATTTACACATTTCATCATTCACTGTCATCAGTTTGTGATGTTCTTGTTGTTGTTCTTGCTGTTGTTGCTGTTCAAACAAGCTGTGAACACATGACACAAACAATAAAACTATAATGTAACCCATACAGCGTTCAAAAGCAAAAATTTGTCATGTTCGGATTTAACAACAAAATTTCGCATGGATTTGCTTATCTGTCACCGAAAAACAAGAAACCAAAAATACACAAGCACTTACATATGTAGTCAGAGATGCATATATGCATATTAGGGTCGTTCAATTCATTTTGATTTTATTTCTTCATTACAGCTTGTTCGATGGAGGTAAAAGATTCGATGAAACTCATTCAGTTCGACTAAAAATTTATTATTATATTTATTTTCATTTTTTTTTCCAAAAATCTCCCACTGTGTAACGATTTGGAATTTGAATAAGATATACAGATCTAGATCTAGCGATTAATCCCATCGTTTATTGCTTAAACTGCTTATCTGTCATTCTTGTAAATATCTGACAAAGAATTTGTATGATTCTACTGCAAAAAGGGTCTGTAAAAAAAAATTAAGAAATGTTCTGCTCCTAAATTGTTTACAAAATACTTAAACAAATGGCTTCCCTGTCTTTGTTGATTAAAAACTACAAATTTCGGCTTAAGTAGGCTCAATAGTTATTTATTTTAGGAAAAAACATCCTTATAAAAAGGAATAAACTTAAATATGCTTTCAGTTGCTCAATTTTTATTTATGTTAAAAAAAAAACCACGACCCTTAATTTGGAGCATCTTAATTTGACAACATACTCGTAATGTTTCCCTTTCACAATTTTTATTTTGCTTTTGTTTCTATTATTATTAAAAGGGTCAGTTTGAAGGAAGCCTTGTGGCATGTGAACGAATAAAACAATACAGACACAATTTCAAATGCATGCTGGTGATGATGATGTTGATCACCATCTTGATTTATTTTTATATAAATTTCTTTCTTTCTTTCATTCATTTTTTTTTTTTTTTTTTTTTGGATCCAACATATATTCGTTTTATTTAAACGAGCTCACTAGTTTCTTACTTTCCACACAAAAACAATTTAAGCATGAAAAAAAAAAAGAAAAACACTACAATAAACGTTTCCAATTCTCATACGAGTTTATTTTTGCTACCCTGTAGTTTTAGAACAAATTGAAATAAAAAATAGATTACCGGTAATTACGGGAACTCCCGTGAAATGGGTAAACTCGTGAAATATTTATTAACAATTTGTTATACGTAATTTATTGACTTGTTTTGTATGAAACTAATAAATAAATAAAAATGCCCATTAAATCGCCTAAAGTAATAGGAATTATTCGCTCTCGTACACATACTCACGTACATAATTGAGAGAAAAACATTTGTGGTAGATAGCAATTTTAGTTGTAATACTGAAAAGGTCACCGGTCGTCCAAAAACGCCAAATGTTTATGACTCGCATCCGCATTGTTAATATATAAAGTGCAACTTTACGTATACGTACGTTTTACTTTTATTGTTACTCATACGCAGCAGTACGACTATTGAGTGCAATTTGTGACAAAAATTTACACTACAGTCGTCTGAGGGTAATGAAATTCTGTACCCATGTTCTGCAACTCCCGCTACGAGAAACTTTTCGATTGAAACGTGCAAAATGAAACAAAAATGTCATAAATTGAAACAAATAGTTGATTTTCTCACTAAACTGAACCTGTAAGTTTTTTTGTGAGTAACAACTGTCACGTAAGAAAATTACTCGCAAATTTACAGAAATACTGTGCCTGTAAAACTTTTGCGGAAAAAGTTCTCACTTTGAACTGTCAAATATACTCACAACAAAAAACGCGCTGAGTTAACATCTTAACAATATTATTCGAAATAAAATTAATGAAAAAATTGGTATTTCAAGGTTAACTAATTGTTTATTTATTATTTTATTTTTATAATATTAGCAAAATTATTAAAAATGTTTTTAATAGAAAGTGCTTCCAAAACTATTTTGCAAATAACAATCATTAAAGCCGCACTACACATCATTTTGTATAGCTGACGGTAGTATATTTGACGCCGCCATTTATTTTTTTCTACTTTAGTGTATTTTGGTCGCCGTCGAAGATTGTTTTGGCTAGCATTCTTATCGCCTTTAATTACATATCGACATTGAGCTATATTTTCTGACATTTCTTACGTAACGACGTAAGCATTTTTGGAAGTTTTCGACATGAGTTGCAGATTCATTTTTTCTTACTTTTCGAAAAACGATGGAATAATTTGTTTCACATATTTTCGCCACTAGAACTTCTCACTAAAGTTACAGAACATGGGTACTGATGTTTTTTGAATTTAACTTGTCAACTATTCTATCTATCTTCTATATCTATATATATAAAACAGGATGTGTGTATGTATGTAACGAATGGACTCCAAAACGGCTCGGCCGATTTTGATGAAATTTTCAGGGAATCTTCAGAATATTCAGGCGGGTGACATAGGCTATATGAAGTTTTGATTGGACAAAGAGGCGTGGCACCGCCCACATAACCCAAAAATTTAAATCGCCATATTTTGGGCATTTTTTGACCTACGTCGATGATATTTGGTACATATGGTATTGGCATAATTAGGAATACATACCAAGAGAAAAGTGGGTGGGACCACGCCCCTTTTTAGGAAAATAAAAAATCGTAATATAGTCTTAACTACTGGACCGATCGTCATTAAATTTTCACAATAGGAATTTTATTTTATAACGAGGGGGTAGCGAAGCGCACCGGGTATATCTAGTATGTATATAACACAGGATGTGTTTATGTATGTAACGTATGGACTCCAAAACGGCTGGGCCGATTTTGATGAAATTTTTAGGGAATCTTCAGAATATTCAGGCGGGTGACACTGTGAAGTTTTATTTTTTATTTTTGGTCTGCGGGCGGAGGAGCGTGGCAAAATCTAATATCTTGTTTGTGCTTTATAGGAGGCCAAACCCTTAAACCGATCTTCCTGAAATTTTCACAGGATGTTACTGTGACCCAGGAAGGAATCATAGGCTATATGAAGTTTGATTGGACAAAGGGGCGTGGATCCGCCCATATAACACAAAACTTTAAATCGCCACATTTTGGGCATTTTTTTACCTACATCGATTATATTTGGTACATATGGTGTTGGCATTATTAGGAGAAAAGTTGTGGGACCACGCCCCTTTTTAGGAAAATTAAAAATCGTAATATAGTCTTAACTACTAGGCCGATCGTCATTACATTTTCACAATAGGATATTCTTACGAAATAATAAATTCTTGACTATAACGAGGGGGTAGCGAAGCACACTGGGTTCAGCTAGTTTAAATAAAAAAAAATCAGTCTAGGAATCTGTTGGGTTGCTGGTGAATCAAAGTTTTTCTCATACGTTCATGCATATTTTTTGTTGTTGGATTATTTTATGTAAATGTTCTAAATTTCAAAGTAACACCTTTTAGTTGTTTTGTTCTCATGTTTTTCCTATTTGTATGCCCCTTTCAATTTATTTTGCAAACATTCGTAAACATTTTAAGTAAACGAGCACATGCAAGCAAATGTGTGTGTATGTGTGTTTGTGTGTAGAGAGAATGCATGCCATGTTTTAAAAAAATATATGTATTTTATTGTAAGCTTTTGGCTACAATTTTAAGAAATGATTAATGTGGAAGGATTTGTTTATCATCAGGCTTTATTTCGAATTGTTTTTTTTTTTGTTTTTGTTGATAGTTTCATATTTAGCTGGCTTTGAACGTGAAAATAAAAACTAAAATTGAACTAGAAGTTGTGCTCGTTAATGTGCTGGCTGCCAAATGCCTGCAGAGACTTAAAAGAAATCTAATGAGCAATTTATCATAAATTTGTTTGTTTGTTTTTTAACAAATATAATTTAAATCATTTTGTATTTAAGTGGGTAAAAAGTATGATAATATCCTTAAAATACAAATTTTGAAAAATACCAACAAGCCTCCAACAAAATGTATTTGATATATTCACATTTATTTCTCCAAGTTGTTTACCTGTTTGCAAAGTAATTAGCGATTGTTAAAAAAAATTTTTTGTATTCACAACTATTTATTTTTTCTGTGCTTGACACGTAAGTAATTTGCTTAATTTGAAGGACTTTGAGTCATGCTAAATTATTGAGCACAATGAATTCTCTGCGGCCTTGGACAAAAACTTCCTTTGCAAAAATATATTTCGTAAAGCCGTTCAATATAGAGTAACAATAAACAAGGGAAACAAAAGGTATAAGTGATCGGTTGAGGGTAAATAATAATAAGATGCTCAATGTTGTAAAAGTTTTAGTCAAGGTCCCATTATTTTTATATCTTATACGATTGTTTTGTGTTTGATTTGAAATAGTTTTTAATGTTCAAACCAAGAAAAGAAAAATCTTTAGAGATCATAAAAAATAACCTTCTAAGAAAAATATTTCAATCATGTCGATGTAAAATTGTTCACTTAATTTATTCGCTGGATTTATTTAAAGTTTTGTTAGCATGTAGAGTTCCATATAAATTGATATTAATAAGAATATTATATCTACTGTCATACTGATGACCAAAGAGAAATAATGACTACATCGCTTTTGAAGAAAAAAGAAAAACATATGAAAAATACATAAATTAAAACAAAAGTACTTTTCCTCAATAAAATACCTTTTCAAAATGTAGCTATAAACAGAGTATGAACCTTTAAAAAGTAACTTTTAAAGAAAATTATCTTAAAAAAGTATTTTTTAAAAATGCGGCTTTTAAGTAAGTTATTAGTAAGTAATTAATTAAAAAGATTATCGTTTTTAAAATATTACCTTTCAACAAAGGACTTTTTTAAAAATGTACCATTTGAAAAAGTACCTTCGGAATAATTACTTTTAGAAAAAGTGCTATTGGAAAAGGTACCTTTAGAAAATTCATTTAAAAAAAAGTGAGAGTTTACTGTTCTTAGGAAGAACCTTCTAAAAAAATAACTTTTGAAAAAGTAACCTTCAAAAAAATATCAAATATATAAACAAACTTATAAAAAAGTAATTTTACAAAAAGTACCTTTAAAAAAGTACCTTCAAAATAAGTACCTTTAGAAAAAGTGCTATTGGAAAAGGTACCTTTAGAAAATTCGTTTAAAAAAAAGTGAGAGTTTACTGTTCTTAGAAAGTACCTTCAAAAAAAAATAACTTTTGAAAAAGTAACCTTCAAAAAAATATCAAATAAATAAACAAACTTATAAAAAAGTACTTTTAAAAAAGTTCTTTTAGAGAAGCACCTTTAGAAAAAGTACCTTTAGAAAAGTATCTTTAAAAAAGCACCTTCAGAAAAAGTACCTTTAGAAAAAGTACCTTTAGAAAAATTCCCTTAAAAAAAGGGTGATCATTTTAAAAGGATTTTGCAGTTCTTAAAAGGTACATACATCCCTTCTAAAATAAATAAGTTTTGAAAAATTACCCTTCAAAAAAAGTATCAAATACATAAATTCACTTATAAAACTAGTACCTTTTAAAGAAAGTACCTTTAAAAAAACTACCACTGAATAAATGTATGTACCTGTTCAAATAAATTTAATCGCTGCATATGCAAGAAGACACCCAGCATATCTGCATGCCGTTACAAACTGAAGGACTTGCAACTTTTATCTAGTTTTTTCGCATGTTCGTACACTATTTACATTTATATGTCCATTTATGTCTTTTTAAGCAAATATTTAAATTCTCAACAACAAGCAATCAATGTAATGGCACAATCGCAATAATTTGGTTTATTCGTGCTAAAAAAATATGAACAACAAAAAAATAAATACACATAAACATTTTGTATTCTTTTCATTTTTTATTTTATTTTTTTATGTATTTTGTTGTAAACATTTATCACAATTACTGACTGCAAACGGCAGCAAGAACACCAATAACAGCAACAACAAATGCAATTGTTAAGGTGGTCCAAATAGTAACAAAAATAAAAAGAACAAAAACAGAAACAAATAAAACTATAAATAACAAACAAGAATAATAAAAATATACAAAAAAAAAAACAAACCTAAAAAAGAACAACAAATAATTTATATACGAAAAAGCACTATCAAATTGTTTAAATAAAAAGAAACAACATTTACCACAAAATGTTTTACAATTTGAATGATGTTCAACTAAAATCTAAATTTTTTTTTTGTTTTGTTCAATTTGTACAAAAAGCATTTCTATAAAATGAAAATGAAATCAAATGATAAAATAAATAAATTGTTTAATTCAATTGATTTCAATTAAATTTAGTAAAAATATTTGAAATTTTTAAAATTTACTTTTTGTAACCTTTTTATTCTATTTGTTTTATATGCTGCTGCATGTGTTTGTTTTTTCTTCTCGTTTTCTTTTTCTATTAAATTTTTTTTAGTAAATTTGTTGAAAATATCATTTTCATAAATTAAGTTAGTAATTTCCTTTGAATAAAAGAAACTCTTACAGAAATTAGACCAAGTCCTCTAACCACAAATGGTCTTGGTTTTGGTTCAGTTACTCATAAGAATATAAGGACAAGAAGAAAAAAAAAGGAATAGTAAAAAATTCTCGTTAGAATTATTTTATAGAACGTTACATACAGTTGAGTCACAGTTGGAGATAATGCTGATGCATTTTCTCTTCAAGAAACAGATAACAAATTACACTGTGCATCAAAAACTATAAATGAATGGTTAATATGATCAAAAATTATACTTGTGGAAAGTTAATATCTGGATTTTATTTAAGGGGATTAAAGGTTTTTTTCCCACCCCCCATGTGTGGCACATTTCTGTAGCTTTTCAGTACAAACAAATATCTTCGAATCCTTGCATTTAAGCACGATATGTAATCTGTATATTTCTGTAGTGCAGCACAAAGAACGTTTTTTTTTTTGCTTGAAGAATCTGTTAAATAGGTTTGACCACACACACTTTGATTAAATATTATTTTAAACAATTTCTTTCTTCTCATTGAGTTTCTTCAATTCCTTTGGAAAAACAATTTTCGGATGAGAAAAATGGGCAGTATTCCACCCATAATACGTGAATATGCTTTTGCTGCAATTTCGGCTTAAACAAGATTTTTTCAAGATACCTGCATATTGTGATCCTCTTACAATTTAATTTAATTATAAAAAAATGGGTCAGCGCCACGCCCATTTGAGTAGTATGTAATTAATTAATATCCGTTGATAATAAAATTCAAGATAATCAGTTAATTTGTAAAAAATGTTATGCTAAGAAAAATGAGTAGCACCACGCCCCCTACAACAAAGAAATTGTTTTCCGCTACTTGTGCGAAACTAATTCTCATGAAAATTTTAAGCTCCTCTTAAACAAAATTTCGTTATTCGTTTAGATTCATTAATTGTATGTAAAAATTCATTGATTCAATGTACGCATGCATTGTTTTAATGAAATTATTCATTAAAGTTCAATATAAAGCGGTTCATTTTTAAAACGTATTCGTTATTTTTACTTTTTTATTCATCGATTTAACGTACTAGTATATCAGATTAAAATGAGTAAACAATTCATTGAACTAATGAAATTTTTGTTTGAATAATTTGATTCCGTGTTGCGTTTTACTAAACTATTTTAAATCTTTTAAAATTTTTCAGGTTTTCTAATATTTTTTAATCAATTCCATTGTGCATTTGTGTGATTATAATCTTTCTGTTGCGCACTGTGGATATAATATCAAAAACAGTTTAACCAGAATTGAGAATTCGTTAAAGCGCATACACACTCATACAGCATAAATGTATTACCAAAAAGACTTTTACAACTCAAAATCGTAGAACTGTAAGAAATTTTATGGATTTTCTTACCACAACTTTTCTTAACTTTCACACAAGAAACTTAAATAATAATAATGAAACTAATGAAAGTCGTAGAAGAGTAGTAAAAGTAATCGCAAGAAATGTGGCAACAAGTTGCTGTTCAAAAAAACTTTTATATTTTTTTTTTTAATTTTCTAGTAGTTAAGATAACAATCTTTCAATGCATGCAAAATGCTTTAGTCCTTTAGCTTAAAGAGACAATTATAAAATTTAATTATATTAATGTAATTGAATTTTGAAATTAATATTTGTAATTTGATTGAAACTTATGCAGTAAACGTTGAGTTTGTTAAAACAAGTCAGTAAATTCAATTAAATTTCTGAATAATTTCAAAATCATTTGGACAGTAGTAAAGTATAAAAGAACGCCACAGCTCATTTGCAAGGTTTATATCCTTATTTCGATAGAAATTGTTGTTATCATTGAAGACTCACTGCACTATCTTAAATGGGACAGGACATTATTGGAAAATAACTTAAAAATTAAAGCAGCAAATGATTTGGTGTCAGTTTTTGACTGTCCTTGGTGGCGCAGCTGTAAAGTGTTGAAGCATGAAATCTTTTACAAGCCTTTTTTTTTGGTTGTGGTCATGATATCATTCACAACAACTCAAGTGTCAAGTACGAGTGCATGTTTTCGGCTTATTGTGAAAATTGGAATTGAAATACTAAAAGTTAAAGTGAATGGGCACTAGACATCAATATCGATTGATATGAAAGCAAGACACTACCAAAGAAGACTGATAGTGTCGTTATTTTTATTTTTTTTTCCACAGACAAGCAATCAGAAGCAAAATCAATGCAAAAGTCCAAAGGAGAAAATTTACACAAAGGAATGTTGCACGTACGAGTATACAAAAAAGAAATAAAAATAAAAAGAATCATATCAAAATATTAACAATATTGGTTTTTTACAAATAAAAATCATAAAAGCAGTTGGTTTTTTTTTTTTTTTTTTTTTTTTTTTTGTTATTTTTCATTCAAAAACCATAAAAACCTTTAATAAGCTCAAGATGCTCTTTTCAGCTTTTCTTTATTTGATTGAATTTTATGGTTTATTTTATGTCCTTTTAACCGTGTTTGTTACATTGAACTTAGAAGAAAGCAAAATTATATATGAAAAAGAAAAACTGCTGACAAGGTTCATCTGTATGCCTTTCGAATCAAATAAAATAATATTCAGACAAAAAGAAAAGTTTTTCGCATTTTGCCAGCAACCAAATTGATTGGATTCACAGGATCGTTAGATTTACATTTAAGTAACTAAAAACAACATTACAGCGACAACAACAACATCATAATAACAATAACAACAATAGATAGTAAACTTATAATGCCTTAAGAGATGACCTTGCATCAGGCCTTCTTTTTTATATCGCAGAGTTCTTTTGCCTTCAATCCCACTGCTAGACGTTTTCGTTTTGATAAACTTTTAAATTAAATTCTTGTTATTAAACTTTTGCATTGGCAGTATTGAAATTCTATCATTTATAGAATTTGCTTAAAGGAGGCCTACTTGTAGGCAGCCTAGTTAATTTATCCGCTATGTTTTTGCCGTGAGAAACACAACCACAAACACTACAACATCTTACAGATTGGATTGTCTATGAATTGTTTATAATGTCCGATCCAACAACAACAAGTATAAATATTAAATCACTGATTTTCTATAAATAGATTGACCCTTTAATGACTGAAGATACGTCTACGATGACAATAAGAAACACACACACACACACATTTATATAACTTAATTTATTGCATAATAAGAAAATGTTTTAGTCTCACATACATACAAATAAGGAATATTAAAGAGGTTTGGTGAGAAACATATACATTGAAAATAAAGTTAATTTGGTGTTAAAAAGAAATAATAAAATTGCAAATTTAATTAAAATTGCTAACAACACCGGAGGTCCTGAACTACAAGAAAAAAAAAATAAATAAATCAAAAGGGAAAAAACAAGAAAAAATTTCATTTACGCAATTAACCATAAAATAGCTTCTATATAATTAATAGACAATTGCTTTTTTGTGCTGCCCTTCATGCACCTATTGTACAACCGATATTTACAACACTTCTATCAAATTAAAGACACTTTTTCACAGAAGTGAACAACGTAGTGTGTGTTTTTGTGGGTTCAGTATTTTAGGAGCTATAACCGTTTAAAGTTCCTACTACCACATTCACACGTATTACTCATGCATGTAAGTTAAAGCCAAACAAAAAACAAACAAATAACAAATACATGTGTTTTACAAATTTGGATGAAAAGAGAAAAATAACAAAAAGACATCTATACATATTAAGATGTGGAAGAAATATAGTTAAAAAGACGAGAGAGAGTGGAGTATTATGTTTTTTTTGCATTTAATCGTTCGTTTTTTTAATTATTTTTGAATTTATACAAATGTATTATTAAATAATATCAGTTTTAGTTGTTGTATGACTGTTTTATAAGAGATTTTAAGCTATTGCCTAGCTTCTGTCGCGGGCTTTGAGTCGACCGAATCAAGAAATTTTGAAAAGTTTGTTTCTTAAGTCTTTTGTTTATGAAACGCAAAAACCTGGAATTTGTTATGAAACGAAAAGAACCTCACACTAAGTTTGTTTCTTAAGTCTTTTGTTGTTTGAAGTGAAAAATTCCTTTTTGTATAGTCTATGTATGATGTAGTGCTTGCAAAGTATTGAATAGTGGGTACCGAGTATCGAGTATTTGCCCTTTTTTTTGAATACTCAATACTCAAAAGTAGTTACTCGATACTTTCAGAGTTGTATTTTTAAGCAGTTGAGTGGCTAAAATAGTGTATAAAAATACATCACTGTACAAAATTAAACCAACCGCCGAAATAAAGCTGTCAGTCAATAAAATAGAACAACCACATGTAATAAATTACATTTTAAATGTACTTAAAAATGTATATTAGTTAAATATGTATATATACATACATGTAAATATTATATTTTAATTTTTACATATATACACAATGTATTACACATGCAGGCACATATGTATGTTCATGCATTTGTAAATATTTTCAATTCTTTAAACAAATCAAAACATTAATTTTCCAATGAACCCTTATATGCGTAACAAAATTTTTTTTTTGCGTTGAATTAATAGTTGTAGATCTATTTTTAATTTTTGAAGAAACTACTTCAATATGCAGGTAAAAACTATGCGTTACAAATTCAAAAAATCCGTTAAAAGTATCGCGTAGTATTGAGTACCCAAATGAAAAGTATCGAATATTATTGAGTAATGAAAAGTAGTAGAGTTTGCCAGCACTAGTATGATGACTATACAGTGTTGCCGCTTTGAAAATTTTTTTTAAATTTTCAGTGTTGCAAATATTCCCGGGAAATTTTCCGGGATTTCTGGGATTTTGAGGGAATTTTTGTCCAAGTTTTTGGGATTTCCCGTCCAGTCTTGCCACTTTTTCCCGGGAAATTTTCGGGATTTCCGGGTTTTTGAGGGAATTTTTATATATGTATATAAAAGAAAGTCGTGTTAGTTACACTATTTATAACTCAAGAACGGCTGAACTGATTTGGCTGAAAATTGGTGGGCAGGTAGCTTAGAACCAGAAGAAGGACATAGGCTACTAAAGTAAGGCACTTTTTTCTTGGGGGGACTAGGGTGCCCCTTCTTTGTATGGGGCACTTCCAGTATAGCTAGAAAGCTGAAATTGAAATTGAAATTGCATAAGTTGATAAAAAATGTTATGCAATAGCTTTACCGCGGCAGTCCTCGAGTGCCGCACGTCTTTTTTTTATGATTTTTCTATCTACAACTAGAACACGGTCGATTGGGTCGACCGTTAGTACACTCTAGTTCTTATAAATTGCCAATGAATTTTGGATTAAAATGATATATATTTCCGCAAAGAATTTTTTCTCTACATATCATTTCTTTTTGGAAAAACAAGGGTAAGAACTCCTGAATTTTTTAACCGATTATAAAAAATTTTTTTTTGTTGGAAGGGTTTTTCTTGCAGTTTGGTCCCCTTTGTTTTTTTGTAAACGGAGATGCAATCAAAACCACGTAATATTACTGTAATAGAAATATAAACGGCCTCTAAAATATTGTTTAATAAATCAGCCTGCCATTTATGGGACAATTATTTTTTTTTTGTATTGAACGCAGGTTATTTTTGTCAGAATTATTACGATGATATTTGCTGGAATCTATATGTGAGTGTCCATTGAATGAAGTTGACCACTAGTATTGTAGTTTTCTTCAACTTTTTGCTCCACAAAAGTGCCTCAAATAAAGGAAATATTAAATTGTAAGAAACTGAACTGATAAATAAAACAAATTACTGTTTAACCCAAATCTTAATTATTATTCTGATCTAGCACTTACAGATAATTACTAGTGTACGATACAATTTTTGCATTTAAAACTTATAAATAAATATATCAATTTATACGGCTTAAGTTATTATTCAAAATGTTAGCATGAAAGCAAAGCAAAAGAAAAAGCAAAAAAGAAAAAATTTGTGCCTGAAACAAAATTTAATAAATTTATTAGTGAAACCTTAAAAGATATGAAATTAATAAAGATCATAAAATAATATCAGCACGTGTGCACATGATATATTAAATGTATTCTAAAGCTACATAAGGAAATAACCAACAAAACAAACTGTTTAACAACTGCCAGTGTCACATTTGTAATGACTAAAATATCCTTCGGCCAAAGCAATTGTCCTTATTCGAAATGTGCTAATGAAAGCTAAAAATTAAAAAAAAAAAACAGTTTTGCACAATAAAATGGAACTAAAATTAATTAATTTAAAAGTACACTGAAAGAAAAACGCTACGAGTATACATTTCATACACCTCGCGCAATTCAATGCAAAGAAAAATACTCTTTTTTCCTACTTGATCTCCATTCTTTGATAAAATGCTAACAACTTCTGAAAAACTTAACCGTTTTAGAAAATATATAAATAGCGATCATCTGCGAGTAATAATCTTTCCAATGGTATATTTTTTTGTTTCTCTGTGCGGCCAAAAGCTAAAAAATTTTAAAAATTATCCAATAACTGGCGGTTTTTGGGATTCAGAAAATTCAAAATGCACAACATAAATTTTCATAAGAAAAAAAGCCTAAAACAAAATTAAAATAATTAAAATGTGAAAAGTAATATTATCAGGCTCAAGTTCAGTTTTATTGAATTAATGAAAATTCAAAATTACTAAGAGTTTTTTTTTTATGTTGGAAAATATTATTATTTATATCCAATCAGTTTTTAGCAGAACGTATCAGTACTGATTTCAAGGCCGCTACACCTCTCATCAGCGTTCAATTGTCCATCTTTACAATTTTCGTAAAGTGGATACTAATTAAGAAGAATATCAACTATTTAACCAGTTTTCAAGAGAAATAGAATATGAGAATTAATTTTTAATTCATTTTTTATTCTACCTTGAAACAGTGCTGGTTAGTACGAAATTCCCTCATTACTGTTTGCAAAGTACTAATAATCAACACAAACTCATAGTCCGTTATCATCAAAGTATTCTACTTTGTATTCTAACGTTTTTGTTATTCTTACTCTATATTAGGGAAGTTCACATATTACTGTGACCCTTGTTGTTAGGATATTCATAGCTCGTGCCCAAGCGGAATTAATATTTTTATATTATTATTATTACGAATAAACGTAATTATTATTCGAACTTATATTGATGTATATATGAAAAGTAATATTATCAGGCTCAAGTGTGGTGTACATTAGCTTGGACCAGTATCAATCGCTTTCGCTTTTCATTACTTAAACAGTCCAATAACAATTAATACAATGCCATGATGATGTAAATTATTCAAAATTCATGACGTTGCCTTCACCAGGCCTGGGATCGAACCCAGTTTGCTAAGTAGCCATCAGAGTAGTATAAGGGGGAGGCAGATTTCAGAATTTTATTTTAAGGAAACTATGAATAATAATAATAATGAATAAATAATTTTTTAATACTAATAATAGCCTGAACATCACAAAACTGCTTTATAGTCCATAAATATGTGACGCACAACATCTGTTATCTCAAAATTGCTCAAAAAAAATTTCTGTGATCAAGTGTCCACTGAACATATAAAAGTTGTCAATATATGCACACACACAAGAGTATAGATTCAATTGATTTGAAACACGAAAAACGCGAACGATTCGCATTAGCTGTGGAACAACATTTTCTCTCAAAGAGGACTGCTTTTAAGAACTTTTGAGAAGCGCCTAGTAGGCACTTATGTAAATCTTGCATTAAAAATGTATTATTTTATTCCAAACGAAATGCAAAGTACTACATATAATATATCGTTGGAAAGGTAATTAAATCTAGTTTTAGATCACTGCAAAAAAAATTGGAAATTTTAAAAATCTTCATAACATTTTTGCTGCTAAAATAAAAAAATTTAACGAAGTATGCATTCAAAATTGACAGCCTAATATGGCTCCATTTCATAAGTAAAAAGATTAAAAAAAAATTAAAATAATTAAAATAAAAAAAAAAAAAAAAAAAAAATTTTATTAAAAGATTTTGTTTTATTTTTGTAGGACCAGCACTCAGGGTATGACCCCTACTTATGCAATGCATTGTGCCAGAGATGTAAAAGGTTTAACTATTTTACAACTCTGCTGTTGCGCCTTTTATTCATTTTTAGAGTTGTATTGCAGCGCTGCTGGTGTTAAGTAGACCCGTTAAGTTTCTTAAGCTGTATGGGCATTTCCATTAATTGTGGTGTAACCCAGTTTGCTAAGTAACCATCAGAGTATAAGGGGGAGGCAGATTTCAGAATTTTATTTTAAGGAAACTATTAGAATTGGTCTCTGTTTCATAATTATTATCAAAATTAAAATATCATTCAATATCATTAAAAGTATAAATACATTTTTTAACAACTTGCCTAACTGTTCGCTGGGTATATAGTTGCGTGCTGAGTGTATGTGCACCTACACATGCTTACTCACCCTAACACCCAATCCTATAATTACAGACATAAATTTAAATTATTTAAATGATTATCAGCACTCAAACCCTTGTCAAAGTTTAAAAGCCAGACTATTTATCTGTCTTTCTGTCTGTCCGTCCTTCCGTCCATCTATTCGTTTGGCTTTTTCAATGTCTGTCCGTTCATAAATTTCTTTTCAAATATGTGTCAACATATATTTATGTATGTATGAGCATATGTATGTATGCCAAGAAGACGATGTTGTTTTTATTTGTATGAATTTGATAAATGTGCCAAAGCTGGGTCAATTTCTTAACTTAACAAAAATTTTCTTTAAATTTTAAATATGAAGAAAGAAAAAGTATTGAAAAGAAGATATTTGAAGTTTGTACATGATGATGTCTCTGGAAAAAAAGTTTTAATAACAATCTGCCTTCTGACATTTAATGAAATAAATGTGTCTTAAAATGTAAAATTTTCTCGAAAGCCTTTGTTTGGTTACAAAGGATGTGTTCGCGTGAAGAACAACAGCAGCAACAACAACAACTAATCGAAATAAAATCCTATTTACAGCAAATAAAAGATTTTTCCACGGCTCATCTTGGTACTAAACGAGTAAAATGTTATGAAAATGAAAATATACTGATTGATTGATTGATTGATTAATTCATGCGCGTGGCAGGGCCTTCTTTTTCTTTTTGGGAAAATTTAAGTTTCAATGAAAACTTTAACTAATAAATATTCGAGAGTGACAAACAGCAGGAGAAAAAAGATTTTGTTAGTTTTTGTTAAACCTTTTCAACTACTGTCTTCCTTCTTAAGCCTACAAAATGTATAGAAATGTATTGAAGAGAACATTACAATGTAAAGAATATTCGCTGAAACAAAATTGTTTTAAAATATTGTATATTTCGATAATTTATTGACAATAATAACACTGTGCTACACGAAAAAAAAACGAACACGATTTAAATGATTCCTACTGTTAAAGGTCAACAAAAAAAATGTATACGTTTAATGGAATTTAAAGTTAAAGTCCCTCTGACCCCTCAAACACCGCTGTTTTTTGCATCGGTAACATACACCCATACCTCTTTAGAAAAGTAATATAAATGACCATCATTATTCTTTCAGTGTAAGCAAAACACGCGCCAATATTTAAATATAAAATAGAAATTGAAATGGTTTTTTCTTTTAAAAATTTTGTTGTTTTTTTTTTTTTTTTGCAAAAAATATGGTGTGAAAAAGATCCTTATAAATTAACACGATAAAATGGAAGACAAATAGGCCTTTTTATTTGGGTTAAACGAATTTTGTTTATTCATTTCCCCTTCCTGTTTGTTGTTTTTGTGCGACATTTTTTTTTTTTATTTTATGGTCGAAAACATCAATTTTCATCAATCGGTTTTTTTTATTGGTTTGTTTGTTTGTTTTAAATTTTAAATTCAATAAATTTTATAAGGTGCCGGCTTAAGGTTTAAGCTCTATAGAAACTTTTTAACAATAACAACAAAAGTTGTATCTAACTTTTTAAAAACTTTTAGCTCGTTATTTAGCCTTTATGCTTCAGGATTTATTTAACAAGTTATCCCTATTTTATAATTTATATAAATGTTGTCATTATCCTTGTCTTCTCATAATGACTATTTAGGAAAATACAAAATAAACCCAGAGTTTTGGTTTTGTTTTGTTTAGGGTTGACATACTCACACTCTGTGAACCATAATTATCGTAAAAAAAACTCTTTGTGTTTCTAATTACATGGTTTTCTAGTGCTAAAATTGATTAGCTTAATTGACAGGTACATAAAGCTTTTTCGTAAGAAATTTTTAATTCCTCTCTAATTTATATTTCTTAAATAATTGAATGCTAACATTTTCCATACCTAAAAGAAAATTGTAAAGCAAATTCTCAATTATTTCCACTATGGACGCTTATTGTAGATGTGAATTAAATAAAAGCTGCAAGGTATCATCGTTGTCTTTCTGGTTTCATATTAAAAACTTGAAATCTATTTGAAGTCTTCTGTTGCAAAACTCTACAAATGAAGAGGGAAATGTATATTTTAACATCATCTTCAGTCAAATGTAAAAATTAATTTAACAAAATTGCGTTTTGTCATCCCACGCTGCTGGCATCGTTGGTCTTATTATCTGACATTTATATTCTTTTGTTCTTTTCAGGTTTGGTTTTTTAACATCAAGCTTATCAGCGGCAAGATTACCAAGGATTTTAACTAACCAGTAACAACGAAAATTGTCAAAACATAATACCAAAATTAATTATAATCAACATTACCAAAACAAAACGAAACGAAACCAAACGAAACGAAATGGAAAAAATGTTGCCTAAATACTTTTAATGAAAGTTAAGACAACAAGAAAACCAAATTCGAGCCCGTTGTGCACTCGATGGGGCAGCAATTAAACAAATATCTTTTATGTTTCCAATGAAACACGTTTTTAAATGGATTTATTTCCAAAACTTTTTTCGAAATTTCCTTTGAATATTTTTTTCATAACATGTCTTACAAGAATTCAAGTAGAAAATTTCTACTGACAACTTCCCTTGCAGCTGTTAATTTCTTTTAAAGATTATTTGGGATTAATTTATTTTCAATTAATAAAAAAATATAACAATTTTGATCGAATGAAAATATAAGAACGATTAAAATTTCAGAGTATCCTGCTATTTTCAAGAAAGTTTAAGAAAGAAAACTTTTAACTTCGAATAGATTTAATATGAATAATTTTTTTTATTGTAATTTTTGTTCGATTCATTTTTATTCGATTAATTTTTTTTCGAATATTTTTTATACGAAAATGTCGTGTGCAATATTTTTATACACTAAAAATATTGTTCTTATATCGGATAATATTTCTTTAAAAAAAATTTTTTTAGTGGGTTGATTTTATTCCAATAATTTTTATATGGGGCTGTGCACATATTACGTAACGCTGTTTTTAGAGATTTTAAACCCCCCCCCCCACCCGTAACGCTTTTTAGTAATTTTTCAGTGCAAAATTTCCAATCCGTAACAAATCTTTAACCCCCCTTGGAGCGTTACGTAATATGTGCACAGCCCCTTGTACATACATAAGTTACCATCGCTATTTTTAAGCAAACTTTTTTCATACATTTGCCACACTGACATTATTTAACACATATGAGCGTATTCGAATAATTTTTGTTTAAATAGTTTTTGTACGAATGTCAATTTAATTGAAAACAAATTTTTATTTATTTGCATTTTCGAAGGTTCCAATGCAATAAAGTTTATTTCCATGTACGAGTATTTTGTTTGCAAATAGCCTGATGCAAAATATTTTGTATATATGTACTTTGTGATACTTGTTAATTTAAAAATTCTTTTTAGAATCCAGCGCTACAATTTAATTAATTTTTTTTACTTAAACAACTCTCTTTATTTTCTAGAAACTTGAAAATTCTCTCATATATTTCTTACCCAATATATTCATGATTCAGAAAAATAAGGAAGAGAAGAGAATAATATCCGCAACTATAAATTAGTATCAACATCAATTGTAACAAATCTTTTTCGTTATCTTTTATTACAGTGCCAATGGATCAACAGCCGCATCAGAGGCCACCAATCGAATTTACTACACAAATTCTGACACATAAAATGGCAACAAGTTTCTCAACAACGAACAAAGCAACGAACAGCAGGAGTGGCATCGCGGCAAGCATTACGTCTGGCCACATGGATAGCAACGAGCACAATAACAACATTATAGACATAAATTACAAATCATTGAATAGTCACCACAATAGATTGCATGCGGCCAAAGACGTTACGCTTCAGCACCTAACGAGGTCCGGCAATGAGGAGTCAAACGAAGATGAAACATTTCCAAAAGTTCCTCAGCCATATTTTGATTTGACAATGCCGCGTAATATAACAGCACGCGCTGGACAAATAGCAGCCATAAATTGTCGTGTGGAAAACTTGGGCGATAAATCAGTGAGTGAAATGCTTTTATTTATTATTCTCTTGCTACTCATGTTGTTGTGCTAAAGACTCAATGCCAATCCAGAGGAGAATGGAATGAATGCACACTACAACAATCATTATTTTAATTATCTTCTATTTTTTTTTTTTTTTGTTTTTTTAGTTTTTCAATTAAAATCATGCAATCTTTGTTTAACCTTCTGACAGTTTTAGATTTAATTTTGAGCACATTTCTTTCATCTATCTTTTTATTGTTTTCTCACAAAATTTTTTATTTCTATACATTCTATGCGTGCAGGTATCCTGGATACGTAAAAGAGATTTGCATATTTTAACAGCTGGCATATTGACGTACACTTCAGATGAAAGATTTAAGGTATTTATGACAACACAACTTTTACTTTAATTCAAAAAATGTAGAAAAAATATCTGCACACCTTCGTTTGGCACATTGTATTATGAACATTAGGGAGGGTGCTTATTTAATAAGGATTTTTATACTAATTTAGTTTTGTTTTGTAAGTAATTGTACGTAAGAAAAAACTTTGTCGAGAGTGTGCAGTAAAAAACATTTTGTCAAATAGTTGTGTGAAGAATCTATAAAATGGATCGTCTGTATTATGAAAACTTATTTTTAAAGAAAATCAATACCACAATTGTTAAACAGTTAATAGCTCATTATAATTTACTCAAATCATATAATAATTCTCTGATCGAAAACTTTAAAAAACAAAAAAGTTCATTGCTTTAATGAATCAAATACGTTAAATCAACGAACTACATAGTTCATTAATTTTATTATAGTTTGACAACAACGAATGCTTTCAATGAAACGTTTAAGGATTGCTCTTCAAAGAATATTTTCATTAAAACAACGCATGTGTACATTGAAGCAATGAACAAATTATTGATGCAAATTCCGTGATTTGAATTCTTTAAGATCATATATAGTAAAATAATTTCTTTCAGTGTTGAAAAGACATGTCAATTCCATGAAATGAAATATTCAATAACTATTTTTCTTACAGAAAATAATATAAATAATTACTCTGTATGATAAGTGGCAACAATTGTTGCATGTAAAGAGTTACCCCCCCCCCCAAACACCTACACAATATACCCTTTCACTTCTAAACTGATTTACTTATCAGCAGCTTGTTGATAAAAGCTTAAATAATTTCTTTTTAATTTTTTTTTATATTTTATGTTTTTGTTGCGGGTTAGCAATATCTAAATATATATTTCGTTGGTAGCCATACCAACTCATCAGTATATGTTTTACCCTTTATGTTAAAAAAATTTTAAGGCTCATCCATTTATACGAAAACTCACAAATAAATTTGTAAATTACAAAGTATAAAACTAGTCTTCAAAAACTTTTCAAACATACACAACAAATAATTTTCCATTACGAATGTGTTTACATTTCAAATAAATAAAATTTAAAACATAAATACTTGAGTAAACTCTGTACTACCCTAATGAATAGCTTGATGTATATATATTTAAGGTCACACGCACTTTGGATAGGAAACAATGGTCATTGCATATAAAATATGCACAACCACGTGACAGTGGCATTTATGAGTGCCAAGTTAATACGGAACCAAAGATGTCAATGGCTTTCCGTTTAAATGTTATTGGTAAGTTTGCAATTTTATCTCTATATCTCGCGCTGTCTCTCTCTCTCTATCTGTCATACTCTTGACACAAAATTTAAAATCCTCGATTGGTTGACAGTAAAGGAAAAAAACAAGAAAAATTGTTTTCATAAATTGTATTAATTGTTTATGTTTCCTTCTACTCTCTTACAATCTTATCAATTCTGCTTGTGATTTTTATTCTCTCGATTTTTTTGTGCTCTTCTTTGTTTTATTTTGCCGTTATTAAAGTTACACCACCAGATGCAAAAGCATCAATTTCCGGTCCAGCGGATTTGTATGTTAAAATCGGTAGTGCCATAACGTTAACGTGCCACATAAAACAGCCTTCTTCTGCCCATGATATTGGACCAATACATTGGTATCGTGGACCATACATATTGACACCATTCGTAGTACATCCCAATGAGGCGGCCATCGATATGCAACGTATTTCAATGGAATCAAAATTGGGTGATAAATTGCAAAGCAGGTGAGTCAGTTTGTTTTTATTGTTGGTATTAAAAACAAGGATATGATATTCCGATTCACTGCATGATAACGCGAACAAACTGTTACATTTGCACGCACACATGAACAAGGATTTTAATATTAGAAAATAACACTTTTTGGAACATTGTTGTTTTTTTTAATCGCTCTTTATAAACTGGTTACAAGTGAACCATTGCACGCACGAAAAAATATTACATGGGAAATCTATTGTAGCATTTCTAAAAATCCGCAAATTTGTATGCAAAATGCGGAAACTGTAAAAATATTTGTATATTTTCTTAACGTTAATTATTTTTTCAGACTGCGCATATCGAACGCCCAACTGGCCGACTCGGGGAATTATACTTGCATGCCAACCACAGCCGAGGCCGCCAGTGTTGTGGTAAACGTTTTAAATGGTAATAAAATTAATTCTTTTGTAACAAAAATAATAATTATTAATAACAAATAATTTCGAAATTTCCATAATCTCATGAATTCTACTTAAAAAAGTTATTAATACTTGACAAAGCCCGCAAAAATTTCCATTCAAATTTACATACAAAATGTATTGGTGTGACAGAGACTTGAAAACCACAGAACTTTTACAAAAAAGAACTTACTTTACAATTAAGAAAATTAAAAATAAATACAAAACACTAACATTATTATTTTTAATAAAATAGGACCTCAAGCCAAATATTATCAACATATATTTTTTTAAACAATTATTTAAATAATTACACAAAAACAAGTACCTATATTTCAGGAAAGTACATTTAAAACTAGTATCTTTTGAAAAACTTACCTGTAAAACCACTGTACAAAAAAGTACCTTCAACAAAAATATCTTTAAGAAATGTAGAATAAATAAAAGTACTTTTTATAAATGGAGTACTTTTTATAAAGTAAAAGAAATTAACTTTAAAAAAAAAAAATTATAATTGAAAATGGTACCTTTTGAAAAAAGACAATTTCGAAAAACGTACCTATATAGAAAAAACTTACAGTAAGTACCTTTAAATAAATTGCTTTTGCAAACTTTTATTAGAAAAAAGTAGATTTAAAAGAAAGTACAATTTTTTCTATTTAAAAAATTTTATTTTTCCAAAGAAGTTACTTTTTCGGAATCAACCTTGTAATATACATAGACCCCTTTCAGTAATCCGCCTATGGATTTTCAAAATAAAAAATTAACTATTTGAAAAATTTACATTTTCAAAAACAAGTAGCTTCTGCGAAATGTACCTTGTAAACGGCCCCTTTTCATTAATCGTCCTATGGAAAACAGTAATTTAAAAGGTAGCTTTACGTCTCTGGTTCGAATCAATTGACCCACTCAATATTAAGCTCTTTGCATTTAAAATAACTTTTTTTCCCTTTTTAATTCCATTATCAAATCAATTAAAACATAAATTAAAACCTGTTTTCTTTCCTTTTGTTATTTTTCTTTCAATTAATATTTTTATTCACAATTTTTAAATTAACATATTGATTGTGATGCTGACTGGATTCAACTGCCTTTGCTTTCCCCTTCCAACACTGCTACAAATTGTGTGATGATATAATTAATCCATGAAATTCTTAATTAGATGAAAGTCCAGCCGCCATGCAAAAAAGTTCTGCCACAGGATTAAAACAGCAACAACAAAATTATTTTAATACAACAAAATTTATAATATTAATATTATTATTAAACTACATGTTAATACAACAGACAAACTTTCAATTATGGCAAATTAAAAGTTATTATCGTCATAAGCATCATCATCATTGTCATCGTCATCATAAGCATCAGCACCAGTATCAGTATCAGCAACAACAACTCCAACAAGCAACATTAACAAATTTATCATACTCAACATCGTCATTATCAGAGTCATCATCATCATCGTTATCATTATCATCGCCGTCCTCATCACTATCACTGTACTTATCATTATCATCATCATGATAGTATGAAAATTGTAAGTTTTAATGTTTTTTTTATTAAATTTAATATTAAGTTTTATGAATTTAAACTAGTAAATTATTGTACAAACGATGTAGTTGATCTTTTTCTATGAAATTTATTTATACTCACAAATGAATAACAAATATAATTACATATGTTTTTTAAATAAAACCACAAGCAAAAAAAAAAATAAATTTATTAGAATTAAGTTTTAGATTAATTATTCTACAATATTTAACTACAAAGATGCTGTTTTCATAATAAATAATTTTAACAGAAAATCGAATGTAAATATAAAATGTCACAATTACACGAGTATTATTAAGAATATGTGACCTTCTCCGAGAAAAGAGTGGATTCTGGTACCTAAAAGGGTGTAGGCATGACGTCATCAGAATCGGCACCCAATCATAACTAACAATACCAAATCGCATCTCCCAACTGAAGGTGAGTTCACAGTGATAATGCGTTATGAAACTTTAAATGCGTTTTTCTCCAAACTTCATTTTCACACACCTTTTCTCGGAGAAGGTCACATATGATGATATCAGAAGGATAAATGATAATTATTCTTTGAATTACTTATTTGTTTATAAAGGATTTGAACGGATTAATTTAAGTCACACATCCGCTTTCTCTCGCATAATGGAAGAATGTTGCACAGTGGTAGCAGAATAAATCTGGAGCTTGCGGTCAAGAGTTATTGATTCGAAGAAAAAGCCATGTCACAGAACTTAATTCTGATCGAAAGTGGTTTCAATTTCTATATTCGAGTCTTTGGAAAATGAAAAGTTTGTTTGTAATCAAACTGCTTTTAAAATTTAAAATGGAATTAGCGATAAATTTTTTCCTACCAACTTTATTTACACTAAACAATAAAAAACATGCATACTTTTAGGAGCGTCAGTAAAATAAGCTTTGCATGTTAATAAAAAAAGCTTAATGTGAGCTTTCATCGTAAAAATAATTTAAACAAACGCCGTTGGGTATAAAAAACATCAGCAGTGTAATCGAAATAAAAAATAAACGCAATTTGAAGACTGTAAATTAAAAGGAATTAAAACAATTCCGATCAATATTTGTGACTTGCTGCAAAAATTTCCATTATCTTATTAACTGCAAATAATTTACGTAAGTAGAATTCTGTTTTATAACACTTTATTTCGGTGTTTCGAACATAAACTTAACCTACTTTTAAAAATTTCACTACATTCAGTACCAGGCTTTAAAAACAGTTTTTTTATTTTGTAATCTAACCGACCAATACACTTGGAAACTTTCTATGCAAAACGTTAAAAGCAAATAATAATCGACAATTTTTCTTATAAATTTTCTACATGATTACCAGAGGAGTATTCTTTTTATAAACATACATTTTGTTTTATTAAGATTTTCCTCTTCATTTCATATTTACCCAAAAACTCACAAAAAGAAATCTTGTATAAAATAAATAAATAACACATACACATACATATTTACTTATGTATATTTATTATGTCATGTAAACGAAAACAAAGTGCTACACAAAATGCTACAAAATACATATAAGAGAAAAACAAAACAAGAAATATATTGCGCATATAAATATTTTGTTCTATGCAATCAGATTTTGTTTTTAGCTTAATAAATATTTAAGACTTAAATATGAAAACTTTATTTGCGCTTTGCACAATATTGACTTGCCATCAGTTTCAGGCTCAAGCAGAAATTACATTTAATTCATGAATTATTTGTTTTCCATTGAAAGCAAAGTATTTCTTTGTACAAGTGGATGATTGCTAGCACAATGGCGCAGTTTCGAAGAAAAAAAATGGTATGCACCTTAATTTATAAAATTTCGTTTTGTTCTTTTTTATGTAAGTAAAAATTTTTAGTATTAAAAAATAAATTTATCTTTTCGTTACCAAAAAACTTGCCTAGAAATGATTCTGGTAAATATATTATTCCGACTCACTTAAAAGAGCCAATCAAAGAAATTTAAAAACCCACGCAAATATGGGTAAGTATACAGACCGATGTTACAAATTTTGTTGTAAAATATTTTTAGTTTTTTGCCCCCGATTTGTTCCACAAAATTATGGGACTAATTGCAAGCAAACTTGTTGCAACAAACAAAAACATTTTGAACAAAGGCAGTTATTCGAAAATAAACAACCTTGAACGAGTTCACGTTTCTGCGAGTTCACTGTAGTTCAGACAAACAAAAAATTTTTCAAATCGCCCTACGTGTATAAATGGAAGAACTATTCGATAATAAATATCTTAGGAGAACAACTTGTCCCAATTTGCCCAAAAAAAAAAAACAAAAACTAAGGGACCCAATTGAAAACCAAAAAAAGGAATATTCAAATTCGGTTCATAAAATAATTGAAAGCCCCCTTTTCTTAAAGTCGGTTAAAAGGGGAATTTTAATTTCGAACCACAAATCAAGGCGTATAACGATAGTTTCGAACTTGTTAGTTGAAAATTATGCTACTAAACTGCAAGAAAATCTTTCAAACACACACCAATGAAGTCGGTTAAAAATTCTAATTTATTATCAACTCTAGAGTTATCGCTCTAAATTATTTGCATCAAGTTTTTCGATTGCTCTTTCCATGATACATCTCTTTATCGAAATGCTTAATAATTGGCTCCTAAAAGCCGGCACCAGTTTTCATTCGAAAAAAACACCGTCTTTATTTTCAACATAAAGGAATTTTTGTATTAAAACAAAGAATGTTTCATCAGTTGTTCTCGTTGCTTTGAACGCGACGGCTGTCATCTCGGTCTTTTATAAACAAAATAAATAAATTGTGTAAAAAAGTAAACTTTAATTAAAATGTTATAAAGTGATTTAGAGTGAATTAAAAGTGTTTTTACTATAACCAACTAAAAGTGATATGAAAAATGTGTATATTTCTCGTAAGATATCAAAGAAATCGCATTTTGCGGCAGCAGCCGGCAGCCTGCTTTTTCGTACATACATATGTAAATAACAGGTGATTTCAATATTTTCCTCTGAACTCTAAAATCATAAATAAATTTTATTTATAATCTGCCAAATTGTTTTCATATATGTACATACATATATATTTAATTAATTGTAACATATAAATTTTAATTGTTTTATCTTTTAGAAGTTTTCGCTAGCAAAAATTGCAACTAATGTTTTCGTTAGTGAAGCAGAAATAATGTAAACAAATGAACAGAACCGACTACCTCTGATTTAGTGTTGTAAAAAGCGGTTACTTTTGACTACTCAATACTACTCGATACTTTTTTAATTGGGTACTCGATACTACTCAATACTTTAGCGGCTTTTTGTATTTCAAAGTAAAAACACACATACACATACATATGAGGTTAAATATTATTGTGTATTAAATCACATTAATCTGCAATACATATCGATGGCTTCATTCCAGAGTACGCTAAGTCTAAAAAGTGAATTTTACAGGAGACGCGTTGAAAGTTTATTTGGAATTTCTCAAAGGCCGTATAAGATAGAAATTCACTTTTTTCGGCGTTAAAATCATATTTATTGTAGAATTTTTTTAGTGTGTACGAATTATAAATACTGGTTGTAGAACATGGTTACAAATGACTTAGGCCAATTTAGAATGTACAAAACTTTTTGCGTTGTTCATCCAAGTGGACTTAGCATCTTTTTCTTTTTATACGCTGACGACTTTCTCCAAACTAAACTGTTCTATGTTTAGTTACACGCGCGAACTGTTTTTGTTTATTCAGGGAATAACATGCTAAGTACACATAGCGACACTCAAAAATGTACCAAGAAAGCATAACAACAATAGATGCCCTTTCTAAAGAAAGCTATGTTAACTTAGTTTTCAAAAAAAATTTTACAGTTCTCTTCCAAACAATACTGACTGTACTTAGCCCTTTTCGGAATGGAAGTTTTTAAAACTTTAGTCGTAGGCTAAGTACAATTGTGAGCATAACTTTTGATAGGGTTGTCCGATAAATTCGAGCTTTCGACAGGACTCAAGTTACATCGATCCAAATTCAAATAAACAAACGCCTTCAAAACATGCTAAGTCGACTTAGCATACTCTGGAATTAAGCCATCGATATAATGTATGCAATATAATATTATTTCCTTATATTATAAGGTAAACAAAAATTAAATATATATAAATTCATTTATAAAAAATAAAAATTTTAAATAGGTTTGAACTTTAGCTTTTGTACATTAAACGTTTTTAAAGTACTGACCTTGATTTCTTCAAATTTCTTCAAATTTCTTCAAAATATTTTTAATTTAAGCTCTTGTCAAAATTTATGTTATTACTTACTCATCGTTGAAATGTAGAATTAAAATTTTATCGACATTGCCAGAACTTAAAAGATTTCTCCTATCTGTAAGAACTTGACTTGCTTTGGAGAAAACGCGTTCGCTGGGAACTGAGGTTACCACATGGTCATGGCGCTTTTAAAATATTGGAGAAATTAGCATTGAAAATCTCACTATTTTTAATTTAAAAAAATTTTTTTCCTCCTCCTGAACAATTTTCAAAATGTTAGATGGTGCCGTTTGACGACACTACCTTCGGGTTCACTTGGGTTTTTCAAATCAATTGTCGGGTGCTTAGAAACCAAATGCTTCTTTAAATTGGAGCTTCCTCCTCCTATACAAAAGATAATATTTTAAAACTTAACACCTGTACAACATACATTAGTATGTTTTGCAAATTTTGCATTTGGCTTTGTCTCCTCCCTCAAATTCTTTATAATGAAGCCATATATTGCTTCGTTTTCTGCTTGCCATTGTTTAATTAGATTTTTGCATATTATTTTATTTTTATAAAGTGTAATTTTAATAATTATTAAAGTTTTTGTATTCAACAAGTATTCAGCTTTACATATATTTTAAACAAGCTTATAGTGCATTTACATTGTCTCGAAATCTAGTGGATTAGATTTTAAATCTCCCTCAAAATCTAGCTCGTTTACATTGCATGTTTTTGACATTAGTTAGATTTTATAGTCTTAAAAATACAGCTGACTAAAATGTAAAAGAAAAATTGTTATACATACATATGTATATTCAAATTGTATTTGATAATAAACAACAATGAAAAATATAGAACATTTATTAGTATTTTGTTCATCCAGAGCGAAAAATCCAATCGGAAATTATGTTGTTGCGTAAAAAGAAGCGCCAGCATCTGTTAAATACATATAAAATTTCAGAAAACAATTCAAATGTATTGCTACACACAATTGTTAAACAGCAGAATGGAATGGGTACATGTAAGTACATATAGACAATATCATCCCGTTTTTTTTTTTTTTTTGTACAGCGTAGTATTTTTTGGTACAATTTGGAAAGAAACCATAGTTGCATCACTAAGTACTACTAGATTTAGGTAGATTTCGTCCAAATCAAGTGACATAGTAGATTTCATTGTGTATGGGAAATCTAGTAAAAAAAAAAGATTTAACTCGAAATCTCGTAAGTACTAGATTTCGAGACAATGTAAATGCACTATTAAATTTGCACACATAGTTGTATTATTTTGACACATTTTTAAGTAAAACTTTCGCTTACATACTACAACATACAACCCTGAAAGTATTGAGTAGTTACTTTTCTGTATTGAGTACCGGGAAAAACAGCCGGTATTGAGTACTCATTACTCAAATACTCAATACTTTTTCAACACTACTCTGATTACGAACTCACATTGTTTTGTTTATGTGTGCATGTATTTAAATAGCTGCGACATTAAAATTAGTATCATATATTACGAATATTTTAAACTTTATTAGTCAAGCCAAGAACCAAGGAACGCAGGTCCAACTTCAAAACCCTTAATTCACCCAAATTCGGCGCTACTTTTCGTTCGAAAAAAACCCCGTCTCTATTTTGTAAAGGGAAGTTTCTAGTTTAAACAAAGTACGTTTCCTCAGTTGTTTTTGTTTCTCTGAACGTGTGGGTTGACATCACGGCACAAAATATAATCTCGGTCTCTTATTAAACAAAATAAATTAATTGTTCAATAATTCTTAATTTAAATGTTATAAAGTGAATGAAGTGAAGTGAAAAATGCTTAAATTATTATTAACTACAAATGAAATAAAAATGAGTTTTTTTCATGGAAGAAATCAAACAAACTGCATTTTGCGGCAGCAGCCGACTTGCTGCTTCTTCGTACATGCATAAACAACAGGTGAGCACAATACTTCTTCGTAAATACCATTTAAACATTACATTGGTTTTATTTACAAAACCCTAAGTTATATTCATGTATTTAATTGTTCTTAAATATAAATTTAATTGTTTTACCTTCTGAAAATTACAACTAATATTTTCGTTAGTGAAGTAGAAATAATGTAAACAAAAGAACGTAACCGACTACCTCTGAGTACAAACTCACATTGTGCATGCGTTTAGCTAGCTGCGACATCTATTATGTAGTAAATTATAACTGGGAATCAATTTTTATTATTCGCGAATACGAATTGGAATATTTGAAACAATATTCGCCAAATACGAATATTACCAGGTATGTCACAGAATAAAATCGAAATCGATTTCATTCCGTATTACCAAATCGATCAATTTCGTTTTAGCTTCTATTTTTGTGCATTAAATATGGCAACGTAATGAAAAATACACGCAGCTGATTGTTGTAAACAAAAAGAAAATAAAGGGAAATTTGAAATTTTGTGTTTGATAAATAAAAAATATAAAAATGCCCGTCATATCCATTGTTTCAGCAATAGAGGAACTGAAGAAAAATTCCTTATTATTTTGTACTAAATAAAAAGTGGTTTGGTACGAAATTAAAAGATGGCAATAATACGTTTACGACGAATTGTTTATTTCGTCATCTAAAAATGATTTTCTCTTAAATTGGTAGTAAAATTTATTTTAAAGATTGAAATATATAAATTTTCCAAAAATTATTAAGTCAATAGCATTTTTTATTCATACAAAGTTTGTGCTGGATAGTTTCTTAGTATCTATGCTACTTAAAATATCAATTCCACTTAAAAAATTGAAAGTGGTTTCATATCGATAAAATTTGTCGGCTTGCGTTTTCTGAAGAAGGCAAATACGGTTTGAATTTCACTTTTGATCGGAATTTGTTTCTGTGACATGCCTGAATATTTCAAATTTCATTGGAAAAAATCCCTCCCTTTTCGTCAGTAATAATAATTTGAAAAAAACTTCAGTGTTGTTTGGGAGAACATATTTTCGCAGATGCCACATGTTTTGTTGGACTTTCACATATTAATTTTAGTTCTTCCATTTTTCAAGTCCAACATTCCTCTTATGAAAATTGATTACTAACTTAACATGATATGAATTTACATATAAAGCTTAGATCCCACTATCTGTACAATGTAGCGATTTCCGTCGGCTCTCTGCAATAAAGTCATAAGTATTAAACCAAAATTGCTTTATTTCTGGAATAAATCGATATGGCTTTATTTCCAATTCAATGTGGTGCAATTATATCCTTATATTTCAATTAGTTGACAAATAAAGAAAATTTAGCTTATTACTTATAAATTTATTTCAGTGAGCCGACGAAAATCGGAATATTGTGCCGATAGTGGGATCTAAGCTTAAGAGTTTAACTTTTAAATGTTAGTTACGAAATATAATTTTATTTTTTTTTTAAGAAGATTACTATCTTGCTCCAAAGATAACGGGCTTTCCTACTTTTAATAAAAATTATTATAAATTAATTTATTTTTGTACATTTGATGTACTTTTTAAACTTTTTGTATGAATTTTTTTTTTGTTGTGGGAAATTGTATGTGCAAATTATTCGAGAATTATTGGCTTGAATTTGGCGAATACGAATACGAATATCTTAAAATAGGCGAAAAGACGAATAATCGAATACGAATAGGAGTATTCGTCACATCACTATTATATAATACTAACAATATATACAAATTGACATGTTTATTTAAGTTGTAAAAATTTAAAACTAAATATAACGCTGTGTGAAGTAATTAATATGGGCATACAAATGTACATTAGGGGCTGTGCACATATTACGTAACGCTGTTTTCAAAGATTTTATACCCCCCCCCCCCCCCCCCGCACCACGTAACGCTTTTTAATAATTTTTCAGTGCAAAATTTCCAATCCGTAACAAATCTTTCACCACCCCCTTGGAGCGTTACGTAATATGTACACAGCCCCTTAGGGTCATAGTCAAATTTTAGGGGAACAAATTGTACGAGTAATTTTGGAATAAAAATTTTGAGATAATCGATAACCGATTACAATTTCTAAGAAGTGAAGTGGTCTTCACATTTACATACTTATATGTACATACATATTTGTATTTATTTATGTAGTAGTACGCAAATATATATTTTTAAATTATAACAAGTGTGTTAAGGATTTTTTTTTGTGTGGGCCAAAAACTTAAATGAAATTTAATAAAATCGATAAAAAAAACCAAGTCATGACTTTAAAATAAAATTTGAAACTTTACTAAGATTTACATTATTGCAAGCCCACTGTATTATATAAGCACTTCTTAAATTCCTAATGTATTTATAATATAAATTTTATATTCACTTAAATGTACCCAATGCTCTTACAAATGCATATGTATGCGGATATACTCGTATTTATAAACACATACATACATATGTAAACATGAGGGAATTAAAATTTATTTTTAGTTTTCAGAGTTTATTGTGTTTTTACAACTTCGAAAACGAAATGAATTCAATACTACCTTTCTTATTGCACTGTAAGTTGAAAATCACTTGTTTAGCTTATCCAACTGTCATCAAGTTAATGTTTTAGCGTTTCTAATAAGAAAATATGGGATGCAGTTAATTATGTTGTCATACGTTGTTTCTCTAAAATGTTCATTTGAGAGCAGTTTTTATGTTTTTACTTCTTTGTTGATTTAATTCTACAGAAAACTATGCAAAGGTTTTTTTATTGAAATTATCTTCTTAACATAAGCTTATGATGTGTATAGCACCATGAGGTCTAAGTCTAGCCCTTCTCTTTTAGATGGTTAATTTGGCTTTTACTTTGCCAATTGATAACTATGATGTTTCTCTATTCGCTTTTGGCGAGTGCCGTGGCCATACTGTAGTTTTCTGCTGGAATTGAGTGGCATGTAATTAATTTTGACTACACAGCATGTTGGTTGTTTAAATGTTGTACTTTGTACTTGCTTGTATGTTTGTGTATGTGTACATTGGGTAAACACACAAGTGCACACAACATCTCTCAATGCACTCGTGCAAGTAGAAATTTGCTGGTTGTGTGTATTTCCGTTCGATTTCAAGTGAAATTTGTGCTTTCCTTTTCAACAAAGAAGAATTAAATACAATCGTGTGTTTTATTTTTATTTCATAAGAGCAACTAAATATTGAAAACAATTAAAGCTGAAGGAAGATATATAGAATGTCCCAGTTTCCTAGTTTTTTTTTTAACTATGATTAGACACGTATGAGTATGCGAGTATAGGAAAGTGGATAGATCTGGTCCAAGGACCGGCACTGCGACACCTATTGGATCTTTTGTGCCATATGTGAATATAAATAGAGGTTTTAAAAAAACTTTTATTCTAAGAAGGGAAATAAGCTAAGAGGACTATTTTTTCTATAGGACTATCTAAGTTTAGTGTCTTTCGGAAACATCCCATCAGTGAATCAGTATGTTAAGCTACAAGAATTTGTTTAGTGGGTTAAGATATATGAACGTTCTCAACAAGAAATTTGAAATCAATAGTGAACAAAAAAAAAAGTGCCAGTGATTTAAATATTTCACAAGTCAGCAGAAGTTCAAAATACTTCACAGAAGAAATTCATAATACCTTCATATCGATGAAGTTTATTTATTTTATTTCTTTTTTATAATTAGGACCAGCACTCAGAGGATCGCCCCTACCTATGCAATGCATTGTGCCGGAACTCAGGGAGAGGGATAGGGTAGAGAAGATAGAAGTTGAAAATTTCGAAGGCTTAACTCTTTTACAACTCTGCTTTGCGCGTTATGTTAATTTTTAAGGCAGGGTTGAGGCGCCTCCGGTGTTAAGTAGACGCATTAACTTTGTTAAGCTGCATTAATTGTTTTACTTCGCCGATGTTTCTGCTTACCGACGAAGGAGGGCGATGTTGTGTACATTAGCTTGGAGCAGCATCAATCGCTGTCGGAACAGTTTTTTAGTGACCAGTGCTATACCGTCATCATTTAAATATTCCGACAACAATTAATAACAATGTCTCACTAATGTACATTAGAGAAATTAATGATGTTGATTGACTTGCTCTGGCAAGGGTTTGAACACGGGCCCCAAGTCATTGTTTATAGTACAGTGTTTGTTGTGTAGTACTTCTCCATTTTAATTTTTGTGTAATTAAAATCAGTAATGTTTGTTGTTATAAATGCAGGAAAGTTGGGGGCCCAGAATATCTGCAACACTACTCGTTTTCTAAATAATTATAACGTATAAAACTTCTTCCAAGTAATGCTTATAAAGTGGAATGTGCATGGAAGAACTCTATTATTTAGTAATATCACGCCTCAAGTAAAACGCACTATTCAGTGCAGCCTTATTTCTCTCCAATCTACTTGTTGTTTTTAAATTTTTTTTCTTCATCCATTGTATTTATTTCCTTAAGTGCAGCTCTTTATAGATGAACTATTGCATATTTATGTGGATGTGGTGCATGTATGCATGCATGCATTTTACATTCAGCCAACATTCATTGAAAATTAATTCGAGGGCAGAAGAAAAGGCAAATGGTATTGTGTTTATTTCTTTTTTGTTCTTTCTTGTTTTCCAACATTTGATGTCTGCAGAGTTCATTTCATTTATTGAAAATAAACTGAAAATATGTAGATTTAAATTTCAATTGTTATACAGTTGAAGAGAAATAGTTTTACCGGCAAAGGATAATTTTAAATGTTCTTTTAACGAGACGTACCTTAGAGATATTACTTGCATTTGCATTTTCAGCGAAATTCTAAATATTTAAATTGCATCTGAAAACTGTTTTTGGTTATAGAAATTGTAGTCAAGAAAATAATAGTTTTATTTTTCCTTCAAAGTTAGTTTTATTATTTGGACTTTTTATTAGATTTTTAATTTATTTATTTGATTAAATAACTTTATTTAGAAAGGATTATTCAATTCTTTTGTTTTAACAGAAAACTTGTTAAATTTGTTTTAATATACAAAATAAATTATTCTATTCTATTCTAAAAACTAAAGCGCTTAAATATTTGTGCCAATCATTTATTCTAAATCGATATTTGTCTGCAAATTCAAATTAATATGAAGAAAAGTTATTCTCAACATTATATCTGTAAACTTTTTAATTGAAAACGTACCTCATTTTCATAATATTCATCACAGTCGTCTTCGGATTCGACAACTTCTTTTTTCTTCGAACACATTCGTATTGAACACCAAATTATAATCACTGATAGCAAGAGTACGATTACACCGATTCCATAAATATTTGACATTACCACTTCTTCCACTTCAGGCAGTTCGATTGCCTTCTCAATTTCTGTACCAACATTACAGCCATCTGATGTACAAGTCATGCAATTAAATTTCGATACATCACAACTCCAACTGGGTGGAACGCATGATCTTACAATATGAGGATCAATGCCTGCAAGTTAGTTAAAGTTAAATTCTTTAAGAATAAAATTTCAAATTAAAATAAATCGGGCTGAATTGGCAATCGACAAAACTCCAAATCTTAAATTAAAGAGTTCACTTTAATAATTTTAGAAATTCAACTCACTTTTTTCCACTAGCAGAGCACATTTAGTTTGGTTATTTTTACAATCCTGAAGAAACTTTCCTTTGGCATTTTCTATTTCAAAACAAAGTGCTGAATCGAAATTATCACAATTGTGACACTTTAAGCCTAAAACTATAAAAAAAAGAAAATAATTTTATTAAAACAAATAAGGCGCCGCTTTTGTCCGCACCACTTTCTACAACTCCGATTAAGAAGAAAATGAGTAATTCAAACATTATATAAAATTTAAATCCAACTGTCTTTCCGCATAAGCGTCTCTCTCAAATAAAAACTTAAAATAAACTGATTAACATGATACAAATGAAACATGAATCAAATGATCGTAATTGAATCTATCATTATTTGCTGCATATTTAATCATATTTCCTAGATACTTTTTGCAAACACTTGCATTTGATTTTATTAATCTTAAAGATATTTTAAAATAAAATATTTACATGTTGTATTTTTAGTGTTTGTGGTTTTGCGCTGCTATTTGAACATCGTTCTCAATTTGAAATTTCAAGTCAGTCTAAGTTTTTTATACCTACGCATGATAATCAGTCGTCATAGTTCTTTTTTAATCATAAACGCTACAAATTTAGTTTGAAGATTGGGTTTAACACAACCATATAATTTGAAGATCATACATTATTTTTATAGAGAAATAAGCTTTCATTATAATCTGCTTTAAATTTACAATATCTTGCTTAAAACTTTTTGGAAACTAAACAACGAAATCTTAATTAAAAATTATCAAAAAATAATTGTCTTTCTGTTGGGAATAATTATAGAATTTTAGACGGTTCAAGTGAAATTCCGACAAATAATAATTTTGCAAAAATTAGACTAGAATCGGGAGGTTGATAAATTATTCTGTCCGCAAAACAAAACTCTATTTCCCCACGGACCAACAACAACTTTATCTGAAAAATTAAATTTTGCAAAAGTTAGAATCATTTTGAAAGAAGAAATAATTTTGAAAAAATATTCTTTTTAAAAAAAAGAACATATTTTAAAACAAAAGTACTATTTGAATATACATAAATCACCTTTTCAAAAGAGTACTCTTTCTAGCAAGTATGTAGTCTTTTTCAAAATTCACAATTAGCGAAAAGAATATTAAAAAAATTGCAGTTATCTAAAAATAGCTTTTGAAAGACAAACAAAAGTTTTTATGAATTATGTACTTCTTTCAAAAAGTACCATTTAAAAATTGCAATTAGCCCAAAAATTATCTTTCAATAAAATGTGAGTTTTCCAAAAAACAATTTAAAAAATATCGCTTATTAAAACAGCACCTGTCCCTAAAAAGTCCCAGTTGCAAAAAAATCATGTTTTGAAAAGTTTCTTACTTAAAAGTTACGTCTTTCAAAAAGTATTTTTAGAATTTCTTCTAATGAAATGAAATTATCAAAAAAGTTCAAAAAGGATATTATTTTTAAATTTTAAATATGTTGCTAACAGTATCTTGTTTTTAGCCTAATGGTTATATCTGTACCATTTCCAAGAAATGTTGTTGCAATAAATTTTCCCATTACCAAGGAATAGAAAAAGTGGAAATATAAAATTTTATTGATATGTGTAAAGAATATGAAAGTATTCTTTATTTATTTAATCTTGTAAAATATATCGGGAATTTATGTTAAAATTTTACGTTAATAAAATGATGTAAGAAACGAGTTCTTTACAAACTTTTTTTCATAATACTGAGGGAGCGAAACCGCCTGCAAAAAGTCCAAATTTTCGCCCGTTGGTCGTGAGTAAGTAATAAAATCCTTTATTTTTTATTAAATCTACATTCTTAATATATAAGAAGTGATAATCAATGTCACTGTATAGAGAAATATTCCAAAATGCGAGTGGACACGGTTGCTGCTGTTGCACAAGCTTCCGCGACATTTATAACATTGAACTTTATCATACAACCGATTTCTCGATGTTCCATCACAATTTAAACTGGTATAAAAATAGCTGATACTTCCGTAATAACATTCACGAAAAACTGCAGTTTTGCCATTATCTAAAACCAAAAAAAAAGAAAACAACAAAAAAAAAAACCATGAATAAAAATAAATTTTTAAACGGAATAAATAGCATTCTTTGACTTATTGACTTTGACTTACGTGTTTCCACCCACTGTTTCACACATCCCTGTGCTGATGGCAAACATTCTTCAATGAGTTTATCTTTTTTGGTGGCATGGGTAACATTTCTACAATCATCGGTCTTTAAACTGCTGCATGTATAGCATTTTATTAATTTTGGTGAAACAAATGAACTGATTGCCGTAATATCCAGAGCATCTAAATATAAAGAAATGATTTAAAAATATTTTCCATAATTTTATTTGTCGTTATATTACTGAGGTATGCAAAATAACACGATGACAAGATCAAGATTGTAAGTGTAAGAAAATATTTAAATTGCATTTTTATTTGAACACTAAATTATGGCTTAATTAAGTTGACACTGTACTCTATTTAAACGTTTCGTGAGTTTTGAAAGATGCAAATAAACTGAATATTTAATAAATATTTCATGAACATACATGGTTATTTCTGTATCTTTGACCGCAAACAAATGATTAATTCATAGTGTTTGTCATTCGAGAAATACTAAAGAATTGTTTTTGTTCTTGGTATGCTCTTAGTAAATTGCTTTATATACGTAGTTATTATACTATTCGATGAATTAAAAATACTATAATGGAGAATTTATTAAAAACTTTTTTAAATTCATAAGATGTTTAAATCAAAATTTAATTTAATATCGAAGATTCTTCATACTTTCACCAACGAAAACAGCCTTAAGGTAAAGTGTGACATGGTGGCATTAAAGATGTGTGTGATATTGTGTGCAAAAAAACACAAAGGTAAGTCAAGTAAATGGATTACAATTCCTAGAAAAAAGTCCGGACCCACAAGGTCGACCGATCGATAATGATGGAATTATAAACTAAAAACAACTGATTTGTCGTTTTATTTATTTGCCAGTAAACAAATAATAACTTAAATAAAATCCATTATTAGTGAAACGCAAGTCAGTCTTTATATGTCTAGAAATCCAGCGAATTATCATCGTGGCTCAAGCCGTTAATGGTAAACTAAAGACCAATATGACAGCTACGAGTATAATATAAAAATGGCGTAACTCGATTATTTTTTTTATAAAATATATTTTGCTTAGACAAATATCAAATGCAGCTTACATGTAATATAAAATAAAGTGAAGAATAAAATTTATTGCAATTTTTTATAAAAAAATGCATAACAACTTTTTTACCTAAATTTTACGGATATTTTTTAAGTTTTTTTATAACCTGTAGTAACAAAAATGTACATACCTAGTTATGCCTTTTTTATAGTATGCTATCGATATGACGTCGTTTGCATCTCTGTCGGACTTTTGTTAGCTAGCTGCAAATTTTCTTGACTCTTGGATAACTCATTTACATCTGAATTCTGAACTAACTTGTAAATAATATATGTACATATATGTGGGTAAGAAGTTTTGCGTACAACTGGCTTGTTCTTGATAAGTGTGGAACTAGCTTTTACTTAACTCAAATCTGATGCAAAGATGTACAATTAACTTCTTCTCGATAACTGTTCAATTAGCTTGAGGGTACTTTAATCAGCCGTAAGCAAACTCAAAATGTGCTAGCTTGTGGCTATTGCAAGCTTATACAGTACGAGTGAGTACTGACTCATTGTAATGACATTACGTTGAAAAACTGAATAGCGGTTGAGGGGCTGTGCACATATTACGTAAAGATCCAGAGGGTTGGGGGGGTGGGGGGTATAAAATCTCTGAAAACAACGTTACGTAGTATGTGCACAGCCCCTAACACAGACATTGAGTTAGTTTTTGAGTCAGCTGTCACTTGTATCTGATTAAATATGAGTTACATTTTAGTTACCTCAAATCCCGACAGGGATATTATCCCGTACACATTCCATACATATGTACACACGTATGTATGGATGTATGTAATTCTAGTTTCAATATGCTCATCAAAATATTAATAATCTAGGTAAATTCCTAGTGTAACTGTTTTCTTTCTACACCGCTCTCACAAAGAATGCATCAATAAAGCAAAAAAAAACAAAAAAACTCCAAAAATGTTCTCTGCATATTTCTTTTACTCGCCGGTTTAGTTTTCGTAGGTGTTTTATTTAATACAGTTCGGTTTGTGCGTGAGTGCTTTGTGAAATCAAATTTCTGAATCTATCCAAAAAAATCATTAAAGAAATGCATTAAATCTATATTATTTTTATAAATTATTGTAAAAATATGTCAATTAAATCAACAAAAGTTGTAAAGTTATTCCTTCGGAAAGAAAAATTTATATGAACATACTCGTAGATAGTACACATCGCAATTGTTCCTCAAAAGCGTACCAACTTAAAATTTTCAAATTATCACTTTTTGCAAAAAACCAAACCACAGTTGTAAAAATTGTACACCATTTTCTCCACTCTTTCACCAAAAAAAAAAATACAGTTGTATAGAAGAAGAGATAGAAGAGTAGTATTAAAAAAAAGTTCTTGGCCTCTACTGAAAATTCATGAATATTGAGTTGTTATGCTTTTGAGCAATAAGTGCGATATGTATGTATGTATGTACATACATCTCTGGACATGTAAATAAATTTAATTTGCATGTGCATACATACATACATACCTTAATTTGGTGACAAAATAAAAAAAGTCCTTGTGTGTTATTGTTACTTATTAAAAAAGGAGTGTATGATATACATATGTATGTATGTATGCATGCATAGTGTACATGCGTGTACAGTGTTTGTTTTAAGACAGAATGCAGGCCGATGCAGAATCGCAGTAAAAGAAGTTGTGAATAAAAGGTAATTTTTTTTGCTGAAATATTCAATCACTTTTCAAAGAATGTATTTATATTTTTATTTACATATGTACATACATACAAGCATTTATGATATTAACATGTGCATACATATGTACTTATGTAGCAGAGCTGTAAATGATTGCAATCGATTTAATTGCAATCACATGATTTCGCTTTAATGATTGCTAATTTTTTGATTGCATTCAAAATCGTAAATTGATTTCATGATTTCAATTTGAAATCATGAAATCAATATGATAAAAACGATTGAATCAATTTTTTGAAATCAATTTATATATAAATCAAATCCAGTAATTGCAATCAAAGTTAAATCAGAATCAAAATCTTCGTTCTTTTCAAATGAAAAATGGCAATTTTTATCTGTTGGTTTTCACCAAAACTTTAGTGATTTTTACTAAAATCTAGTGGTTTCCACCAAAAATTTGGAGGTTTCCACCAGATTCTAGTAGAAACCGCTAGGTTCCAAATGTAAATTATTTCATTGGACTTTTACTATAGTTGTGATTTTAAGGGATTTTATTGAAATCACATGATTTCAACAAAAATTTGATTGCAATCGAATTGATTGCAATTAAATTAATTGCATTCAATGATTTCTAAAAAAATGATTTCAAAATGATTGCAATCAAAAAATATTGCAATTTTGACAAGATTTCATTTTGAAATCTGAAATCATTTAGAAATCAAAGAATGAAATCAGTTTGGTTGAAATCACTTTGATTTCAATGTCAATTGATTGCAGCTTTTTACAGCTCTGTTATGTAGGTACATAAATATCAAGTTAAGTATATACATATACATACTTACATATCGTTAGCTAAAATGCAAATAGGCATAATTTATAAAATATTCAAAATCGAGTTTTTTATTGATTATAATGAATGCCATTAAACGTCCATGTCCTTGTTAAATTTTAAGCTTCTGCGATCAAAATTTAGGCTTTTATTAACAAAAAACAAAAGGACGTTTATATGTTTATACTTTTTTTTTTTTTGCTTCTCATGTAAAATTATATTTTTGCTACTTAAGCTACGTTCACATTTATCAAATATTTGTCGAAAAAAACGTAACCAAGAAAAAAACTAATAAGTTATTTCCTTTAATTCCAATATTTTTTTAAATTTGGGTTCGAATTTTTTAAAAACTGTATAAAAACACTCTTTTGGAGAAGAATTAATTTTATTATGTAATATAAAAATCGTGTTACATGACACTATCCTAAGCAAAAGTATTGGTCACGTTTTTTTGGGCAAATATTTGATAAATGTGAACGTAGCTTTAGGCTAAAGATATGTAGCTAATTTATTAATAAAAAAACACCCAAATTTGTGTAATGAATTTCTTTTAGTCGCATGAATATTGAAGAAAAATTTTAAAGGTTTATCGCCAGTCCACTTGCATATTTTATGCAAGTTCCAGGCCTACTTCCAGCTCTACTATTGATGTGTTTCACTTCCAAAATATATCGATATCAAAAACACTTTCGTCAAAATAATTAAATCTGAATTCTTTTATATTATTTTCTATTGTATCTTTTTCTTTTGGTAGCAAATTAGGAAAACAATTTAGCAGAGAAAGTATAGAAGTATTTTGTTTAAAAAATAGATAGAGGTAATAATTTAAAGAAGTGGAATTTCCAAAGTTACATTTTTTTATATTTGAAAGCATAATTCGAATTTGCAAAATAAAATCGTTATACGTCTATTACCGAGTGTAAAAAAAATATCGTCAAAATGACGTAAAACGTCACATGTAACATACCTGATTATGTCTTAAGGCCAAGCTTCACTATCCTACACAATCGTACGATTCATTCACAGGAAAATCTTACAAAAATCTGACCGACTTTAAAAAAACAGTTGAAAACATCTGATTGACAATAAATACTCCTCTGATCGCATGAAAACTATCATAAATTTTTAAAAATCGCACGACTTGCCAAAATAATCTGTCACATATTTGCATTTTTAGTCCACACTACCATACATTTTTATCACACATGTCATATATAGCATATCGCGCAACTGTGTAGATTAGTGCTTCACGGCCTTTAATAGGCATAAAAAGTAAATGTATAAACATACATATGTATTTAAGTAGATGGAGGCTTAAGTTTTGTCCAATTGGAGTCAATAACAACTATTTTGTAAAGATAATGAGAATCTCTTGACTCATCATCAAAGTTTTAGTTACCTCTACAGTGTGTATGGTTAAGTACTCGTACATAATACACATCCAGTAAAAGGTGCTATACTCAAAAAAGTTTTACTTCTACTCACAACCCACCCAAATCCTTCCATATCCCTTGAGCTCATTATTTAGCTTCATTAAAAAAAGGTGCTTTTGCCCTTAAAACTTTTTCAAAATTACTTAAAATGTTTTGGTTGCTTAAAGTTTTTCAATATTTATTTTCTGTCTTAGATATTTTAATGCATGAGGTTTCTTCTTGTCCTCAATTTTTAGTATGAAGCCTCTGGCTTTCAAACACAATACTTGGGTTATTTTTTTGTAGTATTATTTTACAACAAACAACACAAATTTTGATGCTGCCTACGTACCTTTAAAGTTTTACAATTATAAATATGAGTTTGTAAATAAATATTTGTAAATTAATTAATTTGTGAAGTTTTTTTTTTTTTGAAAATTATGTAATCGTAGTATGTATTGAGAAAATTTAAAATAAAACGATACTTATCCAAGTCAATGAGGTGGAAGAGTGTTAAAAAGAAAACAGAAATATGACTGTAAAAGAAAGGATCGGATTAAACAAGCACTCTGCTCGTTTTATTACATACCAGCACACATGCGAGTACGTACATATGGATGTGATGATACATTCCCTTCCGCCAAAATTGCTTGCAGTTTTAATTAATTGCTTGAAGTCTCTATACGTGTTATTACATTAACCTTAAGATTTTGTGCGTGTGTATAAATGAAAGTTGAGAAGGAAACAGCCTAATATTTCACAGGAAGTCGTCGACAACTCAACACATGTTAATTCCAGCTGTCAATAGAAACGGTATCGCAGTATAAAAAGGGAATGATTTATTCATTAATTCCATTTTATTCATTTTATTCATTTTATATTTGAATTTATTTTTAATTTACTCCGCAACTCTTGAAATTGTTTTATACAAATGTGTGTACATTAGGGTGAGTCAATTTGTTCGGGACCGAAAAACATGACAAAGCGTATAGCAAGGTCGTAATCTATGGAAAATTCTAAGAACTTTTCCCAAAGAAACCATGGTTCTAAAATCAAAATCGAGCTTCCGGTTTTTTTAAAGAAAATTTGGTGCTCAGGGCTATTTTTATTTTAACATAAACGTCCAAAACCATTAATTGGGTAAATAATTTTCTATAAATGAGGACAGATATAGAAAGCTGAGAAAATTTCCTTTAAAATAAGCCCTCTTCCAGCGTTACAGGCCAACTATTCACCAATCGCAATGAATTGCAATGAATATTTCCAAAAAAAAATCCGAAAATAATGCTATTTTTTTGGAAATATTCATTGTAATTCATTGTACATATGTATGTTGAATTTGTGAAGTACGATTTTTAATTATTTTATCAAAAGAAACTTTATTTAAATCTAAATTTTATAAAATAAAATTAAAAGTATTTATATATCCTATTGTGAAAATTTAATGACGATCGGTCCATTAGTTAAGACTATATTACGATTTTTAATTTTCCTAAAAAGGGGCGTGGTCCCACCCACTTTTCTCCCGGTACGTATTCCAAATTATACCAATACCATATGTACTAAATATTATCGACGTAGGTCAAAAAATGCCCAAAATATGACGAATTAATTTTTAGGGTTATATGGGCGGTGCCACGCCTCTTTGTCCAATCAAAACTTCATATAGCTTATAATTCATCCGCGAGTTCCAGTTAAATACTGTGAAAATTTCAGGAAGATCGTTTCAGAGGTTTAGCCTCCTATAAGGAACAAACAAACAAACAAACAAACAAATAAACAAACACACATTCGGTTTTATATATATAGATTCTAGTGTTAATTCAAAGTTGCTTCTTAAGAGATGTATTACTGCATTTAAATTGTATTTTTATCTTTGATATGCATAGGTATACAGACATACATTCATCCATAAACAGAAAAGTGTTTAATTCACAAAACAGTTTCAAAGTTTAAAGTAAATATATCATGCTCCCATTTAAGGGATTAAACTCTAAAATAAACTTGAAACAGTATTTCTTAACATTTAAATCCAACAAATGCAACCTCTTTTCAACTTAGTTCTTCTTTTCTTCAACTTTTTATATTCAAAATGACATTCTTGCTGCTGGTATATTTTTTTTTTGTAAAAGACATTTTTTCAAAAGTGCACACTAGAAAATGTCTCCAACAAGTAAAACTAAACAGAAAAAAACAACATAAAATACACAAATAAAACCCCCTAAAAGTCGTAAAATGTAAAAAGGATGAATTTAAGAAGAAAAGCAACATTTTAACGCTTGAAATAACATTAAGTATCATTTGCTGGAAGCAGCCAGTTTACCGTCGTAAGTGCGACTAGCAACAACTATAACAAAAATTGTAAAATTCCTGCAGTATCCTAATTACTGTCAAAAGTAATAATTATCCGATCTCATACTATCATGTCCCACTCTCTCTCTTTGCGTCTGATGGTTACTTAAGGACCATCATGTTGAATGTTGAAACGGCAAATTAGCACAAAATTAAAAGGAATAAAAGCCTGAAAATATATTTACAACTACAATTTGTAACGTTTTCTCTTTAAAAAATGTCAATCATTTTCAAGCGTAAATAAATGAAACAGAAATAAGGAAGTTGGGAAAAATATATTTTAAACATTCTCGTTAAAAAAGTACCTTAAAATAAAATATAAATTGAAAAAAAAGTACATTTTGGGAAATGTAACTTTTAATAAAATACATTTTAAGAAATACATTGTAAAGAAGTACACTTTAAAGTAAAAAAGTTTAAAAAAAAAATACTTTTTAAATAGTGTATGTTTGCAAAAGTAACATTAAAAAAGTACCCTCTATATAAAAAAAATTAAAAATATTAATTAATAAATTTACTAGTAAAAAAGGACCTTTAAAAAAAAAATCTCCACAAAAGCCCGTTTTAAAAATGAACCCATTCAAATAGTACCTTTTAACAAAAGTTTTAAAGAAGATGGGTACTTTTACCAAAGCAACTTTTAGATAAAAGGAATTAGAAACAAAAGTGCATTAAAAAAGTAACATATTTAACTTCAAACCGAAATCTGCTTAAACGTAAGACAGCATTATATATCTTTACACGCATTTTAAAATTATTTGATTAAAAATGTGCCTGTAAAAAGAAGGTACCTTTTTAAGGATATTTGTTGTTAAAAAAAAAAGATTCGATTAAATTTGCCCCTCTTCCTTTAGTATTTTAATGTTTAAGCACTTTTCGTTTGAGCGCATTTAGTTTTATTATTTTGAAATTTGAATAATTTTGCAGTAAAATTTCTTTCATTATGTTTTTCCTCAATTTGTTTACGTTGTAAACATATAAAGACCATTGTTCTTTATAAGAAATTTACACAAACCATGGTCCCATAAAAATTTTACTTAATGTCATCAATATTTTTCGTTCCAAGCATCTGTTGGTGGTCTATAAACTTGGCCAAACATGCAAATAACTTGCAAAAAAAACAAAGAAGTATTCATCATATATTTTTTATATATTTTTCCAAAAAGAAAAATTAAAACATCACAAAGAACCACCCATATGGAAAAAAAGTGAAAAAATAAAAACTAAAAAAATAAACACACGAAGAAAACTAAAGTTGATATTTAGGATGACTTTTCTTCAGCTTATTGTTTTTTCGTCTTTTCAGTCAGTCATGGTTATTTTTAAAACACTCGAAAACGAACTCCTGTCCAAACACGTAAAATGTTTTTATGCAATGTAATTTTTCATTTCGTTGTCTCTTCTGGTTTTTGCTTGCGTAGTTGATACCATAACATTTTCTAACCTAAAGGTATCAAATGTAACACATTTTGAAATAAATAAAGAATGCTTATATTAGATAAATATTAGGGGTATTCAACTATGACAGATATAAATGTTGAGTATGATCCTAGCGGGAAAATTGGTCATTAATTGCATATGTAATGGAAAATATGAGCCGTTTATTTTAAAAGTGGCATAAGTAATTTTTTTTTTGTTGATGGCAAATTTTTTACAAATTCAAAGATATCGTTCAATTTTATTTAGTGTTGCCATTAATCCAATTTCTTTGAAAAAGTGACTTATGGCACTTTCAAAATAAACGGTTCATATAATGTATTATTTTCCAAGGCAAAACAATGCAATCCTTTGGAAACGATAAGGTAATTTGATCACACACAAAACTTATACATTGTTTACCACGTATAATACCACTTCTTGCGATAAAAGAATGTATTGTTTTTGCTTGTGCACAAGTGTTCGCATTTTCCTTTTAAATTGTTAAAAAGAAATGAATTATAGGATTTATTCGCCGTACATATTAAACAAATTCATTACTTTCCTGTGTTAACAATAATGAATTCTGGAATGAAAAATTATACATGCTGTACATTACTCTCTCGTTTACTGCTCATTACCTTTTCCCGCTGGGATGTTGCAACCCTTTTTTACTTGAACCAAATAGTATATGAATACGACAATTTATACTATCACGCGAATATCGTTACTATCACAAAACATCATAATATTAGTTAGAGTACCAAACAAAAGGCTGATAGACATCAATATTATTAAGAGTAAAAAGAATAAAACTGATAGAAACAAAAAAGCTCTTACAACGAGATATTGACCGTAAGTAAAATATTTCACTTCCGCTGACTGAGCAAATATTGCACAAGGGATCCAATCACTCACCCACTCACTCACTCACTCACTCACTCACTCACTCACTTACCATTTATTATCCTTATCTGTTGTATTGTTTTGCTTATGCGAAAGAAATAATGTTGCAGCAAAAATGATAAAAAAAATTGTTTAATATTATTTAATGCTGCCTTATGCTCGATTTTTCTCATAAAACCAAATTTAAACTTTTTACGACATTTCTTTCTTCCTGGTGAATACAAAAAGAAACAAACATGTTTAAGATTTCATATTTTGTTCCATGGTTTGTAGTAAGAGTTTTACTACGTAATTTTGCTAAAGTAATCAATAGATTTGTGAAAAAAATATGTTTGTTTTAATTAAAATTTCATATAACAAATCTCTTGGGTATATTAATTTTAAAACTTTTTTTTATTTTATGCATCAAAGTAAATTTGTTTTTAGATAAATAAATTATATGAAACCAAGATTGGAAAGAAATTATTTTACCTGCTACGTTGTGGATTTCTAATTTGATGTATTTTTGCGATTCTACACTGCAGCTAAAAGAACAAAAATTTTCTATATGAAGCTTTTCTTGCATGATGGTGGGGCAAGGACTTTCGATATTATTAATCACCGGTTATAATTTAGTAGTTGCCTTCTTTTGACCATCTAAGTATTTAAACAAGATTCTAACGCCTAAAAATTGTCCATTAATTTTGTGCAATTTTTCAATAAAATTTCTATGCATTTTATTCTTCACTCGCTATTACGTACTTCTATTATACCGTAAAACGCTATATCATCACACCATTAAAAATAACATAAATTTTTAAATACTTTTCCATAATAAATGTACAACCAATATATACAAAATTATGTCAAAACTTAAAGCAATTTATAATCACACATTCATGAAATATAAATGAGTTTCAAATAAATATTTATGCATGTCATTGATACTCCTGTTAATTGATACTAATGTTTGTAATTGTGAAAAATCATTTATGATCGACATTTACACAATGAATGAACTTTAATAATTTTTCAAAATGTAGTTTGTTTGTGTGGTGGCAAAATTCTGTTTTTGAATTTTGAGCTTAAATATTTATAAGATTTCAGAAAAAAAAACCTTTAATTAATGAATTACCGAAGATTATAAGAAATAGATTAAAAAATCTAGTAAATTTTTTAAACTTGTAGAAAATACGATTTAAAATTCTTTCGTTTTCTACACTTTTTGTCTTGGCAATACAAATTTGTGATTTTTGTACGTAGTCCGTATGTAGTAGACAAGGCTCATACTTGTGTGAATTTAATGCACACACATACACATATTCCTTTACGAAATGATTCATGGCATTTCATTTTCTCTTTAATTTCCTTTTACTAATTGCAATGTTAGTAAAACATTTTTCAACAACAATAAGAGAAACACAAGAAAAAAAAAAACAAAGAATGTTCAATATTTAGAACAGTTAGAAAAAGGGGAAAATGATAGTGAGTGGAAAAAAAGCAATTTGCAAATTATAATTGTCATTTGTCAAAAGACACTGCACACATTTAGATACACACAAACATATTTCTATGAATATTGACATAACGCCACTCATACAAAGATTTGAAAGTAGGGAAATTTTTATCATGTTTGGCACCAACAAAACAGTGAAAAACTATTTTAAATTCAAAAGTTGAGAAAGTTCTTTAAATCGGAGGGCATTTTAAAAAATTCACCAAACAAAAAATTACAGTTTTAAGAAAGATCATAATCAAAAAACTACATTTTAAAAAAGTATGTAGGTGCATATCTATTAAAAAAGCTACCTTTGGGAAAAATTAACACTTTGAAAAAGGACCCTTTATAAAAATTTATTTAAAAAAATTCCCTTTAAAACAAAGTACATACTTGCCAAGAAAAGTACTTTTAAATATAGGTACTATTAAAAAATCCCTTTCGTGCAAAAAAGTACCTTTGACAAAAAGTACCTTTAACAATAACTAAATTTCAAAATAATTAAGTTTTAGAAAAAAAAAATATATTTTAATAAGGTGCATTTTAAAAACAGTACATTTGAAAAACAGTACTTTTCACAAAGTACATATTTTTAACAAAAAAGTACCTCTGACTAAAAGTACCTTTAACAAAAACTAAATTTTAAAATAATTACATTTTAGAAAAAAAATATATTTTAGAAAACGGCATCTGAGAAACAGTACATTTAAAGACAAGTAGTTTTAACAAAGTACATAATTTTAACAAAACGAGCAAAATTAAAAATTAATAATGCAAAATCATACCTTTAAAAAAAGGGCCGCTTAAAAATATTAAGTTTTAAAAAAAGGTACATTTAAAAAAGTACTTTAAAAAATTACCTTTGATAAAAAAAAAACGTATTCAGATAAATTAGCTTTGAAAAACTGCCTTTTCAAAAGCTTCTTACTCAGAAGATCCATTCAAAAATACTTAATAAATGTGACCATCTTCGAGAAAAGGGACCTAGTGTGTCGAAAAACGGGTTTGGACCTAAGAGCGGAAGGGTGTAGAATAAGATGAAATGGGTTAGATTTCTGATAAAAATTTATTTACCCTAAATCGCATCTCCCAACTGAAGGAGTGTTCACAGTTATAATGCGTTATGAAACTTTAAATGAATGCGTTTTCTCAAAACTTCATTTTCACACAATAGGTCCCTTTTCTCGGAGAAGGTCACATATGTTGAAAAAATCTTTTTGAAAACAAAGAAAGAACTTGTTGAAAAGTTCGTTATTATTATATTTTATTAAAAAAACACCCTATACTAAGTCTACTGGTATATAACATATGAATGTATGTAGGTATGAATGTAGATAAATATTCAAGTCAATTTGAATACTGATGCCTGCACTCTAAATCGTCATCATTATTTTGAACGCCCCAAACATCCAACAACAACAACAATCATCAACATCTGACAATCATCAGAGCATCTGAATCAAATTCATCATCATCACTTCGAACAATATTCATTTTAGAAAAACAATAAAAATGTTGCATAAAATCTACAAACAAACGATACATGCTGCAGCCTTAGCCTAAATATTTGCAACATTTTTTCACTTTTTTTCTTTCAAAGTGGCAGTAAAAAAAAAAAAAGAAGAAAACACTAAATTTACAAGTTAGAAAAAGAAAGAGGAACAACACTATAAAACAAAACGATGCAGAATTTTTAATTATAATGGTAAAATTGCAATTAAATTTTCAAACAATTTTGTATCTGTGTTTGTTAAATCTTTTGCTTTTATTGTTCTAGTTTGGTTTTTCCTTTAACGTTTTTTTTACGTTTTATGTCTGTAATGAGTTAATCAAAATGCCTCTTAAGGGGAATTATGTATAAATGGCCATGATAAAATTGTTTGCTAAACGAATGAATGTAACGGTTAATACTGTGTGTGTTGAATGTTGGAAGTAAAATATTATTGATCTTTATTACTTTTATTATACTCGTAGAACATTAAGATCTCCTCAAGACTATTGAGTTTATGGTAAATTAATCACAATTCCTTTTTTTTGGCAACACAAATATTATATGAAGTTCAGAGGAAAATCTAGACGTTAAATTTGCATTAATTTTTATATTCTCTTATAAATGACTTATAATGGATGTATGTATTAAATACAAGTTTTTTTTTTAATTAGGACCAGCACTCAGGGGATGACCCCTACGTATGCGCAGTGCACTGTGCCTGAACTCAGGGAGAGGTATAGGGTAGAGAAGATAGATGTTGAAAATTTAGAAGACTTAACTCTTTCACAACTCTGCTTTGCGCGTTCTGTTAATTTTTTTAAGGCAGTATTGAGGCGCCTCCGGTGTTAAGTAGACGCATTAACTTTGTTAAGCTGTATTAGCAGGCATTTTATTAATTGTTTTACTTCGCCGATGTTTCTGCTAACCGACGATGTTGTGTACATTAGCTTCGAACTGCATCAATCGCTGTCGGAACAGTTTTTTAGTGACCAGTGATAGTCCGACAACAATTAATACAATGTCTCACTAATGTACATTAAAGAAATGAATGATGTTGATTGACTGGCTCTGGCCAGAGTTTGAACCCAGGCCCCAAGTCATTGTTTGTTTAGTAGTCAACGCGCTAACCACTTCAGCCATTTGCCATCTTAATACGTGTATTTAAACTCCCCTGAAATAAATAATTTAAGTGCTGATTTTTATTTTTTTATTTTTTGGTTTTTGTTTTAAAAGTAATAGATTGCAATTTTTCTTTTCGCTAAAATCATTTAGTTCCGCCTGTTTTTCACATTCCAAATGTGTTTTGATTGCTATTCTTTTTTTGTGGCAACATTATTATGCAATTATTTCTTCATTTTTCTAATTAATTGATAACTAATTAATAGCAATGGTATTTTTGCTGAACATTATTAATCAATTAATTATGTAATTAACATATGAAATGATGACTATAAAACTGATAATAAAAACATTATTAATTATCTGAAGCAAATGATTTTTCTGTTTTTCTGCCATATAAAATATGACAAATAAATTGAATCATAATCAAATAATGCCTGTGGTTAGTTTTTTTTCTTTTTTTTTAATAATTATATTTAATTACGTTCTTATTTGCAAACAATCAGTTTATTTATACATAATTGCGATATTTATGGTGGCTAGCAGCGAATGATCGTTTCACTGCAGAATTGATTGAAGGAGACATTCTCAAAAACATAGATTTTTTTGGTTGCTTACTTGTAAGCTGTACTGGCTGTCTTTTTATAATATCCCGTTTAGGGAAGGCAACCGAACGTCTGATGCAATCAACCGGCAACTGAAGCTAACAACCTCACCCGTAGTGTAATTCTCGGTAACTGCCAGCCTAACACAGGTTCAGTTGCGAATAATAATAGACGCATAAAAACAGTTTACGACAATGACAATCAACTTGTTTTTTAACGAAATAGTTTCATTAAAATAAAAAATGAAATTATTTCAGTAAAACAATAGAATGATTTCATTAAAACAATGAAAGAATTCACAAAAATCATGAAATAGTTTCATTAGAATTATAAAAATAAATTAAAACCATGAACGAATTCATAAAAATGAAATCCGCACAAAAACACAAATGTGAAAATAAGGCCAAGTTCCTATCCAAAATAATTCGGCCGTAAAAAGTACTGAGATCAAAATAAGGACCAAGTTCTTGATAGGTATAATTCCATGTCATTTCTAGGCAAAAAAAGCCCGTTTAAAAATTATTTTTGTAAATTTCTCACCAAGACCTACCTGTGTATCAAGTTTCAGCTCTCTAGCTTTACTGGAAGTGCCCAATAATATTGATGAGTCAGTGAATATGTACTAAAATATGAACTTTTCACACCTTTTACGGTAGAACTTTCAAATTTAACCTGTGAGGTCACCTCTGTGGGATGAACTTATGTTTCAAGTTGCATTCCGTTATGATCAAGAGGAGCAAAGTTATGAGGGGAGTAAAAACAGCTCGAATGGTTTCGTGTAAATATACATACTGTGTGGCCGAACTTGGGCTGGCGCCTAGATAGTTTCATTAAAATAAAAAGCACAAAATTATTTCAGTAAAACAATGGAATGATTTCATTAAAACAGTGAAAGAATTCATAAAAATTAAATATTTTCATTAAATATAATAATAATAAATTGTTTCAGTAAAATAATGGAATAATTTCATTAAAACAACGAATGAATTCATAAAAATGATATAGTTACATTAAAATAATCAAATAATATCAGTAAAACAAAGCTCTTAATGTGTTGGATATTTTGGAAATATATTTATTTCATTTCCAAAAACTTTAATTATATTAAAAATACATAGGAATTAATTAGTATTCATGAAGAGTCGTCATGGAACGTTCAAAGTAAATGCAAACAAACTAATTTATAGAACACAAATTACGAGTACAAATACATTGTTGCCCTGTGTTACTTTCGCTTTAGAAACTTTATTTGTATTTTCTCTCAAAACTTTTTAAATCTCCTCATTAAACAAACAATTATTGATTTGAATGCTTGCATATGTCTGATAGCAAAATAACTGACTATTCAATAATTTCTAATTTCGAATACGAGTATTGAAAACAAGAACGGAGTACCTTAAGGCTGTTTTTGTATTTTACATCCTTGAGGCAAATTTCAAGTACTTGAAACAAATAGAACAATAAACCTTAACTTTGCTTTGAAATGTTGTAGAGCAAAATAGAAAAGGACTCCAAAATTGATGGGAAAATGTTTTTTGTGTGTTTGTTTGTTTGTTTGTTTTTGCCGTCGGTGAAAAGTGAAAACAATTAACACGTGATTTAATTTTTAATGACATCAAACAGCTTTTTCACATTAAACACATGTTGCTGGATGGATATTTCCACCTCATTTTTTTTTTTTTTTTTTTTTTTTGATGCTCTATACAATTCATATTGAATTTATTTTTTTGCTTTATACAACAGCACATCACACATATATTCATACATAGATGTGAGTTTGGGATAAAAGATACTGTTTTTAATAGATAGAGAAACGCCAACTACATAAATACTTGTATGAATTCGATAAATACAAAAACTAACAGATTGAAATTTAGCTGGATGAAACAGATATTCAACAAAGTTTTATCAATCAATACGTTATAAAGATTATTTGGAATAAAAATTTAAGTCACATTGTTTGTTTGAAAATGTGAAAAAATAGAAAAATTTCTTCTATTATTTTCTCTTTAATGAATTTTCTGTCGATTAATTTAATTTTATTTGACAAATTCACATTTCCAATTGTTTCTGAAATTATAAATATTATTTATATCACTTAGGGGTTGTGCACATATTACGTAACGCTGTTTTCAGAGATTTTATACCACCCTCCCCCCCACCCCGGTAACGCTTTTTTTATAATTTTTCAGTGCAAAATTTCCAATCCGTAACAAATCTTTAACCCCCCCCCACCCCTTGGAGCGAAACGTAATATGTGCACATCCCCTTATCAATAGACCGTTCTTTTGCCTTTAAAGCTTTCCTTAGATCTCCCCAGACAAAAATTCCGAAGCAACATCATACTCTGTAAAAAGAGATTATCTAAATTAAATAATGATTTCTTTTTAAATAAAAGTTGCAAACTTCAGAACGTAATAACATTATTTTCGAAATTCGCAATATGGTTTCGTTTGAAATGTTATGTTCTGCCGTGTAGGTAGATATTTATTAATTCATATAAAAGTTTCGTTTGCTCAACAAAAATAAAATTTATTTAAAAGTTCTAACGACTTATTTAATTAAAAAATATCATAAAGTATTGGGCAGCTTACACATTCCAAGCAACTGCATTCCAAACGATTTTTGATTTATAGTCTTCAGTTTCCGTTTATATTCGATTTCGATTTTACAGTGATAAAGTTTTTTTATACCCATATTCGTTTGATATCAAAGCTCACATAAAGCTTTTTTTGTTAGCATGCAAAGCTTATTTTACGAACGCTAATAAAGGTATGCATGTTTTTTATTGTTTACTAGAAATGAATTATTAGAAAAATTTATTGTCATTACAATTTTTAAAGTCGTTTGATTTCAAAAAGATTCCTTTTCTAAAAACTCAACTTTCAGAACTGAAACCACTTCCGTTTAAATTAAAATATTAGATTGGGATTACGTTAAATTTAATAATCAATATTTACTCTTCGAGTAGCCATTTAAAGAACACATTTTTTTAAAGAAACTCAAATCAAAGTGTAAATACAGATATTAAATTTAATTTGAACTCTAATCTTGTACCTAAACACCCACTCCTACTCTTTAAAAGTTACTGGATATGTATTCTTGTACATAAAATTACTTTTCATTATCAATTGTTGCTTAAGTTTATTGTATTAAATAGTATGGTGTTGTTTCTTAAAACTTAACGCATTTAAGAATGAATAAAACGATTGTCATCGACTTTATTTTACTTGAATTTCAATGTAAATAAACTTTTTAGTTAAAGGAGAGAGAAAACAACTTAAGATTTAATAAACGAAATCTTATATTTTCCTCCTAGAAAATTTTCTTAGCCGCAGGATACGAAAACAACTCTTGTAGAAAATTTCAAAAGAAGACAAATTCTCAAACACACACATGCTGTTATTATTCACTTGTTATCTGAATTTTTTTTTTTTTTCTCTTTTTTGTGTTGTTTTTACCAATAATATTTCAGGAATGGTAAATGTAAAATGCAAGATGTTCTAACGCTTAAACAATGAGTTATTGGAATTTTTTTGAAATGTGTGTAGAAATTTGTCAAAAATATTGTGCAATCTTGTTTTTCTAAATAAAAACATTTTAATGTTCTCATAATTAAATTACAAACGCGGATATAAAAATAGGCCTTCTGTCACAGTTAGTTTTTTGAAACCGTGTTAATTTTTGTTTTAAGTTTTACAGTGTAGCGGCCCGGCCTTTGGCTGTTCTGCTTCAGTTTAATTTCTTAATAAGAAATTATTTAAAAAAAAATTTTCATTTGTTGTGATTTATGCCTGCACATCGTTAATAATTAAACCAAATCATCAGTAGACTTTAAACACCGTTTGATGATTTGTTATAGGCAGCAATAAAATGCAGGCATAAACTTTTTCAATATAAAATTGGACAAATATCATTTCAAGTATTGAATTTAGGACAAAATAATTTAAGAAAAATTTCTCAAGTCCTGAAGAGTGTTGTACCACCCTGATTACATGGAAACATTGTAACCTAAAATTTTAGTGGTGCCTGCAACAAAATAAAAATAAAGCAGTTACGTAAACCATATAAATATTTTTGTAAGTCTTTGCCACAGCAGCCACAATTTTCACAACAACAATAATAACAAATAAAATAAAATCCATTCGAATATCGTTCTGGTTGGTATCTCTGCAAAAAAAAAAAGTAAAAATTCTCTAGTAAGAGTGGAGAGTAGTCTGTCTGTCAGCTTACATGCTTGATGTTTTTCTCTTTGTTTGTAGCCGATACTTTTCTTAAATACAACTACGTCAGTTTATTTCTCTCCAATTTTCACATGTTGTCTGCAACAGATTTTCATACCTTTAAAATAATAACTTGGCTCATTGATGCACTTCGTTACAATAATGGAAATAAAAAATAAAAACAATATTTCTTTCAAGTTGTGGCTGGTTGCAGCATCAACAAAAAACATGTGGACAATGAATGTATTACACGTAGCTAAAGCTAAGCTAACAAAGTGTGCAACCGTTGCATTAAACCACATATTCTTTATATCATAGTTTTCAATTTGTTGCTTGTTATGTTACTCTTATTCTTGCTGTTACTATTGTTGTTGTTGTTGTTGTTGTTGTTGTTGTTGTTGTTGTTATTAATATAATTGCTTATACATATCGTGAATCTTCTCTACCACAAGAAGGACAATTTCGAGCAGCAACTTTAGAATACAATTACTTTGAATGTATGGAAGTGTAAAACCGCAACGATTTAAATCTATCGAATCTATGAAGAAGCAACTTATGTACAAGGATTGAAAAGTCATAAGAAGAGATTAGTCAAATTGTAGCTCTTGAGTGACAGCAAAAGAGTAAAAGAAATATAATTTTTTTTTTTCTATTCGTATGTTGGTGAATGAAATGTCGCTTAAAGAAGCGTACTGAAAGCGTATGAATACATTTTGCTTTTAACATACCGACAATAAATAGTTTTACTTCTGTCTTGAAATAAAAGGTATCCAAGTATATATAATATTCTGTACTTACTTCCGATTATATGAAAACTATAATTTATAAAATATTTTCTATACAACAATTCTGTATCCCAAATGTGTATCAACGAGTATGTATGGCTGAACGTGTATAAGATTTTCTTTATAAATTTTAAAACAATTCTCATGACAAAGTTTGGGAGGATAATGCCAGCATCTTTATATGGATGCATGCATTTGTGAGTGTGTGTGCGATTGTGTGTGACTGTGTCTTCTAGATAGATGCAGTTTGAAACAATTAGGAAATTTTTTATTGAACAACTAAATCGGAGATCGGATATAGTTTTTATTATTTCAACAAATAAGAACTTTTCAATAGTAATCAATAAAGGATGAAAAAAAAAAAATATTAAACCAGAAAGAAATAAAAGGATGCTGATGCTGCTGGTGTGTACGAGCATTTTCAAAAAACATCTAAAATTTTGTGACATTTAACAATTTAAGCAGGAATTATTAGTGTGTTCTCTCTTTAATGTACAATTTATACAAATTTTAATAGATAGTTATTTCTAATCTTCATTAAAATTGATTCCAAAAGTCAATTAAAAACTTGTTTTTCAATATAATTTGCAGCATGACTTTGACCAAAAAAAAAAAAAAACAAAAATCTGAAAAAATATGCAACGAAAATATTCTATTATTTTAAAAGTTGCAACTATTTTTTATGTGATTTGTTTGCATTTTTCTGCTTTTTTTCTGTTTTTTTTTTTTGTTGCAATTGTCATTTTACGACTACAATTGCAAGAGCCATAGAGAAGATAAATTACTTTTAAATTGAATGCCCACAGCTGAACAGAAATGACTTTTTCTTGTTGAAAACTTTTTTCGTTGTTAATTTCACAGATAAAACAAATTGATTGATATATTTTTCGTTGTTTTGCTGTTGCTGTTGCTCTTTGCCTTCATTTTCAAATTTAAAAGATGAAAAGTTGCCAAAAGGTTGGTGCCTTTAATTGAAAATTTATTAAGTAGGTGGTACATACAACAAAAACTACTTAAACGACATTAAAAAAACTATAAACAAATTGCAAGTGAATCTAACCCGGGGCAACTAATAAAAGTACAAAGTGCGATAAAAAGAGTAATGAAAAATGTTTTGCAAACATAAATTAAGCAAAACATGCTTCAGGCAAAATACAGCAGAAGTTAGAAAAAGCTTGTGAACGAGAAAAAGCAGTTGGTGGTGGTGGTGGGGTATCATAAATTTTCTCAAATTAATTTTATATTAATTGAAATTTTTATTTTACGAATTTTTATTTGCAATATTGAAAATTAATAGATTTAAATTATGAAATCTTTTTTATTTCTTTTTTTATAAAAATATTTCTTTGTATATTTACAGCATTATTAGTTTTAATAAATGTGTGTGTGTGTGAAAATAAAAACGTTTTTTCTTAAATATCGCTATGTGTATTGAAAGAAAATTATTGGATGAAATTTATTTTTTTTTAAATTTCTTTGTATTTTTACAGCATTGCTAGTTTCAATAAATGTGTGCGAAAGTCAAAAGATGCAGTTCATGTTGTTTTTTTAAATGGCATGCGAAATTTTTTTTTAAATTATTGCATGCTAGATTTTTTGTATGTATATATTACGGAAATTATACCAAACTTTTTACTTTTTCTACAAATATGTCCGCTGTATCCAAACCCTTCCTGACTATTTTAAGCTAAGTCATATTTTTCAAGTTTTACAAAGAAACTCACAAAAGCAATTCAGAAAAACTGTAAACGCAGTTTAATAGGCTCATTGATTATCTTCATTTTTCATATGGTTTAATTCCCTGAGGTCAAAGGATTTGGGCACAGTGGAGATATTTGAAGAAAATTAAAACAATTTTCATGGTTTTCGTACAATAACATGGAAAAAATATCGCATGCGATATTTAAAAGGAACGTATATAAATCGACGTATTTATTTTCACACACATTTTTTAATATTAAAAGATTTCTATATTAAAGGAGAGTTTTCTTTATTAAGTTTCTTTTAATGGCTGGTGCAGTGCATCATGAGCAAACAAACAATATGTTAAAATTTCTTTTTGGCAACCGAAAGGAAAGGAGCGATATTTCATTGGTTTGTTTTGATGGCGGCAGAAGGGTTTTGTTTACTTATCTGCTCTCCACCTTTTTACACTACAAATTGTTTTCTAATAAATATTTGACAAATTACTTTCTCAAGTCCCAAAACATTCATTGATAGTCATAATAGTCATACAATCTGTTCAAATGATAAAACGTTACCAAAGGACACACAGACACACAATACTCGGTGGTTTGTTTGTATTTCCCAAGAAATTTTGTTTAAACAAAGTTTTTTCTTATTCGTTTCACTTTTTTTCTTTAGTTGTAAATTTATTAAATCTGTTTGCTGAAATGGAATTTGAAAGAAAATCGAAAACTTTGAAACAAACTAAAACTATGGCATTGCAAAAACAACAAGAAACATGATTATGATTTAAATTCTTTGAGTTTCTATTTCTTTGATTGTGAATAAATAAAGTTTCAATAGTTCAACGTTATAGCAGAGCACAGTAGGGCCAGGCGCTCTAAAGTTTTAATACAAATAAAAAAATAATGCAATGTCTATTAAGATAAATTAAATGAACAATTCGTAGAAGCAATGAAATTCTGTTCCAAAACTTCCAAATCCTTTTGCTTAACTTTTAATGCTTAGTGTTGTTTTCTTCATAAAAATTATGAAACAAAATTCATGTACAATAATAATAATTACGAAAAGAAAAAAACACCTCTGCTTTACTTGCAAACTATTATTTGCAATTAATTACGAATATTGTTTTATTTAAAAAAAAAAATCCAAATTGTCGATTGTGTCTAATTGGGTTTAAATGGGCCCTTGTGCAAATGAAATTGAACATAGAAAAAGAAACTTTGGCACATCCTTCATGTTTACATCCATAACTACATACTTGTACCCTACAACCATTTTATGAAAAAATTTATCATATTCGAGTCATTTATGACTCCTCTGCGCGATTAAAAGAAGCATATCGTTACCTTAATATAAGAAGGCCCCAACTCATTATTTTTGGAAATTCGTTTTTTGATTGATTCTTGTAGAATGGTTGCTAATACACATTCTATTAAAATTTCAAACAAATTAGATAAAAAATAAAGACGTTATAAGCAGAACACAAAAAGCCCTATAGCTATATTATTTCAGCTCTTTTTAAGTTTTTTCCTTCTCCTGTAAAAAGTGTTTTTGATGAGTTGGGGCCTTCTTATATTAAGGTAACGATATATGAGCTCATTTTCTGATCATAAATGTTTGTTTCCTCGGGAGAAAATGTCATTTTTTAGTCGTATTTCTGATTGTTTGCGAGTCTTTCTCGAGTCATTTTTAGTCGTATTTCTAATTATTTTCGAGTCTTTTTCGACTCATTTTTCAGTCCTATTTCTAATCGTTTGCGAATCATTTATGAGTCGTTTTTAGTCGTATTTCTGATCGTTTGCGAGTCTTTTTTGACTCTTTTCTTCAGTCATATTTGTAATCGATTACGAAAACAAATATTTTTCGATATAAATTATTAATTACTTCCGTTTATTAAAATTATATAAATTATATAATAAATAATAATATAAATATGTTTAGTAAAAAAAAAATAACAGTAAAAAAAGGAATTGAATTTGTTGCTGCTGACTAGATGTTGTCGTGACAGCTGATGACAAACTACTTGATGATGATGCCGGTGATACAGTACATGGCTGAGCACTTGCATTAGATAAGCTTTGGTAAATGGGCACGGCCGCAAAGGACAAAGTGCCTGCTAATGCATATGGCAACGGCATATTATGTGTTGGCAGCACGGGCGATAAGAAAGTTGCAGTACCATAAGGCCATAAAGCATGTAATTCTGGATTCATTATATTGCTCATGCGTAAACGTTCCATTTGCTGTTGTTGTAGTAAACTAATTGGTGCAATTGAATTGATCGAGTCGACTAAAATTAGGTTATTAATGTTTTGGCAGTTTGAATTATTTAAAGGAGATAATTGCTGAACAGTTGGGCTGCGTATATAACCACTTAAATTATTTACAGAATTAGTATGTTCTGTACTTGGACCGTTTCCTAATATTTTTCGTGCTTGTTTTTTCTGGTGAGATTGCTGATCATCCATGGTTTGCATTGCTTTATAAGAAATACGTTAATATTTTATAGGAAAAGGATATTATTTGTTGTGCTGGTTTGTTGTCTAACTTTTGTCTAACGAGTCACGTAGACATAAAACTATATATTTATTTTTTAACTCCAAGGTAGAATTGTTTAAAGTACAAACATTTGTAAAGCTACGTTCACATTTATCAAATATTTGTCGAAAAAAACGTAACCAACAAAAAACCATATAATTTATTTCTTTTAATTTCAATATTTTTTTAATTATGGGTTCGCATTTTTTAAAAACTATACAAAATAAATTTTTTTGAAGAATAATTAATTTTATTTTGCAATATAAAAACAAAGTAAAATGACACTATTTATAAGCAAAACTAGTGGTTACGTTTTTTTGGACAAATATTTAATAAATGTGAACGTAGCTTAACAATTATTCATAAATAACTTCAAAACAGTCATATATCAAACATCTGTATGATCCATTTTCGATTGCTGTATGTTTTGTTATTGTATTTTCAATAAATTACTTTTTAAGCATAAGCACGAATCATTTTCGAGTCTTTTTTCAAGCGCGCAAGTGATTAAACAGTTTTTAATCGTCAAAAGTACTCGAGGAAGACTCAGTTAGGTGATTTTTGATAAAACAATCTTCCAAATGCTAGTAGGGCATGCATACATATGCGTATAAATGTACGTTTGTATGTATGTTTACTCGATTGTATAAACATACACTTCTACGATAGAGTCGTATTAATTTCGAAAACTTAAAAAAGCCAATTTAATCATTTGAGTCTTTAAAGAGCAAAAGATTTCATTATTTAAATTCAAATGCAAAAGATTCTATGACAACAGCTGTTGATTAATTTTTATAATTAAATTTTAGCATTCCAAAGACATACGTACACTTGTAGCCATACAATTAGTACATTAAAGTAACAAGTGTTATTTTTATTAATTTTTATATAAAAATCACATGCTCTTCTGTTCGCTGTATTTGCAATTTATTGCTTTAAAATAGTTTTAGAATATATTTTTTCCTACTTTAAATAAATTATTAGAACATTTGCAGTTTACCCTTCACTGTAAATATGTACTTGCCGCATAACAGCAATTGTACGAGTATGTGTGCATGTCACTACATGCCTTTGTATTGTATTTATAATGTGACGAATTTTTCTAATGCTTTAGAATCCTTTAGGAATTCATGACAAAAAACAAAAATTACACAATATGTGAGTTTGGTTGGATTAACATTTCGCTTTCGAAAGCAAAAAAAAAAAAACAAAATTTAAAGCAGATAAAAAGAACAGCAAAATAAATTTTAATTTTATACAAATAGGACTCAAAACGTGATTAAATATGCATCCGTTTTTAAAGTTTACTGCACAATTTAGAGAAGAGTAATTTAAAATTTAAACCACTGTCAACATTAAAGAGAAACGAAGAGCTTAATGCAGTAACCCATACCCTCAACTAAAAATATATATCGTAGAATAAATCGACTTTTAAGTTTTAGCTTTAAATAGGCGACACTAGTATGTGTGTATTTGCAAAGTATCTATGTACTAGAATTTATTCAAAAGCTGTCTAGTATGCAAAGCTGTAGCAACCAGCAATAGTATGAACCAGTGATGGAATTTGAGTTTTTTTGTTTTGGGCCAAATTGACAATTTGAAAGGGCCAAAATAGCTTCGAGAGGGCCAATATATTTGATAACACGCATTATATTTAAATAAAAACAATAGTACAGTTTGTGTTTTATTTTATTTAGAACAAAAATTAACGACGAAAATTCACATTGTTTAAAAGTGTTTTTTTAATGTTATATTTAAAGCAATTACATATTTTAATATGTAGTTTAAAAAAATATTGTAGTTAAAAAACATATTTTCTATGTAATTCTAATTTTATTGTATATAATCCCCAAGATTTTAGTTCAAAGTTCCTCAATGGTGATATTACTGTTTGTAACATTTTTCTTTGTTATAAGTTTTAAAATATCTTTATCATAACAATTACCAGAATTATATTTAATTAAATCTTTCGATTGCATTAAAGATGACACGGTATTTACATGAAGACGATTCCTTATATTGGTTTTAATCATATTTTGGGTAGAAAAAATTCTTTTTACACATGCTGAGGAGTGTAGAATGTCAAGCATGGTCTAATAATCAGGTCTGTGCAAGAAGGAATATGGTTTTTTGTAGGGTTGTGTTTTGACCGTTAAATAATCTGCAAAAATATGGTAAGTTAATTCGGTCTTGTCAAAAGTTGTTTACATTTTTGGCCGCCATCATGAATATTTTTGTTTACGTTATGCTTTTTGTTTTTGCATAACCAATAAATACATACAAAACAACTTTTGTTTTGTTTTGTATACAGCTTTGTTTTGACAATTTTGAATGAATTTTACACAAACAAAATGCATGTCGTTTTTTGTTGTTGCGTTGATACGCGCACCTTATTATTCCACCATGAATGTCAAAAAAGAAATAGTGTATTTTAACATCCGACAATGATGAAAAAGCTAAAAACAAGTTAACAGCTGTGCTTACAAGTTCACCTGAATGGATTCGCCTTGGGTACTAGCACAACACAGGTTTGCAAATAAAAGTAAGGAGTTTTTTTCTTGACAAACTAAACAATGTTGTATATAAAAGTATGGTTCGAAACAGGGAGAAAATTACATTGAAAATGTACTGAACGCTTTCAGTACATTTCAAACCGTTCGAACGATTTAAATCAGTTAGTTGAATTTTGAGCTGAAAGGGCCAAAATAGATTAGAAAGTACCACAGGGCATTCAAACACTCAAAAGTGCCACAAATGGCACAATTGTGCCACATTTTCCATCACTGGTATGAACATATAAAGTTTCACAACGTTTATCTCACATGGTTAATGCAGTAATCTCTATAAATGTAGAACAAACAAAAAATATCGAAAAAATGTTAAATTTTGTTGGTAAATACTTAAAGTGAACAATCCAATTTGTTTCACACGAAATAAAATATTCAGTTAAATTATTTAAAAATACCGATCTTTAAAAGTACTTTTAAGCGTTTCTTGGCAATACGATTATCAATTCAATAGATTTTTGTGTTGTAATTTTTCAAATAAAAAGTAATATTTATCATTAAAATAAACTATGACACCTTATTCATAAACGATTATTTAACTTACGGCTAGTTTAATGTACGATTTTTTTTACAACAAAACCGGTTTTGAAATATATTTTAAATATAGCCATCATTAGTGCATACGGAGGATAAAGACTAAATTGAATATTAATACCGAATTAAAAGTTTTTATTTAATAAAAAATTGCATGTGTTATATTTTAAAATTTAAAGCTCTCCGGGGCTATAAAAAACACACTATATTTATTGTTATTATTCACAGAAAAAAAAAATTCAGCTTCAAATTCAATTTCAAATAATAATAAATAAAAAATTCCTCAGCTAGCATCCAGTAGAAATAAGTCGCGTATTCTATTTGTATTTGTAATTGTTTGTAAATAGAGTATGTAATGACCAGGGCAAGTTTTTTAAGCTTTTTGGTGGAAAAGCTTGATTTCGCTTATTTTGTACCTTTTTTGCAAAATTGCTTTATTTGATATACTCTGCTTGAATTTGCTTATAATGCACTTTAGCAGCCCTTGAAAATAATTTTTGAATATTTCTGTTACAAATAAAAAGCAAAAGTTTGTCCTTTTTTCACACATGCAATTTTCTATTCTTTAACTCTTGACATTGCAAACTAGATTGGCTTAAAGGTGTTATTTATTAATATGACAACTACACAGAAATTTGCAATTTGTTAAATGCACTTTCCGACGATGATGTGGAATCAATATATAAAGCAAAAGCTCTATTTTAAAATGCATCTTTAAAATCTGATCTCCCGTACATAAAAGATAATTTCGAGTGTATTTGCCGAAGTATAATCAAACTAGAAAGTAGAGGACTTTATTTAAAAGAAAATTTGTCTATTATAGAAAAAGTGGAAGAAAAATAATATATTTTTTAACAAAAGCGAAGCTGATGAATACATTGATTCGCTATCTCCAAGCAAATTATTATTGTTTAAGTTCGCTCCTACTACATCCAATGATGTTGAATGAATGTTTTTTAATTTATTCTACAGTTTTATGCGATAATCGATCTTTTCTTTTTGAAAATCTGAAAAAACATATGATTGTGCTTTGCATTAAAAAAATTATTTAATAAAATAAATGAAAAGTGGTTACATTGTTAAATTTTTGGAAGCATATTTGAGCTTTTTTTTTTTGCTCATTCTTGGGCTTATTTTGCGTTTATTTTGTGCTTTTTTGCTTGCTTTTTCTCTTTAATTTTGTGCATATTTAAACTTGCCCTGGTAATGACGTTCAACGAAGCTACCTAACAACTAGTGAAAAAGCATTTGCACATGAATACTGACGAGGTATACTGCCTGTTTTTAGAAAATGAAAACAAAATCGTGAGTGAGAAATTATATTGAAAACAACAATAAAATACGAAAATTTGTTTTTGTTTTCAATATAAATTCTCACTCACAATTTTGTTTTCATTTTCTAAAAACAGGCAAATAGTGGCTTTTACCGAAAAACTACGTTTGTTTCTATTCAGCTAGTGCTGTTGAAAAATCAACAAAAGGGATGTAAAAATATTAAATTTTTCCTTTGTTGCTCGAAATATGTTAACAATGTCTACCTAATATTTCTCTGATTATAAACATTTACGAATTTTAGCCTGTTCAAATATTAACAAATATTAAAAATAAACAGTTCCTAGTAATTAAAAAAATTACAATTAATATACTTATTCAAATAATAATATTATTAAATTTGTAAATTGGTAGTATTTGTTAAATTTTTGTATCAAAAGTAATTGAAATAATTCATGATTAAAAGTTTAATTGTTGTAATTTTCAGTTTTCTATTAAACTTTTAGTCGTAATAATTAAAAAATGATATTTTTTGTTAGCTACGTATTTGAATTAATTGATTAAAAATATACAAATTTTAAAGTATGTACAGTAATTTAATAAAATATAAATAAGAGTTTAAAATGCGTGATTAAAAAAATGCTGCAATCTAAAACGAAAACGTTTGTGCGATTTCACTGTAACATCTAATTTAGTCAATAAGCCCTGACATAAATTGCTCTGATTATTAGTTGTGATCAATCTTGAATGTTGGCTTTTGGGTTATTCACTCTAGCTTCGTTAGGATCACTTTAAAGTATATTAAAGTATAAAATCGTTACGTATTTCCCGTTTTTAAAAGCTTATTTTACAACATTGTCTTGGCATTTCTCGACAATTCAAATGCCACATATTTTATAATATGCAGACTGAAAGTTACAGAAAAAAAATACTAATTTTCACAATTTTATCTACCATGAAAATGAGACGAGTATGTTTACAATTAGTTAATTACAAAAAAAAAAATATATTTATATTTAATTAGTTGTCTTTGTTCCGTGTGCCATTCTATTCAAGATATAAAACATAAAACTGCTTGTTTTTATTAACTGAGAATTTAAGTACCCGCACGTACAAAATATCATCCCTTTAAAAATAAAAAAGGGACCTCGTTTACTATCGCATTCATACAGTTTTAAAGTTTATTTGCGTTACTTAATTTAAACACTAGATAAAAATCGATATAAAAATCTCAAGAACACTTTTAAAATGCTACAAATTTTTACTTTTTATTTTTGTATTTAATTCTTGTTGTAATTTACACAATTTAATTCTGTTCAAAACATTCATGTGTGTTTGTTTGTATATATTTATTAATTTAACTATTACATGAGTGTGTGGTTTATGCGTCAACTAACACAGTTGCTAATTAATGTTAATAATAAAAAACAAGAGTCTGAACATGCACACACTCACATACACACCAACAAAGCAAGTGCATCATAATTTTTTTTTCTATTTTTATTTTCTTGCACAAACTAATGTAATACAAAACAAATAAAAAGACAGAGAGGGGGGGGCAAAAAAGGAGCGAAAATAATGCAATATAGGATAATTTACAACGTAAACATACATTTGTCAAATAAATACATTACGAACTTGTCAACTAACCAGCCAACCAGGGAACAAACCTGCCAACTAAATGCGCCACTTTGATAGTCCGTACAAAGTATTACATTATATGTCAGACATGGAAAATGAGGAAAGTGAGAGTGGACATTTATGCAAATAATATTATGAAATCATGTATTTATTAATTTCTTTTACGAGTTACGCCATTTTTTATTTTCTAATTAATAGATAAGATCAGTTTTTGTGATAGACATTATTCAACCTCTTGTAACAAAACTCCAACCAAATTAAAAATATTTATTAACAGAAGAGAACGAAAGAAACATTGTGGTTTACTTTGAGTTCAGTATTTTCAAATCTGATCGTTTGACGGTTTTTAGTTTTCACATTCGATTATTGGGAGTTGTAGACACAAAATATGCTGATTTTCTTAGTTTGCAGTTGATGTTCGTTCATTCCAATTTTAATGAGGGGCTGGGCTCTTTTCAGAAATAATCTTATTACCTCGAATGAGAAAAAGCTGTGTTTGATCTGCATTTCGTAAATCTTAAGTTCCCAGTACTTTACAATAGTACTGAATTTTCCATCAGTGTTGTTTGTGCTTAATGCCAGCCAAAAAAGCCGCTGGAGTGTTTGTCTGAATACATGTGTGCGTGTGACCAACTTGTATTCGCAACCTGTTTAAAATGAAATATTTACAAACTTGTGAAAAAATTCAGGCGCATTTAAAGCCAAAATACACACACACGCTCAGAAACAAGCTCTGTTACTTCTTCATGAAAGGAGGAAAAAGGATTAAAACGGGTTTTCAGCAAATTCCTTAACTTGGACAGTGATTATATCAGTTCCTAGTCATTCTTTAATATTTTCCATAATTTTAAGTTTGGTGTGGTTGCTAAAATTGGCTGTTAGACTTAGAAATATATATGAACTTCTTGAACAGATGCTATTAAAATGCACTTACAAGGGGATACCTGTAAGAATATACAGATAACCAAATAAGAGAACCCAGAAAGCATTAATAATATAAAGTGCATTCTCTAGAATAGACACAAACCTTCGATCAAGGGTTTGTGTCGAAGCTAAAAAGTTTGATACCTCTTTTCAACTGAAATTTGTTGGATACCAAAAATTGCTAAAGAAATCGTATCGCAATTGTAAATTAAATGGCTTTCAAATAAAATATGACTCCAACACTGATGATAATTTTGCATTCAAGAAATTCGCAACATTTCTATTAGAAAGCAAAACGAATAATATTGAGAAATCATTTGGTCAGTATGTAGATTAAATAATCCTGATGGGCTATATTTCGAATCCTTTATACTTATGCTTACATAAACTATCATAATAAACTGTGTAAAAATTTTACACTCGTAATATTTTAAATAGTTACTTGCTTGCATACAAATGTACTTAAAACTTATTTATAAATGTGTACATACATACGTACCTACAGATGTATTATTACAACCTTTACATGTGCATACATGGTGTATGGACATGTATTTATTTTAACAGCAGAAACAACAACAACGTTTTATTCTGTGTTAAAACTACATAATTAAATCTACCAACACATTTATAGACACATGTATACATCATGTTGCCTGCAACTTATGCATTTTATTCCTCCTATTTTTAATTGTGTATGTTTTTTCTTTCATATTAACCCTGCCGTCAAATGTGTAGCTAGCTACAAGAAAAGCTAACTTTTAAATTGATTTTTCTAGACTAACTTAAAGCTAACTACAATACAATGCAGAATGTAACCAAAATCAAGTAGTAGGTTGAGTATATGTATATATATGTATATTATACTCTCATTTATAATTGAATATGGTGAGCGCCAACAAATTTACTCATTTAGGAACTCTTAAAATTATTTCAAGTATTTCATAACTTCTTGCTGTCAATATTTAAATGGTACCTTAGCTGAGTGGTAAGCGCGTTGACTGTTAAACCGATGACATGTGGTTCAAGTCCCAGCACAGCATCGGTTGGAAAATTAAATTCGAAAACAAATTTATTATTGCAATGTTAATATAAAACAACTGAATATAGAATTGAGAAAATAAAATATATATGAAAAATATTTTTTTTTTATATATGTATACTAACTAACTACCGGTTGACTTATTCCAACTAACTTAAAGTTAGCTACAAGTAGTGCAGAGTCGGGCAATTGACTACTTCCTAGGACATCGCAATGTTAAAATAGTTAGTTAATTACATATAAAGTAATCCAAGTGTCAGTCGCCACTAGTTGCGAAATAGTTAGCTTAAAGTTAGTTTAAAGTTAACTTAGTTTCCGACAGGGAATTTATTAAGTTTTGTGCGTGTTCATCATCAAGCGTAACTAGTACAACTTAACTGATATCCAACAAGTTTGTTTGAACAGTGTGAGGTAAATAATTAAGTCTGCTAATTGAATAAAATTACAGCAATAAATTAATTTAAAGTAGTGGCTGAAATAAGCAATTCAATTTTCATTTAAGAAATGTAAAGACTACCAAAATTATATAAAAAACTTCAAAGAAATCCCAAATGTAAACTTTCAAAACGTTGACTCTTCTTATACGAGTATGTATTATATTTGGCGATCTTCACGAGAATCAGTCTTTAGAACTGTATATGAAATTTTTGCTATGCTAGTGTTATTTAGTATTTTTGGAAACAACGTTATTCTGTTCCGCCGTGTCGGTTAAACGTCAATGGTAACTTTTCCTAGTGCCTGAAAATTGTAGTCATGTGCAATAACAGCAAACAATTTTTCGTTGCTCTTGGGCTAAAGTTGTTCTGAACTTGTAAGTTTCTGTAATTAAACGCTGTTGGTGTTCACTATTTTTATAAAAAAACTATATTGTTGAGTACAACCATTAGTTTGTTTATCACAACCAAACTAAACCTTGCAATTTTTTAAATCAACCGCAATTTCTCTATCACAAGCATATCTAGACTGTATGGTCGACTGACTGTTTTTTCTAAAACATTAATATTAGACTAAATTTTTTTCAGTTTTGAAAAATTCAAATAAAGTCCCCTTAACAAACACCGGTAGAAAAAGTTAACTTTCGATGTTCAGTACTGTAATATTTATAATTTTTTTTTTCTTTTGAAAATATTTTAAATGCAAATAATTGCTTGTATTTAAACATCATCGTGATTATTATATATGTGTTGAAATATTTTACAGTTTGGGTTTCACGTACACCGCCCATAGACGAAATGGTCGTAATGCGAAGTAAATTTTTAAAATTTGAGGACAAGCAACCTTGAAGGATATAAAGGGTATAATAACTTGAAATATTTGTATCCTATGAAAATTGTAGAGTCGTTAAATATCAATCAGTATCACTACCGGAAATCGATTTAAGTCGATTTAAGATAGAAAGAGCAAAACAAAGGATCTTCGAATGTTAGCTTTCATTTTTGCATTCACTTCTGAGGAAGTTGACATCTAAAATAAAAGAAGGACCAACGCATACTACCTCCGGGTAAATTTTATGAGAAAATTTATCAACTTGCATATATGGCTGTGTTCAAGAAAAATATTTCATGCTCATTTACACTTTTCATCAATCGTGACATTAAATTGAATACCAAAAAAAAAAAAAAGAGAAAAAGAGAAAATATTTTATATTTTTATATTATTATTATTACGAATAAACGTAATCATTATTCGAACTTATAATTGATGTACATATGAAAAGTAATATTATCAGGCTCAAGTTTAGTTTTATTGAAGAGTTGAACCTTGAAATCAATACTGATACGTTCTGCTAAAAACTGATTGGATATAAATAATAATATTTTTCAACATAAAAAAACTCTTGGTAATTTTGAATTTTCATTAATTCAATAAAACTGAACTTGAGCCTGATAATATTACTTTTCAGAAAATATTTTAATAAAAATAAACACTCATATTTTGTATTCGATATTCAATTGGGAACAAAAACATTAAACTGCAGCTGCCGATAAAATTTCAAGTATTTTATTTATTTTGGTTAATTTTTTTTTTTTTTTTTTTAACCAACGAATGGAAATTCATTTAAATGGCGCTATTGAATGAAAAAAAAATGTTCGATTGGATGGAATTAAACAAAATTTAAATATTTTGATTTAAGCAATTACTCGATACTAAAAACTTTATTGCTGAACACAAAATAAGTTGCAGTAATGATGCATTTGACATCTTTATTAAGCAGGTTGAAAAGCAACAACACATTTGAAATAATTAAAAAAATTTTCACTTTTGTTATGAATCACAAAAGAATTCTGCAAAAGAACTCAGAAAATGATTTTATAAGAAGAATAGTGCACAATGGGATTAGACATAATATATTTTGATAAGAAAATAGCCTTTTGGAAATGGATGACTTGCTAAGGAACTGGGCCTCGCAAATTTCGTCTCTGAAACTGATTTGTTTTCTGTCTCTTGAGAGAAAATAATTAGCGCTCACATTTGAAATATTTTTTCATGGTGTACTAAAGCATGCTTTAAGGTCAGTTATATTCACATACAAAATTATAATACTTTTTTTAGGCTTAAAAAATAATTTGTCTATTTGAAATCATGTACCATACTGTTAGACACTACGTCTAGTGTATATTTTATGTTAAATATTTGTCACTTGAAGGAGCAACATTAGCGCTGTCATGTAGATCTCTCTTTTTTGAAGGTATACTATAAAGCAAGCTTTAAGTTTCCGCTCAGTATTCACGTACAAATTTATATCGTTTTTTGCAATTAAGAAAAAAAAATAAATTGTCTATGGAAATTTGTGACCATTGTGCCTGTGTTCCTGCTTCTTTTTTTATGCATATCTAATATTCGGCTTGTCTACAGTTCACACATATTATATATTTTGAAGCTCTCACATGATGTCAATAAATATAATCGATGTTGCAAACATAGTTTGCAATGCAATAACATATTTTTTTTTCTTATTTAAATATCATATTTTTTTAAATATTTTCTTTTTTTTTTCTTTTAGATTTATTTAGCCCAATAGTGGGTGCAATAAATAACTTTGTACATTTTTCAATATTAATTTTGTATCGTTAAATAATTCATTTGCATTGCATGCATTTTAAAATATTACCATTGCAATGAACTCTAATGGACTAATTGAACGAATTGCTTTCCTGTACATTTATTCTCTCTCAAATATTTGCGAATATATTTGGTTATATGGCTAGTTGTATGCATGTGTGTGTATGTGTATGTGTGTGTGTGTGTGATAGCAATCATTCAACAAATTTATACTAAAAAATTTATTATGCTGTAAAATAAATATTTTGTGAAAGCAAACTTAATTTTGTGCAAAATTGAATGGGATATTTATTTTTTTAATTGGGTTTGTTGAAGTATCTAATTACTAAACATCTATCGATATTTATTTATATTATTTTCTGCAATCACTTTGAAAGTTATGAATACATACGTATGTAGATTGTAATTAGACTGGTGTGGCTTTTGAAAAAATAAATCATATGTGAATTTTTTAATTTCAAAAATAAGCTGGATTATTAGTTCTTATAAAATATGTGTAATATATATATATATATATATATATATATATATGTATACATATACAGGTACACATGAATGAAGTTTTACTGACATTTTAAAATAATTTAATTGAAACAGCGTCAGTACATTTCTCATAGATTTGCTGAAAAATTTCGATATATATTTTATAACACAAGTATGCCTTGCTGAAGTTTTTTTTAAGTATTGACCAAATATTTTACTGCCCAGCTAAAAAAGTTTATATATCATTGGACCCTAAAATTGAGGATATAAATATAAGGAAAACACACTTAATTTAAAGACATTTTGCTGAAAAGTTGTGTTTTATTCTTAAAGAAACACACGCCAAATTAAAAAAAAAAATCTGTGCATTAGGTACTCAGCTATATTAATATTTAACTTGTATGGTGGTGGCCGTTCTCCTCGTCCTACCGCCACAAAATGTTGCTGGAAGTTGTGTTCTGTTCTTAAAGTAACATACGCCGAATTTTAAAATATTCCGTTCTTTAGTTGCACAGATATATAAATATTAATATTTTACTTTTAGGGGGTGCCCTTTCCCCCTCGAATTTAACCAAAAAGATAGCCTATTTTTCTTTTCTGGTCATCAGTAATATGGTTCCAAATTTCAAGACGATCGGTCTAACCGATTTCAGATTGCCAATATTATTTTGTTACTGTATTTGTGTGCTATTTTGTATAAATTTTTCGACCGATTTAATTGAAAATAATTTATGCGATAAAAATATTCTACTTTTATTGAAGTAAGTGATAATCCGCACAAAAACACAACCTATACGCAGGGCAATATTTTTCCAAGAATTCTTTCCCATATTAGAAAGGCAATTAAAATTTTGCCAAGCTCATAGGTTGCCTAGAAATGAGATGGAATTGTACCTATCCAGAACTTGGTCCTTATTTTGACCTCAGTACTTTTTACGGCCGAAATATTTTAGATAAGAACTTGGCCTTATTTTCACCTTTGTGTTTTTGTGCGGATCTCACTTCTTTTTTCTAAGTTGTTTTTGTATAAATATTTATATGTATTGGTTATCTGGGCCTACCTGTGTTCGAAATTTCAGCTCTCTAGCTATAATGGAAGTGCCCCATACAAAGAAGGGGAACCCTAGTCCCCCCAGGTGAAAAGTGCCCTTTAAAAAAATATGTTTGTTAATTTCTCATCAGGGCCTACCTGTGTACCAAAATTAAGCTTTCTAGTTCTACTGGAACTGCCACATACAAAGAAGGGGCACCGTAGTCCCTCCAGGTGGAAAGTGCCCGTTTTCAGATTTTCTGGTTAATTTCTCACCAAGACCTACCTGTGTACCGAGTTTCAGCTCTTTAGCTATACTGGAAGTGCCCAATAATATTGATGAGTCAGTGAGTGAGTCAGTGAATATGTACTAAAATATGGACTTTTCACACCTTAATATCTCGGGAAGCTTTTACGGTATGTTTCAAGTTTCATTATATTATGATCAAGAGGAGCAAAGTTATGAGGGCGGTAAAAACCACTCGAATGGTTTCGTGTAAATATACACACTGTGTGGCCGAACTTGGTCTAGCGCACTACTGTGCGCCTAGATTGTATAGCCACAGATCAAATTGCTTTGATTTTTTTGATATTTATAGAATTGTCGTACACAAAATATCCTCAGTCTAGATACTAAAAATATTTGCTTTGATAACTTTTCACCTCCTGTCAGTTTGAATTGTAATGAAATTTTTTTGTCTTGCGTCGCTACCCCTATCTTAGATCAATGTTTGTGGGTTTTGTCTTAGCTCAGCTTTTGAACATGATTTTTCATCTTTTGTTTCAATTAAAATTTTAATTGTTGGGTCTTCACAAAATCACTTTACAAAAAGCTAATGAAAAAAAAAACGCCACATGATATTTGATTTTTATTTCGAAAAATTATATTTTTGTAGTTTCTTTGTTTTTTCGGTTGTATATTTACAATAAAAAAATATTAATAATATAACACACTATACTCGCTCTACATAAAGTCGTCATAAACTCTACACAATTAATTAAAATATATGTACTTAACAAATACTTTGTAAATATTAAATTAATTTAAAATTATTGCTTAATAAAATGTTTGTGGCTTTAAATAAAGTACTCTTTTATTTTTAAATAATAATGGAGGGAATGTTGATGTATATTTTAATTATGTAAATAATTAATTGAATAACTAGGACACTAATAAAAGAGAATCTCGTTTTTTTACACTTAAAACAGAAAAATAACAAAATTCTTAACACAAAACTAAAGTGAAAAAAAAAAAATGATTTAAAACAAAACTTAACTTAAGAGTGATGTTTAAATTACAGCAAGAAATATAAAGAAGAAAATATTGCATTAAATTAATTAAAGATGTAATGAAATAATAATGATACTCGTTTTAAAGTAATAAAGAAAAATCCCTAATATAAGAGATCGCCAATATTTTGTTGTATAAAAAATATATGTACTAAAATCCTAATTGAACATTGATGCCTGTCGCTCGCTTACATTGAGGTCTCTAATGGTTGGCTATGGGATCGTCCATTGGCATCCATTACCGGTGTATTGTCTAAGTCAAGATCAGTCTCTAACAAAGCTTCCGAACGTGAACGCTGCTGATACGATGCTCTACGTTCTTCAGGACGTAGCGATGAAGGCATTTGTGAAGTGGCAGTGTCATCACTTTCGTACACGGTTTTAGGTCTTCTATTTGCCACCAGCGCTGTAGGCGTATCGTACTTGGGCGCATTGCCCAAAGCTGATACAGGCCTTGACAGCCTGTTGGCACCAACTGCTGTCATATAAGAATCCGGTCTTCTTATATCCGGCGGAGCGTTGGCGTTACCTGTACTTAATTGGCTACTATTATTATGACTACGTAATTCGGCTAAAGAACTAAAGTTCATATTATCGATTTTTTGTTCGTAAGTCAAACTATTGGCATGTGAATTATTGCTAAACGGTGTTTGAATCGTAGGGGGTGAGGGTGTCTTATGGGCAGGGGGCAAAAATGAGCTTGGCGGCCTGTCGGACAGAGAACTTGAGCGTTGTTCCGGTATATTTTTCTTGAGTTCCGATAAAAATGCTAAATTTTCCGTAGGATCGTGACGCAAGGGTAATGTACTGGCATTACCATAATAATCAGAACCAGTTTCTTCTACATCTGTCTGATGAATGATGGGCGTATCTTCAGCTATGCTGTTGCTTATGGAATTATTTCGTGTACCAGAGTAAGTGGAGTTGTCACGGAAGCCTTCATTTCGATAGGACAATTCAAAATCGTTGGGTTTGTGCTCAGACCAAGCAGCTACAGCTGCTCGACCTCGACTGGCACTGGCCTTAGAGGCTGAGCCTATTGTTGCTACTCTGGGTGTGCTTTGTGACGAACCCGATCTTACCGTATTGGTAACATATTCATTTTGTGATTTCTTGGGTGTCTGATATTCGGCTTTTTCACCATTACGGTGGTTTTCATAAGGCTCAAAACTTGCCTCAGAGCTTAAGACGCTCTTGTCTATCGACTCAAAGGAACCATTGCCCATCATTTTATAGTCTTGAGCCATGGTTTTAGTAAGAGTTCCCGTCGAAGTGGACATGTTCTAAGGAAATTAAATGAAATGAAATTAAAACAAAATATAAATAAAAATGAAAGAAAATTATCAAAAATAAAATCTTAAAAAAACATAAATAAAAATTTCATACAAAGTTTCTCCTTCTTAAAGATCCCTGGGGATCTATACTATTTAAACTGCGTAAACTTTGTCTGATGCTGTTGCGTCTTTGCAAGCGTTGAACATGACGATGTTTTGATTTGGCATACCAGCAAATGCCAACTAAAATCAGCAAAATAATGGCCAAAATGAAAGCGGAAATAATGCTGACGGCAAATATATCAGCACGCCAGGATAAGGGATCTATGACCACCTAGAACAAGCATAGAGAAAAAAATTAATAATTAATGTGACAATTTTTGTTTCTTAATCGAAAGTGATCGTAACATTCTTGGCGACAAATAATTGAACATTAGACAATTATTCAAATATCAAGGAAAAAGTTAAAGTTATTTAAATCCCCATACAGAAACAGCAGAAAATAATAGCGGTTTTAATTCTTTCCTTTCTGTGACATTAATTAGCCCAAAATTTTTGAAATGTTGTCTCCTGTCCAACTTTTTTTTTTGGCAAAAAATATTGTCAACTTTTGCTCCACTAGAATCACTTTGGATTAAATAAATAATAAAACAAAAATACCTTGGGATCAATTTCACATATGAAACCCATTTCCTTGCTGCACTCTTCTATAGTAACATCTGTAAAAGCAAAACTAGTACAGCGATCAATATGATTGAAGTCCTGTATCCAAACTTTTTCGGGATATCTGTGTGTGAGTTTAATATGTAGAGATCACTTTAGTATTGAAAACCTTAAGTTTAACATTACAAACTTACTTTAAATGTGTCATTTGTGTTTGCAAATACGACCACAATGTCCCACTGTCTGTCTTTATAAATGGCATTGATGAATTTTCCGATCTACAAAAATCTTTGGCTTCGTGGAATGCCATTGGCACACCCACATACATGAAACAAGTATCTTGAACTTGAGCCCAGCCGGGCGGGCATTTTCCATCCAGTATTGTTTGATTATTCATTTGGAAGGGTACAGCTTGCACCTCCAGCAGCAGGGGATCGTCTAGAAGTATTTTTTTTATATATAAAATTAATTACAAAATTCGTTAATTTTTTATTGAAAAATAAATGTTACCGGATTTATCTCTGATTCTGGACTGCACCGATATGCTGTTGTTGTAGCTCCAATAATTGTGGCGAGCATCTATTTTAGAGCGCCATAACTCAATGGTGCTGTCAAATTAAGTGAAATAAAATTAGTGATTGAGTAAATAGTGAATTCGAAAATCCTAGACAGAAACCATCAGGTTTAACTGAACTCAATTAAACATTTTGAATTTCTTCTTATTTTAATTAAAACTTTAAAATTACCACATTTTTAAACAATAATTTCCATTCAAATGTGTCTGTTAACAGAGTTCTGTTATATTTGACGGTTTGTGTCTATAGTTTGAAATTTCATTTATTAATTTATTTTTTAAAGTAAAGTTTAAAAATTTTTTAAGTTTTACCTGTTTCGATAGTCAATACTCGAACTAGAATCAAGATCATGCAGAGAAGAAATTGTTTAGAGGGAAAAGATAAATAAAATAGTACAATACAAAATTAGTTAGATTTATATAGAAGAATTAACGAGCAAGATGACTGTGACAATTATAATTTAAATGTGAAAAATTTAGTTAGATCCAGCAATCAGCTGACGAGCAACTTGAGTCTTGTCATGCAAAAAATATAATTGAATCAAACGCCTATTGGTATAAAAATCTTTATCACTTTAAAATCGAAATACAAATTTTAAGCTACGACTCTATTGCACCAAAGGCTCGATGTCTAAAACGTCTGTAATCTAAGAATTTTGGTATCGTTTTTAACTAATAAGTGATACAACTTCATTTTAAAGCAAAAGTAAGAGGGGGGAAATAATAACAGCACAAAGAAAAAATTTAACTAAAATTCGAAATGGATGCAATGACTTTCATAACCTAAAAATAAAAATAATATAATTACATGGTACTGTTGACTGTTATAATTTCATAATCATTATCGGGATTTTCGAAAATATTATCCACATACTGCTGACCAGCTGTACCAGCAACAATGGTCGCTCTACCCATCCAGTTAGTGGCCACATTTCTAAAACACGAAACAAAAATTAAAATTTTTAAATATTATCTATAGTTTTCATTTGCCAAAAAACAATTCATCATACCTATAGAATCCATTATGCGATGTACTCTGGTAAATGGGTAAACGGACCTTTTCAAAACCGGAAACTTCCACTATGCGACCGCCCATATTGCTGTGCACATAATTGTAACTAAAATTGGACACGACCTGTCTTAAACGTATGACATCCTCAAATCCAGCTTGATTTTGTGCAAAATAATTGCGATACAATTCCACTTCTTGATACGGTGAAGACTGTCTGCCTTCCACAAATAAAGCGGGACGATTTAGATTTTTCAAGAAAAGATTATGATGGATAAAAGCTCGCAAAGAAGTTGCAGAACCACGAGAATCAGCACGCAGTTTAAGGCCTCCTTGATTGCCCAACATTAAGTTGTTCTGTAAAATAAATTTAAAACAAAATTTCATCTAAAACTTTTTAAAATAAAATAACTGACTCACCATAAAATAGAAAGAATTCATATTTTGTACATCCAGATTAATTGCGGAGGGACAAGTGGAAAAATTACCATACAATTGCTGGCAATTGTTTTCGATACGATTAAAGGTTAAGGTTAAAGTGGGCGTTATTTCTCCAGCCGAAGAATAAGTAACAGCACCTTTGGTGGCACCCGTTATATGAGTATAAGTTATATTGTGTAAAGCATCGCGATCTGCGAAGAATTCATTAAAATAATTAGAAAAATTAGAAAATTTCCAAAAAGAAACTTTCAACATACATTGTCCGATTGTCGATATCGGCACTGTCACCACTTCAGCTATGAAACCATGATACTCAGGAGCACCGCTGGCCATCAAATGCACACTTAATGTGGGACCTTGCGTTTTAAAGAACGACTTTTGATTGTGTGTATCAGACTCTATTTGATCCATAAATATCGAACTAACATTATAGACATCACCATCGTATAAACGTATGGAATCCATGCGGCCATACAATTTCGAATGATTAAAAAGATTAGATTGCAACAAACGAAAGCCAATCGGCTTAGCTCTGTAGGCTGCAGTAAACATTTTAACACAATTCACTGGATTATTATCGTATTTGTAATACAAAAGGACACGTTCTTCAATAACAATAGATTTTTGAGGATCACAAATATCAATCATGGAGAATAGTTTATACGGAATATCTAAATTTTTTAGTGGCGTAAAACTGGACTCTTCACTTTCTCGACCTTCACCGGTTAGAGAAACAATGCTGATGGCTGTACCCAACGCCTGAGAGATATTCAGCAGATTTAAATTAATGGGACCACTGGGTGCCACAAAATTCACCCCATGATTTGCGGAATTCTTAATGGTAACCGCTTTTAGTGAAAGTGTCTTGTAAATTGCCTGTATTGCTGCCGACTTTTGATTGTGCAATATCCCAGCGTTTTCCAGTATAACAAATTCCAATTTGCTATTCTTATACTTTTGCATAGTGTGGGTTAGAGTGTCATGATAACGATGCTCGTATTGATTTTCCTCAAATCGCGAATTACTAAAACGTATGCCACCCCAGTAGACTTCATCTTCGGGAGTACCAGTACAACTCACAAATACAAATACATCATCCCAACGACATTCATGTCTATGTCCGTAGAGTTGACCATTTAAACGTTCCTCACAATCCGACAAATGTACTTCATCACCGCGACATTCTAGGGGCTGCACCCAAGTCCAGATACGTGTCAAAGAGTTGGTATGAAATTCTATTCTACGATCGTGAGCATAATAAACATTTAAGGGGTCATAACCCAGTTCTCGACATACCACTTGGGCATTGCGTTCGGTAAAACGACTGTCGCATATGGGCACCCATTGCAATGTGGTGTGATTGAAATACTCTAAGAATCCTTGATTCAAATCGAACATGTCACTTACCGTAGATGTGCTGCAATTTTGCGAGTTTGTGCACAAACGTATGGCATCTTGGATTTGCAATTGTGACATGTCTTCCAAAGCTCTCTTATTCAATAGAGAATATGATTCATGTGTAGCATTTTTAAAAGGTTTCATTGTTATGGGCGATTCGGGATATCCTACGGCCGTTAGCGAACCCAACACCAACATTCCTATATTCGGTTCAAATTCCATTTTCACACCATGTTGTATGGTTAACTGAGCTCCCGGCATTACTGTTATATCATTGGTTATTATATAGGGCTCCTCACGTTTGCGGATATACAGATCTGTATAAATACGACCACCCTTCCAACTATTTATGTCTATGGCACCACGGTTTTCCTTCGCCAACGAAATACTGGCATCAAACGAATCCTCTATTAGATAAGGTTGGAATATAACATCAGCATGATCATTCCAATTATCAAAATCGAAAATTTTCGATTCAATGTATTGAATATCACTAGAACCCCACCAGTTTTCGCGGGCAAAGAAAAAGTTATCCAGCCTGGCCGATCTTAAGCCGGCCAACAAATTATATTTCAGCATGTTTTCTGCTATTAAATTGCGATAAAGTTTCACATTTTGTATCCCATCAATACGTATCACTGCTGTGGGCATAACGTTTTGTGCAGCCAATTTGCTGGCATGTCGCAGAGCTGGGAAATGTCTTAAGACCTGCACATTACTATTTCTCTTAATAGTGTTGTACTCTACAATGGCCTTGACCTCACCCAATTTTTCACTTAAACTATCGGCCTTAAATTCCATAACATATTTCGCCATATTTTGTTCTATGCGATTATAATCAAATTTCATGCGTTTCTCCATGCCCGACACGGCAATGAGACTTAAGGGACATTGGTTGTTCAAAAAAGCATTGGAGGTTATGTTGAAATCGGCATAATGTCCAGAAACATCGATACAGAAATTTCGATTACGTTGCCAGGTGGTATTACCAAAGTGTATGCTGTGTGTAAAATTTTCATTATACTGCCATACATAAGGCAAGGCTACCTGGAAGCCTCCATTCTTATTATCCTCGACAGTGGTATCTTGTACGACATAGTGAAAGAGATTATTTGATGATCTTAAGTCTTTGGATAAATGTCTGATGCCATAACCATTTTGTGTAATTGTAGAACTGTTCAAGTGTAGCGTTACCTCGGAAAGATTACTGCTTATAACATCCCAGTAGGGAGAGCTTAAGTGAACCGCCTCCAAATAATTATTGCTAATTTCACAATTGACAATTTTAATCGATTCATTTGCTTTTCTTAAATAATATTCCCCCTCATTTCCTCGATATCGATTGTAATAAATAGCCGAAATGCCTCTTAAGTTCTTTTGAATTTTCGTGGATCTTATGTGCAGCGAGGGTATGGGGCCTCCCACCACTTTATTGCGTATATTTTGCACAGGTGCCACGACAGTCGTGAGCATTAAAACTGCACTGCCCAAAGCATTCAAGCCACTTTCATAGTACAAAATTATTCCAAAGCTACTGCTAGTTGTGGGAAAAACATTTAGATCTCGCTTCACATCCCACACTTGGGATCTTTGATTTTCACTTTGAGAGTTTAGTATTATCAAACTCTCGGTAGATTGATTGAGTATTGGATTTAGCAACTGAATGCCGAGTACATAGCCAGCAGGACATCTTACGTAAACCTTTTTAGTTATGCTTTCACCCAACACTTCCTCGGTACGTATGTATTTACTTTCCCAGGTGCCCAGTTCTATATTACCCTCATCTCGTGGCAAACTATAAGGTTCATAATTCGTTTCGAAGGTATTAACATCTGTAGACATTTTGAACCAACCTCCAATTTCCAACTGATCACTGGCTGCTATAACCGGATCATGTGAGATACCGCTGCCTCTATTATTTTTAATAATGGAACCCTGTATGCGAAAATCCAATTGTTTTAAACTAATACCATTACCACGATTGCCCATAAACTCTGAGTTTCTGATATTATTCAAGGACTTTCCACCATAGATATCGGCATATATTACGCCCAAGCCATCATCTAAATTATCAACAATTCGAACATTTTCCAAATTATGGCGAGCAAAATCCATTTGTAAAGCTGGCTTAAAGGCACTGGTGGTGTAATCAAACAAACCAGCCTTTTCAATTGTAACATATTGTAAATCTGCTCTTTCGGCCAACATGCTGAAGCGTACACCTGCCCATGCTCCCTCATAGCAGCGTATACCCACATCATTGTCATGAGAGCAAGAGTTTTCAAAATCGCCTCGATTTAAATATTCAGCTTTACATTTGGTTATATCACGATCGTGAGCCGTACACCGGACATTGGATACAATGACATCTTCTGTTGTGCCCACTGCGGGCATTTGGGATCTCAGTAAACGCCAGTCTTTAGGATTCAAAGTGTAGCCTAAATGATGGCAAACCAAAGCGGAGTTTAATTCTGTCCAGCCATAATCGCACACAGTACCCCATCTGTTATTCAAATAGAGTTGTAATCGACCCTCAAATGGGCCAGCTCCTCCCAATAGTCTGACATTAACTTTTGGCGTTTCGTCGACATCTATTATGGTTTCCGTATCCATATCTAAATTTTCTACTTCCATCATTTCATGATTCGTTGAGGAATCAACATCCATGGGTATTATTGTATTACGTTTCAATGTTAAAAATATATCATCTGGTCTTCTACCACGAGCTTCCAATTTGCCAGCCACCATCATGCCTACACTGGGCTCAAATTGTAACGTAACACCAGGTTGTAAAATTAATTTTCCTCCCGGACGTATATTAATATCTTTGTTCACGGTATATGTGCCAGGCGGTATCATTTCTTGGCCATCCACCTCTCCACCGATATATTCAGAACCTTCCCGATAAAATCTGGGCACAAAGGTCGATATAGCTATTACAGTTGTTGATCCGGGATTAGAACTGTGCAATAAATACGGTATATATTCTATCTTGGCCAAATTATAGCGATCATTGCGATGAAAGAGGCGGCCATATATTTTCGTTTCATCAGTGTGGCCCAACCAATTATAGGTGGCATTAATTATTTGACTTTGATCAGTTAGCTGTGAACCTATTTCATAGGTAGAATCAAAATTGTGCAAAATATTACGGAAAATGTCAACATTTTGAGAGCCCACTACTACAGCAGCTGCTACGCGTGATCGGGGATTTAAACGGCCAGCACCATCGGAACCCTCACTTCCCTCTACTGGAGGTCCAAAAAACTCCACTATTCGATTCTCTCTTACAAAATTGCGGGTAAACAGAAGACTTTGTACATCTTTTCTGCTGTAGGGTGACAAACCCAAAGACACCACGTGAACTCCTTGATTTTTAATAAAATAATTACTCTGTATCAAAAGACGTACGGGCATAAAGTTAAATTCTTGAAATATGAAGTCGTTGCGTATAAAAATGCAACCGTACTGGCCATAACGGAATTGATTAAACTCAATTCTGCCCTGGAGATTAAGAGCTGGACTTATATAAATGCTATTTTTCTGGCTGCTCTCAAAAGAGTTATGACCAATTTGCAAACGCATATTGGCTTCATTGGGTTGCAAAGCTTTCCAACACGTTTCCAAACGTATATCATTATCAGCACTACCATTGAAATAGTTACCGGTAATATTAACCCATAAAGGCTGGCAAAAGTTACCATGCAATATACCATTTTCCAAATTCGAATTTAAGTGTGAATATTCCACAGCCGTGGTTTGATTGAAGGCTATATATTCTACTCTATTGGGATCGGTGGTTTCATTTAACCACACTGCTACCCCGAAACCTTTGTTGAAATTCAGATAACTGCGTGAGATATTACGATTTCCACCCGTATAAGTGATATTGACACCTGATCCTTGATTATAGCTGATACTCGAATCAGTAATGTTGACATCGCCCGCCCCATTGGCAACATGTACACCAGCAACATGACCATTGCCCGAAACTGAAGAAGTATGCACATGCAATCTTGATCTCAAACGATCTACTGCTATACCGCGACCATCATTATCCTGTACAATAGAATCCACGACTTTCAAATCAAAAGCACTAGAATCCCCCGTAGTTATTCGTATAAAACCAATGATTTCTTCACGCATATCAGCCTTAATTCTTATGAAAAGTTTCTCCCTGGTCGACGTAACACTTTGAGGCCTGGTATAATTACGAGCTTTCCAAACAAACAACAAACGATCATTGCTCGAGGCACCATCAAATATTTCCACCACAACAGTTTCATTATTTTTCAAAACAAATTGTTCAAATTGTACCGTCAAAACATAGCCGGGCCTGGTAAAGAAATATTTGGCACATTCTTTGCCTGAACCGGCATAGAACTTTTGGTTAAACGACAAAGTGATGGGATAAGTTTGCCCTGTAGTCGTGGGCAAAGTACAAAAATCATATATGGAAGATCGATCGGGTCTTTCGTCTACTCTTAAATCATGACCGACATATTTGATGCCATCTGCGTAATTATCCTGGATATTGCAGCCATTTAGCTGAACATAACCTTGACTGGAATTAACAAAGACACCAATGCCATTACTTTTTCTTACGGTGACATTTTGTAGATGAAAGCCACCATAAGGTCGGGTGGCATTAAATCCCGTATAAGCAGAATGTGTAATGGCAACATGTTGCATCACCGGCGGAAAGCCAATAGCTTCCAATGCAGATTTGGCTGCCTGTTTTAAACCGTTGCCAGCTCTTATTATGTCCACATATTTCAAAATAGATTTGGATTTAGTATAATAGACAGTATTATCTCTGGCCAATGTCTTGGTAGTGGGACTATTATCGAAAAACACACCGCGCCAATGGCTCAACTCTATGCTGTGTATAGCTTTGCATTGTATGCCAAGGTCACTGTGATAATCACAAACTCCAGAGCCTAACTGTCTGCTAGACCAGTGGCAATCCAATAGAGAATTTTCTGCGCCCCTACAATTCGGCAGCTCATAAAGTAAACGTGGCTTTTGAGCTGCAGCACGATCAACCCAATTCCAGAAGCGGCCTCCTTTGAAACCGAGCTGTCTGCAAGCCACCTCATAATCCACCATAGTCCAACTTGAAATATAAGAAAAAATTAATTTAATTATTTTTAAATTATTTTTTCGAAAAAAAATAAAAAAAAAAAACTTACTTTCTTGAATTGGTACAAACAGACCGCCATGACCCCTTGTGAAGGATCTCCAACCTGCCCTCTAAGGGTGTAGGGCCATCAACCAAACGTATGCCACGCTCTTCTACATCTGGCAATTCTACATTGTGACCTTGTGCTGTCAAAGTAATGCGTGCTATGGGTGTGCCCTGTAACCAGAAAAAAAGTAATTTTAATAATTGAATTGACTAAAGATCTCGCCATACACAAACACACAACAATGATATTGGTTGTCGAAATCGCTAATTACTTGGACAAATATTTAAAAAACATTTTTTCTTGTGTTTTGTTTTTCTTTTACATATACACACTTACATATACCTGAATAAAATTAATTCTTGTGACCTCCTAACCTAAAGATGTGTTAATAAGGGAACGACGATGACTGGAATTACTGTCTCGAGTAATCAGCGACATGATTTTATTTAATAACCAAATAAGTATTCAGCATAATGAGAGGCAGGGTGTTCATTAGGGTGGTGCTTTCAGCCATAATAACAATTATGTGTGGCAGTTACAATATTAATTCTATAAATTTTTTTTATGATTTTCACGCTCCTCTAACTCGTTTATAAAGCGATTTCTAAAATGTGTTTTTTTTTTTAGTGTAGAGTGTTTATATAGATGACATGAGATCTTTAAAAAATCTTTAAAAAGATTTCTAAAATGTGTTTTTTTTTTGTGTAGTGTTTATATATGTAGTTAACATGAGATCTTTAAAAAATTTAATTTGTTTTTAATTTTGTGAAAAGTCTTTAATCCAAACAAATCGGAGTTTTATCCTAACGTTTTTTTTTTTTCTAAATTGTTTTGCTTGCTTGAGATCGTTTGCTACATTTTTTTCGGGAAATTTAGAGTGGCAAGCCAAACCCTAGAGATATTGGTTTCGTCGCGACTTTTACTTTTATTTACCAATATTTTAATTTCTTTTGATGTCTTGTTGCTTAGTTCGATTTTGTCTCATATTTTTTGGAATTAGGAGGGACTAATTAACTGTTCGGAATATTGACAGCAATATCATTGGTCTGCCAAAAATATTGATTTTACATCCGCTATTTATGGACCGATTTTCATATTTTGGATATTTCTCTTTTGTTAAACTATTTTGTTCTCCTCCCCTAAAAAAAAAACCCCGCAATAAAGGTTAAAGAAAGGCATGAGGGAAAAGTTATAATATAAAGATGCTGGACTTTTCGTAGGTGAGTTAGAAGACAATTGTCAAAAAATGGCAGGCTGAAAAAGCATAGTGTGAAATGGCATTTACTTATTTTCGTTTGCGATATTTAACATTAAAGTAGTGACCATTAAAAATTAACATTATATATTCGATGCCATTAAATAATTATTATTCAAGATACTTTCACTACTACAATAAAATTAATGTTAAAAGAATTTGTGCCACTCTATTATTATTTTGTAACATAATGAAGCGACTTGCACAATAGGAAGTTCGAACTTCTTTGTTTTTTTTTTTTTCTTCAACAAACTTCAAAGAAAAACATTCTTCAATTAGATGCATTCATTCTTGATCATAAAAGTAATAACAATTCACCAACAACAAACAACATGTACAAAAGACACTTATTGTTGTAAAGAGAAAAAAAAAGAAGAAAAGAAAGCTCAATATATTTCAATGGATTTTAATTATGAATATAAAATTATTTATTTATAAGTTGATTAAAGCTGCTTAGAGATGAACGAGATGTGTCATGTTCAAAGTGTGATTTCATACATTGACCTCTGCTTCCGCAAAATATCTCATCTAAGAAAGAGAGTAGAACATAATTCAGTTTCAGTGCTTTTCTTACAAAACTTACACGTACAAACATACTCTTGTACTGATATCAGTTTGTATTAGTCACTTTAATTGTGGTTCTTTTATTGTTGTTGTTGTTCTTATTCATAAATACTGACGACACTAGTGCGTTCGTTGACAGGGGAAACCAGACAAGAATTTTTTTATGTCAGGTTTTTTTTTCTGCTACCAGAAGGAAAGGAAATGCCCAGTATCTCATTTATAAGGTTATTTTTTACATTGTTTGGAACTTTAATACCTGAAGTAGATTTTTCTCAACTTGTTATTTATTGGTGATTATGTTAAAGTGGCGGCAAAAACGGAAATAGATGTATTTCAAGAGGAAGTTTAAATGATCTTTAATGCAATACAGACTTCCGTATACAGAGTAATTAAATTATTTTAGAATTTGTCTTAATAAATTATAGAGCAGTTATAAAGGGTATTTTTTGCGAGGCTGTAATAAATTTAAATTGTTCCACTTATGAAAAAAAATCGCAATGAAATCCGCTATTAAGTCAATTTCTCTTGATTTTATTTTCCTCCAAAACGACTCAGTGGAAACAAAGGTAGGAAATGAAACCTATTTAAACCATTTGCTAAAATAAAATGTATGATTGCCTCATAATTTTAAAAATTATAGACTTCTAAACAAGATCTAAAACAAGCTGGCAAATAACTTTGTTTAAACGTGTGATGAAACAACAGACTAAGATCAATTTAGTAGCAAGTCCCGTATTCCATTTTCAATAAAAAGTTTTTTATGTGGGATTTGCAATTTGCATTCACGTTTGCAAACACAACTAAAAATCAATGAAAGAAAGTAAACAGGAATACTGACGTTGCTTTAGTAGCTTCTAACGTGCTGGAGTATGTGGACCCAACGTGAAAATCTCAGTACCCATTGGTAAATGGCCCACGGTATTTCAGGCGGAAATACAGGCAATCACCAAATTTTTTCATATTAATTTGAGCAGAGGCATTAAAGGCGCTCATATAGCAATCTTTTCCGATAGTCAGGCTGCCCTTAAGTCCTTAGTTTCATGGGAGTTCCATTCTAAGCTTGTTTTAGAGTGCTTTGACTCACTACAGAAGCTATCGAAGAAGAAGAAGATTTTCATTTACTGGATACCTGGCCATAGCGGTCACCCGTGTAACGAGGTAGCGGATGAATTGGCCAAGAGGGCCTCTGCCACTCCTCTTATAGGCCCTTTTGTGGCGTAAATTGGTCGACTGTAACTACTCTAATCAGAGAGAACGACATGTCGACCGTTAAGAAAATTTGGGTGGCTTCTCCCGGTCTAAGGCAGGCCAAATCATTGTTGCAGCCATTTTCATACAGTGGCATCCTGAATTTCAGCAGGAACGACTTACGGCTAGTTACTGGTTTCCTCTCCGGTCATTATGGACTGAACTACCATCTTTGGAAAAGTAACCTAGTTCGCTCACCCTTGTGCCGGTTATGCATGGAAGAGGATGAGACAACGGCACACATTCTCTGTGAATGTATAGTCTTATGTAATAATAGAAGGCGTGTTTTTCTTTCTGAATTTGTGTGTTCGGATGATATTGGGCGGGCTTCTCCAAGCTCTGTGCTGACTTTCATAAGGAGAGTCATACAGAGCTTGGTTTAATTTAGAGATCCATGGAACAAAAGATCCAATAGGTGTCGCAGTGCAGCTCCTTGGACCAGATCTATCCACTTATCTATCTATCTAACGTGTTCTAGTGTTTCTATACAGTCGTGTATATTGAAACCTAAAATGATGTTGGTTCTTAAAAATTTCTTTTATTTCTTAATATATTAACAACATCTAAATCGTGCTTTGCTGATCATAAGCACTTCGAAATAATTAAAATGAATATGAAATTTAATTTTTATTTTTTTAAATCATACTTATTTATATTTTTATTTTTTTACAACTCATTTCATGCCTCATCAAAACTCATTTAAAATTACGTACATGGATTTCTGTCTAACTTAAACTGTCCACAGTGAGTATATAAATTATTTTTACAAAATATTTAAATGAAGTCTTAAACTAACTTAAGTTTCAGTTTGAAGTTTAGTACCTTTCCCACAAAAAAAACACCCGTTTAAATGTTGAAAATATTATTAAATATTTTTGGTTTAATTAATTGATCGAGCTGTGTTGCAAGATCTTTATAACCTCCAGTGTTAAGTAATATGAGTACATGCACAAAAGCTTGCAGTTTAATAAACGTTTTGTAATTTACTCTTTGCAGTGTATTAGTGCTTTTTAAAATTTTCAACTAATAATTTTTTTTTTCTTCATTATAAAACATTAGCCAACCTGATGTTAGTCGTGTAGCGGACAAGACAGAAAATTTTCTTGTGTCGAAATTTCTTAAAATTTTCATAACTTTTAAAACTTTTTTGTATCTTATTTTCAAACTTATACAGTAAAATAGCGGCATTCTAATCTAATTTCAGTTTTTAAAAACACTAAAAAAATTTGAGTTCAAGTCAGAAAAAGTTTCATTGAAATGGTCACTTCCGGTTTGCGTGTGCTGCAAGCACCCACCACAGTTCTTTACATTCCTTTAAACTAATGCATATTCCTGTACAAAACTTTTACACTATTATGAGTATACATATATACCCTACAATACTTTTGAATTTAATAAAAACCAAAATAAGAACAAATGGCAAAGTTAATAAAATTGATTTAAAAAAATTTAATTGTATGTTTTACAGTGATTTACGAAAGAATGTATATTTAGAAATTTGGATTACACTTAGACTTATGGGTTAATACCTATAGACATTTTTACAGTAGTATGGAGGTACTCACACATATTTAATTTTAATATAATCCCGATTTTGGGCAATGAAAATAAAAATTCTTCGAAAAGATCACACAGTTTCCTATAAGAATCATTTATCATATAATTTCTTTTAGTTCGGAAAAAAAGCATTTAAAAAACAGAATTACAATAACGAAAGACACAAAAAAAAGGAAAACTCAGAGGTATCTACTAGGAGTATAATTATTCCAAATATCGAGGAAATTGTAGAAAATGTCTCACATCTTAATTAAGGCCCTCAATAGGGCGTTAACTAATTTAGTTCCTTATAGAACAAGTTGATACATTTTTTTGAAATTAGTCATAAATATCTTATTGGTGAAGGGAAAAAGTAACGAGCTGAAATCTGTGTTTTGCATTATCGCTATTAAAAAACGGTTACATTTAACCTAATTTTCTTTATAAATTGTTTTTCTATTTCCTATTCTCTCGTCGTATAACCGAACAAAAGGATGTATTTAAAAAAAAATAAATAAACTCTTTACTCATCCCAACAACAATACAAACTTCCGCAAATTACTTATCTCCTATTACAACAAAGTTTTCCGAGTATAATTGATAGTGGTGGTAGATATCAAGCTTTTCCAAACTGATAAGAACAACAGCAACAATGAAAAGGTATTCTAGCAACAGGTGAATTTCTTTATCAGAATATAAAAGACAACAAAAAAAAAATGATTTCAAAAACAAATAAAAACAACAACAACAAAAATATAAACAGCAAAAAAAACAAATCATTTATGAGGTTGAACCCCATGAATGAATCACTGACATTTGATTTGAAGTGTAGAGGAAATTAAAACAAACACAAAAGAAATACTAGTGCAAGTAACATGAATAAGATAAAATCTTAATGAAAAAGTGTGTCAATAACACTTGCAAAAAAAAAAAAATAATTAAATAAAAATAAAAGAAAATGGTATAAAATTCTTAATGAGAAGTTAAATGAAAGTCAAATTTAATGACTTAATTAATTATAAGCGAGTGATTTAAACAACTTACCACAGCATGAACTATTCCTTTCACTGTAATGCCGACAGTGGGCGCGAATTCTATACGCACACCCGGTTCAATAATTAACTTGGCATTTCTTTCCACTGTTATGTGTTCACGTACTTTATAAGGACTTTCACTGGAACGTAAAATACGTTCACTTGTTACACTGCCGCCTTTTAATTCTGTATATGAGGTTGAAGCAGCCGAGACAGACGACGATGATGATGATGATGACATCAGCGTGTTGTCGTCAGGTCCCAATAGGGGTGGTGGTGAATTCGTTGTTGTTGTTGGCAATGGCAGTGCAAATTGTAGTTGTGTTTTGGTTTGAAAATCTGGGTCGACGTCATACTGGCTGTTGGAAAACTCCTCAGATTCAAACAATTCACTATTTTGCGATTCGATGAGGTTTATTGAACATAAAATTATAAAAAATATTGCTGCAAATCCATTGAATACAAGACGCCGCCTCAACGTCGTCATATTTTATTTATTTTTAATATTTTCTAAGGCACACTTTATCTTTTAGTAGCTTTTTTATAAAAAGTAAATTCTAAGAACACTTTTTAAAGGCCGCATGTTTAAAAAAACTTTTTTTTGTTGTTATTATATTTTAATAAAATCTTATTATATATTTCATACAGTTTTTTTATATAAAAATTAAACTGAAATGTCAATTAAAAAAGTAAAAATTAAATTTGGTTAAAATTCACACTCGTTTATAAAAACTTTAAATGTTAAATTCTTTTCGTCTGTTTTGTTTTTGTTTTATGTATTTTTTTTTTATCAATAACGGGTTTTCTATTGTGTCGTCATGTACATACAGACATAAATTCCCCCACTATAATATTCTTTTTTTTTAGATTAAAAACAGGCCAAGTTAACAAAACTCGCACACACACACAAGCACACACTTGCACTTCTACTAACTGCCATAACCTTTTTTCCAACCACAATGCGTTCGTTTCTTAATTTTCTTCTTTTAAATTTCTTTAACCAAAACACGTCTATACGCAAACAACCGTTATAAAATACTAACTTGGCGCTCGCTTGTTTATTTTTAAGAACATTTATTTTTTATTTTTGTTGTTTTGTGTATGAGTTTTAACGACTTTACTTCTCCCCAAAGTTATTATGGGCTCTCTTTTTTCCAACTATAACAAATAGCAACAACAACCAGAGAACTACTCATACGGGGTGTATTACAACAAAGCATAATAACAGTAAAATGTGTAAAAATGTATGGAAGGCATTTGAACTCTAACATGTTGGGTTTAAAAAATTTGTAGAAAATTAAATTGAAAATTTTGTGTCTAGAGAGTGCCACTTTACAATATCGAAAGAATATCTTAGGTTATGTTAAGCTTGGAAGGGAAGTGTGAAAAAAAATTCCAGTTGGGAGACCCGACTGTATCCATTGTGATTCCCTTCTATGAAGCCAATATGAAGAAGAACTAGATTTTGCAATGGGAATCGAACCAACGATCACTAAAATGACAGACTAGCATCGTTACCAAGCAGAAACAGCGGCCAGCCAACGAATATTGTGAGAGAGGAACCGCTGGATGTATCGCGGGAAAAACTATTTGATATGCAAACATTTATGTACAGTTGAAATGTCTACAGGCATCAAACGCATAACGGATCGTTCAAAATAATTCCATACTTTTTATCAAATATATTTCTTGTCACGACCTTTTTTTGGACGACTTTAACGTTTGCAGTCATTTGAGCTGAAAAGACTACAACGAGACTTAGTCAACCACTCTTTTATGCAGTTTGGACAGTGCAGAGATCCATTATTATTTATATGGAGTTTCTTAAGTTTCCAGATTGGAAATGTGCTTCAAACTAGCCTTTCTAACTTAACATGGTGGTTTAATTTATTGAATTCCCGCATTCTCTTTTCAGTAAAAATTTGTATTAATAAGATTTAAAATTAAATAAAAACGACCAACTTAGCCAGTGGGAATTCTCTAGCTTCCGGCAACAACGTTGTTTTGTTCTGTCATGTAACTTGTTACTTAAAATATTGTTTAAAAAATTTGATTCTCTCTGGCTACAAATTTTAAAAACTTTGGATTAATTAAAAACGCTGTGAAATACACATAATAATTAAAAATTGAAAATTATTGTTTACCATACACATTTTTCTTTTCAAACACGAAACGAAAAGTTGTCTTTCTCATTCGATAAATCGAATAAATTTTCATCGACAAACAGAAAACCTTTTCATTTCACATTGTATGTACGAGTATGAATAAATTAAAGCTTAAAAGTTTTAAAAGAGAAAAAGAGATTAAAATCACTGTAATTATTGTTTATACTTCACGAAGAGAGGATACAGCTAACTTTTTCAAACAAATTAACAATAAACTATTGAATAATAATGAGCAGCTAATAGACAAAGAAACATAAAAATATTTTTTAGTGTGTTTTTTCATAAAAAAAAATAGTTGATTATAAATACTTGTTTTCTATAAATCCGTAATCGTACATGGAAGTGAATCAAATGCACGCGAGATAGAAAAAAGGCTCGTAAATATTGAAGTTTGTCGTTGTTAATGCAGGAGGTATTTTTTCGTGATTTTATGGGGTTTTTGAACTTTAAAATGAAAAACCGTTTTTAGGTTTAAATGGATTTTTTTTTAAAACGTTTTGAAAATAAAATTTAAGTATGTTTCAATAATAGTTTGATTTAATAGTTTAAGTTGGTTTAGTTTTTTTCATTGTTTCGTAATACATTCAATTTCTTCATAAACTTTGATCTTATGCCCAAAATAAGTTTTATGTCTAACAACCCGCCATAAATTAAAGTAACCCTGTATCAATAATACAAACTGTCAAGGTTAATTGATAATTGCACTTGGAAAGAAAGAAAAAAAGTATCGCAGCCAGACAAAGTAAAAACTATTTTATTTTTTGAGACCATAGAAAAATGTTTTATACACTAAAGTAAAAGTATTTATTGTTTAATGTAGTAAATAGTTGTCAGTTTAACTATTAGTCACTACAAAATGACGACAGCAAAACAAAATTAAATAAAAAACAATTTTTTTATGAATGAATACTGCGACAGAAAAATTAGTAAATAATCGTGTCAGATAAGGAATAATTGTATTAATTAATTATTTAATATGTTTTTAGCAGCATCATTTTATATTGTTATTCTTAATATTATTGTTATTATTATTGTTAATATTATTGCACCATATTGCACCCTATAGTAAAAAAGCAGACATCATCTTACTTTACTTGACTTGTAACATTAGAAATCTATGAATTTTATATTTTATATTTGATTCATGGTTTATCAAGCGTCTTGGCGAAATGCTAGTATCTTGCAAAATCCTGTCTTTTGAAAAGTACTTTTTCAAAAAAAGTAGGTATTTATAAAAAATGTGTTCTTATAAAGATACTTGTCTGAAAAGTATTATCTTAACCAAGTATCATTTCAAAAGGTACTCTTACAAAAAGTACTTTTACAAAAATTACTTCTTTCAAACTGTACTCTTTTAAAAGTATATTTTCAATAGTTATCCTGTTTCAAAAGTACCATTTTCAAAGAATTTATTTCCAAAAAATACATTATACAAAAAGTACCTATACCAAAAAGTACATTGTCTCTTAGAAATTTTGCGCTTGTGAAAGAAGTACTTATGCAAGGAAAATGAAGAAAAAACATTTAATTTAAGAAGTACCTTTTCTAGAAAAGTTCTAATTTTAAAACCCATGATGCTTAAAAATTACTTTCTCAAAATAAACGTATACTTTTTGAAAAGAATACGTTTAAAAATACTAGATCGTAAACTATTGCATATTTTCTAAATTTTAGAATGTAGAAAAAGTTGTCAGTAGCTGTAAAATTTACAAAAAGTACCAACAAAATTTTAAATTTCCCTGCATTTCTTTTTAAGATTATCAAAACGTTAACGCTTAACTAATAAACTTTTCGAATATGATCTTATTTCGAGGAGAATTTACTCTTTCTGGTACCACCTTTCTTGTCCCTTCTTAAGAAAAGAGAAATTTATTATATTTGTTGGCTGTCGAGTAGAAAGTTCTCATACAACAAAATATATTTTCTTATATCAGTTTGAATAAAACAAAAAATTATACAGAATAAAGTTGCAAAATAATTACAATAATATATTTTTTTTTTGGAAAGGGTACCAAAATTACGATTTTGCATTTTTTCAACCCCTTAAATATCAAAATTTTTAAAGGTTATTTAATATTGACCGCACGATACAAAATATTGAGCCACTTAAGACAACCAGCATGTTTTTGAGTTTTAGCCATTTTGAAGCACATAAATGTGTGTAAAGAAATTCTGGTTGTTGGTAAAATATTAACTTGTGTTGGTATTTATTGCAACCTGCATACTCTCTTTTCTTTATTCAAATTGGAAATTGGGGTTCTAAGTTATCTCTGCTGCCATGTGTTTTTGAAATAGAAAAACCAACTAAAATTAAAAATTGTCAACACGAACAACGTTAACTTTTTTCAAACACCCATACATTCAACCCAACTACACCATTAGCAACCAGCTAACCCATCGATTCCTCTTGTTTACGCATTCAACTTGTTCATAATGATGGTTTGAATGAATGCATTTAGTCAACGCAACGCAGCAACCAGCCAACCAAACAACCACTTTATTGCACTCGGTAGTGTGTTCCAGCCGATAAACTGCAATTAAAAGCGCAACGTTCTTAATGCTCAACTAAGCGTTCCCAAATCTCTCTTGTAGAGGATTTTAGTCGTTTTAATTTTCATAATTATACACGTCAAAACTGTTTTTAATAAAACTAAATAATTTCGTAGATTAGTTGTGCTTTGCTGTTTTCTTATAGTATGGTATGACTTTAACAAAAAAAAAAATAAAGTGTAGGTGAGATGTGAGTACGACTATGAGTTTTGTTGCTGTTGTTTTTTTTTAATTTCAAGTGCAAAAAAAATAATGGATTAACACAACAGGTTTTGCTTTGAAAATAAAAAAATGCAAAAAACTGTTTTAAGACAACTAAAAATGGGAAAACTTGAAAACTTTATTTAAACAGATAAATATAAAACTAAACTTGAAAAATCTGCAAAACTCAATTATTCTTTAATTTTTTTCACATTTCACATTTAAAATTTTATTTAAAAGTTTATCTTATTGTCTTTTATAGATAAAAGTCAATAACGATTGTTGAAAATTTATTATAAAACACAGATACACTAATAATTTTCTTGTTATGCGCACCACTACATTCACGCTCTGGTTTAACTTTATAGAATTTTTAGATTTTTAAATTACGTTTTTTTTCATTAAAAATGCATTATAACTAGAGAATTTTTTTTTTAATTCTTTCGATTTTTATTAAAACTTTAAAATTTCTTTAAATTTTATTGAAATTTCAACGAATTTCTTATAAATTTATCAAATTTTCTTTAAACTTAGGCGCGGTCAGCTAGATTCCATTTACACACGAACGATACACACATACAGACATTTAATAAACGCAGCACCAATATTAACAAACAAACAAAAAAAAATCAGCAATATTCAACAAGTTAACACTGTGTCCCGACCATGTTAACAAATTCTATATAAAACCGAATTTCAATTAACCGCTCAAGCTTTATACACGTTTAACTTCTGAGAAAAGCTGCTCTCAACTGTCGGTCAGCACAATGTGTGCAAAGCAACAACTTACTGGTAACAAACTTTAAAAACACCCAAACACAGATACTTTACACACAAAAATGCACACACACACACTCAAATACTTTTAATTCTAAAAAATCCATATTTGCTTGCTTGTTTAATAGAAAGAGAGCGAGAGAGCTTTCTATACCAATTGACTAGTGTCTCAATGTGTTAGTTTTGTTTATGCTTTTGTCTGCCATGGTATTTGTTAACTTTGACAGTTGCGGTTTGAAAACAAAAAAAAGTTGCACAACAGTCAACTGAAAAAAGCTGTGTTTGGTTAACACTTTCCAAACAATGGTTACTTTTGCTGCCACATAATATACTAGTTGGCAAACAGTTGTATGGCAACTTGGCACAGAATTTACACTGGAAAAAAATTAAGTTTTTATCAATTATATTTCAAATTTATGTTAAATATTAACGTATACTCGCACCAGAATGGAATTTAGTGTGTTTTTATGGGAATATTTTAAAATTAATAACCTTTGTACCAACCTTTTTAGAATTATTTTAATATTTATTCAGAATTTCACTTTATTCCGAATTTAAAAATAACTCTTTTGAAATTTTTAATTTCAATATCGAAAATAGAAAAAAATTGATTTAATCATTTCAGCGAAAATGCTGCGAAAACTCGATTTAGCTGAATATTTATAGAAAATGGCCATAATCACCTTTCCAACGATATAAAGTATTCTGCACTTCACGTGGCGTTGAAGTATTCAGATTCATGTGGCATTTACACTACTGCCTACTATGTGATTCTCAAAAAACCAAATAAGCTACAATGGTAGAAACTGTTCCACAAATAGTGCGCTCCAATCGCGTTTTTCATTTTCAAACTCAATTTAATCGAATCCTGTGTATGTGCATGTAATTAAAATTTTTATATGTACAGTGGAGACTTGATAGTGAAAAAAAATTTATAATTTTGCCTATTTTGAGAGGAAAAATCTTGTAATCATTTAATGAAATTAAAATCTCAGAGAAGTTTTAGGCACTGCACAAATATTTTTTTTCAATATATTTAGATCCCGACAATATGAATTATAATTTAAAAGTTTTACATATTTCACATAAATCCATATTCACACAGCTCTAGTGGGGTGATAGCTCTACGATATGGGTTTTAAAAAAACAGAAAAAAATAAAAATTGATTTCAATTAAAAAATTTTTGATATCAATTAAAAATTTAGTTAAATTTGCACCAGTAAACAAATTAATAGTATCAATTAAATTTTTATTCACATATTAACTAAAATTATTTATTACAATTAAAAATTTAATTAAATAATTTAAATATTTAATCAAATTATTTTATATTTTTAATTAAAGGGTTAATTGAAAAAAAAAAGTTAAATAATTTTTTCTGTGAAGTTTCTGAATTGTGAAAACTTTCCTTCTAATAAAAAATTTTAGGATGCTGCAGTAATTTATCCCATTAAAAATATTAAATCATCTCTAATAGAAATAACAGCAAAAATTCGATAGATATGATCGCGTTCATAAAAAATATTTGCAAAATTTTAATTCGAGAATTATTTCACTACTAATTTACAATTTGTCACAACAAATCACAAGAAATTTCAAAGCACTTTTAAGTTAAACTCAATGGTAGCACCGGGTTTTATCGTATTAAAATAACAATTTAACATCAATTTAAAAGTAAAATAATTCTCGTATTTAATTTTCACAAATAAGCTGTTTATAAAATAATTACAAACACGTTGATTATATTTTCTTTTAAGACAATACATGTTATCAATAGAATTGAAATCAAGAAAAAATAAAATTTCAAAGTTAAATTACAGCCTGGCCTACGATGGCGAACGATATCGTTCACTGAATTTTAACACGTTTCTTTAATAACCGATTTTATTAAGCTATTGCATAGATTCTATCGCGGGCTTTGAGGCGACCGAATCAAGAAATTTTGAAACGTTTGTTTCTTAAGTCTTTTGTTTTTGAAACGAAAAAACCTAACACTAAGTTTGTTTCTTAAGTCTTTTGTTTTTTTAAGTATTTAAATCGCTCAATGTGTGTTAACCCCTAAAGTATGCTATTGATTTTGATTTCATTAACATACAGTATTGCCAAAACAACAACGAAGTTATAAAACAAAACGTAATAATATAATTGCATAATTTGATAAAAAAAATGCTATGCAATAGCTTTACAGCGGCAGTACCCGAGTGCCAATGTCTTTTTTAACTTATTATTTATTTTATAGCACAAAAGCTAAATAAATAAATAAAAAAATGGTTCAACTGTATATTTATCAGCTAGAAATGTATCGAACAGGGAGAGATCTCTTATCGGAATACCCCTGAATAAACTGAAAGCATTCAATCAATTTGTTTATTCAAATCGTATAATTGTCATATACATTTCAAACACCTAATGACAACATTCCACCTTAAAACAATTATGATCGCGTCTTGCATACGAAACAATTCCATTTGCTTTGAAGTTTCTTGGACAAAATTAATTACCGAAAAAATATTATATTCTTTCTATTCTTGAGTTATTAATCATTTTTTTCAAAAGCAAAAGGCAAAATTTACATTTTTGGCAATTCGATATCAAATATCTACGAACAGCGAGAGAAAAGAAACAAATCGCTGGCAAACGAATAAACAAATAAAACAAAAACTTCATCTTGTCATTTGTGAATGTGAAATTTTAACGCAATTTAATATGCGATGCACGTACTTTATATTAAAAATGAACCATGACAACAACAACAAACATACATACATACATGCATACTTATTTTTAATAAAATAAAATAATCATATACATAAATATAATAACAACATACATACGAGTAGATACAGACATATGTACATACATAAAAAAAGTTAAAAACTTGCTGGAATGATAAAAATCTTGTGGTTTTTTGTTTAACATACGCGACTCTTTTCTGTTCATTTTTATTATGGAAATAAAAAAAATTTTATTAATTTTTCTTATATTTTTCATGTGTGGATATGAATGTTAGCGGTTTAGTTATTTGTTTTTTAACTGAAAAACAAAAAAATATCTCAAAACCAAAAAACGTACATGACAATTATTTCTATGAAAATGATGAACAAAATTTACGTGCAATTGAATGAACGAATGAACGAACATTGCAAAGGAAAAAAAAACTGAAAATTTTGAACGTGATTGGTTAAGAAGGAATTAAAGTTTGTTTCAATAAAATCCATTTATATGTATATATGTATGTGTGTGTGTGTGAAAGTGATCGTAGCCAAATGACTAATAAAGTTATTTCCCGAAGTAAAATGTTAAGTTGTCAGAATCTGAAAATCATTCGGTTTTATAAGATATTGGCTGACCTTAAAAGTTTTAAGGGTCGCGGTGTAAATGAAAAAAAAAAAACAATTTTAAATTAGTTTGAATTATAATTCAAAGATCGCAGGTTCATGAGAAAAAATAACTTCTGCAATCGAAAGTGTAGCAAGCATTTTATAGAAATTTTATTAAAAAGCTTTTCAAATATGTTCGAAAAAAAAATGAAGCATATACAAAATATGTATTAAGTTTTATATCGTATAAACTTTAATAAAATTTAAGAAACCACACGAATCAATACCTGAAAGCTTTCAAACGTTTTTCTCTAATTTTCTGCAAATAAAACAAATTGCAAATATTATTTCATGTTTGTAAATATTTATTTTTTATTTCAAATAGTTCAATTTAATAAAGAAAAAACTCATTTAATTAAGATACATTTTTGTTCAAACAGAGGAAGACATTTAAGGATATTATAAGATACATACAAACATATGTACATACAAACTCTACATATTTTAAAACTAAAAATTTATAATAAAATGAAAATAAACTATTAACTAAAATAGAAGCATTACTTTAAGGTAAAATTTACTTTAATTTGAATAAATTAAAGTTTTATATTTATTTTTATTTTTATTAAGTTGTATTTAATGTTCGACAACAAATTTCTTAAAAAGACGAAATTACATAAATTATAAAATTACTTAAAAAATCTATATAATTGCAAAAAGAAATATGTTTCTTAAAACACTAAGTGTTCAGAGGCAAGTTTACTTAAACTGGACAATCTATTGCTCTTGTTTATAAAAAATTATATTCTAATTTATTTTAAATTAATTTTAAAATCAACATCTGAAATTTTATAGAAAAACCTTAAAACATTTCATAGTTAGTTTGTAAACTAGAGACGATTCAAAGAGTTTCAAGTTTTTACTCCCTTCGGCATGAAGTAAAAAAAGGAATGTAGAATTTTTAAAGCGGTCTCGGTAATACTTTAGCAAAAAAATATTTAGTTTGTTGTGTCAGGCTCTTTTTAAGTGTTATTTGCTAAAGGAACTTCTTTAGAAAAGGTGCTTTTAAAAAAATGTACTTTCACAAAAAAGAACTTTGTTAAAAAGGACCTGTCTCGAAAAATGTTCTTTATTGAAATGGTACTTATTTTGTTAGGGCACTTTTTTAAAGGTACTTTTTAAAATTCTCTTGTTTTAAATATATACTCTTTTCAAGAGGTTATTTTTCTGAAAAATATATTTAAAGGCTCTATTTTAAAAAACGGTACTTCGTTCAAAATGTACTTTTTAAACAACGTTTTTTTTCGAACAGTAGTTTTTTAAAAACATTGGAGTTTTTAATGATGCTTTTTTAAAGGTACTCTTGTTTTTAAAAACTTTTTTTTTAATTAATTCTTAATCTGTACTCTTCTTAAAAGATACTTATTTAAATATTGCTCTTTTTAAAAATTATTTGCCAAAAATAAATTTGGTTTTTAAGATGTACTGTAAAATTAATAAACTTCTAATCAGTGTTGTTGCTGGAAGAAATACTTTTTGAAAAAACTAGTTTCTAGAAAGTTTTTCTTGAAAAAAATTATATTTTGAAAATCCATTTCTATCAAAATATCAATAAGAAACCGCTAAAAAGAACAAGTTTTGCAGGCTTGATAATTAAATGCATTCAAATACAACTAAAGACTCCTTGCAGCGATATAATTTCTTAATCTAAATTAAGCTCCTGCTAAAAATTAAAAAATAAAAATCTAAAAATAATTTATTAATATTTTCACTAATTTACGAGGGATTACTGGGCAAAATTTTAAATTGAATAAAACTTTTTTAATTGAACCACTGTACTCCTTCTGAACTGACAAAAATATACACACACACAGACACACAGAAAAGCAAGCATGTGTTATACACGTTAACGTCTCATTATGTCTTCTATACTAAAGCCGGTTCGTTTGACAGGCGGTGGATTAGGTGGCTGCTGATTATGGCTTTGACCCAACAAAGTAGACGATGATGAACTAGAGGAGTGAGGTGTCGTGTTAGATGTTGCAGATAAAATCGGCGTCGCGGTTCCAGACTCTAGATGGGAATTTCTATTGGAATGATGTAAATAAGACTCAGTTATTGTGGTGGTTTTGCTTGACGGTGGCTGTGGAGGAGGTGGTGGTGGCGGCGGCTGACTTAAATGGTAGCTGGTTGGTAAATATGGAGCCGGCTTAGGTGTCATATTACTCGGTGGTGGTCCCAAATGTGACGGAGGTACTGATGCTTCCAGCTTGATTACAGAAGCGGCAGCGGCTGTTTGTAAAGCATGCAAATGTGGCCTTGACATATTTAGAGCATACAAATTGTTATTGGTGGCAAAAGATGGCCCTCTTTGATTCAAAGCATGCAGCTGTTCAAACTCCACACCCAAAGAACGTTTTCGTATGGGTATTGAGCCTAGAAAACTGGGCACTGGCTCGTGAGGAGAGTGTAGTGGAGCAGGAGGCGGTGGGGCTTGTATTCTTGTAGCATCTATAATAACGGGCATAGGTGCTGCAGGCAATGATCCTGGCTGTGGTTGAACCTTTAAATCGGCCGGATTTTGCATTAGATTCTTGCTATGGAGATCTCGACGTACATGCAAAAGCGGCATATATGGATTATTCGAATCGTTTGCAGCATGATTTCCCATGGGTGCCATATAATTTGTTATACCCGTGCTGGTACTTGGCACAACATACTCCGCTGATGACTGTGAAGTTAAGGGTTTCGGGGCATTAATATGTCCGGAATTCAAAAGGGCTAACTCTTCAGCTGCTCTTTGTTGATCCTGTGTAGGTCTCATGGTATATTGCTCGCCACCCTCATGATGACAATGAGTGACACCCTGATTTTGAATTTTTACTGGACCATCTACAACATCGTTTTCACATTTACGATAACTCTTTTCCATTATCTCTTCCTTGACAGACGAAGGGTCTTCAGTTTCAGGAGGCTGTTCCTCCTCTTCGTCTTCATTTCCATCGGCCAATTCATCATCGGACTCATCATCCAATATCTCACGATCAAATTGAGCTTTTCGTTTTAACGTCAAACGTTCGGCGACAGAAATACGTTGATCGCCTTCTAACTCTTCGTCGAGCTCTGGTTCTGCTTCCAATTCATGACTGGGTGAACCAGCCAAATGTCTGTGCACAGGTGAATGACGTGGTGAGTCAACCTCAAGCAGAGAATCTTCTTCATCTCCACTTAAATTACGCGAATCATCTTCTTCTTCTACCACATCCACATATTCTCCGGGCACATCCCCAACAGCATGCGTCAGGGTATGACGTCGAAGATCGCAATTGCGGCGAAACACTTTGCCACACGAATTACACTCGTAAGGCTTGTGATCCGTATGAGTTAGTAAATGAGTCTTTAAGTTTGAACGTTGATTAAAACTGCGACTACATACTGGACACTTGTGTGGTGATTCTTCCATGTGCAAGATTTTGTGTACTGCCAAAGTGCGTGACTGACAAAATCCTTTGCCGCACTCGGTGCATTTGAACGGTTTCTCCTTGGAGTGTATATATCTGGAATAGAGTCGAAAACGTTATTTAATTCATTGATTTATAAAAAAAAACATCAGAACAAAAATCGTTACAACAGTAAAGTTTCTTAAGAAAAAAAGATTGAGTAGGAAGGACATTAATTCCGTTTCAAATGACGAGAAGAGGACTTTATATTTATCACTTTAACCTCCATCAATTAGAGGCCTCCATCTTGAGATCATTAAGAATTGAAGTGCTAAACAGTTCTTAAAGAATATTGTATATCAATAACATCAAAGGGTGTGCTAAAAAGAGCATCCTAAAGTACTAAAATTATACTGCATTTTATGAACCATAATATTAAATAAGAAATTAACCCTGAAACGAAATTTAAATTTTTATCGGATTTTTGAAAGAGGTACCAAAAGCCTGTTGATCAAATACATATTTAGAGGGTTAAAATGTTCAACAAAATTGTTCCAGAAGTGCTGTACATAAAAATGTTGAAACCGTTTTATACAAATTACAATATTTCCTTTATTGTTTCACTTTATAATAAACATAAAAAGGGTAAATTTAATTCCTCCTAAAATAATTCTCAGATATAAACTTTATAAACCCTCGTACATGTATATTTTTTGGTGAGAAACTATTAAATTCCTAAAAGGATAGCATAATATATTTAAAAAAAAAAGAACTTACCTATGATCTCTTAAATGATCTTGGCGCCGAAAAGCTTTGCCACAGATATCACATGAATATGGCCTTTCATCCGTGTGAGTTCTTTCGTGGATTAGTAGATTGTAGGACTTGGTGAATTGACGATTGCAAAATTTACAAATAAACTGCTTTTTAGGCCTTGAGGCTCTGCCAGGAGCACGCAAAAGACGTCTATCTAGGCCTGCATGCATAGAGGGTGGCATACCAGGTGGAAATAAGGCAGCTGCTGTTGCCGATGGAAATGTAAAACTGCCACTGCCGGTAGGTGAAGGTCCTGGACCGCCTAGATAAGGAGGGGGATACATAACCGTTCCCGGTACTCCAGGTGGTGGCACCTGACCAGGACGGGGCATTAGCATGGCAGCCGCTACAGCAGCTTCACGTAGAGCCAATTCCTTACGTTTGTCCGCCATCATGGCCATGATTTCAAAATTCGAACCCCTTTTATTGGGATCCTTGGCAGCCTCGGCTTCCAACATACCAGCATAGAGGGAACCAGGGCCCCTTAAACTGTTACGATGTGATGGCAAGACGGGCACAAATGCCGAATTCGAAGGAGTATTATTGGACATTATTGCGATGCAATGAGATTAATTATTTATCGCTAAATTATTAGTTTTTATCTTATTAAGCTGGATTTGTGGTATGTTTTTACTCTGTTTTTATTCAATTGATCCGAATGAGATTCATGTGTTTAGCTGCCAAAAATGGTGTGTTGGTTAGAATAGATGATTTTCCCATTGTGCATTATTTCATTTCATACTTTAGTTCACATAATGATGAAAATTTGCTGTTCTACAAGTAAAAGAAAATAATAAAAAAAAAGAATTTATTATAAAACAATTTCTTGTATTTGTTTAATTAATTTGAATTTGTAAAAGTTGTATTGTTTTAATACTTTCTAATATTTTCTGGCTGATATTTGTATAATAAAATTTACTAATAAAATTCTTTTATTGGATTTTCACTTAAACCTCTCCAGTCAATGTGAGTACAGAGTTATTAATAAAATATATTTATTTTTTGTCTCAAAATTCCTTTTTTTTTTTTCTTTTTGTCGCGCAATGTTCTGTTCTGTTTCATGTCGAATAGAAATTTCGGAATTCTGTTAAAAAAAAAAAAAAAAAAAAAACAGAACAGAAACAAAAATCAACAAAACAAACATTGAACAAGCAAGATAAGGTTCTTTTACGTTTCTTGTTTGCAGTTAGTTTTATTGATGTTGTTGTTAAATGGCATAGAGTCTTCATGTCTGATAACACGAATGCCAAACAGATGGTTAAAACGATTAAATGTTAAAATTGGCTTGGCAAGCGTTCATTTTGAATCAAAGACAAAAGGAAATAATTTTTTTTTTTTTATTAATTTGTGAAGTTTTTATTCGAACTGAGTGATGTTTAATCAAAGAAATTTTTAATTTTTCAGGCTTAAGTTCGTTTTCTCTAAATTTAATTTTATTATAAATTAAATTATTATTTAAATTAGAAAGAAAGAAAAATATAGTGGCTCTTAATACTTGAAACAGACAAAGAAAAAGTTTTTTGACTGCGCGTAGGGTTGAATTGACATCGATGTTTCGAGACTAAGTACAGTCTCATCATCAGAGTTGTCTACCGCTTAGACTTCACTGCCACCACGGCAGCTGCAATCACACCAGTTAAAGATCCTCTACATTAATTGAATCTGCTGAATTACAGGTAAGTTTACACTACAGCTTTTTATCATTTTTAATGGGTTGGAACTTTACTATACTTTTTTCAAAGTCTGTCTTGTTCAAGTTGAGCATTCCTAGCTACGTGCCTTTAGTTTTGTAATTAATTTGTGAAGTTTTTATTCGAACTGAGTGATGTTTAATCAAAGAAATTTTTAATTTTTCAGCCTTAAGTTCGTTTTCTCTAAATTTAATTTTATTATAAATTAAATTATTATTTATTTATTATCTTTGCTGTTTCAATTATTAAGAGCCACTAGATTTTTTTTCTTTCTAATTTAAATAATAATTTAATTTATAATAAAATTAAATTTAGAGAAAACGAACTTAAGCCTGAAAAATTAAATATTTCTTTGATAAATTTTTTTTTTTTGTATATAATAAATTTCGAAAGTTTATAAACAGATGTCTGTCTTCACCAACACTATTCACAAAATAAATTTAACATAAATATATTTAATACTAATGGATACCCGGCGTGTGCTCCTACGCTAAAGAAAAATTATTTTCGTATTAGTAAGAAAATCTGTCCTGGAACCATTATGTTGTAAAAAGTACCAAACTATGCGTAATTGCCTCGTTTTGGTATTTTTTTTACCCCACTGTACGAAAAACACATTGTTTCTGGATAGATTGATTTTAATTTTTGATAAAAAAAAAAACCATAAAAGGAAATCAATTTGACCTAAGGGGTCAACGTTCACGTTACAATAAAAAGTTGCTTAATCCATTTTTAAAGAAGTACAATTCCACTTTAATTTAGTTCCAGGGCTTATCGTTTTCGAGGCTAAGTGAGATTTTTTCGGTAGCGATATCTCTTAAACCGCTTCACCGATTTTAATTAAACTAATAGCATTAGATTCAGTTTTTGAAGATCAAAAAAAAAAGATTTCGAAAATAAATTTGACTAGCAATTCTGAAGCATTTTCATTGAAATTTGTCGACAACGATATCTTTCGAACGAATCAATAGATTTTAGTCAAGCTAAAAGTTAATAAGACTTTTTCGAAAACACTGTTAACCGAAATTCTCAAAAGCTAGTGAACCGCATCAGTTCATCAGCCCAGTCGCGAATTTGGTTTCGATCGGTAAAGGCATACTTAAGCCATCAAAGATTAAATATATGTGACAGCGCATAGAGAAAGGGACCTATGGGTAAAAAATCAATTTTCACTTTTTTATTTTTTTTATGTGGACAACATCTGAGCATCGAATGAGACCGATCCCATGCCCCAAAAGTGATCCCTTCCAGAGATATGCGCGTTTTATGAAAGTGATGCTACACCAAAGATACACGTATTTAAATCTTTAAAATGGCTCTCCTGAACAAAACCGGTTTTTACCCTTAGGTCCCTTTCTATTTTGCGCGTGACATATACATAAATATGCACATACATACACCCGCACGAATACCATCACAAAAATATTCAAAATAGATTTCTGTTGTCTCAAAACCTCGAGATGATGAAAATCCAGATTATCGAAAATTGGGGTAAAATCAATAACTTCATATTTTTAATAGCGGGGCCATTTTAATACAAAAATTACAAAATTAATTCTCATATAAAAAACATTATTTCAAGTCTCTGATCTGCACTTTATAATGGCAGGTTGGTTTTTACTTATACTTCATTCATGTATGAATTTACTTCGGTGGTAATGGAATGGTAAACAGTAGTTTAAGTCAACTGCCAACACTGAGACCCACCTCAAACATTTAGAAACACACTGACTGATAGACTTACTGTGAGGCGCATAGCACATACATACAAACATAGATATGTGCATACACACATGCAAACATATAATCACAGCCATAGTAAAAGTAAATATTAGCAACATTTGTGAAATACACACATTTATCCATTTTAGGTTGCCTACTTTTTTTTTTAAATCTACAACATCGATATTGAAATTAGAAAAGTTGATAAATTCCTCAAACGAATCATTACAACCAGGATTAGTCATCCACTAACATTATTGTCTTTCATATTGTTAAAGTTGTTAATTTTTACTATAAAAATTGTTAAGTTTTATGGAAAATTTCAAGTAACATTCGGATAGGAATAAGTATTAAGTATTTCTTAATATTTTCTGTTGCCTTTAAGTAATTCTATATCGTTATCAAAATTATATTCAGCATATTTCGTTTGTAGGAGAGTGAATACTGTTGCTTTTATGTTTTTTTCTAATAATGCTAGAAAAGTATTGAGTAAATAAATTCCGTAATTGTATTCCGATAGTTTTTGATTTAAAATCTTCCGATTCCTTTCATGTTGTATTCCGATTTTGCACTGATAACGTTTTTATACCCATAGACGTTTGCTTGAATTGTTATTACCAGCAAAGCTCATATTTTAAAGTTTTTTTACTGCAAAGTTTATTTTACTGACGCTCCCAAAAGTATAAATATTTTTTTATTGTTTAGGGGCTGTGCACATATTACGTAACGCTCCAAGGGTGGGGTTAAAGATTTGTTACGGATTGGAAATTTTACACTGAAAAATTATTAAAAGGCGTACGGGGGTATAAAATCTCTGAAAACAGCGTTACGTAATATGTGCACAGCCTCTTACTATAAAAGAAGTTAGTAGAAAAATTCATTGTCAATTCCATTTTGAATTTTAAAAGTAGTTTGATTACAAAAATAATTCGCACAAAATTTTTGAAATTGAAACTAATTTCGATCGCAATTGAGTTCTGTGACATGGCTGATAATGAATTTATTATTTAAGATATTTGTCCAATTTTATTTGAAAATCGTTTTGAAATACAATTTTGCCTGGGTTTTTTGATAAGTTTCTGGGGTGATCGTACTCATTCTTCTGCAATTCTCAAATTGTTTGTTAAAGTTGGTGCATAAACTAAAAGGTTTTCAAAATGTAGTTAAAATCTACTAATAATTTGTTTTAAGCATTCATTAAAGGCAGTCGCTAGACAAGTATTTGTTGTTATAATTTTTGTAAAAAAAAGGTTCCCAAGCCAAAGAAAAAGAGATAATGATTTTCTTTAATTATTGAAAATGATCATGGAATTTTTCTCCAACCTCAAAATCTCTATTTTTATCATTAATATCTGTATTCTAATTACATATTTCATTTTCTAAGACCTTCATTTTTAATTGCCGCCCTTGTTTTAAGCAGTAACCCCCACCCCGAAAATGAATAAATAATTATGAGCATTTTTCAAATACCTGATATTCCCAAGAATTACAATACAATTAGATTTCGCTCTGGGGCAAGTAAATTGCGTATTTTAGTTTGCTTTTAATTTCATATGCGGTGCGTTTTACATCATTAGACAAAAAACGTATTAAGAACTTGATGGAAAAAAAAGCAAAGAGCTTCTCAGGCCCAATTGCTGGTGCTGCTGTTGTCACTGATGATGATAAAAAAAACTTCAGAAAAGAAACAAAAACAGCAGCTCTAAAATAAGGCAAAGTCACTCTTCAAGAAATGTGTGCTCATTATTCAAAAATATAAAGTGTGGAATGGGCACTTTTTTTAAAACACCAAAAAGAAACGAACAATAATAATCAAAAAAAAAAAAAAAGACCAAACAAATTCAATAAATAAATAATAAAAACAACAATGATGTCGTTAAAAAAATAAAGAAAAGAAAATATCTACAGCAGCAGCATCATGAACATCAGCCAACAGTGAGGCAGTTAGCCAAAGACACAGTGTGCCAGCTAGCCTTAAATAAATAATCGTCATCATTATGAGATAGATAATGTCAGTCTTTTCCAATGTTGTGGTAGTACGGAACGAATGACGGCAGTAATGGAAGAACAGACAGACAGACACTCATACCTAAAGACGACTTGGCTTGTAAGTCTCAACGTATTCGTTCGTACTTAATTTTACTCTTTACATGTGACGCTATTCGAAGTTGATGCAACAAAATCTTTTTTAATGCAGATACAGAAAGAAAATAAAACAACAAAATTTAGCCGGCAGTACTTTTGTGAGTGTCTCAAAAAAAATACCCAAAAAATACTTTGTGTTTTACTAATTGTCAACGTAAAAAATGTACTTTGCCATACAATAAAAGTACCAATTGGCCATTTGGTTTGAACGACGCTGATTTAAGCCTTTCAATCGGCTTAAATACACATCCACACGTACATTAACTAAACCAACAAAAATTTATGTATGTTGTACTCGTATTATGAGATCAAGAAGAGAAAGAATCGAAGCGTTTTAAAAAAGAAAATAAACTGAAGCAAAAACAGCAAACATTCAGTTTATTTAAGATTCAAAGATATTTGCTGTCAGTGTTGCCGAAAAGAAAACTATTTTACATACTTTAGCTGCAGATCTTTACGATCACTTTGAATATTGGAAAATTCAGATCGAATATTTGTTTCCTTGTTTTCCAATTGTCGTTATACTCAAAAATAAATGGAGATGATAGAATATTCAGCGTACCAGCAATTAAGTTTTCCACGTGCTCAGCAGAACAGAACAACGATGATTACCACTTTCAGTGCTTATTTTCACGTGTCGGGATTCTCCATTCAATTCTTCTGATTGCAATTCTTCTATAGATTCACAAGCTTTTTGCTTAATTTGAATACAAACATTAAATTGGCATCTCGAGCAGCTAATTTGTATCCCTACTAAACTGAAGCGACAACACTGATTCTTAACCATATCGTCTACACGTTTGTATTTCCGTCCGTCTATTGTCAGTAAATTTATCTAAGAAGTTTTTTATTTACGAAATTTGTTTGTTTTCTTTGAGTCTTAAGAGGTGGGTTTTTATTTAACTATTTAAAGGCTCTTGTGTTTCTTGATTTTTGATTTTTCTTTTTTGCTTCAATCTGGGTTGACAGTAAACCAACACAAATACACCAAAAAAAAAAGAAATATGCTGTGTTTGCACTCACTAATACATTTAAACCAATTAAGAAACATCTTCACAGATACTTAAAACTGTGAGATAAATCTTGGTTGAAAAGATTTAAGAGCCAAAAAGGCGAAATAGTTTAAAGAGAAGGAAAGAGAAAGAGCGAATTTGAGATTCGTAAAAGTGAAGTGAAATAATAATAATTAACCACTCGACAAGGCAACGAATTATTGAATTTTTCATCAACATCCATCCAGATTTAAATAAACAAATAAAAAAAAGGAATTTGGTAGAAAAAAAAAATAATAAAACAAAAACCTAAGAACAACAAGCAAATACAGTTTGTCTAGTTCATGTTTGCATTACACAAATTCCAACAAAAAAAAAATTTTTTTCAAAACAAGACTTTTGGCAATATATCGTACATACATTGACGTGTATGGACATATTAAAATCTTGATCTAATTTTAGGGGGTAGGGGTTAAATTCCTCTCCATCTTTTGCACTATTTTAGAATGAATCGACATGAGAAATTTTTTTTTAGGAGATAAACTGCCATTTACAGGACAGTTAGTCCAGTTTGTATTGAGCATAATTTCCGTAAAAAAATATTTTACCCATAAACTGAACTCACACAATCTCCGTTTTATGTGGATAACTTTTACTCGCACCTCAAATAAGGGACAAATTTAAACTTTCTTAATACCGATACATTAATTTATTTGCTATCCGCAGCAAATCTATGCTTCAGCTCAGCAATTTCACTCTCTATTGTATTGTTCTGTTCTTGATTGTTCGATGAAACTTTGAGTCGCGAGTTCTTAAGTGTATGTCACTTCTGAGGTGGTTTGGTCATGATACGAGAATTATGTTTTATTGAACGATAAGTTAAAATTTACCATCACTAGTCTAATATGAAGATGTTATACATTTTTTTTTAAATTAACTTCTGCTTACTCATGGCCAAAACAAAAAGTTGCACCTTCGTTAGTGTGTGCTTTTCCCAAGAATTATGTGAAACCATAAAAGCTATCTTCTTAAATTACATTAAGTAATTTCGTACTGCATTGAGTCCAAAATTATTGTATTATTTAAATTTTGCAAATATTGAAGAGACAAACTGTATGTATGAATAAGGAATGGCTGAATGGCTGGCAAAATGATAAATGTTATTTTTAAGCAATCATGTACAAAATATTTGGGCAAGTGTATTTGATGCGATAAAATTTCCTTTTTTTTCCTAAGCCCTGGCTTATGTGCGATATTTTAACCGAACTGCACGGTCCCCTCTCTCTCTATACAGTTTCACATGCGTTTGTTCAATTTATATCAACTGAATTTTTATTTGCTAATTTATATTTCAATTTATACTTTTATTAAAATCAAATATTATCCTAAAACAAATTAAATTATTATGTTCTTTAAGTTTTTGTAAAAGAAACCTCACTACCACACCACATACACACACACAGCATGATATTTAAATGCCAGTTTAGTTACGCACACCTTAACAAAAGTATGTATATTAAAAATTTGTTATGGTCAATTAAAACTGTTGCTGCTGTATAATTACGTTTTAAATTTGTTAATTTTTTTTTTCTTTTACATTTTAATGGTGTTTAATGGAAACATCTTAACTAGATTTCTTAAACTCAGTTTAATTATATGCAGTTTTGTTTTAAAATTTGCTAGACTTCTGTTCTTTCAAATTAAGAGAGAACTACATTTTGCAAAAAATTTTCAAACTTATGGACCTTTTTTTATATTTTATTTATTTTGAAAAATCTGCTATAATCTGCTATAATCGTACGGAGTAATTTTAGTAGAAAAAAATAGGCTAGGCGGAAAATTATAAAATTTTTTTAAAGAGTACCTGAGAATTTTTTTCAAAATCGCATAACTTGCGTGTTTGGAGTCCTTTGTACCCATGATCCCACATATGCAACTACGCTTGAATTAATACCGAAAAAAAAGCAATTAACAAGGATCTTACCACCCATTCTGGTGTGTGTGTGCACAAGCTTAAAAGTGTTACATGTACAGTGCAGAATTTTAATTTTAGCAATTAATTTGTAAATATATTTTGCAAAAGACAATTCCATTTCCCATTTTTCCTTTTCTAAAGACTCACTTTTGATCGGAATTGACTTGTTTGATATGGCTGATAGTTTCTACACTATTTTTAACAAATGAACAAAAAATGTGAAAAACTATCGGATTTTATTTCTTTTTTTTTTTTTTTTTGCAATACTTCAACTATTCAATTTTATTAAGTCTAAATTTTATAACTTTGCAATTGCTTCACATGGCTACTGAATATTTTTAATTTTTACTATTTCTGAATATTTATGAACATAAATGTGGAATTAAATGGCTTCTCATAATTGTGTATCTACATATGTGATTTTCGTGTGTGTGTGTGCGTTCATAATTGTTTCACTATCTGTGTTACCACTTTTGCCACTGTACACAACATAAATTTCACTAATTATAATTTTGTCTCGTGTGTGCTTTGTTTTTTGGTTATGAAATATAATTACTGACTATAAAGATACTCGTAGACACACACACACACACACTATGTGATGCATCTGCAAAACTACACTGCATGAACTAAACCCAGAAAAAAGCCTTTTATTGCAAAACACATAATAATTAAAAAGAAAAAACATAAAACATACTTGATTATGAAGACCCACTACTTAATCGAGAATAATTATAAATAATACAAACCAGCCAGGCACAACTATAGATCAGACCAGCAGAATGTGAACTGGAAACTCTAGAGTAAAAAGAAGAAGAAGAAAAAAAAACTATAAAACTCCACCTTAAGGGGGACTTTAGAAAAACTCCAGTATGTTAACTTTTTCTTTACATGCGAACATTTAAGAAAATTTAGTTTAAAAAAATTTAAAAAAAATAAGCTACATGCATGCTGCCATGCATGACTGGCTTGACTTGAGGTAAAAACAGAACCAACATTAAATATGAGATCAAGATCGAAAATGCAGCAAGAAAAAATTTCATGCAGCAAAAAAAAAAAGGACCAAAACTGGACAAGAGATAAATTTTTTTAAATAGTTATCGAAAAAAAAATGATGCCGTAGGGAATTTTTTCAAGTCAGGGTGCTGGCTGGATGGCATAAACGGATGGAGGGAGGGAGGGAGCTTAAAACTTAACATAAAAGCTGTGTAGGTATTGTAAAGAGAGCGAAGCTTAAATGGTGACGTAGAGTCGGCGGTTTTTTGTTTATTTAAGACTTGAAAAAATAACAACAACGAAAAATGGATTTAATTAGTCTTGGACATAGACTGCAAGATAAAAAAACACCAGAATTTAAAAATGAAAGATGAAAAATAAAAAAATTTTATTAAAGAAAAAAAGAGAAGATGCTGGCTGGCTGAAGAGCACAAAAGAGTTAGTTTTTCGAAAGGTTTTATGTTTCCAACTCGTAATAAAGTGCTGGCACTAGAAGTCGAGAGTACCTCAAAATATGATCTCTCATCTAGAGGTTTGTCGAGTTTTTTCTTCCATTGTTGTTGCTACAAACCTAAACGTTTTTCTTCTTGATTTTTAGATATATTTTTTTGTTTATATAATTTTTCGTCTTCCATTAAGGCTGATTTTCTGTCTTAGCCAAAGATATTTTCTGTTAGTTGCTGTTGTTGCTGTTGCCGTTTTTACTTTTTTTTTCTATTTTGCTTACTGGTTACGGCACCACACTGTGTTCGGTGGCAATGACAGTGGCAGCTACAGTTGTATGGTAAACGTGTGTACGGTTGCTCTACAAGCCGCCAACGTAGAGAATACTCGTAGTTCATTTTAAACTAACTCAAACATGAACACTTGTACATTTCACGCACACACATTCGCTCAAGACTCTAAAGTGATTAAAATTACACACGTACCTATTGATTGAAATTGTATTGATTCAATGAAATTTTAAATTGTTTTCAGATTTATCGGTGATGGCACACATGTCTATTTCATTTTTGATAATTAGTCTATCTTTGTTTTTATCGGTTATATACTAAATACCTACACTGATGTACTCGTATGTCTGTATGTGAAATCGAAAAGAAACTACCAACAATTAAAGAGGAACAGGTTAAGAAAAAATTATTAAAGTTAACTTATGGGAGCAGTCAGTTCTCATTCATCCGATAAAAATATATCAGTACCTTTTAATAATAAACAACGATTTTTTAAAAACAAATAATTTTTTTAAAGCAATAACTTTTTTAAACAAGTATTTTTCACAATTAACTATCTTTTTATATAAGAATACCTGTTTAAAAAATAAGTACCTTTTTACAAAAAAATAAATACCTTTTTAAATAAGATTAACATTTTAATGAAAATAATCCTCTTTAAAAATAGTACCTTCATAAAAAGTACCTTTTTGAAAAATGTACATACATATTTTAAATAAAAAAACTAATTTTTAAATTTTTTTTAAAAGCAAAAATGTCTTTTTAAAAACTATTAGGCATGTAACTTTTTTTTAAATATAATTTCTTTAAAAATAGCGCCTTTCGAAATATATAAATATTTTTTATTTTTTTTTTTTTTGTAAATAGGTCCAACACTCAGGGGATGACCCCTACGTATGCAGTGCACTGTGCCGGAACTCAGAGAGAGGGATAGGGTAGAATAGATAGATGTTGGAAATTTAGAAGACTTAACTCTTTCACAACTCTGCTTTGCGCGTTATGTTAATTTTTAAGGCAGTGTTGAGGCGCCGATGGTATTAAGTAGACGCATTAACTTTGTTAACCTGTATTAGCAGGCATTTTATTAATTGTTTTACTTCGCCGATGTTTCTGCTAACCGACGAAGGAGGGCGATGTTGTGTACATTAGCTTAGAACATCATCAATCGCTGTAGGAACAGTTTTTTAGTGACCAGTGCTATGCCTTCATCACTTAAATAGTCCGACAACAATTAATACAATGTCTCACTTATGTACATTAGAGAAATTATTGATGTTGATTGACTTGCTCTGGCCAGGGTTTGAATCCAGGCCCCAAAGTCATTGTTTGCTTAGTAGTCAACGCGCTAAACACTTCAGCCAACACCACCTTCAAATTTAAAATTTGTGGTAACTTTTAGATTAATAACATTTAAAAAAAATCGAAATTGATACCGATGGTTGATACCTGGTATTCACCCTATTATATCGCTACCCATTGTTAATTTAAGCTCTGGCCGTGGCTGATATTTTATTACTCTGCTGGGTTCGATTCCGGTTCTAGACCATAAGCTCCACAGACAAACTAACCCCACTTCGCGGGTTTGTTTTTGCTTAAAAATAAATCCAATTTGGATTAATCCCTTTAAGTTGTATTTCTTGTAGCCGTGTCGAAATTAAAAAATTTGATTTTAAATTTATTAAAAAATTTATGGATACCATAGCATCTTAAGCTATGTACAGACGATTGGCAGATCTTACAATATTGTAAGATATGTCAATATGCTGACAACGTACTGACAATGAAAAATTGTTACCAAAAGGTAAATTGTTAGTTCAGACGATTGTAAGAAAACCTTACAATTTCATTGTCAGGCAATTGTCAGACAATAAATTTATCTGCCAACAAAAATTGTCAGTTTTTACGGTTGTCAGCTTTTTATGTGGAAAAATTGCCAGATGCGTTGTTAAGCTTTGTCAGAACTGTCAAATCCAAAAGTATTTATGGACAGCATTGGCAACAGAATAATTATCTTACAATGGTGCCATTGTCAGATGCATTAATTCAAACACATCTGCCAATAAAACAAGAGCTTACAATGTCTGACAATTATCTGATAATGGCAAAGTAGAGTGTTCTCACGATTGTCAGATGTCTGACAATATTATTGTCTTACAATGAACTGACAATGCTTTTTCTGGCAAAGTTGTTAGACAAAAATTGTAAGTTCAGACGGTTGTCAGACATTTTCTGAACATTTTTCTGGCAATATTGTAATATCTGCCCATCGTCTGTACGTAGCTTTACGCTTGGAATTATCAGAAACTTCCTAGAACAAGTAAATCTCACATCTTTCATAACGTCACTATTTGCTAACTTTTGGTAATGAGGCGCATGTGTGTGATTGTTTCCTCATGTATTTCATGCATTATTTCCACAAAACTTTACATCTATGAAAATAAATCAATTACGAACATGTTTTTGGTTACCATGTTCGGAATTTGTACTTCCAACCAATACGATAATTGTTGCCCATTTGAAGCTAAGTCCGTCTTAAGAGTTTTTCGAACCATATAAATTCAAATCATCAATTGTTGCACACATTTTTCTTTTTTTAAAAACTTGAAACTTAATAACTATCCCAGGTAAAAAAAGTATCATTGGATCCGAAATTTGAGGATATATGATTCCATATATGTTTCATATATGTATGTTCTATTTATGTTCATGGATAAGTGCATATACATATGATAATATATGTATGCGTGCTTGAAATATGTATGAGTAATATCTATACCATATATCCTCAATTTTGGGATCTAATAATATATGTATATACTTTTTTAGCTGGGATATTAAATTTGATATCAGTAAGATTGAGCTAAATCTTCAATTTAGATTTTTATGGATTCTTTTGAACACAGAGTGGTATAAAAATCTGTTTAATCTCGTAGAAAATCGTAGAGTCAAAAAAAAACCATGTCAAGAAGTAGTCAGGGACATTATAACGCCCTACTGACATCAAACTCTTCCTCCTACTAGGAAAAACACTGAAAAGAGAAGCGCTTAGCAAGATCAAACACCACATAGCAAGGAAATGAAAAATTATACAATTATATTAAAACATTGATCCCAACTATGGCAGATGGCGCCCCATGACGAAATTTTTATTAATTTTTTGATAAACACTGAACAAGATTTTAGTGAACATTTTCTTATAATTATAAAAAAATTCATATAAAAGAAAAAATTTGTATTTCTTAAGGAAAATTTTTAGAGAAGTTCTATCAAAAACGGCACTGCCGCCACACGACAGCCATTTGGAACTCAAATTAAGTAAAATTTCCCAAACTGTAGCTAATTTTCTTTGTAGGACCACCAAGCAATGCTTTATGCCAACTTAGAGAACGGTATCGATATTAGAGCAAAATAGTTTGTTTTTTATTGTATAACTCTGTTCATACTATATACTATGCTAACTGATTATAACTACATATTCTGATCCTTGTTTTCTTGTACTCTTCTGCTATTTCGTTTTTATCACATTCTTGTTATAAGTTCCACTAGTGTAGTGTTTTCATCAAATTACTTAAACCAATTATTTTTGAAAGATTTTTCAATTCAAAATTTATTCATATTTTTAAAAATGCTAATTAACTTTATAGAATATTGATGCTTTTTTAAATATCTATTTTGCATTTCAATCACGATTGCTTCTTTAATTTAATTACACATTTTTATATAAATTTTAATTAAAAATGGATATTAGGTACATATATTATCTACTTTTAATTAAAAACGTTTGTCTTTTTATCTCAAAACTCGAAAGTAAAGCTTAAACGAAAAAGATACTGAACATTTTAAGAATAAGAAAAAACCTGTTCATTTATTTACACATTTGGAATTCTTAAAGATCCATCGTTGTCGTCTTCTCTTCTTTTTATACATATTTTTTTTTTTTTTTTTTGTTAACGAAAAAATTAAAGAAGAAAACAAATCATATCACTGTTTTTTAGATGAAAAAGATCTTAACGATCTTCTGCATAAAGCAAAGCCAACGAAAAGCAACAACAAAAAGAAAGGAAAGAAAAAAACTCTAGAAAAGACAACATAAATGTTTGAACGACATTAATGCTTTCAGCCAAAGCATGTAGGTATTAAAGCAGGCAGGCAGACAAAAGCCAATGACTAAATAAAAGTTATAACGACAAAAAAACAGGCCAACTTACAAACCGACGGACCGACTTATACACAGAACAACTGATCAATTGTCTGTCAGTTCATACAAACGTGTTATTAACGTTTATTCATGCCAGGCCTAGAGAACAACGAACCTTCTTGTATGGCTCACAAGCAACTAAACAAACCAAACCATTCAACCAGTCTGCCAGCCAGCCAACCCAACCAACGAACCAACCATCCATCCAGGCATCCATTTATACCCATTCAGTTAACCGAACAACAACCAAACCAACCTACCAATCGACCGGGCAGCAGCCAGGCTTCCATCCATCTAACCAACATTTTTTTTATTCCAGCTTTTTGTTCTCTTATTTTTATTACAAATTTTTTTTTTGCCTTTCGCATACACGCGGCAGTTAAAATGTGTTTTTCTACATTTTGTTTTGAAATAGGAGCTGAAGCCAGTGCAGCTACCAAAACGCTCCTCAAGTAGTCCCAATGTCTTCCCACACGCCAATGTATAAAAATTGTAGACGACGTTATATATTTTCAACGTTTACTAGACACAAATAAAAACACACACACACATGCACACAATTCCATTCTCAAACTCGCTTGTACACACACACATGCACTCATACATAATCCATCTCTCACAGATACATTTTCTAATACAAACTTACTTGTTTTCTTCTTTTACTTCTACTAAAATTTTCCGAGATCATAGATGATGTTTTTGTAATTTTTTAATTGATTTTTTTTTTAATTTCAAAATATCTTTTTATATCAACTTTTTGTATATTATTTATTTTCAATTAATTTTATATAATTTTTATATTAAATTCATTTTATCATAAATTTTTTTTATTAAATCACTCGCTATCGTTGATCGTTATACACACACACACACATTTACACCCCCATTTCATGGTAGTGGTGTTTGTTTTTTTTTTAGAAAAAAATATATAAATTTTTTTATCCGTCGTTATTCCGTCTTTTTAAGTTACAGGTGCGTTACCTACGGTCAACTCTTTAAGACTAATCCCGGAGTATCTGTGTTTTGGGGGGAGCAATGTGCCTCATCGTTGTCCCATCAAACCTTTTCGGTTCGCTTCGACATTCATTTATCTAGATAAATTCTGATTCTCATTTACTCTGTGTCTACCTCTCTTTTTTGATAATAACTGATATCTCTCTTTTTAGTTTTGAGCCATTCACGCTCTTTTCCCATACTAACCAACAACGAACGATCATTATTTTTCAATCTCCCAATAAGTTTTCTGATGTTTATTTTTGTTGTATTGTTCATAATAATTATACCTGTTTTGTTGGCCGTAAGGTATTTTACTTGCTATGAACTGGTTTGTTTTGAAGAGTGTGCGTGTACATGTTTGTCTGTCCGAACTACCGTCCGTCCGTCTTGCTGCTTTTTTTATCTTTCATATACAGTAAAACGTTGTGTATGCGACAACGTTGGAGCTGTGGGGCTTAATGGGCACTTTAGGTATTGGTACTTTTTGCAAGATCATTTGCCATTTCTGTTTAATAAAAAACGCCTCTACAGTTCAAAAACACTTTCTAAAACCGATTTGTAGTGTACTTTCAGGCTGTCTTCCTTAACACCTATCGCTCTATCAATCTGCTGATCAGCATAACTAGTTATTCACAGTAACCGAACATGAGAGGCACTATTGCCCCATTTCGAGTAACCAGCGATCATGTTCCTCTGGTAGTTTTTATCCGATACTAACAGTAATTGATTATCCCATTTAGTGCACCAGCTGAGTGGTGATCACCATGTGTGAATCGAAATAGCTGATACACTCTGCATTTTGTAATCCTTGTGTATTTAGTTATATATGCGATCAATCACTGAATTCACCCCGCAGATGGGTTTATCGGATCATGCACAACTTGCCAATGTATATTAAACTATTTGATATTTTACTGTATTTAGAGAGAAGAGCACTTAGTAGCGGAATGGTGTTAAATGCTTGTCTCATTTCCTTTTTAGTTTGAACCTCCGCCTACACATCATATTGAAAGGGATCTCAATAATAAATATTCCACCACAAAGACCCGTGTGCTTTATGGTTGTAGAAAGACCGAAAAAACGGCTACCTAAATTACTAAAAATTACTAAAACCGATTACAACGTTTGGTAGGGAAGGCACATTACTTCACTTGGAATATACGATTAGAGACGGTGGAGACGAATTAAAAATATGTTGGGTGTGTCTCATAACTCATTCTCCAGAATGTACATAATTTGATTTCAGGTTAAGCTACAATGTCCACTAACTTCTGGAATGGTCTGAGTCCAGGAAGAGCTTTTCAATGGCGATCGAATTTTATCTCATTCTTAAAACACTACTTTCTCCTGACTTACATATCTACGAGAAACAGAAAAGTGTTCTCACTTTCTTTACGAGACCCTTCTCGGAGGCTGACTGTGTATCCACATTGAACTCTAGTTGACTAAAAGAAAGTCCAATTATTTGAAATGTTGTGACTAATTGACTCTTGAATAAAGAGTATGACTTCAAGCTTCAATGGTAGTATTGCAGCAACTAACAATAAACTGTGTATTTTTTTCCAATTTCAAAATCTATACATTTTTGTTTAAAAAAGTTGGTACGAAGCATCGAATATCTATATCTCAACACCTTTGCGGTGTAGTACACCAACGTTTTCTCTATTGGATTTCTCGTGATGATGATTGCCTTGTATTTTAACTACCACTTCTACAACTGTTCGCGCTAGATGTTTCTTTTATTTAGTTTTGTTTTTCCACTCTATGTATATTATTTGTTTTTTTTTAATTTATTTTTTGTAAAAAAAACTACACACATACAACCATATAATCGTATGCTGATGATCTGTCTGTATGTGTACGTCTATAAATATATATTTATGTTTATATAAATATGAAAAAATACAAATAAACAAATTATTAACAAAAATTGTACTACACGATAGTAGGCCATAAACGATCACTAGATAACTCTACTATAGAAGAGATAATATATATTTTTATTAAAATTTTTGGCTGTTTTAGCCAGCAATTTTTTGGAATATTTTTAATTTCAATTGTATTATTGTAAAATAAAAGTTCTTATATTTTCATATCAGTGATGGTTTTGTGAGTAACTTTTCACCTGAGAACACGTAAATTCGAGAGCGACAATAATGCACACCAATACTCATACATCAAAAAATATGATCAGTAAACATACTTATCAAAACATAAACAATCAAACATTAATCTGTTTCACTAACTTTGTTTAACAATACCAATTATTTTCAATGATCCGATTTACATTGAACTCCAATGAATATTTTCATTAAAACAACGTATCCCTACATTGAATCAACGAAAATTACTAAATGAAAAGTAATATTATCAGGCTCAAGTTCAGTTTTATTGAATTAATGAAAATTCAAAATTACTAAGAGTTTTTTTGTGTTGGAAAATATTATTATTTATATCCAATCAGTTTTTAGCAGAACGTATCAGTACTGATTTCAAGGCCGCTACACCTCTCATCAGCGTTCAATTGTCCATCTTTACAATTTTCGTAAAGTGGATACTAATTGAGAAGAATATCAACTATTTAACCAGTTTTCAACAGAAATAGAATATGAGAATTAATTTTTAATTCAATTTTTATTCTACAATGAAACAGTGCTGGTTAGTACGAAATTCCCTCATTACTGTTTGGAACTAATAATCAACACAAACTCATAGTCCGTTATCATCAAAGTATTCTACTTTGTATTTTAACGTTTTTGTTGTTTTTACTCTATATTAGGGAAATTCACATATTACTGTGACCCCTGTTATTAGGGTATTTATAGCTCGTGCCCAAGCGGAATTAATATTTTTATATTATTATTATTACGAATAAACGTAATTATTATTTGAACTTATATTGATTTACATATGAAAAGTAATATTATCAGGCTCAAGTTCAGTTTTATTGAATTAATGAAAATTCAAAATTACTAAGAGTTTTTTTGTGTTGGAAAATATTAATATTTATATCCAATCAGTTTTTAGTAGAACGTATCAGTACTGATTTCAAGGCCGCTACACCTCTCATCAGCGTTCAATTTTCCATCTTTACAAATTTCGTAAAGTGGATACTAATTGAGAAGAACATCAACTATTTAACCAGTTTTCAACAGAAATAGAATATGAGAATTAATTTTTAATTCAATTTTTATTCTACAATGAAATAGTGCTGGTTAGTACGAAATTCCCTCATTACTGTTTGGAACTAATAATCAACACAAACTCATAGTCCGTTATCATCAAAGTATTCTACTTTGTATTTTAACGTTTTTGTTGTTTTTACTCTATATTAGGGAAATTCACATATTACTGTGACCCCTGTTATTAGGGTATTTATAGCTCGTGCCCAAGCGGAATTAATATTTTTATATTATTATTATTACGAATAAACGTAATTATTATTTGAACTTATATTGATTTACATATGAAAAGTAATATTATCAGGCTCAAGTTCAGTTTTATTGAATTAATGAAAATTCAAAATTACTAAGAGTTTTTTTGTGTTGGAAAATACTCTTAGTAATTTTGAATTTTCATTAATTCAATAAAACTGAACTTGAGCCTGATAATATTACTTTTCATATGTAAATCAATATAAGTTCAAATAATAATTACGTTTATTCGTAATAATAATAATATAAAAATAGAAAATTACTAAATCTATCCCAATGAATGTCAGTCCTTGATTTTATGTTAAATAATATTTTCAGTGTTTTAATGCCAGGAGATTACACATCATTTTTGAAATATCTATTCCGGTCCTTTACAGCATTTTAAATTTGCTACTTAAAACAATCTTTAACCACCCCCCCACCCAAAAAAAAAACATTTATTGTCTGCTACTACAAGTATCCTTTACAACATTTTAAATTTGCTACTTAAAAGAAACTTTAACCCCCGCAAAGTAACATTTATTGTCTGCTGCAACAAACAACAACAAGTAATAGAACGATTTTATGTTTTAAACGCAAAGTAGCATTTTATAAAAGTGAGAAATATCGCAGAGCAATTAAGAAATATTTTATGTTTTTTAAAACTCGCAGTCTCATTCACGCTTAACTGCAAGTTGTCGCTTAAATTTTTTTTAAACATTAATTTAATTTTTACAATTTGTAAATAAATTTATTACAATCATAAATGAATTCCATTCTTTTAAAATGTAAATGTGTACGGTGATATAAAAAGTCTTTTTTAGTTGGCTGGCTACTTACTGAAAGGAAAAATCAACAGTTTATTATTTTGAAATCATGAAAGAAAACAAATAATTGAGTTTTAAAAATTGTACATGACTGAGTGAGTGGCGATTCATTTTTAATTTTTTATAATATAAATCAAAAATTTTAATATATTTTGGCTCCATGAAAACTGGTCACATACAAGAAATTAAAAATGGCCCCAAACCAAAAATGTAAAATGGCCCCCCAAAATTAAAATTATCTAAAAATTGATCAAAAAAATAGCTTCAAACTAAAATGTTGTTGTTTTCGACCGAAAAATGTTAGAAACATTTTTATTTTTTCAGATTGGGGCCATTTTAAATGGGTACATTATTCCTCAAGAAAGAATATGAAAAATGGCTCCAAATTAAAAAAAAATAAAACTGAAAAATAGTCCCGAAAAATAAGAAAAATGGCCTTAAAGTTCGATTATTTGTTTCCAATAGAAAACTTTGGGGCAATTTTTTTATCTTTAAATTTGGAGCCATTTTTCCTAAACTTTCATTTTAAAAATGACTCCAAATTACAAAGTGAAAAATGGCTTAAAATTTTAGCAAAATGGCTCCAATTTTAAAAATAAAAATTAAAGTTCGTGTTGTTGCTTTCAATACAAAACTGTGGGGAAGTTTTTCATTTTTGGTTTGTGGCCGTTTTTCATAAAGCCATACTTTTTATTATCACGCAGAGAAATAATTTTATTAAATAAATTATTTGCGTTATTCTTTAAGTTTTATGTTTAAAAACTGTTATTTATTTGTTGATCGCTAAGCAATATCTCCAATATTGACTCTACATGCATTTCATTAGTACTTTACCAAATCATCAGTAGACTTCAATCATACTTTTGAAAAGCTTTAAGCGTCTACTTAACATCAGAGGTATTGCAACACTGCTTTGAATTTAATAAAACGTCCAACCTTCTTCTAAATTTCCCCCATCTATCTTCTTCTGGCCTATCCCTTTCGGTCAAAACTTCTTCTTGACGTTCTGGTAAAGCGAAAAGTGATTTAATAGCATGGACACCACTAATGGACTACGGGTATCGATCCTTTATCAATTATAAGATCATTTTACTTTAAATTTCCTTAATATAATTATGTATTAGTGAATTATCCTTAGACGTAAAAAACCTGTTGCTATTTATTAGAATCTTCAATTCTTTAAGATGATTGTATCTATAAAATGTAGCGCTCTTAAAAACCGAATTGACCGCCTCCTTTGTAATTATCTTTGGACAGCAACACTGGCGGTTTTTTCTTTTTTTTTTTTCTTCTTCTCTGGCTGTTGCTACATTTTGTTTAAAACCTTTTGGCTTTTTTCTCGATTCCAGCTTAAAAACCATCTTTCGTTTTCTTCATTCTTCTTCTTTTTTGCAATTTTCATGTTGAAGAGTCTTAATTTTTTTTGTTCGATTTTTTTATGATTTAGCAGTCAGTAGGCACATCAAACTGTAATCTTGCTACCATTTTACTGCAACTGTTGAAAATGTATCTTTATTATAATTTTCATAAGAGTATATGCTTGTATATGTGTATGTTTGTGTTTGTGTTTGTGTTTATTTGTGTGGACAACATAAGCTTACTAGAAATACTACTAAATTAAACAAAATGCATATAAATAAAAAACAGAAGTAATAAAATATTCTATGTTGTGCAGTCATGTGCATGACTGACTGACTCTCTGTGCATATTTATATGGAATTGTATCCCACAGATACACACTTACACACTCGCTTGAACTTACATATTACACGTGCATTTTTTTGCATTTAAGCGTATGAATAGCAAAGCGAAAAGAAAAAACATACATATAAACAAAACTAAAAAAAGCTGTAACTGCAATTTAATATATGAATAGTCAGCGAACTACCGGCAGCAAACGCCGTAATAGTTTTAGCCAGTCAGTAGGTATGTTTTAGTGTTTTAGTATTGGTAACATTTTATATTCACAAACCACACAATTTATAATGGCTTTTCATGATGTTGCTGATGATGCTTTTTGCTACTCGTCATACAACTTACTAACTACCAATTTTTATTCTTAAACTTCCAACTACGAAACAACTAACTGCTTACTACATACGGCTACTACTTTTTAATTTTAGCCTTATTGTTTTTTTTTTTTTGTTGCAGTTTTTGTTGCTGTTTAATTTAATCGTATGCACAACTTGGCAACAACATCAACAACAAACAACCAGTCGAAAAGCATTCAACCAAACCCACCATATCAAATGCAAATCGTCCAACTGACTTGATACTCTTTTTTATAAATTTTTTTTCTGTTTTTAGTTGTTTTTTTATTCAAAAGACATTTAAATATTAATGTATCTTTAAAATGCACAAGTTTTTAATGTCGTTGTTGGTGTTACTGCTGCTGCTGTTTGTTATAAAAAAAAAAAAAGATATTGGGTCGCTAATGATCCATCTGAATAAATGAATGTCGTTTTTATATGTTTTTCTTTCTTAATAATCAGTGGCAAAAAAAATTAAAAATGAAATAAAATGTGAATTTATATTTCTATAACGGTGTTAAATGGTCGGTTTAGTTTTAAATTAAACCAAAAAAAAAATACACATTTAATGTGAGATTACGATTGTTTTCTAAAGTTCATTAAAATGGATGAAACTCGTATTGAATTAGACGACATATTTGCCGCATTTAGCCGGAGATACAACATAAATTATCTGAGATTGAAATTAATTCTGTTATAAACGTTCTAAATTAGTGCGAATTCTATACTGTCGAAAAACGATAAGATTTTTCGGAATGTGATCGTTTTTAAGTAAAGAAAATTTTTTACGTTTATAAATGGATGGTAAAGATCTGCTGATGACTTGGTATTTAGCTACAAACGAAACGCATATGGATTAGCTAACCCATAATAAATAATACTTTAAAAAAAATAACGTTAATAAATTTAAAAATTAATTAATATAATTCTGTAAAATCTTTTCGTTCTTCGTTTATGTTTTAAGAATCAGAAAACTGATTGAATTCCGTTTTCGAACGGAATCAAACTCTGTGACATTGAATAATTTTCTTAAGTTAACTTGCTAAATAAATTACCTTTGGGTTAATAAAGTTTTACTAATTTAAGTTTAACTTTTGAGCTAACTACAAGTTAATTGGCTTACCGTTAAACGTTCTAATGACAAATAAATCTGTAAAAGTTTATACTCTTGTTTAGTTAAACTAAACTAATATTTAAATGAAGTTTAAACTCAACAGTTTTAATTCACCTCACCATATATTATAGAAAGTTTAAGCAACAATAGTTTGACAGCACTAAGATATATGAAGGAAAAAAAATTTCTGATTTGTTATCATGATATCGATCAAATCACATGTAATCAGTACTGGTACATATATACAGATATTTAATTTATACTAAAAACCTATTCTTATTAATTTCAATTCATAATTATTAATATATAAAATTTAAGTCAAACGGATTGTTCAACAACCATTACCAATAATTCAATGGTAGAGTGTTTCACATGCATTTCATAAAAGTTTTTATATATTTTGTGTGATTCAGTTGTGTGTGAAATTTAAAAAAAATAAAGAAATGTCATTTAAAAAGCTGGCAGCAGATCAGATCTGTGCGAATATTTTATATTTTTCATTTTCGTTTTGGAGATTGGTTGTTGTTGTTGTTTTCTTTTATTATTATTATTTTTTTATCTCAGATTTGCCAACATTTTAATTTTACAAACGTTTTAATTACTACTGTTTTTTAAAACAAAGTTGTTGGTGGGTTGTCGTTGACGTTGTAGTTGTTGTTTCTGTTATATTTGCCATAAAACTACTTGTATTTAAAATTAATTAATGGGACCAATAATAAAAAAAACATTGATACATTTAAGGTGTTTGAGAAAAGAAATTAAATTGATTTTGTCTGTCATCTCATTTTAAAGTCTGTAATAATTGACACGAGACATTTTGTGTATGATTTTTTTTTTTTTGTTTTGGTACCTATCCGAAAAAAATATAAAGCGATTTTTTTCGTTTTAATTGCGAGTATTTAATTAGAGATCTTAAGTGATATTCAAATCGTCTGAAGACGGTAAATGGTAACACCTCGGCAAAATGGTTCGTACAATCTTTTGATGAGTGCTGGCATACTACTCGTTACTTTTCATTTAAGTACTCACTACTTATTCGTTATTTTCAGTTTATTCGGTACTTGTAGTTTCTATAAAATTGTATACTTTTAAACAGAGTTGTATTTTGACATCGTTTTAGTAGTAATGAAAGTATCGAGTATTGACTTTTGAGCATTCAGCGGAAATAGAAGTGAGTACCCAATACTTGTGCAGCACTAATACAGGCATGCCCATATGGAACAGCTCGATTTTTTTGCAAGCGACAAGGTATCTTAAGAGAGAGAGAGAGAGAGAAAGAGAAAGTGTGTCTGTTGCAAGTATTACGCCCTTGTCCCCATACTAAAAGAGATTTTATTCAATATTCAATATAAAAATTTAAATAAAATCTATAGTTTTCTTCTGATAACTTCTGTTTATTATAAACAAACAATTTAATTATATTTTCTCAGTTTCTAATAAAAATTTGTAATAAATGAAATAAAAAACACATTAACAAAAGCTAAAAACTAAATTTGCCGTTGACACAATCCCAAAAATCACTCGATTACATTCCCGACTGAGTTGTTCAACCAGCACTTAAATAAATTTTTAACATTTATAAAATTTAATAATACATAATAAAATATTTTCTATAAATTGATCTGTGTAAATATTATTAGTTTTTTTTATAGTTTTTTTTTTTAATTTTATTAATTAACAAATTAAGTGGTACCAGTACATTTGTTTTGTTTTGTATAAAAAAATTGAATTTTGCAAACCTTTTTAAAACTTGCTTTTATTCAAGTGAGAGATTATTTCAAAACTTTGTTTTATGTTTTTTCAAAAACAAAAAAATATATAAATTAAAAAAGTTTTTAAAAATTGTTTTTGTTTCTTTTGTTTTTAAAATAAACAATAAATAAAATTAAATTTCTTTAAACACACATACATATGTACGTAAATGTATGCTTTGTATGTGTGTGTTTATAATTCTTTTTTCTTTTCTTGTTAATAATTTTAATACACATATACATTTCTTATTGTTTTTTTAGTTTTAAAATTTTATCTAAATGTATTTGTTTTTTTTTTTTTTTTGTATTTGAATATTTACTAATTGTTTTTCTTGATGTTGTTGCTGTTTGAATTTTCAAAGTTCTGTTTATTCGAATTGCATTTGCTTTTTCGGTTTCTCGTATCGTATGAATTGCGGATCGCTAATAAATATATGTATGTATACATACAAACACAAACGAACATTCTCAAAAATTTGTAGCCCTCATATGTGTTTACCGGTATGATATCTGTAGCATATACGTATTCCACCAAATTATAATACATGAAAGTTAGCCGAATAATATCCGCATTATGATAACAAAAGGGTATATCACGTAATGTATGATTTTTTGTACCGAGCAAGAAGTGGATGTATCACTATTTCGCCTTTTACTTGGTGTATATAAACCTAAGAACTTCAATTGGGCTGGAGTGTGATGGTACTAAGGAAATAGAGCATGGAAGAACATGGAGTGAATGCACGTCTGTAACTTAGCTACGAGAGAAACCTGCATTTTGAAAAAGTATCTAAAGTCCAAAATGCCTTTTTTGCTAAGAAAAATAGTTTCTTTCAAAAATAAAAAACCCTGTTGAAAAAGTAATTTTTCATTAAAAAAATTTTATTTTTATAAAATAGTACCAACTATTAAACAAAAATTGATAACAACATTTTCTTGGAAACAGAACTTTGCATCAAAAGTACTTTTTGGAAAAAAGTATATTTTAGAAAAAAGTACCATTTGAAAATAGTACTTTTTGAAAAATAATAGTACTTATATTTCTCGGTATGCTATGAAAATGCTACTCCTCTGGACTGACTTATTTGTTTAGAAAAAAATTTTTCGGGAAAGAAACATTCCTACAACGAAATTGTGAAAATGAAAAAATTTTCCAAAAGTACTTTCATTATTTGGTTCTTTTTATCAAAAAAGAAAACAGAACTTGTGTGACAGCGTTTCCTACAACCGGTTATTCCGCAATACACTCTCTTATATTCGAATAAAATAAAAGTTTAATTTCACTTTCTTTAAAATAGTTTTTGGTGCTAAATGTTAAACATCATTAAATGAAAGTTTTAAACTGCAAATATCTCTAGTTTTTTTTTCTTAATTATAAATATTTGGTTTTGTTTGTTGTTTCACTGTATTTCCCAGTTTTGGTTTTTTGTATTTGGCATTTTTTTCCTGTCTGAATAAATTTCTACTTTTAGTATTTGTGAAGGATTGAACTCACTGTGTAATCGTACATTAAGTTATTTGCTACGTCTGTGGCTATACCAAGTGTGGCCTTGTGTTCAATACCAGTGTGTGTGTAACTAACTATTCCATAAAATAACTAAAACTACGTCGCTTCTTTTTAGTGCTGTGTATAGATTTTGGCATAGTTTTCAACCTTAGTTACCCGGATTTGATCCAACGATCTATGGAATATTCAAGAGCGGATATCCATCTGTAACAAAAATGTAAAATATTTATTTTAACAAAATTATCTTTTTATTTCATTTAATTAAAACTTTCGCATGATACCTACAAAATCTTTTTAGCTGAATATTTAGAAGAAAAAACCTTACCTTTTCTTTTCCATTTCGGATTCAGTGTAAAAATAATAATGCCTTAATTTGGGTTCTGGTGGTACAATTTCAAATGAGTTCTTTTTACCCGAAGTAGCAGCCGACATTGAAGAGACTTTATAGCCGTGCAAACAAACCATGCCTAAAACAAAAAAACAGTTTCCTTCCTAAAATGCCATCTTTACATTTTACTCAAGAAAGCCTGTTAACTTACCCAAAGCTGATTTAGAATTGGCATCTTGAAAGAAATATAGGCAGGCATCTTTTAAAACACAATAACGTTTCGACCAGCCGCACCATTTTGAGCCTAATTTCATTAAATAGCCAAAACAATCGGGTCTTAAAATACTACTGGGTTGTTTGTACAGATTGCGGGCACTGTAAACAAAAACTTGTAATAAAAATAATTATTCTGTAAAAGAAAAACATTTTTACCTTTTGTCCAGCCATTGATTGTCTTGATTGGCCGCTTTTTTTAAGATGTTTATCCAACGATTCGCTAATTCATCATTATCGGCGGCTACATACATGGGTATACCTTCGCCAGAGTCAACTTTAAATGCGTGTGGCTTGCCAATTTTAGGCGGGCATGGTTCCACAATATGTTTTGCCATAATCATGGCACCCACTGGTTGAGTGTCCTTGAAAATTTTATTTTTATTTAAATTTAAATAAAACTGTTTTTTATAGTTGAATTTTGCAGCACTAGCATTTGTAAAATACCAGAATTTTTTATAAAATCTATTTTACCCAGCAGTAACAGTAATATCTAATCAATTTATCTGATCATACAGCCTACACTCTTTTTTTCATATATATTTAAAGAACTCAATGGATTCATAAAATAATACTTCAAAGATAAGGAAAATCAGTTAAAATAACTGGCATATTTTTAACGGCTTTAAACTTTCGTTTTTACGCGAATGGAAGTATATTAATTTATCGTAAATGCTTTTATTATTATTTTATAAAAATTTCAAAACTAATTAACAAAACGGTTAATAAGCCGCCATCCACGCAACTCTTTCCCTGAGTGTATATTCGACTTACCTCTTCAGTCTTGTAGTAGTATAAGCAATTGTCGGAGCGTAAAACAAACCATCTTTGTACCCATTTTTTGGTATTGGGAGAACCTTTGGCCTGACCACTTTGTCGCCACAAATATCCACTGTAAATGACTTGTATTGGTGGTTCCTGTTGTTCGTTCATAAGAACACCAAGAGTACGCGCCACTTCTAATTCTAATTTTTCACAACCATCGTGGGCTATTTTCACCACTTCTGTATGATGTTTATCGAGAACTTTTACACCATTTACCGAGATTATAATATCGCCCACTTCGAGGCCGGAACTTTCAGCTGGCGTATCGGGTTCTATAGCGGCCACAACTACCGGTTTCGAGCCATGTATGCGAAAGCCAAACTCACCGGAATCACTTTTGACCACAACGGTTTTGTCAACTCCTAAAAGAGACGAAATTTATTTTTAGTTAATTTTTTCAATTAGTATTTTTTTTTTTTGCAATAAATTAATATAAATTATTTATTAATTTTAAATTTTCAGCATATAGAGAAATAGTTTGTCTACCATATTCTCCCTGTGTTAACTTGGATAGAACATGGCCTTCTCTAGCCCAAACTAGAAGCATTAACTTTAATATCTCCTCTAACCTTCGCCTTAGCGAATTGTGAGCCGAGTTCGAGGTAATCAATTCTAGAATTAAAATAGAATACGTAGGTCAAGATTATTATTTCTTTGATGTTGGTCGATCGATCGATCGGATCCTCAAATTCTGCTCTAATAAAATTTCGATTACGCACCCAACATGTTTTGTTTTTTCCTCTGTGTTGTTCTAATTACTGTCGCTGCCGAGAATGTGTTGTAATAATGCCGCGGTCATGTAAATTTTTTATTTTGTTTATTTGAAGTCTTTCAAATGCGTTTTTGTGAATTAAATCTTTTTGTTTATTTTTGTCGAATAAATTAGTTGCTGATGTTTTATTTTGTAAACTTTTATAAATTATTTTTCTTTTTGTAAATTGTAGCAATATGTCTGGTGTCTGCTGCCTCATGAGTAAGAATGCCGATGACTACAATAAGTTTTGTACTAAATATGTCTCACAAACAGACCTCTTCAGTTGCTAAAAAAATTCTCTATCAATAACAGCAACAAACACAACAACAATGTACTCGTAAATAGTTTGAAAATAGAAAAATTTATAAACTTTATTAGCACGCGCGCTCGATACGACTTGTAGAGTGTTCTCTTGCTTTGAATGGCGGTCACATACACTCTAGTCGCAGTTTACACATTTAAGTTTTCATTTGGCAACATTTATTATTTTCTCTTTTAAAATATTTTTCACTTTTAGAAATTTCTAAATTTTGATTGTTTAGACATTCTTATTGTTTGCTATACTTCTTCTCCAACCAATCCCAAAAAGACAAAGTACAATTGCTGTGTGTGAACCAGCAGCAAGAAATTTACTCACTCACACACTCACTGCTCTATTTTATTAAAATAATTGTTCCAAATTTAGATACACGCGGCAAAATGCCGGGTATGTAAACTATTTCTCTTGCTGTTGCTTAACCGATTGACGCGACAAGAATTCATGGTATCTTTTCGTCAAAAACTAGATCAAAAGCACAATTAATTTCTTACCGAATGTGTCACTCTTTTGGCGATGATACATTTCTAAAGTGCAACGTCTTTGCACCAAGCGATGCAATATAACCTGGTATTTTGAATAAAAACTTCTCTCGGATTCTGTAGATAAACGTCTGCCTTGACTTTTCTCTGAAATAAATCAATTGGATTTAATTAATTGTATCGTCATGTTAATACGAAATTTATATTTAGTAGAGTCTGAAAACTTACCCAGTGATTGATGATCTAGTTGAGCCCATATATCGGAATCGGTTAAACGAGTATAGCGTGCGCTCTCATAATGGCCGATATAAATGGTTTGTTGTTTGCTCTCGTTGGTGATTTCTGGCAGTATGCAAGGACTTGAACCAGCTGGACGCAAATTTGTCGTAGTTTTTTTATTGCTCTCTTGATTACGTTCTTCGCTCTAAATAATGGCAAATTTTACAAATTATTGTTATAAACTTCATAAAATTTACTGCCAATAATCGTACAAACTTACGAAAATAAAAGTACAATACAATTATATTATTAATGGTTAGTAAAATTCTCTTTTAGTCTTATGGAAATTTAAAGGCTGTCCCACTCTTGAACTCCGAACGAAAATCGAGTATCTTCTGTCTACATATTTTACTAGAGTGGGGCACAAATAAACTAATTTTCGTTTAGAAATGCAAGTGAACGATAACTTTCGGACATGCTGTCATGCTCGTACATGTTTTTTCTTTAATATGCTTTTGTCCAAATAAAATTCTTTTACATTTTTTTGTTACTCAGGGAATGGCCCCTACTTATGAAGTACATTGTGCCAGAACTACGAAAATTAATTGGGGGATGGAGGATAGAGGAAGTACTGTTTGTGGACATTCGATTAAAACTTTATAATACTAAAGTCGACTGAAATGGCCTTTGCTGGGAGATTTTTCCACATATGAGCCGTTTATTTTGGAAGTGGCATAACTCACTTTTTCAAAAAAATCGAGTTAATGGCAAAACTAAATAAATTTGAACGGTATCTTTTCATTTGTAAAACAATTACAATCAACAAAAAAAGTGACTTATGCCACTTTTAAAATAAACTGCTCATATGGCATATCGACCACAAACGAATCTGCTCTTAATGAAGTGGATTTGCATTTAAAAAAATTTCGGGTTTCGAAAATAAGTTGCTTGATTTCATTAGAACACATACCGTTGCAGTAACGATTGAATAGTGAAACACACCCTACATTAGTGAGTCTTTAGAGTTGGGTACCCTACAGCCACCGATAAGTTTCTTTGTCCTCTCCTGACATCACTCATTAAAATTAAAGAAAGTTTTTTTTACATAAATATCGAAAAAATTTACAAATATTTTTTTCGAGCAAATTCCTAACCGAGAGAAATTATTCAGCTAATATTTGAATTTTATTCCAGTTATTATTCGTGGTTATTAGTCCAACAAATAATATTATTAATATTACTCGAAAACTGTTCTTATTCGATTAATCTTTATTCGAACTCAATAATTAAATGCTGAAATTTTCAATATAAAACTTTCTGATTTTGGTACCATTTTTCGTGCTAAACAAGATAGATTATTCTTACCTTGGCTCTTACATTCTCCTTTTTGCTCTTATAGTGGCGTCCCCTTTCATTGTGATATCTCTCCTCGGATCGAAAGCGTTTATCCATTTTCTTGTACAGCCTCTGAGGTGTCTTGCTTGTTACGGGCGAATCGGCAAAATCGGACGGTGGCTTAACAATATCCGGTTCGTTGTCTATATAAGGTAATGATTCTACCGAATCGCCACAAACTACACTCGGCTCTTCAACCTCTTTGCCACAGTGTGAACAGTGGCCACTGTGAGGTTCGCCGTGGTTGCCATCAGCTTCGCTGTAAAATACAGAATCAGAACCAGGTGATACCGAACGATTGAGTGACTCAATTGATTTAGCTTTTAATTGACATGTTTCCGATGCTGATTTTACATATGTGGGTGTCAAAGATGAGGCAACTTTTGATCCTATCAGAGGCTGATCTTTCAATTTGCTATTCGTTACGTTCGATTCGATTTCTTGTTGCTTGCGCACAGGTGGTGGAGTTTTGGACGATGCAGCAGACGACATACTAACATCCAATACCTTCTCGCTATTGCCTTGAGGCGAGAGACTAATCGCATTGGGCTTGCGTTGTTTGTTTGCACCTTCATCGCGTGAAGAACGTCTTAGTTGGCGACGTATTTTAGGACGGAAACGTTTCATTTTTATGGGACTAGTCGATTCAGCCAGTGCACTTGAGATCTTTTGACGTTCGGGTGATTTTTTCATTTGTTCTCTTTTAATTGGGCTGGTCAAAGCACGCATATTTTCTTTTTCTATATCGATTTTCATGGACGTTTTTCTTCGTTTGCGCTCTTCTTCTTGGCGATGTCGGCGCGACTTGATTTTTTGATAATCATCATCATGAGGACTCTCATAGTAACCGGATGAAGAATAACGCATTTCACTTTTCTCATCGTCAGAAATTGACTCCATTTTAATACGAACTGGCTCCGTCCTTTGAGCTGAAGGTGATGAGACAGTAACTCTCATTGTTAATGGTGACATTTTCTCCTTTTCTGGAGTCTTACCTTCACCACCCACATTATAACTGCCTGATGAGGTGCTGCTTATAGAATTGGTGGGTGATTTTTTAGGAACATCATTTGGTGTTAAAGATAAACAAAGATTCAATTCCAATTTAGATTTAGATTCACGACGTGTCTCTTCGATTTGAAATATATCTTCCGTTAACATTTCCGCCTTGGAGGAATATAAAGATGAAGCACTTTCGAATGAGGACTCACCACCATGCGTTTTGTCCATTTGAGAGCTTTGAGTAGAAACTAAATATGAATGGAAAGAAAATAAAATAACTGTTAATGGCAAATTGCAGTGGAGGATGTCAAAAAACATTTATGTTGTTATAATTGTTATGAGAGCATTCCAAGCTAAGCTGTATCTGGGCACACACAAAGCATCATCTTACATCAAGCCACAACATTAATTACCATCTATTATGGTCGCAAAAAACAACAACAAAAATCATATAAAATTAAAAAGGACATTCACGTTTTAGTTAAGTTCTTTTTTTAATAAATCATAATTGTCAAAAAAATAAAAAAGATCGACAATAAATTACTTTTGATCAAATCAAAAGAGCTTCCTTTTAGCATCAAACATCAACATAAATAACATTTAAGTTTAACTAAGTTTGGTTTAACTACGACAATATTTGATCTATCGTGCTCTAGTTTCACTCTGAATTTGACATTTACAAATAGTAGTAGTAGTAGTTGTGATAGTAGTGGTAGCAGTATTAGTATTAAAATGATGGTCTTATATTCAAACCTGGTACTTGTGTAGTTGATGATGAGCTTGTAGTGGTTGTGGTTAAGGTTGTCCTCATACCTGGCGTTCGCCTAGAAGTATCAGTGCATGTGGCATATTCCTCGGTATTGGTACTACATTCCGAATTGTCTGCATTGCCGGAAAAGCTTTTTGGCAAATCTGCTATGGATGATAGTCCCAATGAGATGTCCGATAATCTATTAAATGGAATATGAGGCCAATTTTTGATTTTAGTTTCTGAAATTAAATTTATAGCATTACCTTCTTTGTTCTTTCTGAGGAGTTGTTATAGCACTCCTTCTGGGTGACGCCTGTATCGCTTTGGTACTGTGCCTAGTTAATGTCGAACTCTTACTAAATGAGGGTGTTATTTCAATAGAAGGCGAAATTATTTTCATTTGAGTTCCGGCTGCATAAAGTTTGAGCTCCTTTTCACTTTGTGGTGTTACCGGGGAACGTGATTTCATACTAAAAGAAGCCTGACTAAATGTAGGACTTTGATCGGTAAATTGCTCTTCAAGATCCAAAGCGTCTGTATCCACAGAACTTCTCTGTAGATGCTGCAGTAATAGATTTTTTCGTTTAGTAGCAGGCGTTAGTAAAAGATTTGAATTGTAAGAAGACTCTGATCTTTGCTCTGCCGTTAACACAGTAACTTCAGATTCATTCCAATGACCATCGGAATGATCTTTTGTTACGTCATTGGCTAATGAATCCGAAGACGGATAAGTAGAGGCATGACCTATTGGCTCTTCTCTCAAAGGACTTGGTGGTGCTGAAATACCTGAACCCCTGCCATCTTTTTCCTCTTGTTCGCTACACTCAGCTTCTTGTACATCCGGTATGTTACACTTGCAGGTTTTTATATTTTCATAGACAGGATCTCTATGCTGTTCTTCACTATGATCACTTTCTATTGACAGGGAATCTAATGGCTCATGAGGACCATAATACTCTTCTTGCTCTTGTGGCTTTTCCACTTTGCTTGGCACCAACTTTCTAAATGGTTTTATTTGAAAATCAGTTGTAATGAACGGCTTAAAATCGATAATAATCTCCTTCTCATCGGACATGTCATCTCTAAAGGACTTACGACAGAAGCGGCGTGATCCCTTAGCCGAGCCATAGTCAAAATCTATCAGTTTCTCTGTTTTAACATAAATTGGCATGGATTGTCGTCGTATATCATCTCGGCGAAAAGGAGAATCATTTTCATTGTCCATTCTGATTAGCATGGACTTTCGCCGGTTGGTCTCATTAAATTCTTTAGGAAACGTTTGTGTTGTATCCAAAGAATCGTCGTCGTCATTGAAACAATATTCTTGAGGCGGAGGCAATAGATCCGAAGTAAAGTCTGACGAACCGTCTGCCATTAGTTCAGAACATTCGGTGATATGCTTACAAACATCTTGAACATTGTGCATGTCTCGTCGCGGCAGACTGTGGAAGTCAGTGTCTAAACGAAAACCGCAAGTTCGACGTGGCAAACTGTTGCTTTCGTAAGAAAATGAATCCTCTTTCTGTAGGATTATTTGTTCCCTTTTGGGCTGTTGATAGTACAATTCATGATTGGTATCATACTCCAGAGGAGGTGGCGGTTGATAGTAAGTAAAATTACTCTCCAAGGGAGACTTAGGCGGTTCTTCTGATTGTGTGCGATACAAGGCTTCATGTTCGGCTACGGAAATCGCATTAGCCCCTTCGTTTTGCCGATTGTCGTAGGGAATTTGAGACAAACTTTTTGCCAATGGTTTGCCATTTTGCATCCCATTCGTTTGGGCACCCTGTGATACGACTTTGACACGTTGTATAGTTCTGGGACTCAAAGCCAAGTTCAGTTCAAATTCGTTTTTACGAACATCCGTTTGTGTGGCTTGAGTTTTCATGGCGTTACGGAACTTTTTCTCCACTACTATGATTTCGGGACTGTGTGGTGTTAGAGGAGGAGCTATACCACCCGAAATCATTGAGCTAATATTGAGAGCAGACATGTCCTCTATCAAGGGTATGGCAGCCATAAGTGTTGTAGGCTGTTGCGTTTGAACATGCTGTTCGGTAACATAAGTGGGCACATAGGTGGGTTGAAGGTGTCCCATGTGATGCTGGTGTGCATGACCAATCTGATGAAGAGGAACTGTAGCCTGAGGCAGCATATGTATGGTGGATGTTGAACCCATAATGGCAGTGATAGGAGGTCCACAAATGGGCACAGTATCATAATATGAACTACTGGGACCTAAAGGTTTCTTCCCACCAATTAAACGCTCTTGCGATTGGGCCGTTTGCATGCGACCCGAAGATCGAAAACCCACATTAAAATCATCGAAAGACGTCAAGGTGTGTGAACGGGCAAAACTCACATGTTTCGTCCTGCTAAAGAGATCAAATAATCAAACAAAAGGATCGTTAGTTTATATCTTTAGGTAGAGCGAAAGAAACTGACCTGGGAGTGGTAGGTGGTCCAGGGTGTTGTTGTAAGCCTGTATTTACTCCAATATGTGATGGGCAGTGATATGAGCTAAATTAAAAAGTTCTTACAATCATCAATCAAAGTGCAAGATTACTATTACCCTTTATCGTTCATATAATTGATTGCATCATAATTATTGTAGCCAGGATGATGGCTTTTCTGTGGCTGTTGGTCCATCCAGTTTGTTTGACGATTATCGGTGGAGTTATCAACCAATTTGGATGAGCTTAATATCGAGGCTGGTTGTCTACGAAAATAGGAACTATCCATGTCCATATTGTTAGCAGCACCAGCAGTTGGTGGATATTGTTGATTATATCGGGTGTATTTATAGAATGGTGTATAGGGCGCTAGATTTTCATCAGATGGTATGCGTCTACCCACACAACCACCCAAAAGGGATTGAGGTGCACTTCGTCTGGATAAGCAACCAAAAAATTTTTCACGTCTTGAACGTTCGATTGTATTTACTTGGCGATCGGTTAAACAATACTGAAATTTAAAAATTTTTGATCTATAAATTAATGAAAACAAATAATTTATTGTTGTTAAACAACACCTGTTCTCTTATGTCTCCTTTGGAGTATTGCGAGGGTTTCGGATAAAGTTCTGTCGATGATGTGTGTCTCAGTCTTCTACGATGAGTATTTTCGTCTTCGGAATCATAGTTACGATCAGTTTGGCTATAATATGTTGGATTTGCATGTGAATCTATAGTACCCATTGAAACTGCATGGTGAAGACCTGTAAATATTTTAAGTTTCTAATTAGAACTCTTATTCGCAAAAGAAATAAAACTTGTATCCAAGCCGCGTTCACAACAAGGTGATCTTAAAGATGAACTTAAAACGCAATTCACCGTAGTTAATTCTCTTGGGCCGCATACGTAGTCATTAAATCGCCTGGGTGCTTAACATGAATGTGGTCCCAGACAATGGACTTGATTGTATGCATTTAATTAAATTTGCTGTATTGACTGAGTTTCTGCAGCAGGACATAAAATTTTACGCATTACTGAGGAGAAATTAAGGAGTTTCGTAATGCAAATATTTGTCTGCTTCATGTAGATATTTTCCGTTTTTTAATATGTGTGCTATTTGCTTTAGTAATTATTTAAGTGTACAGACGATTGCTGATTCTGCTGTTGCAAACCCGTCTCAATTCGTTTTTGTTTTATTTTGTTTTTTCTGTGAAATTCCAACTTAATAAATATCCCATTTCCATGTTCATATCCTGCCTAGAAAACACTTAGCAAACACTAATACATACAACCGAAATTACAAATATCTAGAGAAAGGAAAATAAATGAATGTTACAGGAAAACAAAGTATGTCAGCTCTGTGCAACTATTTACAATTACTTAAAATTCTGTACCTCTTCTACTCGTACGTACATGTACGACTATTTATGCTAAAATTATAAATCTATAAACCAAAAGAAAGAGCAAGACCCGGAGACGGAGCCACACAAAATAATAAATATATGAAATAAACGACTAAGCAGCAGAATAAGAAGAAATGTCTAAATAGAGGATGTTGTTTTTGCTGCAGCAGCACAATAAAATAAAAATTAAAAACAAACACAAACACACACAAACACGCGCACACACTTACAATGCAACTTAACCGAAACTGTAAAAGAAACAAAACAATACAAATTGGTTTCCGTTTTTTATTTTCTGCAATCATGCACACACTAAACCTTGCACGCACATACACAGTGACTGCCTGGCACATACATACACCTTGAAAGTGACATACACTCTCAAACATTCTGGCATATAAGAAGCAAACAGTCCTACAAACAAGCAATTATTTATGTGAACTTAATGCAGTAATACGAATGGTAGATGTTTAAAAGCATTTTTGCACAGTGGGTAAGAAATTTCAAGCCTACTCAGTTGGTATTTTTAGAAAGCATACCTGAAGGAATGTTAATTGGCTGATTAAAAAAAACTAGCAATCGATGCTGGTTTCTTTATATTAAATAAAAAATTTTATATATTTATTAATTTCTTTTAAAGGTGGTGCTTTCACAAGATGGGCGAATGATTTCAGTACTGAGTGGTTTTCATACAAATTTATACTGCAATCATTCCATACGTACGACTTGAAATATCTCTATGGTGTTGTAAAGTAAATTTTAAAGTATTTTTACACAGAAAACTAATCCTAAATTAAACTTTATTTCAATTATTTCTATGTATCTGTGTGGCGGTTGAAATAAACTTCTGCAATATCCAAAATAACGGGCTTAGCAATTAAACAAATCATTTTATCAGACATGAACGAAGCCCTTGTAGTTAGTAAAAATTGTATATTCCAAAGTGATTATTGTTAGGTTAAATCGACATGCAAAATTTTAGTCAAAAATTATTAGACATGAGAGAAAGCAACAAAAAATTTTGCCGGCACTAAAATCCAACAACCTACACGGCAAAACAATACATCGTTGTGTTCAAGGCCCTTAACGCTTTAACGTCTCTTTTCGTATGTAAGAGTATTTTATGTCACACGCCCCATTCTTCAAGTGGACCGACTTTTATATGAATTGAAATCATATTTCTACAAACCACGACTTTAATACGAGAAGTTTTCATTTTTCTAACGTAGGAAAATCGTCACGATCGCCAAATAATATAATATTATAAATATACATACTAATAACATGCTTTTGTTTATGTTTTTAATCAGGCTCTTTATGGTCAGTTTTCTTTATTTTTATGATGCAAATAAAACAAATTTATTTCATAATTTTTCTGAACGTCTCGTCCACTTTTTTCCGATGTCTACAGGAGAAGTTTTTTTATTTATAATTTTATTTCTAGTAACGGAATTTTTTTTTTCTTCGATTTCTGAAATTACTGCAGAAAAATGTACAATAAAACCTCATAACGATCTTAAGGACCATTATCCTCTTAAAGTGCTTACAATAGCAGATCCTTTGACCAGATAATAATTATAGAAGCAAAAGTCTTCGAAAAAGCAAAAAAGTTGGTATATAAAAAAGTAATAAATAAAATCTTATTAATGTGAATGCGATAAGTGCTCTCCAGTCCTCCCGTCCGTCTGTTAACTGTTTAAATGCAAAAGTAACTTTGTGTGTGTGTTGTGTGGTAGAGGGCAATGAACTATAAAATTTAGCATGAACTTTCCTTGTGTAATCTGTGAAATTAATTAACGTTAATTTTTTCCATTGATTGTTTCAGTATTATCTGTCTCATGTCATGGTTCATCTCTTCATATGATTTACTTTAATTATGAAGTTTCCATAATTTGGATTTTCCCAAATTCCCAATTAGACTTGTGTCACTTTCAACACAAACGGCTAGATAATTGTTTAATTTGATTTGAAATATTTCTCATTGTTGACTTGTAATTTCCATTTTACACCAAATAATAATTCATCGTATTTAATAAATGGACTTTGTTACAATTGTTATATACAATAATTAATGGCCATTGTCAGCTGTAGCACACATACACACGAATCAAACAAACTAACAATCATTCATTCACTCACCATTATTCATACGCATCGCTACACTCATCGTAGAGACAGCAGCAGCTTTAAATTGATGTTTCCTTTGTCGTCAATTTTCTGGATGCTGAAGATGTTGTTACACAATATTAATGCTCACTCTCTGTTAACATTCAGAAGAAGTGTAAAACAAGAAATAATGTAATTGATTTTATTAAGTTTTTTTTATATCTCAATCTGTCGTAATGTTGTAAATTCGTTTAAATGTGTTCTATTCTTTAGCTTTTAGACAAAATATCATAGATATAAAGATTTGCTAGCTAAAGCAGGATGTGTTGAAAATTATATTTGGCCATCATTTTATTGGATGTGATATTTGTAGTTTTTGTTGTTGTTGTTGTACGCTCCTTGTTACTCGCATTGCAATAGATTGCTGTTATTTTTTTAATTTCTTGCTTTAAGGATTTTCTTATTGTTTGTGTTTTTGTGTGTAAAGAATGAACATTAATGTTTGTCCTGCTGTCTGTTTGGCTGAATAATTATTTTACATAAATCCATCTTATTATCCTTAATGGTAAAATATTGTGGCAGCAGGCAGCAGCCTTCTATCGTTTCTTTGTTCTTCTGGATGATGTTGTCTTATTTTTCATACTTTAAGCATCTTGAGTTTTACATTGAATGTTGTTGGTATTGTTTTTTTTTTATTTAAAGCTTTCTTTTCTTAATTCATTTTGTGTAAGTTCTTTTAAATTAATTATTTTTATACATTGTTAATAATTAAATTGATTTATTTATCTTCTAATTTTTATGGTAAATTCTATTTTTATTTTAACTTGGTTTAATGTTTCTTAAAATACCCGTATTTAAAGGATCCTTTTTTTAATTTTTTTTTTTTTGTGGTTTATGACATTTTGGTATGTATGCGTCTGAAATTTTTCTTTATTTTCTATATACAAACGAACTTTTTTGCTGGTTTTTTTATATTAGAAAAATATAATTATAAATTATGTATTTGTGAGATTAGATTTTTCCTTTTAACAACTTATGCAAGAATAAAGGCAAACGAAAATAATTTAAAAAATGCTTTTTTTCATCACTCTTTAATTTAATTCATTATTATTTATACATTTCAAATTTGTTGTATTTTTTTATGTACAGTTTAATGAAATTGATTGTGTTTGAAAAACTAAAAGTGAAATAAAGTGAATTTTTCTTTGTATTTTTCCGCAGTAAAATTTCAATTAAACTAAATTGTTCGCTTTCGCAAGACAGTTGAAAATCTGTTGAAAAATTTTGTCTTCCTTTTCTTTATTATCAAATCAATACACACTTAACACAACTGAGCGAGTGAATGTATGCATGTGTGCATGATTGTATCGAAAGGAGAGTGTATCGGTTCGTTTTCGCGTCTTAAACCCATGAAAGTTACACTTATTTGTACGGGAGCAGTAGTGGTGGTGAGTAAATTGATGAGATTTGTATTGCCTACATGTGTGTACGGCTGAGTGTGTGTATGAGAGAGTAGAGGAAATAAAACATTTTAAGATGTAAATTGAAAAACAATGATGCTGAAAACTAAAACATTGAGTTTGAAGATTTTTAGATCCTTTTTTATCACGTATCCTGCCAGCAAATATATTAACAAAAATAAACTTCTAATTCAAACCGAAAATCTTTCATACAAAAAATCCCAAACACTCCAAAAATAACAACCATAGTCAAACACATTCATTGTTTATTCACTCAAATGCAAACATACTCACACACACACACACATACACTTGAAACACAGCTTCCCTTAAATGAAAAACATGTAAAAAGAAAAAAAGAAAAACGGTCAGAAAAACACAAAAAAAATCTTTTTAAATAATAAAAAAAAAAAAAATAACAGTGCCGCCGTGACGTAAATACTCAACAAATTGGGTCAAAATTATAATTAATTAATTTATATTCAAAACTTTAATAATTTAGCAAAAAAAAGAGGTTTGTTGTTTTCTTTTTAAATCCTTAACAAAATCTCCTTTATTTACTCTAGCATTTAGAAAAACAAGAACAACCACAAAAGACTACAATGCAAAAGGAAATTCCTTTTTTAACAACCATATGTTTGTTTTTTATTGTTGTTGTTTAGTATAAAATGTTAAAACAGTTTTACGCGTAACACTTTTTCTCTGTTGTCCGTTGTATCCTTGTGAGCGAGCAACTGTCTGTGATATGCTGCATTTGTTGACAATCTAAAGCATGAATGTGTGTATGTTTCAACATTTTGTGGTGAATTACTGCTGCGCATGTCCTTGAAATCTCTTTGCGTCCTTTTCTCGGTTGACATTTGTTGTCATTCATAATTATTTCTTATTTTTGCATGCTTTTGCATTTAACGTAAATATGTTTTCTCTATTGAGAAGAAAAAAATATTACAATAGTTATTTTTGTTTACAGCCTTTGACAGCTGTCACAGTGTACACAGGAAGAAAAATAAATTTCAGCAGCTCGAAATATATAAATTCCATTAAAGTTAGGGAAAAAAATTCAGGGAAATAATTCATTGTAAATTAGAATAATTATCATTACTTTTGTATCACATTATATTAATCACATATGGCCCATATGGGCTCGATTAAGTAAAGAAAAATGAAATGAAATGAAATGAATTGTTTTCATCAATTTAAAACTAATGTACTAGTATGTTAAATTAATGAAATGAAAACGATTGCTTTCAGTGAGAATGTTGATATTACATATTTAACTTTAGTTAATATTTTCATTAAAACAACGTATTTGTTCATTCCATTCAATGAATGTTTGCATACAATTAATGAATTTAATTAAATGAATGATATTAACTGTAATTTTTATATAAAATAACTTTTTCAGCGCAATAGCTGTGAAATTCTCTGAAATAAAACTCCATATTCATTTGTGAATTGTTTGAATTTGTTAATTTATTTTATTAAAGTTTTTTTTTTTAAACATTAAAATCTAATAATTACTATTAAAGTTTAAAGCGTTTTTTTATTTATTTCATTTAATTACTTGTTTGTTAATTTTTCTTTTTCTTCTTCTAGTTTTATCAATTCAATTATCTAAGTTAGGAATTTCATTCTTAATTTTCTTTTATATATTTTTTAAGAAAAAATTTTCTATAAATTTTACTTATTTGTTTACATGAAATTTTTATATAAAAAGTATGATGATTATTTTGTTTTGATTCTTGTTTTTGTCTTTTTTTTCTGGTTTTTTCTCATATTTATGAGGGTAAAAAAAGGAATATAGGGGTGGGTGAGGGAGGAGGAGGAAGTGATTTAGGTTGATATGGCTAATAAATTTGGTTTTTTCGGTAATGGTTGCTTTTCTCGTTTTACTCATTTTGAACACATTCAATTTAATTTTTTTTTATTAAATATATTGAAATTTCTTTAAGGGTTTTCTTTAACAGTTTCTATCAGTATCAATTTCTAACAAGTACCAATTAGTTCTGGATCTAGTATCTTGTGAGAATCGAGTATCAGAGTTGTATTTAAACAAATTCATCATGTAAATCCACTGAAACTGAAAATTAACCGGTAGATATATAAACCTGTAATAAATTATCTACAATTTTACATTTTAAAAGTAACGAGTACTATTGATTATACAAATGAAAAGTATTGAGTTGTCTTGTGAAATAATTAAAAGTAACACAAATTACCAGCACTCATATCAATGTTATAACAGACCAAGTAATAGTAAAACAAATGTATAAAATTATTTATGAATTAATATTACTACTTAAGGTTACAGCTCATTTTAATACAACAACAAATTTAGAATTTTCTTTTTGTTTTTTATATTAAAAATTTTTAATTAAGAATTTATTTAATACTAAATAATATAACATTAACATTATTTGGCCTAAATACAAACTAATATTAAGAAAATTGCCTTGTAGGGTATAAAATTCATTGTTACTAAAATTAAAATAAAGTTGACAGTTTTCTCCTTGATTTTCTTACAGAGTTTACAATATGAGACGGGATGTAAGAAATAGAAATATTAAAAATTTAAGGTAAGCTTTTTTATGTATTATATAAAAAAAAAATAACAAAATAAGACACATCCTTATTAAATATAACTTTTTGTGATGCATAACAAATTAACAAACAAATGGATTTGTTAAGCAAAACACAAAGATGATTAAAATTGCCTGAAAAAATCAGAGCTTATAGAGCTTTTACATAATTATAAAGAAATCACTACGCTTTAAGTATTATTGCATAAGTTAAATTTCAAACGTGATTTAGGGGCTGTGCACATATAACGTAACGCTCCAGGGGGGAGGGGGGGTTAAAGATTTGTTACGGATTGAAAATTTTGCACTGAAAAATTAGTAAAAAGCATTACGAAGGGAGGGGGTATAAAGTCTCTTAAAACAGCGTTACGTAATATGTGCACAGCCCCTTAGCTCTGTAATTTCAAAATCTATTTACATTTTCGAAACATTTGAATAAAATAGTTTGTCCAGAACAAATCAAATATAAAGTAACATCCACAAGGTATGCTTTAAAATGTGCACACAAAAGAAAGTATCGTCTTGCAGGGCCTTTTTGTACAATTTCCACCAGTTTCAATTAAAATTTTATGGGACCAAACTGCACAGAAACTCGTTCAAAAACACAAAAATTATTACGAAAATCGGTACGTAAATAGAGGAGCTATTTGATGATCAAATTGCCCCCGAGTTTTCCAAAAAAAAGGTATTGGACCGAACTGCAGAGAACCTCTTCCGAACAAAATAAAAAAGAATTTTTAAAATGGGTGCAAAATTATAGAGCTGTGGAGGCTCAAACTTTAAATAAAACTACAATTAAAAACCCCCTTCTTTTTTCAAATTTAGTTAAAAACTTAGAGAAAATCTCAATTGAATAAGAAAATAGTAAATTTTCGAGCCATTAGAACAAAACTGAGGTGTGAAATATCGATCCTATCAGTCGAGTTGAGTTTATTAAAGGTACAGGATAATCAAGTAACAATAATAAGATCGTAGTTGGACTCGAATAATATTAAAGGGAGTTCAAGGCGCCAAACATTTCCTATTTTTTTAAATTGTTTTGAGCTACGAAATTTCCTTTTTAAACCAAAAATAGATTTTGAAACATCATGACTTCAGTTTAACTAACGCTCCGTGAAGTCAAAATATTTGTTCTCCCTTCAGTTGTAGCGGACTTTAGAATTTCTTTTTAAATAAAATGTTGATTTTAACAATTCAATCTAAATTCATTCAATTTAACAAAAACACTAAAATTAAATAATTGTTAATTACATTATAATTTGAGATTGTTTAATTATTTATGTTCCTAAGTATTTTTCTTTGTTTTTTTTTTCTTTTAGTAAAATTTAGTTTGAACACTGAGAAAAATTTAATATAAATTTTTTTATTTGTATCTAGTTTATTTGTATTTTTGTCACAATAAATTTTTCCAGTTTTTTTTTCTTCTAATTAATCTACAATTTGTATTCAAAATTGGTTTAGAGAAAAAACGAATTTTCCGATTTCTTTGTTTTACATTTTAATTATTCTAAAAATGTCTCTCAATCTTTTTCTTTCGTTTGTTTATTTTTTATTTAATTAATTTTTGTTTTCATATAATCGGTGGACTTAAAAACCTGGACTTAATTTAATTTTTTTTTATTAATTTTCATTAATACATTTGATGTTTAAACATTCCATTTTGCCTAAGGCGGAAAATGTAGCTGTGTATTCTAGTGTGAGTGTATTTTAGAGTGTTTAACTTTTATAAAGCTGAGTACACACGAGACAACGGCCAAACTAATCAAGATTAATTGCTTTGTATTGTGCCTGAAATTAAATCAAATATGAATGGAATTTTACTTCCATCTATCAGACCTGTGACACATTCCCATTGAAATGTTTCGAGTTCCGTTTGAAATAATTCCAAACGTTCTTTATTTTACTCTCTTCAGATTACGACTATTTTCTTCATTTTCATATTCGTGGTTAGTAGTTTTTTAAATTGGAATTTACCAAAAAAAAATTATGGAAGAAAAAAACTCATATGTGATACCGGAATACCGAATGTTATCGTGTAACAAACAAATACGATCGCATCATATTCTTGCAACATACCCATTCATTAATTGTCTCGTGTGCACTGCGCTTAATAGTTCACAATTTTTAGTTTCTAAATTTAACAATTTTTGGAAAGATTTCTAATAAAAAATTTAGTTCTTAATTTTTTATCCAAATATATTTTGTGAAAGTTTAAATGTGATAGAGAAAAGTTAAGGTGGAGACAAGTGAGTGGTTGCGTGGGTGGGTGGCTGAGTGTCTGGGTTTGTAAAAAAGTCCTCTCTAAAATGTGTTGATTTTAGGCTTAAGAGTTTAATTCGTAAATTGTTGTTGTTGTGTAAGAGGATCGTAAAAAGTGGTTGTAGAAAAATTTTTTTCAGTTTGTTTGACTGAGTTTTGGCTTCTTATAATTTTTTTTTGCCGTTTTCAATTTTAAATATGAAAAAGTTTCAAGTAAAAAATACAGGATTACAAAAGGTAAAAGTGATTTTGAGTTTTTGTTTCTAATTTGTTCTACTTAGTAGTTTTGGTAGTGCTTCTGGGTGGTCAAATTTAGAACATTTCCGTACAAAAGAAAAGAAAAAAATTAAAACAAAACAAAAACGAAAAGAACACTAAACCGATGTGGTCATTTGTTCAACGAAAGTTATAGGTCTCGAGAGGGATTGTGAACGTTTGAGTTTACATTTAGTAGGTATTGTAGCAGTAGAATGTGTCGATGGTCCAGTGTCTTTAAAAACATTTCTCGATTGATTGGAGGTTGCTAGTGTTGTGGTAGTTGCGGCTGTGGCCAAAGATTTATCCAGATTGTGACAGGAACAGTGAATAAATGGCATTTGGTGTTGTTGGGCCAACTGGCGTGGCACATAAATGTATTCTCGTGAGGGCTGTGGCTTACATTTGCACTGTTGAGCCATTGTGGACAGACCTTCGGGTACACTTTGACTTTTACAATTTTGAAAGTAGGCAGAAGGACTGCAAGTGCAAAGTAAAGGCTGTTGTGTATTATCCATTCTGCCACTTAAGAAAATATGAAACATTAGACAATTATTTAATATATGTGTAGTAGAAAATATTTATGTACCTCAAATCTCTGTTAGACCATTGAACATTGGCTTGACGTTGCAGCTGAAATTGATTGTATCCACAGCAGTTGGCATTTTGTATGAATGACAGACTGCGTCTTAAATAATTTCCCGTGCAATTGTCATAAATATAAGGATAACGATGTTCATGGCCAACCTCAGCGGCATGCAAGTCGCCTACATTAGGACCAACATCGGTCATAAAATGTCTCCTAAGTTGAGTGGAAGTGGGTGTTGCATGATGATGCGGATGACAATTGCATACAGATCTCATGGGTTCGCACATGCAGGAAGAACTTGCACCAAGTTGATTTAAACTAACACAACTACGATTTATTAGATCTGGGACTGGATAATCACAGCCGTTTATTTTGTTATAATCCACCGTAAAGGCGGGCTGATATTTATGTCTAACATACTGTGTCGACATGGAACGCATGCGTGGTGTTGCAGGCACAACAGCACCATTCATATTCGAACGTTGCGATGGATTGTGTGGGTATGTGGAATAACCGATAAAGAATATTATAATGGCGGCTATAGCTGCAGCAGCTGAGCAAATATAATACCCTGCTCTGCCATATTTTAGCGAATAGTCATTTAAGAAAATCGTCAGAGGTACACTTATCAGCACCGGTATGGCTTCAATGCCTCTAATGAAGGACCATGTTTTCGAAAATTTCACTTTTACTCTCTCCAAGGCCAGCATTTTCAAAGAAAAGCGAAAGCCACCAAAACCCACACCATAAATACCCGATAAAATGCACATGCCTTTGTAGCCCATCACAAAAGACATGAAAAGTATCGACAGAGCCACAGTGGCCAGAAAGAACTGCAAAAAAAGAGAAAATTTCATTAGTTTTTTCACATGTATGTCACTTTTTTTTTTTTTTTGCCAACACAAGTTTATTAAAATAATGAAAGTTTTCATTAGTGCAATGAAATATTGTTACATTGCTTAAATGTAATTATTATATTTGGTGAAACTTTCATTAAAGAATTGTATCTCGTTAATCCAACGAAGCGTGGTTGCTTGAGATCTAATCAAGCTTTTCATTGGGAATTCTTTAAATAAAATGGGATGGCTTTGGTTATTTAATTCTCTAAACTGAAAATGGGTAAGTGAAAAACTTTCATTAAGAAAACTCCAATAAATATATCTCCATGAACTTTCAGCCTAATCAAGGCGAATTAAGTACCAGGTGCCCTTATCAGCCCTAGTGATTATCACCTGTTTTAATTCGCCGTGATCTAGAAAACCTAACGGCCAAGCCGAATTTGCCTTGAGTAATAATAATATTTAAAAAAAAACGAACCTGTGAGACGATGGGTGTTGATAAAACAAAATTATGTATAACAAACGGTCTTCTTATCAAAACGCCTGCCAATACCACGCCCAATGTCGTGGACATTCCCAGCATAGTTTGTAGTAGCACCAATTCTTGAACATCAGAACCTTCTTTGGCCGCATTTAATGACTTGAGTTTAAAAGATCATCAATATTATTAAACAAATGTTTAATTGAATTCACAAAAAATGTCTTACCATGGTAAACATGGGTGTATAAATTCCTAAGGCAGCCACCGCGGAGGTTAGCAGTAAAATTTTTGCCGTACCGGATTTCAAATTTGATATGTCTTGTAATAATTTTTTAAAAATATTCGGCTGCACTGGTGGATTGTTGTTCTTATGATCACGCATCTAAATTAGAAAAGAGTGAAAAATATCTCAAAACTTATTAAAGATTATTGATTGATGCCTTAGATAAATCATCTACCTTTTTTCTTTGATTTTTCAAATGTTGTATGGCCCTTCTTTGCGGATGATACAAGGAGGCTGGCCTATAGGAGAGACCTACAAAAAAGCTTATCGATGTTAAGGCCGCAACAATTTGTAAACCACAACGCCAACCCATTTTTCTAAAAATGTAATACAAATTTTTAAAAAATAAGTATACATTTTTTTTTACAAAAATTCCTTTAGCTTTTGCTTACCCCACTCCTTCTTTCAATAAAACAGAAAATAAAGCTATACCAACACCCTCACCCGACATGGCTACCATTTCCACAAAAAGTCTTCTTTTCTTAAAATAATTACCCAACATAATGGTTGAAGTTTCTCGTACCATGGCCGCTCCAATACCAAAAAGAAAACCTAAAAATATCTCTCAGTTAATTAAGAGTTGTGTGAACCGAAAAAACAAGCTTACCATAACTGAAAATAACCTGATCCACCTCGGTGGCAAATGAAGTGAATAATATTCCCAAGGATAAAATTAAACCTCCAACCACAGCCAAAAGTCTAGTAGATTTTCTCCGACATATTGTTTCCACAAACGGTGAAATTATCATTGAGATGGACCAACTTAAGGCTCCAAGCCATTCTGCATGACAAAAAAATATAAATTTAGAATAAATTTATCTAAGATAAAATTAAAAATTCAAATAAAATATTTATTTTCTTAATATTCAATTGAGAATCCCTAAAACGTTTACCATTTCCATTGGCGTTCTGTATGTGCTGAACGGCATAGAACAACGTCAGTCCATAGGACAATTGGAGACCAGTCGTTAAAATGTGCACCAAAAATGACATGCCACATATTATCCAACCCCAACCGCCATCAGGATAAAAATGCTGCCGTATGCCAATTGTATCTACACCAGTTCGTCTCAAAGCAGGAATATTACGATGCAACAAATAAAATTCTTGATCTCTTAATCCGGGAAATCCTGAGTCCTGTTCCTCATACTGATGTACACAAGAATCGGGAGCTTAACAAAAGAAAATATTTATTTTTAAAGGTTCGCTTCGAAAATACATACTCGTACATACAACAATAACAATGATTACTTACTATAATAAAAACCATGATTACAACTGCGACTGCCGGTGTGCAGAGTTGTTGGTGGTTGTGGTGTAGGTGGTGCCACAGATTCTTGAGGTCGCACCTGTTGATGGTACAGTTTGCCACACATGCATGCTGAGGGTACATGCATTTTATGATGGTCTACATTGTAGGAACTACAACATGTATATTGCTGTGGATGTGAGTGTTGTTGCTGTTGTTGGAGTTGATGAACATGCTGCTGGGAGTGTAATTGTGTTTGGGGCTGTTGGTGCAAATGATGTTGATGCTGTAGTGATTGCTTCTGTTGTAGTTGTTGTTGCAGCTGCTGTTGGTGCTGTTGTTTATTGGCATGACGCCTGCATGTCATGGTATTAAAATTGTTAGAAGGAACATGTGTTGACGCACCATAATTATCGTACAAATCTGAGGCTGGCAATGCCGTTATGGAACGATGATGATGTGCTCTTATTAGCGGTGGTGGCGGTGGCGATGGTGTAGCATTTGTCACAGACGTATTACATTTGTATGCTTGATTTGCCAGCGGTGTTGAGTGTGCCGTTGCTGTGGTTGTGCCTGTGCCACTTGATGTTATTGTTGTTACGGCGATATTTGATTTCATCATCGACTTTTTTAACATGTTCGATGTAGATGATGTATCAGATCTTTGGCTCTCCAGTGTGCTGTGAGGTGTAATCAATTCGTTGTTGTTGCTAATAGTTGTTTGTTGCTGTTGCACTGCCAAACTGGTTGGTATTTTTGTTGTGGTGGTGGTGTTGGTCGGGTATTCTTTGAGACTTTGTGTGGAACCTTGTTGGTAGGCCAAACGTGGACACGATACCCACCACACAACCGGTTGATCGTTGTAACGACAATTTTCGCACAAAATTCTTTGCGTTGTTAGAGCGGCAGGTGTGGCAATTGAAATGTCCTGAAATCCAGGTGGTGCTGGCAGAGTTATTTCTTCTTCAGACTGTTCGCTAAGGGATTTTTGTATATTTGTATAGTCCCGGGTAATCGGTTTAGTATGTCTGCTGGGTATCTGTGGAGGATGTTCACAACTAAGATTATACCTTCGTCACACTGCACATTTGCTACATAAAATTAAATTTGTATTGTTTTTACTATTTGTGCTTTTTATTAAAGCTAATCTTCTAAGTTCAAGTTCGGAATTCGTTCTCGCTGTATAGTGGCCACAATTAGGCAGGTGCTGATTTTGGTTTTGATGGTGCTGTTGTTGCAACTGCTCTTGATGCTGGTGCTGCTGTTGTTGTTCTTGTTGTTGTTTTCTCAAAGTGCTAAAGATATTTCTGGGCAAACTACGATACTGATTCAATTGAGGACAACTACTGTAAAGGGATGTTGGTGATGGTGCGTTCGTTGTATTGTCAGGGTAGTCACCACTACCAGTGGCCATATTCTCATGGCCTAAACGACAATTGGAATTAGAGTTGATTTGTTTGTAGTCACCACATTTATATTGGCATGTGGCATACAATTTCATTGTTTATTTAACGATTTTTTCTTTTTTAAATCGTATAGAATTTTGAACGCGTTGTGGTTGTTCGTTTGGTGGAAGTTGTTGACAGAAAAGTGTGCAAAAACGGAGAGAGAGAAGGAGAGAAATTTTTCGCAGCCACAGTGTGAAATGATGAATGATAAATTTCTCCGTATATAAAAGAGAAATTTATCATTTCTTGACGTTGGTAATTGTGCGATTAGACATAATTAGGCGGTCTGTAATAGAATATGAAAATATTGTATGAGTAAAATATGAATGTCCGTAAATTAAATAAATTTTCTATAAATTTAATTTTATTTTGACCACTTCTATACAAAATTATATACGTTAAATTTAGTATTTTCATTTATCCTTTTTGTGTTTAATTTATTTTAATGAAGTTCTTTGTTTTTAATGCACAGAGGCTCATCATATATTTTGCCACACAATTAAATTTATTTAATAATTTTTATTTTGTGACATCCTTTAAAGACTTTTTTATATTTTTCATTTAGAAAACTGTTCCATTTTTGTCTTTTAAATTTAAATTATGGTATTAAATACCACACAAACACACACACATACAAAAGTTACATAAAATTTAATTTTAAAACCACATTTTCCACTGTGGATTATTGCCCTTCAAAAACATTTAAATGCCATCTCAGCAACAATATTGAAAGTCGTTATCATTTCCTTCATTTTCTTTAATCTTTTGAATGTTTCACCAAGTAATAACAATTTCTATTTAACAAATTAATTTTACAAATTTAATCCATTTAAAGTGATTAAGTAGAAATTTCTATACAAGACTTTCAATTTGACAATCATAATATTAAATTCATTTAATCTTTTCGTTATAATAAAATCAATATAACTTAATTAGTAATGAACGTACATACATACATATTAAAAGAAAGGATTTTTGATAGAAACAAATAGAACTTGTTATACATGCGGCAATGACGAAACATAGATGTCCTTAATTTAAAATGAAAAAAAGAAGGTATGGAAAGAATGTACATTATTACAAATATGGGAAGAAAAATCTTTTCGACTAAATATTCATAAATTAATTTCTAAATTAAACTTCTATCAAAACAAACTTAAATAATAATACAATACATAGACAAACGTGTAACAATTTTAAGTAAATTTCCAAACGGAAAGATAAAAATTGTGAGATATACAATAATATTGTAAATTGCAGTGCTTCAATCTATGTATGTATATTGAATGTAAATAAATAAATAAATAAATATATTGTATATTAATTGTATATTTTATGTAATATTGTTGGAGTGTGAGAAGAATATTTTACTATGATTAACTCAGAAAAATGGTTTGAAGAATGAGGAAAAGCTGCATTTTCCAATAAACTTTCAATAAGTCCGTTTTCGAAGAAATACAATTTTCACAAAGTACTTGAAAAAATGGATTTTCCAAAACTTGTTACCTTTCATAAAAAAACACATTCTTTAAAAATAAATTTTCCAAAATATTTATATATGTCACAAGAAGTACCTTTTCCAAAAAGTACCTTTTCACAACGTAATTTTTGAAAAAAAATACTAACTTTTCTAAAACATATATACCTTTTATAAATGTGTAACTCCTTTTGCAGCAATGTTTTTTTTATGTAATATACATACTAGTGATGTTACGAATACTCGTATTCGTATTCGATTATTCGACTATTCGCCTGTTTTAAGATATTCGTATTCATATTCACATACATTTTCCCAAAGAAAATCATACAAAAAGTTTAAAAAAGGACATAAAATGTACAAAAATATATTAATTTGTATCAATTTTTATTTATTTTGATGCAACATAATAATCTTCTTAAAAAGCAAACGAAAATTATTTTCGTAACCATCATTTAAAAGTTAAAGTCTTATCCGCACAAAAACATACTATATGTGAAAATAAGGCCAAGTTCCTATCCAAAAAATTTCGGCCGTAAAAAGTACTTAGATCAAAATAAAGACCAAGTTCTTGATAGGTACAATTCCATCTCATTTCTAGACAACCTATAAGCTTGGCAATATTTTTCCAAGAATTCTTTTTCATATTAGAAAGGCAAAAAAGTTGTTTTTGTATAAATATTTATGTGTATTGCAGGGCCTACCTGTGAACGAAATTTCAGCTTTCTAGATATACTGGATGTGCCCCATACAAAGAAGGGGCACCCTACTCCCCCCGGGTGGAAAGTGCCCGTTTTCAGATTTTTCTGGTTAATCCTTCAGCAAGACCCACCTGTGTACCAAGTTTCAGCTCTCTAGCTTTACTGGAAGTGCCCAATAATATTGATGAGTCAGTGAGTCTGTGAATATCTATAAAAATATGGACTTTTCACACCTTAATATCTCGGGAAGCTTTTACGGTATGTTTCAAGTTTCATTATATTATGATCAAGAGGAGCAAAGTTATGAGGGAGGTAAAAACAGCTCGAATGGTTTCGTGTAAATATACACTCTGTGTGGCCACACTTGGCCTAGATATGTAAATTCATATCATGTTAAATTAATAATCAATTCTCAGTAGAGGAATGTTGGACTTCAAAAAAGGAAGAACTAAAATTTAATATGTGAAATTCCACCGACACAGGTGGCTGTGTCATCTGCGAAGATATGTTCGCCAAACAGCATGGAGTTACTAATTAAAAGTGTAAACAGAGTAAGAAAAACGAAAATAATTTAATAATGTGCAGTAGTGGTCTTCAAATTCGGCATCACACTGTCATATTAATGATATACTCGTATACCTAAAGTAGTGTGACAGTTTTTTTTTTTTTTTTCAATTTATTGTTACTGACGCAAACACTGGGATTTTTTCTAATTAAATTTTAAATATTAAGTTGCTCTAAACCTTAAAAGTAATATTCGTATTCGGCGAATACTATTTCAAATATTCGTATTCGTATTCGCAAATACTAAAAATTGATATTCGTAACATCACTAATGCATAAATACATATTTTCAGTAAAGTTGAATTACTACAAAATATTTTTTTCCAAAAAAAAACCTTTTCGAAAAAAATTCCTTTTTCCAAAAGTAAAATTTTCAGACAGCACTTATTTCAAAAAGTTCCTTTTTAACAGTATTTTTTTAATAAGTACCATATCCGGAATGTACGTTCTCCAACAATGTACCTAATCGTAAAACTTATCTTTCAATATATATGATTCAAAAATTATCATTCCTAAAAATTATTGTCTGAAAAAGTATCAGTTTCGAAATAAAAAAATTACTTTTAATTATTAATAAAGTCCTTGTGAAGAAGCACTCTTCTTGCACAGTCGCCTTTGCAAGCTAAAAAGTATGTTTTTTACTTTGAAAAACAAAAAATTTGCAAAAATATTTCCGTTTTTTATTTAAATAAATATTTTCAAAAATGTGATCGTAAGAACAATATTTTTATAAGAATATTTAAAAAAAAAATATTTTATTATTTAAAAATCAAACTCTTTAAAAATTGGCTCAATAATTTTAGTTTTGCTACTTGCACCTTCTAATCTCTAAAGGAAATTTAAAATATTTTAAATATAGTTTTACTTCATTTCACAAAAGTTTATCCATTACGGTCACTTCAGCATTAAATAATTTAAACTATTATTTGATTGGAAACTTAAAAGAGTAAATAGTTTTCGTTTTTGTTTAGTTCTACTATTCTCTGTGAAATGACAAACGTAATTTTGTTGGAAAAACAAAAATACAATCTCTAAAATTCTTTAATTTTAATTTAAAATGAAAGAACTTTGTCAAACGACTTCTGTACTTTCGTTAATCGAAAAATTGTCAATTCATGTTAAAAAGCAAATAAAACAGACAAGAAATAACAAATAAAACTATTGTTCTAAGCAACTTGTTAACTAACTTTTTAAGTATAGTTCTTGTGTCTTTTTACATTTGTCTTGTTATGGTCTTTTTTGTCTTTCTTTTTTGTTTTTTGCTTGTTGTCCGCATTTACTGTCAATATGATGCCAACTTTTTTTTGTATTTTGTTAAAATAAAAGGATGACAAATAGGTCAAAGTAGTTTTCACAAAAAAATCCCTTTTAACCATTAAAACAGTTTAGTTTTTGCTTTCTTTATATAAAAGTTTTTTAAGCAGACATTTCACCATGAGCGTAATAGGAACGAAAAAAGTGCATTTTTATCACTAGACTACACTGTTCAACCTCATACTCAATTAAAAATTCAGTTTGAATAATAAATTGGTTTTTTACAACTTACACGAACGACAGAAGACAAACAATCAACTGTATGGACGGACACGACACACTCACACACTCACACAAACTAATAATTTTTAAAGGCAAAAGACAAACAAACAAACAAATAGACCTGCAAGTATGCAACGATTTTTATCGACTGTCCTAGAAAATTACAACTCATCACTCTCTGTGCAAAAAACTACTGCAACAACAACACCAATGATGACTTGCTAGAACACACACATAAACACACACACACATGCATGCCATGCACATTTACTTCTTGCATGAATCGACGCAACACATATGTTTACTTGTGTACATTTCTAGATGTTTTAAAATTTGTATATATAAAACAACAATAACAATACAATGGTACACTGGTAGTGGTAGTGTTTCGTGGTGGTATACTGGCTGTTATCTATATTTCCTAGACATCATTGTACTTCCGTTTTCAGTTTCCCTTGCATTCAGACTTTGTAAAGTGCATCAACAATATTGTTTAAAATATTGTGGATGTTAACAACAACGTCTACAGCAGCAACACAACAATAACAACAACTACAAATACAACAAAGCCGACAGCAACAAAAATATCTCCAACAAAATAAAACACAATAATTTTAATACATTTTTTCAATTTTCTATTTTATTTCTTTTTTTACTTTTATTCTGGCACGAATCTCTGGCACTACAAACATACTTTAGGACAATTTCTATCCACACAACACGTAAATGTTTTTTCAATCACATACTCGTATGTACATATATGTACATATGTACATTGTAGATGAAAAACACACACGAACAAACACTTACACAGATTTCCATATAAATAACTATTTTTCTCCCATTGTTTAAATAACAACAATTTGTTTAATTTGTCGTCTCCTTCAATTTACAAAAATATCCCATAACGGGGTAAAAATATATACACGAGGTTGGTATGAGAAATCTTTTCCATATACCTATAACTTTCAAAAAGAATACTTAATATTTAGGATATTTTACTTAATTTAAGATCAAAAAAATGTTTTATTAAGGGGCTGCTATCTGCCGTTGCGTATAAACAACGACTCCATTTAATTGCGTCGTGGTGGAGATGCTTGCCGTGTGATGTGGTATTTTACTAAGCATTTCTCATTCCCGCTGTAGATAGCACTTCCTGAACAACCATGTGACGATGCTGAACTTTTGTTTTCTTTTCATGTCAGTGGGATGGTGAATCATCCGTTGGCTTCTTCTTTTTTGGGTGTATTTTTTTCTATTTAGTCATTGCTATTTTATATTTTTGGAGTAACACTGTTGCTAATAGGCAGCTGTGATACCCTGTTGCTGCAAAAGATGCAGGTTCGATTCCAGACAAACACTTGAATATGTTTGTTAATTATTTTGTATTTTAATTAATGTTTTTAATTTTTCCCTGAAGAAGCCAACCAATGCTGTAGCAAAATATCGAACTAAATAAAAATTTCTTTATTAATATTTTTGTTTTCATTTCTCCTGATACTGTGATTATAAGTATAACAAAAATTGATTTAATATTAAATTTTGAAATGACTTTTTCGATTGTCTGAAAACTTCCAATACAAATTGTTAAGACTTTTATAAAACGATGGTTTATACATGTTTGTGTGTTTGAATGTTTAATGGAAATAAAATCGGAGCATCATACACTCACATCACACATATAGCCCAATGAACAATTTTGAATGAAATCGTTCGAAATATTTTCATAAATTCTATAAATTTCTACATTATTTCAATTGAAAATTTCATACAAATCCAAATAACTTTAAGTTGAATTTTTAATGAAAACATCATTGCTATACATATCATTATTTTAATGAACTTATTTTACAATATCAATGAAATATTTAAAAATGTTTCGCTAAAGTAATGAAAACACACAGATATTTTAGTAGTTCAACGACTCTTTATTAATTTTGTTAGTTACTTGGATGTCTGTCTATTCAATGCTACAAATTTGAACAAAAATAAAAGATATTGCTCTGATGTAAATTAGGATAAAAATTTCTAATGCTGGCGCGCTAGTCTTTTAATCATCTAAAAGATATTTAAAGAAAATTGATGAATTTTTAAATTTTACTGACATAAAAAATTAAAAACTTGTTCACTAGGTCAGTGCAACAACCATTGTTTGTTTGGTCGAACCTCATCCAAACACTCACAAATAAATGACTCAGACAGACAAAATTGTTAAACAATACCAATCTATTTTAGAGCTCGTCGTAGCTGCTGATGCTGCTTTTGCAGTAGGAAATTTTTGAATAACTTTTTCTCTATTTTTTTTTTTTTTTTTTTTTGTTGAACAACAAAAAAAAACTTTTTCTGCGATTGCAAAATGAATAACGAGTGTATCTGGTTACCAGCACAAGAGTGCATTTATTGTCGAGGTAGGATGAAAAAAAAAGAAATTATAAATATAAAAATAGGAAAAAATCAGGACGACAAGTATGAAAGAGTTGTTGGATTCAAAGTGCTCGAAATACTCGTGCAACACATTCACATAAAAATCATTTTTATTTAACCAGAAAATGTTTCAGCCTCTGTAGAAATTTTTAAGTGTATCAACTGGCTATTGTATCACAAGCCCTGTAATTGTACCAAATAGAAATAGAACCAGAAGAATAATAAATGAAGAAATAAATAGCAAAAAAATGCAACTGAACAAAACAATTATTGTCAGAATTAACAAATAAATTATGAATTTGCTTATTTTGCTTCATTTACAAGTACGTGTGAGGAGTAGGTATCACCCATTTCAACTCTTCTTGTGTTTATTTCGTTGCAACAAACAACCATTTTTATGCACTGCACTCATTCATTGTAGAACATAAGCCGTATGACAAATATTTTAAAGCTGAAGTAATAATTTTTATTTGCAATCATTTATTTATATTTATTTTACTGCAATCCCAGTGTGTATTTTAATATGTCCATTTGTCCGTCTCTCTGTCTGACTGTGTGTGCTGAAATCTCTAATAAAATGGGACTTTATTTTTCAATTGACTGCTTGTCAGATTTGGGTTTCTCTTAAAAATAAAATAAAGCCCTCACAAAAATTAACTTTTCCATCGAGAGTATGTACAGAAGTAAAATTGTTCTCGCAAAATCCTTTCAAGCCTTAAAAGGCATCACTGTATGTGGCAGAGAAATGTACTCAATCTACGATACGTACCCGTACGTAGTATGAATTTCATTCAAAAGCTATTAAAGTCAAGAAGATTGTCATATTCGTATGATATCTATAGAATTCGTTTGTTTTTTTTCCTACAGCATTTCATTTCAAATCGATTAAGGTATTAAAATCAATCATTGTATTGTTGTGTCATGGACATGCGATGGACTACCTAAAATATTTCAAATTAATCCCTAAAGTTGCACTTAAATGAAATGAAATTTTTAATTCCTATAAACATTTTATTGAAATATAAACCTTTGAAAATTGTATAAGAACAATTACAAAAGGATCATCTTGCAAAAAGTTTAAATGCGATCGAACTTTATTGCACATCGTCGAAATACAATAAAACCACACACTTATTCGCACAAGTTTAAAATAAAACAATTTAAGTCGGATTGTAGTTCAGCTGCTTGTGTGAAGTTACATTTTTTTTTTTTTTTTAATTAGGACCAGCAGTCAGCATTGTGCCGGAATTCAGGGAGTGGGATAGGGTAGAGAAGATAGATGTTGAAAATTTAGAAGGCTTAACTCTTTTACAACTCTGCTTTGCGCGTTATGTTGATTTTTTTAGCAGTGTTGAGGCGCCTCTGGTGTTAAGTAGACGCATTAACTTTGTTAAGCTGTGTTAGCATGCATTTATTTTATTAATTGTTTTACTTCGCCGATGTTTCTGCTTACCGACGATGTTGTGTACATACATTAGTTTTAAACAGCATCAATCGCTGTCGGATCAGTTTTTTAGTGACCAGTCCTATGCCTTCATCACTTAAATAGTCCGACAACAATTAATACAATGTCTCACTAATGTACATTAGCGAAATTGATGAGGTTGATTGACTTGCTCTGGCCAGGGTTTGAACCCAGGCCCCAAGTCATTGTTTGCTTAGTAGTCAACGCGATAACCACCTCAGCCAGAATCTAAACGGTATTTAAACGGTTTGTTAAAATATGCAATAGTTATTCCAATAGTGTATTTCGTCATTATTAAATTGTAAAAGTCAAAAGTAGAAAATTAAAAACTTGCGGAGGGAAAAAGTACTTTTTAATAAAAAGTATTTTTTTCAAAAAAATACCTTCTAAGAAAAAATATATTTTAAGTAAAACACTATTTAATAAGAAGTAATCAAAATGTTACTTTAAAATAAAGTACCTTTTAAGCAAAAGTTTCTTTTAAGAAAAAGTACTTTTTAAAAAATTATATTTAAAAAAAAGTACCTTTTATGAAGAAGTGTCTTTTTTGAACAAGTACTTTTTAAGAAAAGGTTCCTTTTAGAAAATAGTACCTTTTAAGAAACAGAACACTTTAATAAAAAGTACTTTTGTATTTAGCACCTCAACACACAAGTTGAAATAAAGTTATTCTTTGTTGTTTCATTTTTTGTTTTTTTGTTTAACAAAATTTAAATACAAAAATTATTTGCTAAAGGCATTTTCGTTCATTTCTTGATAATTTATCAAAAATAATCTAAATTTATTGCCACTTAATATGATTTAAATTCAGTAGTATGAGACTACATCCGTGTCAGTAGATTATTACAAATACTTACAAAATATTTTGTAATAAAAACTTGTAATTTTTAGTCTTAAAACAAAAGATAGAAATAAAATAGTTTCATTGCCGTTGGCGTTGGTTTTACCTTTTACCTTTTTTCGTTTGAATATATTTGTGTGTGCTTCTTCTTTTTCCTGCCAATAAGTTTTCAATTCTTTTATCTTTAAGAGCATTTACCTTTTTTCTAATTTATTGTCAAATTAGATTTTTACAATATAATTCTATTTGTAATCTTCACAGACACACTAGACATTGAAATCATCCCATTCAATAGGAAAAAAATTACGGGGACATGTGTAATTGCATGTTGGTTTTGTACAATTTGTATTTTAAAATTCATAATGTTCATAAAGGAATAATAGAAGCAAACATTTTAGCATTAGTAGTTTTAATAGCAGTATTAGTAGCAGTTGTATGTAGTCGAAGAAGTGGTAGTAGCATTAGTAGTAGTTTTTAAGTGGCATGTACATACATACTTGCCTTTTATTAGTTTTGTAGTGCTTGTGTGAAGATTAAATAACATCCTGGCATATTTGGCTTGGTATAAATCATGTTGGTTTAGATCAGTAAAGTAAGACTAATAGATTAAGATTAGTAATAAGTTAGGTAATATATGACCGAAGAAGTCACCATTAAAGATTCATAGATAATTATTAAAGTTAAATTTGTTTAATATTTTATATTATTACTAGCTATTCCCGGAGTGCTTAGTTGCGGAAATATGTGAAAATTAACATCTTTTTGTATGAAAGGATATCCCTTTTCTCGTCCTATCGTACCCAAGATGTAACTCTAAGTATTTTCTTCAGAATCGGAGGAATTTAGAAATCGGTAAACTTATACATTCCGCTAGTCAGATGTTCCTAAGAAGTGTTTGTAATTAGAATTTTCGTATGAGTTGATTTTGTATGGAAACCCCGAAATTAAAATAATTTTTATTGCTGGGTTACATGCTATTTAGCATTCGTATGTCTGTCTGTTTGTCTCTTCGTTGGCCAAATGTACTAATTTTATATGTTAAATTAAAGTGTACATAATTTTGTGGCAGGTACGTGTATTGCTGCTTTGATTAAAATCCTTGTCAGGATTTATTACACATCCATCTGTCAGAGCCAACTTATGATTGTGGTGACGTCTATCGAGCAACAACAAAAACAAATATGAAAAGAATGCAATTAAATTTTAATTATTTCCTAAATTTTTTTTATTCTATTTTATGTATTTTTTCACCTTATTCAATAAAACATTTATAAGCTTTGGCATGAGCCACAAATAATAAAAAGAGCAACTTTTGTTGCTTAAATCCTTGCAACATTAAGAGGGTAAGCTTAGCAGGCAACAGTATACCGGCTGTATTTTATAATGCCTTCAAAGGAATTTTGTTCAGAATGAACTCAAACAAAGGTAGGCACAATAAATGAGTTAATTAGAAATTTGTCTGTTGGCTTTTTATAACCTCCTGTTATTTGTTGTACTGTCACTCATTCATTATAGTTGCTCTCTCACCATATTTTGCCCTTTAAAGTATTTGGTTTCCCGTTTTGTGGCAAATGCATATAAATTATGCATTTTAAGCTGGATTCTGTTGTGCTCAGTTTAGCACTCACTGTTTGTTCTGCCAAACAACAATAAAATGCAAAAAACCAAAAGCAAATAACTAGCAAACGACAACGACAAATAATACCATTATGTGCCTCACACTTTTAGACAAAAAAAGAAAAATAGAATGAAAAGAAATGGCAGGTACTAAATAACATCAACAAAAAGAAATTTCATGAATGAATACAAAAAAAAACCAAAACAAAAGAAAAAACAATAATTTACACAACTCTTGCTCTCTTGTACACACACCCACCCCCACCTTTGCACCTTTCAAGAACCGTTCTGTAGCTTACGATGGTTTGTTCGAATTCTATCAAAACACAGAGCTCCAACGAAAGCACTGAACGTTAAACCAGGAAAACGTAAATGTTTCATCCAATCCAACCCAGCTAGGCTCCCATATTCTCGTAAGCTCTTCTTTCCATATAAATTAATGCTGAAAAGCATGCTACATATATTTTCATAGCATTCATGCTCTATCCATATTTTGGTCTTGATTTACCAAGCGTTCTATATCTTAATGTATAGACGACTTCTTGTTCTTCCTGTGCTGTATTTTGATCAAATGCTGTTGCTTCCAGGCACATGAATATAAAATTTTGTACATAAAAGAAGTATAGAACAGAGATTTAAAAGAAAGTATTCTTTAAATGTATACAGAGTTTTCCAAGTCGATTAAAATCATAACTCCATTAATTGAAAAAAAAACGAGTTCTATATCAATTAAAATATTTAATAAAAAACGCAAGGATTCTGGTATGTTTGTTCTTGATTTCGAGGTCCAATTGGCACCCCTTGTGTATGAGTAGTTTACCCGGCATACCTAGTTTTTCGCCTTTTGTAAACTTTCTAATTTTCATTTTTCCTGACAATTCGGGTTGCGATTGCGGACAAACTCACAGAAAGAAGTAATCAATATGGTTTATTCGTTTCCAAGTTTTATGGATGCGAATAAATCACGATACATTTTATACATCGACCACTTGCTGCAATATAGTCATAACTGAAAAAATTTGATTTTTTAGTTAAAAATGCAGAAAGTTTCTATGATAAACATACTACGTTTGTTTCACAATATTTTAATGCATTCGTATGAGATTTGGTAGACGGCTACTTTTGGTACTTTGTATTTAGTATTTTAAAATATAGGGTGCTATTTAAGAGATAAAAATGGGACGCAATTGGTACTATTTATATTTTTTTTTTATACACACAATTTGTAGCCTTCATTAACATACACTGTACTTTCTCGTGGCTAAAATGAAAAAAAAAACTCGGTAATTTTTGTGCTCTTTTACGATTGACAGTTTTCTTTCTGCGATAAATTTAATACTCAGACATTTTATTTTGAACGAAGTCACGGTTAAAAGCTAATAAATTAATTAAATAGAATATTGTATGTGCAAATAAATGTGATTTCTCCACCTTCATATTTTCTTATAGTCATTTTGTTTAAAAAAAAAATCAAGGCACAAAAGTTTCCGCACAAATTATTTTAGGTTTAAATAATAAAAAATCAAACCCTTCATCTTCAATATTCATTTATTATATTTTATATATTTTAAAAATTAAACGAAACATTTCAATCCTTTAAAGTGCTGTCATAAAATAATCTGCACTCTTATTTCGCTAAAAGGCATTTTGCAAATAGAAAAAAATCCAAAATACAGTCAAATACATCAAAATATAAAATAATAAAAATAGAAAACATAAAAACCAAAAAAAAAAAAATTATATTAAAATTAAAATATTTTAGTTTTGTTGCAATTGTAGCAGCATATTGCCCATGCTGCACAGCGTCACACAGTTCCATACATACAACCACACTCTCAGTAAGCCATACAAAAGTGTTCTATTTATTTATTGTTCACGAGAGTGAGAAAGTTGTTGAACGAGTATGTTTTCATCGTGTGAGTGTGTTTATGAATGCATTTCAGAGGAAAGAGTTGAAGGTAATATTTTATTATTTTTATCGCATTTTTTTTGCCGATGCTGCTGCCTGCTACAGCATTTTCCCCCGTTTTCCTTAAATAATCTTTAAATATGTTGTGTGTCTGTATACATACGTAAAACGTACTAAATGTGATAATATTTAACAACAACAACAAGAAGCAGAAGAAAAAAATACTTTAACATTCGTATACATGCATTTAATATTTATTTAAGTGCATCTCGCATATCCATGGCCAGTTTTTAGTCGACATTATTTGTTTTTCTTTTTTTTTCGTTTCGTTTCTTAAAAACATTTTGTGTTGTAGAGTTTTTTTGCCTGTTTAATACTCATTTAGAATTTAAAAGTTTTATTTAAGAGGCGTTGTAAAGTTTTTCCTATATTTCTAGGAGGGGCAAAGTCCGTTTGGACGTGAACCATTACGTATCTCAGCTGTTAATTAATTAAACTTATGTGTTGCTGGCTATTCTATGAAAAATATTGACATAAGCTCCAGTTATTCCACTTCCTCGGCAGTACGTGTATGATGGAAGGCTGAATGTGTTTAGGCAGAGATTTCTATGAAAAGTTTTCATTTGCAGGGCTTAGAGACAACAAACACCCGACCCCCTTTCCTACTACCACTACATCGCTCGACATACTGTATATGTATGTAGCGCTGTACTTAAGTTTTAACTACATATTATATGATTTTTTTTCTTTAGTCAAGGGAAAGTGAAACAATCTGCTCTGATAATGATTTCATTATGTACTCAAACATCAAACGTCGCACGGAAGACTTGATGGGACAATATTAATCCAAAAGCAACGGCAACGGCAATAATACCTGATCAGCATTGAAACTGAGAAACTCAAAGCAAAATGCAATTGCATAAAGTACTCATCACCATTGTAAAAGTGCATACATACTTTGCAAATGTACTCGCATGGTGTTCGAATAAATATTCAGAAATTAATACAAAAGGGTGAACCTATAAATGGTACTAACCACGTTATAAATTTCGAACAAACAATTGGCTGTGGAACTAATTTAACAAAAAATATAACATTTCGATGCTGGAAAAGTCTAGAAAAATACTCATAATTTGTAAATATGTATAGATATTTGCAAACATTTCGTCCACCCTTTTTTTAATACACGTACACGAGCAGCATAAGGAATTGTATATTTATGCTTGTTTGTATTTGTGTGTAATCAACCGCATCTTCGAATGACAACCAGCATGTATAAATTATGTCCTTTAGCGTTTTTCATTCTTTTTCCTGCTTGTTTTTTTTTTTCTCGTTTGTTCTTGTTGTCTTGCTTTCTTGTCGTTGCAGTGGCAAAGCCAAAGGCAAAGTGTAACGAGCCTAGAAGAGCTAAAAAATTATTGCTCCTTTGTTGGATGAAACAACACCTAGATTTAAATTAAAATAATTATTGACAGATAATTTGTTGGGATGGGGAGAACGGAGGATGGTAAAATTGGGAATGGTGTCGAGCTGGCTCGAAAGTGCTTTTAGCAGAGACTCCTCTCAATAGCCACAAGGGAGTCAGGTATGAATTTTGACTCACTGGCATTTTTATATACATACTCGTATTTCGCTAAATTATCTTTTATTTTCATAATATATAAAGTAGTTTATTGATCGACCTATTTGTAATATTTAATTAAAACGACAAAATTTTTGTTTCAAGCTCGAGGTCAAACATTGGCATAAGTGAATAATAAAAAAGATTATCACCAAAACTTGACCTCGAGCTTGAAACAAAAATTTTGTCGTTTTAATTAAATCTTTTATTTTCTTTATTATCGAAACGTTTTTCGTTCCCTATTTCATGGTTAAATGTTATTATAGAGATATACATATTCAAACAAATATTTGCTTGAAATGTTTTCAGTATACCAGTTAATTTTTTGTTTGATTTTTTATTAAAGGCACAAGCAGTGTTGATAACTTTTTTAAACAAATTAAAGATCACTAAACTAAACAGCAACATTAAAAATTTTATAGATCTAAAAACTAGTCCTGATAGAGAGAGCAAAAATTCATTATATGAATTTCGGCGTTTTGCCAGTTATGTCCTTTTGCACTTGTTTTTTTTTTTTTTAAATTAGGACCAGCACTCAGGGGATGATGCAGTGCACAACTCTGCTTTGCGCGTTATGTTAATTTTTAAGGCAGTGTTGAGGCGCCTCCGGTGTTAAGTAGACGCATTAGCTTTGCTAAGCTGTATTAGTATGCATTTTATTAATTGTTTTATTTCGCCGATGTTTCTGCTAACCGACGCTATCGGAACAGTTTTTTAGTGACCAGTGCTATACCTAATACAATGTCTCACTAATGCACATTAGAAAAATTAATGATGTTGATTGACTTGTGTGCTTAGTAGTCAACGCGCTAACCAACTCAGCCAACACCACCCTCAAATATACTTTAATGTGAATACCAACTTGTTTTAATGAATCGAAATGGAACACTTTCAAATCCCTTAAAAAGTACCCCAATCTAGAACAAATGCTATTGATAAATCAAAATAATTGACAATACGCATAATTTACTTAATTATTATGATTAATTTTTATAGCAAAAATGAAGCAGTTAATGATCATAATGTAATTAATTAATTAATTCATTTTTGTGAATTGCTCCAATTAAGTAACCAATTAAAAGCTAATATTATTTAATTTTTATTATGATAAAAATTTAATTGAAATTAAAAAATATTTTAATTGTTATTATATTTTATGCAAGTTTGTTTCAATTAAAATTTATACAAAAATTTTATTGAATTTGCTTAAGTGTTAAAATTTATTTAAATTTCCAATTTATAATATTTTTTCTGTGTTTCATACATGCTTTTACCAAATTATCAGTGACTCTAAACACTCTTTGTACCGATGATGTGCTACATACTCGTATAAGCAACAATGATATGCAGGCATTTAGATAACCTTAACTCACAACAAATTTTATTATATTTTCTGTTAAATTTAATTTTTAAAATTTCTTAAATATTAAATTCATTAAATTGATATATTTAATGTATTTCCCTTTCCTTTTTGCCAACTACGTAATTTCCTTTTCAAACTCAATAAGCAGTAAATGAAAATAAAATAAGTTTTTTTTTCTTTCATTTCAACTTTATTTAACTTCATTTGCCTCATTTTGCATGAACATTCTGTTAGGAACAAACGAAAGTCATTTAATTTTATTGATGTTTGTCAATTAGCTGCCAACTAAGTTTACGACTGGCTGATTCACTAGCGTCTGTTTAAAGTTTAATGATTATGAAACTACGACATGCAAATTAGAACTAATTAAGTAAAAATATCTTTAAGCGAAAATTAATGTGCGCTTATTACAATTTGCTTGCAAGGACATGTACGTACATGTATGTAAGTGTGTGTGTGTTTTAGTTGGTAAAATGCTTTTTGCTTTTAATCCCAAAAAATAAAACACATTCACACACAAAAAACATTGGGATTTTGTTTTATAGAATAAACAACAAAAACAAATAAACATACAAACACTTCCCCACATGTATACTTGCACATACAAGTGCACACATAAATACATCGGATAAATATTTCGGATATTTTAGAAGACAAACTAAAATGAAGAAGAATTTTAAACGTTTTCGGTTTTTTATGACTTTTTAAGTGAGTTACAGTGAGAGCCAAAACTTTTGGAACTTTAATCTACAAACCGATTTTCATACCCATGTAATTTAAATTGGTTTGAACATTGGTTTGACCGACTTAACTTTTTAGACAATGTTCTATTTTATTTGGAACGAGCTATGCGCAATTTCTCGAAATTATTTGAAATTTGGGTTATCTAAGGTATGATTACATATTTTCGGGAAGCAGCCAACGTTCTAACGCAATTTAAGAAAATTCCAACTATTGGTTCTAGTGGAGTACTACCTTTCGCCGATTTCCCTTGCGTTTTTTCGCCAACCTTAGACTGCTATCTAAAAATAACATTTTTTAAGTGCACTAACTACGTCTTGCTATGTTAACCGCCTAACAGAGATCTATTTTAACGAGAAGGTTGGTGTCTTGGGTTTAAAATTTTATATCTAACTTCCTGTCTGATGTCTGGATTTTATACGGAATTTTTTTTTCAAATTATTTTAGTCCAAAATGACAAACACAATATTTAAGAAAAGTTCCAAAAGTTTCGACCACCCCTGTCTGGTTGCAAGACATCAGTAAAGATGATCTCTAATCTAGTTGTGCGTGTTTAGTTTTTTTTTTTTGGATTTTCTATGATTTTGTTGGCGTTATAGTTCTTTAAGGATGCATGTGTGAGCGTGTGTGTGTTTACGATTGAGTATTTGCGATTTCTATTAAAACTTCTCTTTTTAATTTATTTATTTATCAGTATGTGCGTGCTTTAGGAAGTGTGAGTAAATGTTTTTATTATTTCTTTCACGTGAGAGCATGTGTCTGTGTGATTGTCAGCGTTGTCAACTTTGAAATTTCAAAAGGCACCAAAATGGAGAAAAAAACGCACCATTTAACAAAAAACGCACCAAGTTCAGATTTTTTTTATTGAATTAATTTTGCGTCTTTACAACATTTAACTTTAGTCCAAAATTCTAATGAAGTGAATCATTCTCCACCGTTTTTCAATACTAGATAATATTTCGACATCGGATTCAAATTGTACTGCTAATGGCATGATATCATATTTGCAATGGGATAAAACATTTTGTACAATGCTGGTTGTTGATGTCGGTTGTAGCTAAATGGGCTTAAAGCTGCAATGTGTTTCCGTGTTCCAGCATGCCGAACAAGGTTGGATATTCGAGCGTGATATCGCATTTGCAATAACAACATCTTGCTTTTGTGTTATTATTTGGTCAAGGCCGAATCCATTGCTTAAACTCACATTGTGATTCCCAATCCTTTTGTATTTCGCTTATGATCTCCTTTTTTAGACTCCATTCTTGACACTAACTTTAAATATTTCTTTTAGTAAATATAAATTTTATTAATTTTAGGGTTACAACCCTTTATCTAAACTTTTACGCATTTTATAAAAAACGAACAATGATCGCAAGTCTCAAGAATACTTTGTTCTTGCAAGCTCTTTAACACAATTGACAGCAACTTTTACGACAAAAAACAATTATGTACTCTGAAAATCTAAAAGGGACAACAAATTTCTTATAATGAAATGTTAAACATCTGTAAAATTGAATGTAAAAATTGTACACAAATTTAATGAAATGGTATTGAAACAGTTGTATTTTTTGTACAAAATTCTTTTTTCTCATACTGAAACAAAAATTGTGTTATGATTTGGAGCCACCCAAAATTAAAAAAACGCACCAAAATTAAAGAAAAAGCGCACCACGCACCAACTCGGATATTTTTCGCACAAAACATTTAGAAAAGCACCAAAAAAGGTGCGAAACGCACCAAGTTGACAACGCTGGTGATTGTTTGTGTTTTGAGTATTCAGCATTTGCGTTCAAGGGAAAGAGCAGAACACTTTGTGGGATTTAGTTAAAATATTATGGTTGAATGCCTCTTGGGAAAGTTTTTTTTTTCGGAAAATTAAGAAGTTTTTCGTTTCTTTTTTTCAATGTTTTAATGTTGTTTATTTTAAGTTTGTTTGTTTGTAATTGTTCGTATTTTAAAAACAACATAAGGAGCACAAATAAACGTTGCAAGTACAAGTTAGAAGAACACTAAAGTATGACAAAGTGAACGACAACAACGGCATGGAAACAACAAAATGGAAAAATTAAATAAAAAGTAGTATAAAAAAAATCAACAGCATCAGCATCAGCATTGCAGATGAAGGCGATAAGTAATCAGCATCAAACTGCTTATGGACTTTTTATTTAACAAACTCCCTGGTTTCCTCCCTACTGTTTGGATTTCGTTTTTTTTTTTTTTCTTTTTCGTTCTTTTCTTCTTTGTTAATACATATTTTTTTAATATAATTTTATTTAACAGCCAGCCCCAGTGTTGGCTTACTGCTGATGTCGTGACGGCTTTTCATGCAAACGGCAGCAGCTACAAGAAACAGTTTGACAAACAGCCTTTTAGCCATACATACAACAACAACAATAACAAAAATCAGCCAACCTTCTTTCTAACTTTTTAACTTTACGAACTGTTAAATTTATTTTTTATTCTGTGAAAATTAATAATTTTATTTGTATGAAAATATTTTGGTTTATGTTTTTTTATTTTGCTGTTGCTTATATCTTTCAACTACAAG